>BSUD01000004.1:22305037-22464299 GCA_033239045.1 Fagopyrum esculentum | reverse complement strand
TTCACTTTAAAGCAAAACAAACCTAGAGACTAAGGTGAGAGGACAAGGTTTCGAAACCCACAAGGTGAGAGGCTGAGTGGTGTCCTTACGGTGCGAGGCTAGGAGGACAAATGAGGTCTAATTTCCGAAGTGAGATCCCGAGGAAAGAAGAACTCGAGCCAAGGAGATCCAAGGTGCGAGGCTGGACGATTCCTTGCTTGGCATATCTATATAAATCGAAAATACACAAAAGAAATTGACGGAGGAACAACACCGGCGGATCCTTGCGTTCAACGGACGAAGAGCGCATCACAAACACACAAGGTGTTCAAGGTAAACGGACAAAGGCTCAAGCCCTACCTTGAAGGAGTAAAGAGCGATCCGATTGACGAGATGGTACTGGAGGAGGCCCAATCAGAGAGGTAGAGTCCTTACGACGAGCCAACGACGTAAAACAAAGGCGCTGCTCGGGAGGCAACCCGAAGGAATAAGAAGAGGAGCCTCTATCAAGAAAACCGCCCCTGCGGCTCAGTGTCTCCGCCCCTGCGGTGACACCCATGCCCAACGCCGCCCCGGGGCTGGGACTGCGTGTGCAACACACTATTCACCGCCCCCGCGGTGACACCATTACGCCCCTGCGGCAACCACCCTTGACACACATCCTCAGCGCCGTCCCCGGCGCTGAGCCTGCGTGACTCCTCTCCCTTGTCACCGCCCCCGCGGTGACAAGGGAGAGGAGTCACAAGCCTTCTTGTATTTCAGGGCTACTTGAGGAGTTGAAGGAGATTATGCCCGAAGAGATCCCCCCGGGACTACCCCCTATCCGAGGCATAGAACATCAGATTGACTTCATACTCGGATCAAACCTTCCAAATCGGCCCGCATATCGAGCAAACCCGGTGGAAACAAAGGAGCTACAAGACCAAGTGGAGGACCTTTTGAGTAAGGGATACATTCGGGAGAGCTTGAGCCCATGTGCCGTTCCTGTGCTATTGGTACCTAAGAAAGATGGGAGTTGGAGGGTGTGCGTCGACTGTCGTGCCATCAACCAAATAACTGTAAGGTACCGACATCCTATTCCTCGTCTTGATGATATGTTAGATGAACTTTTCGGTGCTACTCTTTTCTCTAAAATAGACCTTCGGAGTGGATATCATCAGATTAGGATGCATAAGGGTGATGAATGGAAAACTGCTTTCAAAACTAAGTATGGATTATATGAGTGGCTTGTAATGCCTTTTGGATTAACAAATGCACCTAGTACGTTTATGCGCCTAATGAACCATGTCCTACGTGATTTCTTAGGAAAATTTGTTGTGGTGTATTTTGATGACATCTTAGTTTATAGTCGGACGTTGGATGAGCATGTTGAACATTTGAGAAGTGTATTTCTTGTGCTTAAAGAACAACATTTGTTTGTAAACTTTAAGAAATGCCATTTTTGCTCGGAATCTGTGTTTTTTTGGGTTTTGTTGTAGGAAAGGAAGGCTTGTGAGTGGACGAAGAGAAGACCAAGGCCATATCAGAATGGCCACGTCCGACAACGGTCCCTCACATACGGAGTTTCCTAGGACTTTCCGGGTTCTATAGGAGATTCGTTCGGGACTTTAGCACCATTGCCGCCCCCCCTTACCGAGTTGACCAAGAAGGGCGTGCGATTTGAGTGGGGGTCCGTTCAAGAGGAGTCCTTTATGATACTTAGAGAGCGGCTGACCCATGCCCCCGTTCTTGTGCTTCCGGACTTCTCGAAAACCTTCGAGATAGAGTGTGACGCTTCGGGAATCGGGATTGGAGAAGTTTTGATGCAGGAGGGACGCCCCGTGGCATACTTTAGCGAGAAACTGGGAGGAGCCGCCTTGAACTACCCAACATACGACAAGAAGTTATATGCATTGGTTCGGGTCCTCCAGGTTTGGGAGGTGTTCACGCTAGGATGTAGCACAAAAAAGCTTTACATTTATAACTCGAACTAAATCCTTAACTACCTAGCGAACCCGCAGTGTACGGGACGTTTGTAGTAGGGATAGTATTCCGAGGTCGAACACAAAGACTAAGGTGAGATTGATTCAATTTATGATTAAGTCTAGTGAAGATCTAGGTTAAGAAAAAGAGGAAGAAATAAAGAAATGAAAATCTCAATTGTTTTTGGTTGGTTTTTAGGTGATCAATCAAGGATCACAATTCATGTAAAAGTAAGCAATCAACTAAGCTAGCGAATCAAAACAAAGAAACAAGCTAAACACGAGATATGAATCAAAAGAGAGAAGCGGATTCTAGGGATTGGAAATTCCGGTTATGGCCTAGGACTCAAGCTATCTAATCATTCCTTAGATGATCTATAATATGTCGGGAGTAAGTGTTTCTAGAGTGGGATCAATCACCGGGTAAGTCTCATGGTCCACTACTACATTCCTAAGGTCTCATTACCGGGTAAGTCTCTAAGAACCTAAGGATTGGAATTCTACACAAATCGGATTGTTGCCTAGAGGTCTAACCTAACCTTACCGGGTAAGTCTCGGAAAGGGAAGTTCTAAGCAACTATCCTAGCACACTTAGTCCAATGGCGGCTTGTGAGGCTCACCACTACCTAGGGTTTGTAATCTTCAAAATCTAAGGGTAAGAATCACCGGGTAGGTCTCTTCTAACACTTAGTAGCTAACACTAGGTCACCCTAGGCTAGATTAACTCAGCAAACACCTAGGATTTCAACATTCTAACAATCTAAAGCTAGATTCGTCGAACCAGGAGAAAACACGGGTTGTTCTACACATCCACGGCCGTGGTTCGGCAAGAACTACCCGTGATTCCTAACAGCAGCTATGTTCATGCACACAAGTCACCCAAGGGTAAATCTAAGTCTGTCCTATCATAGCCCTAGCCATAACCATCCTTTCCTTACCCTAGAACCACATCTATTCAGCCTACAACGTTCATAATAGAAATCGAAACAAGCAAACATAAAATCATGACATCCATTTGCAAGATGATGAAGGAAAAGAGATGAACAAGTGAACTAAAACAAAACCAAGCTGAAAATAGAATTAGAGCAACTCACAATCCTTCTTAAAGAAGGTTCAAATGGTTCATACACTCTAGAAATAGAATCCGGAATTCTTCACTACAAAAACTATCAAGGTGTGGTAATGGTGTGTGTTCTTCTTCTCCTCTTCAATGGAGCTCTTCTTCTTCCTTTTTGGCACTTTCCTTCCTAGAAAGACTTCTTGTTGAGAGAGTATTTTTTTGATTGGAAGATTTTGATAATGGAGAGCTGCTCCAAGATGCTTCTCTCAGCCAATGAAGGACCACTTTTATAACAAATTTTGCATGAGTTGGCCATAAGAGTCGTGGCACAGCTGTCACAAGAATCTGGCAAAATCCACGGGTAAAATCACGGCCGTGGAATGTGCCAGTGAACCATGATTTGCTCCAGAAACTTCGTCTTGGATCATTAAGCTGTGATTTGGTGCATGGCTTGTGTTGGCAAGGTTCCATGAGTCCTCCTTAGCCTTTAGCTTGTGTCCTAATGAGTCCGAGGGTGTGTCATCTAGATGAATGATCCTCAAACGTATCGTTTTAACTCCTAAATCTCCCGAAATACCTACAAATCAACGCACAAGTCTGTGTAGACGTCTATCTCGACAAATTACATGAATTGAGTGCAAAACGTCGTGAACTGTTCACTCCTAAACGTGTGTGCAAATAAGCTTTAAATTTATAAAACTAGAATCAAGCAAGCGAACCCGCAGTGTACGGATCGGCGTAGATTAGCAAGTATTCCAGAGTATCGAACACAGGGATTTGGGTGGGAACAAATTCGATTGCAGATTATCAAGCAAGTAAGTATGAGAGGTTTTGCAAATATTGGGAAAACAACAATCCTAAAGATCCAAGTATCCAGTTGTGGCAATCGATTCAAGATATACTTAATGATATAGGACAGAGTTGAGATATGCAAAGGTATGCTAATGTAAGGTAATCGTACGGTGAAGTTCCAAAAACCTTATATGACTCACCTATAAGACACTCTCTATACAGGTTGTTGAGGCTTCAATATAGAAAGGTTCTAAAGATAAGAATTAATGTCAAATACCCAAACTTATAATCCAAAGGTTAAAACTAACTTAACCGATTAAGGTTGTGACACTCATAATCGAGGTAGAGGTTGTTGAGGCTTCACTACCACCTAGAAAAGGCAAGCCTAAACTAAGTTAAAGCAAATCTTTAACTTTGGATTAAAGTAAAAGCAGGTTCGTAAACTTAAGGGAAATTACGGGTAGTTCTTGAGATTCCACGGTCGTGGAACTCAAGAACAAACCGTGATTTAGGTTCGTCGACGATTCTCTTTAACTCTCAGGGTCTAATCTAATTACGATCGATCTATCATCATCTAAGCCACAAATATCTACCCTTCACCTTAGAATTGTTAAGGGTTTTTAGCCAATAACAGTCATGTTGATATCAAATTCAAGAATTATAAGATAGAAAGATGAGAACTTTCGAAAACTTCCAATAAACTCCAAACTAATCTCAAAGTCACAATCAAGAACGAATAATGTCACTAATTTCAGAATAGAACAATGAAACACAATCTTAGGCAAGAAGGAAGAACAGGATGTCAATCCGTCTTCTAAATCAAACCTAAACAAGAAGAGAAGTCTTCTTGCACAATCTTCCGAATCTTCCGTCAATCCGGGATATCTGGAAGTCCCAACAATAATCTCCACCAAGTGCGAGATTAGGGCAAATCCAAGCTCGAACGTTGATCTCCAATGAGATCTCAAAATCCCTCGAAGCGAGGGTAAGCAATCCTCGAAACGGGGTAAGCCTAAAGCGAGGTTAAGCGGAGGTCTATGCGTCGATAAGCGGTCATGCCGAAATCTCTCTTCGTCCGTCTTTTTATAGGGCAAGATAAAATATCGACCCGGCCCAAATCTTCAAAAGATCGTGGCTTCGAAATGTGGCGAAAAAGATCGCCAAGATCACGGTCGTGGAAGATTCCACGACCGTAATTTAGAGCGTGGAAAGTGTCACGGTTTGAACCATGGATTCCACGACCGTAATAGTTACTGGAATGCATCACGCCTCTCTTGCAAGGATCCACGGCCATGGAACTGAACGTGGTTTGTAGTACGGCCGTATTTTATAGCGTGGTTTAGGGTAAGAACGTGATTCTTCCCTAGCCTCGTGCATTCCTCAAGTTGAACTCCATTTTGCTCCTAAGAATGCCCTCAATCCATGGACATACTCAATTAACTCTTCTTTGCTAAATTCCGTTCGAAAATGGCTCCCAATCACCTATAATCAACATAGAACTAGTGTAGACATCCATATCGACAATATAGGCAAACTAGCTCACTTATGCAACAATGCTCAATCAAAGACTATCAGTATGAATCAAATATGCTTAGAAAACGTGTCCAAAGTATCACAATATTTCATGCTAACAAATAACCCCATACTTGCAACTTGCTTGTCCCTAAGCAAGGTCTCTCAAAAGCTTTTAAAACAAGAGTTAGGATGAAATATGTGTACCTTCTCAAAGCAATACTTCTTTTGGATGGATGTGCCTTCTTGATAGCATGAATTATAGTCCATATTTTGGGGTTTGTTTGGACGTTTTATCTTTCATAATCTGCATGTTTGTATGTACATTATGTGATTTTACTACCATTTCATCTACCTTTGCGAGAATCGAGGTCTACACCTAGTTTCGTTGTAATTGCAGGTAATATGGTACGTTTTGCATCAAAAAGGAGCAAAAGGAGTCATGAGTCATTTGGAGCTACATTCAGGGAGCATAGCCATGGATTAAAGATTTACTTTGGACCAGTTTCGAGAGATTCTACATTCAGTTATGAGTCACCTCGGTTGATCAGAGGTTCACCTCGACCGAGGCGATCCAGAGACGCCGACTCGACCGAGGCGAATACCTAGGACGCGGCGAGAATATTTTATTCTTGGCTGAGATCTTTTAAAATTGGAAAGTGATTTTATATTTTTGGGCTGAGCTTCTGGAAGGAAGGAGATATGCAGAATCATATATTTTACCTATATTTATGGGATAATATCTTCTTAAGATTTATTATCTTTGGAGGTTTATTTTCCTATAAAAAGGGTTGGATTTTCGACAAATCCAACATCCGCTAACAACCGCATACACCGCTGAATATCCGCCTACATCGAAGGTGCAGCTGCAGCCTACTCAAAGTTGAGAGAAGAACCTTTTTGAAGGTTGAAGAAAGATTGAAGACCATAGCTTTATAGCTTTTTGACGGGTTTTGTAAGATTGTCTTCAATTCCTTTCCTTGTTGTCTTGTCTTGTTGGATTATTATCCAAGGAACGCTTTTGTTGAGATATTTGATTCAGTTATTGAAGTCTTTTCATTAAATTCTTCTTTGTTCAAATATTCACCTTTTCCCATATATTTAATACTTTCATGATGATGATGAGTGGCTAATTTCCTTGTGTGATTCTAGGGTGATTGGCTGAAGGTTGTGGGAAAAACAATGATAGAATAATCTTAGATTCCAGTAGGATCCTGAAAGTTCGAGTCTTTAACCTTAACCCTAAGCATCTCGTTCGGTTGATGAACATCTCGGCCGGGGTGGGATTCTTCTGACCGAGGTGACTTACCCTATCCGAAACTGAGAGTTAAGTGTTAGAGTTTGCCAAATCCTATTCTTATTACACCTTTATGGTTCAATGCAAGCTTAGGATGAGACTTACCTTGTAATTCCTTAGTTTGTGTACCAACGATCATAAGTGTAGGTAATAAAGGTTTATCCTTTATTGGGGTTTGAGTGTGCTTCCATCCCATTTTTGTGAGTTAGCCTGAGACTTACCCGGTAAAGGTTGATTCTATTCCCTTAGATGGTATGTTAGTTTGAGGGTATAGTTCTTTATCTTGATTCCTTGAGACTTACCCGGTAATAGGAGTTACGGTTTAGGATTAGTGTGTAGTGAGACTTACCCGGTGATCTACTCCACTTTAGTAACACCTTCCCCACGCAAAAATCTCAGCTTTGTCCGCTTATCTATAGATCTTGAGTTGGAACCACAACTTGATGCTTTAACCCCTAGAATTGCATGTTTGTTTTATTGACTTCTTATTCATCTTTGATTGTGTTAAATTGCTCTTGTGGTTAGCATTGACATTAGCATACCGTATTGACTCTATTTCACCGAGTCCCTGTGATCGACCCCTGGAATTTTCTTGCTTTTACTACGATTGACCCGTACACTGCGGGTTCGCATCCGTGTTTTAAGCTTAAGTCTAGGGTTATAAATTTAAAGCTTGCACACACCGTTTGGAGCGAACAAGTTTTTGGCGCCGTTGCCGGGGACTTGGTCTAGACCGAGCCGGTACGGTTTGCTCTTGGGGCGCTTGCCCCGTTTTTGTCTAACCACTCTACTTGAGTGACTTTCGCAGGTTCTTTCTTAGGTATATGCGAAGAACCCGCACTGGGAAGGAAATCGTTCCTTACGATCCCGAACCAGAAAAGACATACATGCGACGCTTAAGAGAAGCGAAGATGGCCCAACAAGACGATCGCGATCTTGCGGCCCAATTGAGAGAGACGCAGGAGCTACTACGTCTCAGTAAAGAAGAGCTAAGGCAAGAGAAAGAAGAGAATCAGGCCAGGACTGCAGCAATCGAAGCTGAGATTGCAGCAATTCGGAACCAGATTCTACTTCGACCGATGCAGGATCCAGTAGTTGATCCTCGACCGAGGCAGATTCCAGTACCTGACGCCCCGGTCGATGTACATCCACCTCGGATACCAGTCCGAAATGTTCTTCTTGCAGGAATTCCACAAACCCTAGGTCAAAGGATGGACCCTAATCAACAGCTGAGGCGTCCAGGAGTGAACCTAGGAGATCCAGCGGATCATGACTACGAACTTCGACCGCAAGTTCTAGCCATGATTCGCCAATGTCAATTCGGAGGGCTAGAGAAGGAGTCGCCGCATCAACATCTTCAAAACTACGAGATCTTGATGGAAACCTTGCGACCTCCCAGAATTGAAAATAACAACTACAAGCTAAGACCTTTTTACTTTTCTTTGAAAGATAGAGCTCTTACTTGGTATCAATCTCTTCCTCCAGGAAAAATTAGCACATGGGAGGAGATGACGACGGAATTCCTTACCAAATTCTTTCCACCTTCAAAGACCGCTGAAATGAGGGGAAAGATCAATGCTTTCATCATGAAGGACAAGGAGAGCTTGTCCAAATCTTGGGAGCGGTTCAAGGATATCCTTTTGGATTGCCCACATCATGGGATTCCAAAGATCGAGTTGTTGGAGATCTACTTCAAAGGGCTGGACGGAAACACCCAGTTCAATCTCCAACTACTCTCCGCCGGTACCTTCATGGACATGGCGGTTGACGAGGCTTGGGACTTCATTGAGAAGCAAGCCTTGCGCATGGAGAAGTACACCCACCAAGGAGCTGAAGGTGGAGTTAAAAGAGTCAACTTTCAAGAGACTCAACCCAACAACAACCAACTCACGTCCTTGAAGAACGACGTGAAGCAATTGAAGGAGCTCTTAATGGCTCAAACTAAGAAGGAAGAGCAAGGGCAAAGGAACAACAACAATAACGGGTACCGTAACAACAACAACGGACCCCGAAACAACAACTACAACAACAACAATAGAGGATCCAATAGCAACAATTGGAGGGCGAATAACCAAAACCATGGTAACAATTATTCAAACTCCAACTCTAATGATTCCTCTAACCCTTTCCTCTATTCTCCTTCTTCCTCTTCTACTCCATTGAAGAGCCAAGGGCAAGGATCAAGTTCGTCTCAGCCGGAAAAGAAGGACGCAGTTCTGGAGGCAATCTTGATCAAGCTTGGCGCTATGGAGAATTCTATGACTTCATTTTCGAGGGCCCAAAAGTCCCTTGAACAACAACTTGCTAATAGGGCGAATGAAGCGCCAAGAGATCCAGGGAAGCTTCCAGCAAAGACGGAAACTAACCCTAAGGGCCAGTGCATGGCCATCACGACGAGGAGTGGACTCAAAACTGCTGATCCAGTACCTCGCTCGACGCAGACCACCTCGGTCCAGATCCAGTCGAAGAACACCTCGACCGAGATACCAACCGAGGCGGCGCAACAGAAAGCAGGAGGAACGACAGAAGCTTATGTTCCACCTCCTGCATATAAACCACCACTTCCATTCCCCCAGTCCAGAGCCAGAGCACATCTAGACAAGCACTTCGGTAAGTTCCTTGACTTGATGAATAAGCTGCATATTAACATTCCTTTCCTTGATGCTATTTTAGGTATGCCCGCCTATGGGAAGTTCTTAAAAGAAATCTTAACAAGGAAGAGGAAACTGGAGGATGTTGGTGAAGTTAGGATGACATCTAAATCTTCGGAGCTCATCAAGATTATGAAGGAAAAAATGTCACCTAAATTGAGAGATCCCGGCTCATTTTGCATTCCCATTCAAGTTGGGGATGTCACTTGTGAAGCCCTTTGTGATCTAGGAGCCAGCGTGAGCATCATCCCGCTGGAGCTATGCACTAAGATCGGTCTTGGAGAGCCCAAGCCGGTCAAGATTCGACTTTACATGGCGGATCGCTCCATTACCCATCCCGTGGGCATTTTGGAAGACGTTCCGGTCAAGTTAGGTAACTTCTATCTACCTATAGACTTTGTCGTACTTGACATTCCCGCAGATTATCCTGTCCCTATCATTCTCGGGAGACCATTTCTAGCAACTTCGGGTTGCAATGTGGATTGCAAGAACGCCAAGTTGAAATTCAACGTTGGTGGCGATGAGGTGGAATTCGCACTACTTGCAGCCATGAAGGGGGAGCAACTAACTGATGATATCTTCAACATCTACGATGAAGAAGAATCAAGAGAATTGGTGAGCTCTATCCTTATTAACGATCCACTCGAAAGAGTTATTAGCTTCAGTTTAATGGAGGAAGGTATAGATGCTTCTTGTGATGCAGATATACGGAGTTTAAAAGCACTGGAAGAAGATCCAGGAGCTACAACTGAGAAGCTGATCCAGGAAACGAAGATTTCCAGCCTCGGATCCAGTAGCAGTACCTCGACCGAGGCACTTTCTGGACTGAGCGAGGCGTCTGAAGAACACCTCGGTCAATGCCTTTGCGTCTCGACCGAGGTCGACAACGAGACAATGTCAACTGAGATTGCTGAGAATAAAAATTTTTCTACTCCCTTCTCTGACATTCACCCACAGTTGGCGGATCATTCCCTCCACCAACTTTCTGATAATAAAGGTCCTTGGTATGCTGATATTGTGAATTATCTTGTTTGCCAGGAAATACCGCCCGGATTGACGTACTCCCAAAAGAAGAGATTCTTCAAGGAAGTACGACATTACTACTGGGATGAGCCGCTGCTATTCAAGCGCGGACCGGATGGGATGCTTCGAAGGTGCATTCCGGAAGATGAAGTTAATAGCGTCATAAGGCATTGTCATTCACTTCCTTGTGGAGGACATGCTAGCACCGATAAAACATGCGCCAAGGTATTGCGTTCCGGTTTCTTTTGGCCTACATTATTTAAGGATGTGCAATCTTTTGTTGTTTCTTGTGATGCATGCCAAAGAACAGGGAACCTATCAAGGAGGAACGAGATGCCGCTTAATAACATCCAAGAAGTGGAAATCTTTGATGTGTGGGGGATTGACTTCATGGGACCTTTCCCATTCTCCGGAGGAAACCTCTACATTCTCCTTGCCGTTAATTACGTCTCTAGATGGGTTGAAGCCATTGCTTCCCCCACTAACGACGCCAAGGTGGTTGTGAAGTTCTTGAATAGAACTATCTTTCCACGATTTGGAACTCCACGCATCATCATCAGCGATGGAGGGACGCATTTCATCAACCGGAAGTTTAAAGCACTTCTATCGAAGTATGGGGTAACCCACAAGGTATCAACCGCTTATCACCCTCAAACTAGTGGACAGGTCGAGATCTCGAACACAGAAATCAAGGCAATTTTGGAGAAGACCGTCTCTAGAACGAGGAAAGATTGGTCCATGAAGTTGGACAATGCTCTTTGGGCAGACAGGACCGCATTCAAGACTCCCATAGATATCACCCCTTATAATTTGGTATATGGGAAGTCTTGCCACTTGCCCGTTGAGTTGGAGCACAAGGCGTATTGGGCTATCAAATGGTTGAACTTTGACATTAAGGATGCTGGTGAGAAGCGACTATTGGAACTTAACGAGCTGGAGGAGCTGCGTTTGAACGCCTATGAGAATGCCAAAATCTACAAGGAAAGGACAAAGAGATGGCATGACAAGCGTATCATTCCAAAGGAGCTTAACGAAGGAGATTTAGTTCTACTCTTCAACTCCCGCCTCCGCCTTTTTCCAGGTAAGTTGAAATCTAGATGGACCGGACCTTATGTTGTGAAACATGTTTTCCCTCATGGTGCAGTTGAGATATGGGGCGAAACTAGCGGGAGCTTCAAGGTCAACGGTCATAGACTTAAGAAGTACCAACCGGAAACACCGGTTGAGGAGGTTGCACCGATATACCTCCTTTGAGACGCATCATGGTCCAGCTAGCGACCTTAAATCAAGCGCTTCTTGGGAGGCAACCCAAGGTATTGCTTTTTTTTTTCCCGTTTTCTAGTCTAGCTTAGATAGTTTTTGTTTTTGCTTTGCTTCGCTTTGTTTTTGGCGTTCTAGACAGACAACAGGAAGGAGCACAACTGGATGGACAGAAGTTCGAGATTCTGAGAAGAAAGAAGCACCTCGGTCACTGTCAAAGCATCTCGACCGAGTTGATTCTTGAGGCAACCAAGGCGACTAGGGTTTCTGCAGAACCGCCTCGGTCCATACCACCTCGGGCCAGTCGAGACCATCTCGACCGAGGTGACAGCAGATCCAGTAACAGTATAAAAAGGAAAAAAAAATTTTACTTTTCACTTTTACCCATCTCGACCGCGGCGACAGCTATACCTCGTTCTCCTTCGTTTCTCGCTCGTTTTCGAAGATTTCTGCTTCCAAAACGCGATTAAAGAGTAGAAGAGTCGATTGCTACCACGGATCTGCAGGAAATTTGAACGTTTCGACCGAAACGAGGTAAAAAAGTTCGAAAACCCTAACTCTCTCGTTTACTGCGGATTGGGCTTTGGTTGCCCTTGATTTTGTTGAGGAAATCCATAAGTACCCCTTAGGAAGCATTTGTAGTGATTTTAGGGGGAAAAGAACTGAAAATCAGAGAGTGGAATTCGAACTGTCTTCGCCTCGGTCCAGTCGTCTGCACCTCGGTCGAGGTGATTCTTGGTATTTGTCAGTTGACCGAGGTAGTCTGACAGTGTGCATTAGAGATGAGTTCTGACAGATTGCTAGCCCTTAGGGATAGATCCTCTCCTTCCCCATCTTCTTCCTCATCCCGACCCTCTATCCCGGTGATCCACGAGAGACACCGGGTAGATTATGAGCGTATTGCGAGTCGTCCAGTCATCGCTCCTAGATTTCTGGATGTTTCTGCCTTTGATTGTCTCCACGTAGATGGAGAGCTTAGGAGGATGATCACCACAGTCGGGCTGGATCAGTTTACTGAGATCCGAGCCCCAGCCTACCTTGAGCCTACCCTCGAGTTTGTCAGTTCCTTCACTTACCTCCCCACAGAGGGGGCTGTGAAGTACCGGTTGATGAACCGGAACTACCTAGTACCTCTTGCCTACTGGAGAGACATTTTTGGCTTCCCTACCCCCACTGCTGTAGATTTCCCGACCCGAGCTGTAGCTAGAGAGTTCTGGGGTCAGATTGCCCACATTACGAGTCATGCAGACAGGTGGCGCCCTGGTGATTCCAGGGCGAAGCTTATCTATCATCTAGCCTTTCGGTTGGTACACAGGATCTTCAGTGAGACGCTTCTGGCGCGTACTGAGATGCCCCAGAAGGTCCGACAGGGGGAGCTCTTCTCTTTATACTGCATGGTCACGGGAGGATACCCTGACTTTGGCTTGATGCTGGCAGAGGATCTGCACAGGATCAAGGCCAAAGGGAAGGGTGATATATGCTGCGGAGGTATAGTGACCCATATCGCTAGGTATCAGGATATGGATCTGAGTAGGTGTACCATGGTGGCGGCTGCCAAGCCGCTCGGACTTCAGGAGATGATTACACGGCGGATTCTAGTTCCCCGTGGACTGACTACACCCTACGTTGCTATGCCTTGGGAGCGGACTGCACCTCAGGGCATCAGATGGTCTGCACAGTTCTCGGTCTTCGATCCGCATTTCTGGCAGACAACATGGGCCCCGCTTATGGAGGACTATAGAGAGGGAGCAGCTGCCCCTGCGCAGGAGGAGGCTGAGGAGGAGGCTGATGAGGAGGACGACGACGAGACAGTTGATGAGAGAGGAGGCGGCGTCCCGATGGACACAGGTACTGATACAGCTGGGACGAGCGCGCCTCCCATTATTGATCTAGATGATGACGAGGAGGACACTGAGCCAGCGCCAACTGAGACTTCTCCAGTCAGGCCCGCTAGGCGCAGGAGGCAGAGAGTTAGGGACAGAGCTGCACACCGACGGATCGATGACCTGACGGATCAGGTTATCGACTCATATGCTGCACTTTCATTGGACATCCGCGAGATGCAGGAGCGGCAGCATCATCAGCACATGATGGCTCAGCTACAGTTCCAGCATGTCATGGGCTATCCCTATGATCCTACTCAGTTCCCCTACATACCACCACCACCGCCGGATCAGGACTACTGAGGAGCTGCAGGGTTTTATTTATTATATTTTTATGCAGTTCGGCTCTTTATCCGGTGAGTCCTCTTTTATTTAGACTTTTATTATACCCAATGGGACAGTGTGTCTCAAGTATGGGGTATTTGATGTACTATTTGACTACGTGATGACTTTGATGTATTATTTGACTTTTGATGTATTATATCGGATACTTTCATATTTGTGCTTCATCTGCCTTTATATGATTATCTGATTTTACATGCATACCTACAGATTACTTGATTGAGAAAAACGTCGAAACCGAAAAAATATATGGTTTTTTAAAAAAAAAATTTTTTCGACCTCGACCGGGACAGTTCTGGCAAAACGAGGTGTTTCACCTCGGTTGAACCAAGAACATCTCGACCGAGGTGGGTTAACTGAGAGTTTTCGAAAACGATTTTTGTGTTACTTATCTGGATATGATCTCAGTGAAGATCTTGTTTACCTACTGGTTTTAAATTCTTTATGTGGTTGAAAGATTTTATGATATGTTTAAGTTGCTAAATGCTTTGTTTGAAATTATTGGCATGTTTAATACCTTGTTTTTATCCAAATTATGTTGCATTTGAAGGTTGACACCGCAGGTTAAGTTCTCTCACATTCTTCTTGGAAAGACCAAGGCAATTCATTCTCTTCTCTCTTCTTCTTCTTGATCATGCTTAGCCCCTCATATACATTTTGCCTCCCTTTACCTATCCGGGAATTTGGAAGCAAGCAAAGTGGTGAAAGCAAGTTAAAGTTGAAAGTGGCTGGAAGTGAAAGTATTAGAAAGCAATAATAGGTTTGGGGAAGTCAATCATGAAGATGAGTAACTCGGCACCATTCACATAGCCGGGTGTTTGTGTCTTGCCAAAGTCGGATTGAGCGATATTCCTAACGGGTCATGGTATGTGCATCAAGGGTTTGATGCATCTCGAGAAATTGATGATTGCAGATTTCCTAGGCTTCGGTTATTGTGCACCTCTGTCCATGCATCCCAAAAAGTAAAGTAAAAAGAAAAAGTGTGAAATAAGCAAAGCTTATTGGTGGAAGATGTTGCAAGTCAAAGTGAAAGTGAAGTTCATCCTTTTCCCGGATTCTAGCACCACATTACCTTACATACATCCCTACCCTACACGTTTCTTGACCTTTTCTTTTGGGAAGCCCTTGAGACCTTGAGCTTGTTGATTGACTTAGTGGTTTAAACTGGATTATACATGATTAATTTCGATAAATTATGATTTATTATGCATTCTATGATTTTATGCAAAGATGAACAACTTTCCTATATTTATAAAATGTTTTGAGCATATTGAGTATTTTAAAATTCCAAGAAGTATTCTCTTAGAGTGATCTATGATAGTTGCACACCATAAAATGTTTTTGAAAGATTTTTTTCATTGATTTTCTTGACTTATAATCCATTCTATCTTGTCTTCTATATGCGGAACTTGCTTGGGGACAAGCAAGGGCTAAGTATGGGGTATTTTGATAGCATGAATTATAGTCCATATTTTGGGGTTTGTTTGGACGTTTTATCTTTCATAATCTGCATGTTTGTATGTACATTATGTGATTTTACTACCATTTCATCTACCTTTGCGAGAATCGAGGTCTACACCTAGTTTCGTTGTAATTGCAGGTAATATGGTACGTTTTGCATCAAAAAGGAGCAAAAGGAGTCATGAGTCATTTGGAGCTACATTCAGGGAGCATAGCCATGGATTAAAGATTTACTTTGGACCAGTTTCGAGAGATTCTACATTCAGTTATGAGTCACCTCGGTTGATCAGAGGTTCACCTCGACCGAGGCGATCCAGAGACGCCGACTCGACCGAGGCGAATACCTAGGACGCGGCGAGAATATTTTATTCTTGGCTGAGATCTTTTAAAATTGGAAAGTGATCTTATATTTTTGGGCTGAGCTTCTGGAAGGAAGGAGATATGCAGAATCATATATTTTACCTATATTTATGGGATAATATCTTCTTAAGATTTATTATCTTTGGAGGTTTATTTTCCTATAAAAAGGGTTGGATTTTCGACAAATCCAACATCCGCTAACAACCGCATACACCGCTGAATATCCGCCTACATCGAAGGTGCAGCTGCAGCCTACTCCAAGTTGAGAGAAGAACCTTTTTGAAGGTTGAAAAAAGATTGAAGACCATAGCTTTATAGCTTTTTGACGGGTTTTGCAAGATTGTCTTCAATTCCTTTCCTTGTTGTCTTGTCTTGTTGGATTATTATCCAAGGAACGCTTTTGTTGAGATATTTGATTCAGTTATTGAAGTCTTTTCATTAAATTCTTCTTTGTTCAAATATTCACCTTTTCCCATATATTTAATACTTTCATGATGATGATGAGTGGCTAATTTCCTTGTGTGATTCTAGGGTGATTGGCTGAAGGTTGTGGGAAAAACAATGATAGAATAATCTTAGATTCCAGTAGGATCCTGAAAGTTCGAGTCTTTAACCTTAACCCTAAGCATCTCGTTCGGTTGATGAACATCTCGGCCGGGGTGGGATTCTTCTGACCGAGGTGACTTACCCTATCCGAAACTGAGAGTTAAGTGTTAGAGTTTGCCAAATCCTATTCTTATTACACCTTTATGGTTCAATGCAAGCTTAGGATGAGACTTACCCGGTAATTCCTTAGTTTGTGTACCAACGATCATAAGTGTAGGTAATAAAGGTTTATCCTTTATTGGGGTTTGAGTGTGCTTCCATCCCATTTTTGTGAGTTAGCCTGAGACTTACCCGGTAAAGGTTGATTCTATTCCCTTAGATGGTATGTTAGTTTGAGGGTATAGTTCTTTATCTTGATTCCTTGAGACTTACCCGGTAATAGGAGTTACGGTTTAGGATTAGTGTGTAGTGAGACTTACCCGGTGATCTACTCCACTTTAGTAACACCTTCCCCACGCAAAAATCTCAGCTTTGTCCGCTTATCTATAGATCTTGAGTTGGAACCACAACTTGATGCTTTAACCCCTAGAATTGCATGTTTGTTTTATTGACTTCTTATTCATCTTTGATTGTGTTAAATTGCTCTTGTGGTTAGCATTGACATTAGCATACCGTATTGACTTTGTTTCACCGAGTCCCTGTGATCGACCCCTGGAATTTTCTTGCTTTTACTACGATTGACCCGTACACTGCGGGTTCGCATCCGTGTTTTAAGCTTAAGTCTAGGGTTATAAATTTAAAGCTTGCACACACCATTTGGAGCGAACACTTCTAAAGAATAGATCATTCTCAAACCTTGCTTCAATCGTTTATAAGACTTTTATACACTTAATCAAAGAGTAAAAAGCAAAGAATACTTATGAATCAATTAAACTTCTAAACAAGCATCATAACCTTCAAACATTATCAAAATCAATCATAAGAAACTTCAATTTAGATCACAAAGTCATATAGCATTCTTTTGATCTTAAGGACTTTCAAAGAAAAGGTCTAGAATGTGGAAGGGAAGGAAACCTTTAGGGAATGCGGTGCATGAATCCGGGAAATTAAACAACTACTCACTTCTTCTTCTTTTGCGGTTTCCGCAGCACTTTCAACTTAGAGTTTCGCTCTCTTTCTTTCATTTTTCGACTTTACTTTTGGAGTTATGGATAGAGGTGCACAAAAACCGAAGCCTAGGAGATTGGCGTTTCTCAATTTTTATGAGATGCCTCAAACCCTTAGCGCACATACCATAATCCGTTAGGAATATCGCTCAATCCGACTTTGGCAAGACACAAACACCCGGCTATGTGAATGGTGCCGAGTTACTCATCGTCATGATTGACTTCCCCAAACCTACAATTTCTTTCTATTCATTTGATTGCAAATAATTGCTCTCATGGCCCTCCCACATCAAACATGCCTTTTTCATTCACTTCTCCAAATTCCCGGATAGGTAAAGGAGGTCAATATTTCAATGAGGAGCTAAATGGTCAAAGAAAGAAGAAAGAAAAATCGAATTGCCTTAATCATCTCAATAAGAAGCATAGGAACTTATAATGTGATTTCAACTTCAATTTCTCAACATGATTTAGGTAACATAATCACATTATGAAACTTGCAAAAGAGGTGTAATCAACACATTCAAATCTTTTTCAATTTACTAATCGTTTAAGCATGCAATTGTCATCAAACTCAATTCACAAGTAGTGATTATCATGGAAATCATCTCAATTCATTAGAAGCACGAAATTTTTCAAAATTTTTCAATTTTTATAGGTTTTTCAAGTTCTTTTTCATGCAAAGCAATAAGGAAACGTGCAACAATAAAATGCAATGCAAGATAGTCTCGAATAAAGCAAACATAGTGAGTAGAAGTTATTACAAACTTTTAGTACATCCCATCCCATACTTAGGACGAACATTGTCCCTAATGTTCATAAGAAAGAAAGAAAAGAAAGAAAAGAAAAAGAAACTCACAAAGTGGTGGTGGAATGTCTAAATCAGCGGTCATACATCATCATCACTGCGGCGCTGGTGGAGGCGGGAATGGAGAAAAGCTGGAGTCGTAGGGCCACCCAAACTGCTGGCGGTAGACGTCCCTCATCATGTGATCAAGATCATCCATGCGTCCGTCTCTAGCATCGGCTCGGATCTCCAATGCTCCTACTCTCTCCGAAAGGCTAGTAGCCCAATCCGGCATGTGCTCGTACCATCCCGGAGCCTGACTATACCATGCTGGAGCGTCGGATGGAGCTGGTGCTGGTGCTGCTGTCTGCTCTGTGGACCAAGGAGGGGGAACGCCATACCATGTGGGAGGTGTGGTCATCCATGTAGGCCTCTCACTCACGCTAGCGCGGCGAGAAGACGAGCCTGAAGCTCTAGATGGACGTGGAGAACGTCTAGGTGCAGCGGGGGCCGCCTCCGGCTGATCCGGAAACATGCCAAAGTCCTGCTCGGCTCCTCCTCACCCTCAAACTGATCTCTCATATCCTCCTCCTCAACAACTGGTGGCGGGACATACGGGGGAGCTACTATCCTGTTCGCATGCATAGCAGCGAACGTCTCCTTCCAATTATGGCGTCCCATCATAATGGAGTACTCTGGAAGCCACTCTATACCCCTACCTGTCCTACTCTCCCAAGGCATGCCCGTATAAGGCGGACCTCTATGTGTGGGGAAAATGAGACCCCTAGTCATGAAAGCATGTAGCCCTAAAGGTACGGCCGGTATACGGGTGCAAGCAGAAAAATCAACACCTAAGCTCCTAGCAATGTGGGTAACTATCCCACCATATCCGATGTTTCCCTTCTTCTTGTTCTTGAGCTTGCTCATAGTAGCAGCCAAGAGAGTAGCACAATCAACACGGCGTCCATACAGCATGGAGTAAAGCAAGAACAGCTCATCCGTCTTGATCTTTTGGGGCGTCTCCGTCCTAGGAAAGAGACACTCCGAAAGAACACGGTGAGCTATCTTCAAGGCTAGGTGGTACATCAACCTAGCCTTGGTATCAGCGGGTTGCCAACGGTCCTCGTCGGCGTAAATCATCGCAACCTCCTTCCAAAAGTCCTTGGCGTAAACGCCACTAGGAAATCGACCATTAAAGGTCTCATGAAACCCGAAAATGGTCCCAAACTCACGGATGCTAAAATGGTAGTCTCTCTACATGAGGCGGAAAGAGGCGGTTCTGTCTACATGGCTGTGCTCGAAAGACGACACAACCTCCCGTGTAATCTCCTCATAAGCGTCTTCTCGGATAGCCGAGAAGACAACTAGTCCGGCTCTATCCAAGAGCCAAGTAAGATCATCAACAATGTTGAGAGGAGCTAGATCCTCCAACAACAAGTATCTAGGACCAATCACTGGCCTCTCCTTGATCCTCTCGAGTGCATCGAGATGATCGTCGTGTATGGTCGGGACTCTAGGGTGAGGAGGTGAGGATGTAGGTGAAGGTGAGGATGGAGGTGAAGGGGAAGAGGGTGGTGGTGCCCTAGAGGATGAGGAGGAGGAGGGATTACCCTTTCTTTTCTTATTCTGATCATTTTTCTTCTCTTTAATCCTCCCCGAAACTCTTCTCACAAAATCCATTCTGCTCAAAATTACGGTCTGTTCTATAGGAACCACGACCGTAATTCTCCCAGAGACCGTGATTCGTCTCAGAAGTTCGTAAATCTCAGCAAATCGACACACAAATCCCACAATCAGGCAGTCCTAATCTAATTTATTCCAATCTCAATCAGTTCTTCCTAAAATCTCTAACAAAAATGAACCAAATCGACAAGAATCAAGAAGAGTGAAAAAACCTATTTTTCGGATTGAAAAATCCGAATTGCGCGTTTCTTGGTGAATTTCCGCTCAATTTGTCGCTTGGATCTTGTTGGTGGTCGAATGTGCTTCAGTTTAGGAAGAAGAATCGTTAAAAACGATTAAGAAACGAAGATTTGAGAGAGGGTTGTGGATTTTCGGCAATTAGGTCGTGGAAAGAGGGGTTTTGGGGTGGTTTTTGTGAAGAACGTGGCTTATATAGTCACAGGCAAAATTTTTGAAAATCACGGTCTGTCGGGGTGTTCCACGGCCGTGGAGATGTACGGAACCGTGGTTTTGGTGATTTTTCAAAGGCTTTTAGAAATTACGGGTACTGTAGCTGTCACGACCGTGGTTTAGGCCGTGGAACCCTCTGTAAAGCTCCAAAGTTCAGATTTCGTCACTTTTCTTCAACATTATCCTCCCCTTTTTCTTTTCCATCGTCCCTACATCCAAAGACACGAACATACCGGAAGAAATCGAAGGCAAAAATCAAAGCAAAAACGTCTATTCTAAGCTAAACTATGAATCGAAAACGAAAACGAAAATGCAGTACCTTGGGTTGCCTCCCAAGAAGCGCTTTGTTTAAGGTCCGTAGCTAGACCATATTCGCATTTATTTGAGTGCGGTGGGCGTGAACTCTTCAGCTTGGAGTTCCGGCGTATACTTCTTGAGTCGTTGGCCGTTCACCTTAAAACTTCCGCTCGCTTCACCCCATACTTCAACTGCACCATGGGGGAAAATACGCTTAATTAGAAAAGGTCCCGTCCAACGAGATTTAAGCTTACCTGGAAAGAGACGAAGCCTTGAATTGAAGAGGAGAACTTGATCTCCCACCTTGAAGTCCTTTGGAATGATATGCTTATCATGCCAACGCTTTGCTCTCTCCTTGTAGATCTTAGCGTTTTCATAAGCGTTCAAGCACAGTTCATCCAGCTCATTAAGGTCTAGGAGACGCTTTTCTCCCACTTTCTTTATGCTGAAATTCAGCCACTTGATAGCCCAAAACGCTTTGTGCTCCAACTCTACCGGCAAGTGACAAGACTTCCCATACACAAGGTTGTATGGTGTGGTTCCTATAGGAGTCTTGTATGCAGTCCGGTATGCCCATAATGCATCGTCAAGCTTCAAGGACCAATCCTTCCTAGTCCTTGAAACCGTCTTCTCTAGAATTCCTTTGATCTCCCTATTTGAGATCTCAACTTGTCCACTTGTTTGTGGATGACAAGGGGTAGCGACCTTGTGAGTAACCCTATACTTAGCTAGAAGAGCTTCAAAGCGACGGGCTATGAAGTGAGAACCTCCATCACTAATGATCGTCCTTGGCGTCCCAAATCGCGGGAAGATGGTCTTGTTAAAGAACTTGACCACTACCATGGCATCATTTGTGGGAGAGGCAATTGCTTCCACCCATCTAGAAACGTAGTCTACAGCCAATAGTATGTATTGGTTTCCACAAGAGGATGGGAATGGTCCCATGAAGTCAACTCCCCAAACGTCGAAAATCTCCACCTCTTGGATGTTGTTGAGGGGCATCTTATTCCTTCTAGAGATATTACCTGTTCTTTGACAAGCATCGCAGCAAGAAACAAAGGATTGCACATCTCTAAACAAAGTAGGCCAAAAGAATCCAGATTGCAATACCTTTGTGCTAGTCTTGTTCGAACTAGCGTGTCCTCCGCTAGGAAGTGAATGACAATGGCGGATGACACTTTGCATCTCATCTTCCGGCACACATCACCGAATGATGCCATCCGGACCTCTCTTAAAGAGGAGAGGCTCGTTCCAATAGTATTCCCGAACATCCTTAAAGAACTTCTTCCTTTGTGCGTAGGATAGTCCGGGTGGTATCTCCTGGCAAACCAAATAGTTAACAAAGTCAGCAAACCATGGTTCGTTACCTTTGGAGATTACGTTGATGCACTCCTCTATGATATGTAGGTGTTCGTCCGGAAAGGAGTCATCAATGGGTAAATGGTCGTCCTCTAGATGTGTTAGGCGACTCAAATGATCCGCAACAGAATTTTCGGAACCTTTCTTGTCGCGGATCTCAAGATCGAATTCTTGTAGGAGAAGAATCCATCTAATTAGCCTTGGCTTCGCATCTTTCTTCGCAAGGAGGTACCGGATCGCAGCATGATCCGTGTAGACAATCACCTTTGCACCTACAAGATAAGAGCGAAACTTGTCAATAGCATAGACAATGGCTAGAAACTCTTTCTCGGTAGTGACGTAGTTGAGTTGCGCTTCATCTAGCGTCTTGCTAGCATAGTATATGGCATGGGTTCGCCCTTCTTTTCGTTGTGCAAGAACAGCTCCAATAGCTACGTCACTAGCATCGCACATAACCTCAAAGGGAAGAGTCCAATCCAGAGGTTGGATAATAGGTGCTGAAATTAGAGCTTGCCGAATTGTGTTAAACGCATCCAAGCATTCCTGCTAAAACTCAAAAACTGCATCCTTCATCAATAGATTAGTGAGCGGTTTTGATATCTTAGAAAAGTCCTTAATGAAACGTCTATAGAATCCAGCATGTCCTAGGAAACTTCTTATCCCTTTCACCGAAGTTGGGGGAGGAAGTTTCTCTATGGTCTCTATCTTAGCTTTGTCTACTTCTATCCCTCTACTAGAGACTAAGTGACCTAATACGATTCCTTCCTTAACCATAAATTGACACTTTTCCCAATTAAGAACTAGGTTAGTGTCTTCACATCTTTGCAAAACAAGAGAAAGGTTAGAAAGGCAATCGTTAAAAGAGGAACCGTATACGGAGAAGTCGTCCATGAAGACTTCCATGATTTCCTCTATGTATTCGGAGAAGATGGCCATCATGCACCGTTGAAAGGTGGCTGGGGCGTTGCAAAGCCCAAACGGCATTCTCCTATAAGCGAACGTACCTCACGGGCACGTGAATGTGGTCTTCTCTTGATCATCCGGGTGTATCGGAATCTGAAAGAAACCACTATAACCGTCAAGGTAGCAAAAATGTGAATGTTGCGCTAACCTTTCAAGCATTTGATCAATGAATGGCAAGGGGAAGTGATCCTTCCGCGTTGCATTGTTGAGCTTGCGGTAGTCTATGCACATCCGCCATCCCGTCACGGTTCGGGTAGGAATGAGTTCGTTGTTCTTGTTGGTGATGACCGTCATTCCTCCCTTCTTCGGAACTACTTGATATGGACTCACCCACTTACTATCGGAGATAGGATAGATGATACCTGCATCAAGAAGTTTAAGAATTTCCTTCTTGACAACCTCCTTCATGGTCGGATTCAACCGCCTTTGAGGTTGTCTTGAAGTTCTAAAGTCCTCCTCCATTAGTATCTTATGCATGCATAGGGAGGGTTTCATTCCTACTAAGTCCTCTATAGTGTAGCCTAAGACTCTCCTATGTTTCCTAAGGACAATCATGAGCTGTTCATGTTCATCTATGCTTAGTTCGGAACTAATGATAACCGGAAATGTAGAATTAGGTCCTAGAAAAGCGTACCTTAGATGAGTAGGAAGTGGTTTTAGTTCAATCGCTTTCGGAGCTTCCAAAGATCCTTGAGGAGCATCCGATGTCTCCTTAGAAGTTTCTAAGGGTGTTGAATGTGTGGGAGAAGAATCAG
Source organism: Fagopyrum esculentum (assembly GCA_033239045.1). Classification (NCBI taxonomy): domain Eukaryota; kingdom Viridiplantae; phylum Streptophyta; class Magnoliopsida; order Caryophyllales; family Polygonaceae; genus Fagopyrum; species Fagopyrum esculentum. Next base: position 22,440,715 of record BSUD01000004.1, on the reverse strand, counting down.
AAAAAGTCGAAGACGTGTCTCGATGACTCCTTTCCACGGCCAAAATTACGGGTGGATCATGTCCTCCACGGCCGTGGTTTAGGGCATGGAAGGGAAATACGGTTGTTGCATCTTCTCCACAACCGTATAACTCCCTGGAGTGAGGCATGATTTTGGTTGTGAAATCCACGGCCGTGGAATACAATGTATGGCCGTGAATTCTCATGTTTTTAGCTTCATCGTGGAGTTTCTCAAACTCCTCTTCATGCATCTCTTCTTGTGCTTCTAAGGCTTCAATTGCCTCATTGCATTCTTCCTCTTCCCCTACATTGGTTAGACTCATAGTGATAACTTTTTGTAAAGAATCGTTAAAGAGAATCGCACTTACCTCCTCCCTAGATAAACCTTCTTCATCTTGGACATCGTAACTATCCTCATCGAAGATTGGCTCCTTCATTAGAGTGGAAAGAACGAACTCTACTTTCTCTTCTCCTATATCAAAAGCGAGTCTCCCGTTCTTGCAATCGACTATGCAGCCGGAAGTTGCAAGAAACGGTCTTCCGAGTATGATCGGGACCGGACTATCTGCAGGAATATCAAGCACGACAAAATCAATGGAAACAAAGAATTTACCTAGCTTGACCGGGACGTCTTCCACAATACCGACGGGGCGAGTGATGGATCGATCCGCCATGTATAACGTCATCTTCACCGGTTTAGGGTCGCCTAAACCGATCTTCCTGCACAATGCAAGTGGTATGATGCTCACACTTGCTCCTAAGTCACATAAAGCGTCATATGTGACATCTCCCACTCCTATGGGAATGCAAAATGACCCCGGATCCTTCAACTTTGGGGGCATTTTCTCCTTCATGGTCTTGATGAGATCCGAAGAATCCGAACTCATCTTGACCTCACCGAAGTCTTCTAGCTTCCTCTTATTGGAGAGGAGCTCCTTCAAGAACTTGCCATAAGCCGGCATACCTACAATAGCATCGATAAAGGGTATATTAATATGCAGCTTGCTCATGAGTTCTATGAACTTACCAAATTGTTTATCTAGGCGCGCTCGCGCTCTAGATTGAGGGAATGGTAGGGGAGGTTTGTAAGCCGGAGGAGGAACGTAGACATCTTCCTTCTCCTTCCCCTTCTCTTTGTCTTTCTCTACGGGGACTCAACAAATTTAGGCTGCGGATCGGTGGTAGTCACTCCGCTCCTAGTCGTAATTGCCATTACCCTTCCTTTAGGGTTGTCCTCCGTCTTTCCTGGAAGTTTCCCTTGATTCCTAGGAACTTCCTCCGCATGGTTGAACATTTGGTTTTCTAAAACCTTTTGAGCTTTATCAACCTTGGAAACTTGATCGTCAACCTTGATGATGCGGTTCTCCAACCCTTGAAGCTTTCCCAAAATCGTTTCCAATATGGGATCGGGCTTCTCCTTTCCCGAAGTGTTTCCTCCATTTGATGTTTGCCCCTGGCTTCTAAAAGGAGTAGAGGAAGAGGAAGGTGGAGTTAGTGAATTTGAATTGGAAGGATAAGAGTTACCGGAATTTTGCTGATTGGGGCGCCAATTGTTGTTACTTGAACCCCTATTGTTGTTCCGGCTGTTATTATTGTTGTTGTTGCCATTCCAAATTTTTGCTCCGGTTATTGTTCCGGTTGTTGTTATTGTTGCAGTTGGTGTTATCACCGCCATTGTTGTTGCCCAAATAACCAACATCCTTCCCTTGTTGTTTTGGGAAGTTGGTCTTGATAGCCTCCTTCAACTCTTTGATCTCATTGTTGAGGGAGAAAATCTGATTTTGAGCTTTATGTGTGAGCTTTGCTCCTTGCTCTACACGATTTCCCTCCACTTTCCGGTGGGAATACTTCTCTATGACTCTTGCTTGCTTCTCAATGAAGTCCCAAGCGTCATCTTCTCTCATGTCCATGAATGTTCCACATGAGAGGGATTGGAGGTTGAATTGCGTTTCCGCATCCAGCCCTTTGTAGTAAATCTCCAGCAAGGCAAGTTTGGATATGCCATGATGAGGGCAATCCAAGAGCAAATCCTGAAACCTTTCCCAAGATTGAAACAAACTTTCGTTAGGTCTCATGGAAAAAACATTAATCTTACCTCTAAGTTCCGCCGTTTTGGAAGGCGGAAAGAATTTGGTGAGGAACTCCGCGGAAAGGTCTTCCCACGTATCTAGTTTCCCACTAGGAAGAGCTTGGTACCAAGACAACGCTTTCCCCTTCAAAGAGAAAAAGAAGGGCTTGAGCTTGTAGTTGTTGGTAGTAGCATTCTTCGGTCTCATCGTCTCCATCATACACTCAAAGTTTTGCAAGTGTTGGTGTGGAGATTCAGCGCTTGTCCCGCCAAATTGGTTTTGGCGAACAAGAGTAATAACTTGAGGGTTGAAACTAAACCCTTGTACATCTTCAGCATCAAAATTCACGCCCAAGCGGCGTGGTTGTTGCGTTGGATCCATCCGCTGGCCAAGAGTTCTTGGCTCATCATCCACACGCTCGATCCTTGCGTTCCTGGGTGGAACACGGCGATTAGCAGCTCCTTGTGGATGAAAAGGATTCGCATTGATCGTGGGATCAATTTCTTCTAGCGGTGGGATGGAAGAGTCACTATCATCAGCGGATGAATGACTTCTTCTTCTTCTAGATCTTGATGCCCTTCTTGAGGATTTCTTGCTTCCTTTATTCTTAAGGTCGCTTAACTCTATCCTCATTTGGAACATCGTATCCTGTAGATTGTTAACTTCAGATTGATGACGTTCCATTTCATCCCGGCGGAGGTTCTCGTTCCATTGGAGTTGAGCTTCCTTCTCCGCCAACTCCGCTTGAAGATCACGTTCGTATTCTTCAGCCATCTTCTTTTCCTTGCGCTTTTTCCTTAAAGTTTTCTCTAGCTCTTGATCAAGAGGTAAGAGATCTTCGGTGTTCCTAGACCTGCGCATGCACTCAAAGTAATATCAAATAACGAGAGCAAGCTCCCAAGCTTGACAACCGGCTTCCGAATTCGGCCGAAACCAAATCCCCGGCAACGGCGCCAAAAACTTCAAAAGATCGTGGCTTCGAAATGTGGCGTAAAAGATCGCCAAGATCAGGGTCGTGGAAGATTCCACGACCGTAATTTAGAGCGTGGAAAGTGTCACGGTTTGAACCATGGATTCCACGACCGTAATAGTTACTGGAATGCATCACGCCTCTCTTGCAAGGATCCACGGCCATGGAACTGAACGTGGTTTGTAGTACGGCCGTATTTTAGAGCGTGGTTTAGGGCAAGAACGTGATTCTTCCCTAGCCTCGTGCATTCCTCAAGTTGAACTCCATTTTGCTCCTAAGAATGCCCTCAATCCATGGACATACTCAATAAACTCTTCTTTGCTAAATTCCGTTCGGAAATGGCTCCCAATCACCTATAATCAACATAGAACTAGTGTAGACATCCATATCGACAATATAGGCAAACTAGCTCACTTATGCAACAATGCTCAATCAAAGACTATCAGTATGAATCAAATATGCTTAGAAAACGTGTCTAAAGTATCACAATATTTCATGCTAACATGAAGTAATGCTAAACCATGCATGAATGAGTGAGAAATCTATCTAATTGACTACTTAAATCTAGCTCATAAATCGTGTTATCAAAATACCCCATACTTAAGGTTTGCTCGTCCCCGAGCAAATTGCTCAACTATAGACTACAAGATAACATGATTTATGTATGCAGCAAAATGGCAAAAATCTTTTTGGGTTTGTGCTTCTACTATTGGATCACCTTCATAGTCATGTTTCATGGCAATGGACAAGCAATCATGCATCAAATGAATGAAGGCATGGAAAGACAATTGTACTTAGCTTGAAAGTATGCATGAAATGTAAAGATGAAGAAGTCAAGAAGATCAAGAGCATATCCAATCTAAATTACTAAGTCTTACAAACATGCAAGTAGGTCATAAGGTCTTATGAACTCAAAGGCCAAGAAGCGTTGTGACTAGGTGGGATTTTTTTTTTCTAGGCTATGTGATGCTAATCCGGGAATGGAACTAACTCCACTTCCTTGTCCTCGATCAACTTCCCTCAAGTGTATATTTTTCTATCTTTTCTTTCTTGTTTTTGAGACAATGGCATTGGTGTACAAAAGCCGAAACCTTGGTGATTAGCCATCCTCGGGCTTTTTCTATTTTTCGAGGTGCACCCACACCGGGCACACATACCAAAGCTCGTTAGGACTATCGGTTTATTTGACTTTGGTAAGGCACCAACACCCGGTTATGTGAAGTGTACCGAGTTACTTGTCATCTAAACCAATGTCCCCAAACCTATATTTTTGGCTACACTTTCACAACAATTTCAGCACTTCATTCATAATATTCTTTTCGTCAATAACTTCACCCCACACTTGCTTTTCAAACACATCATTCACACTAACATGCTCCTATTCCCGGATGGGTCAAAAGAGGTCAAATTTATCTCAATTGAGGTGCTCAAACAATCATGATCAAGATGAGAAGTAGAGAAAGATGAATTGCCTCATTCGTTCCTAGATGGTATGCAAGAACTATCATGTAATTTCGACCTTCAATACTCAATCCATTCTAGGCAAACATCATGATCACAAATCATTCATGGTTTCAAAAGAAGTACTTCAAGTCCATATATGCTATTATCAATTTAACACATAAGGCCATCCATAGCCAATCCACAAGACAAGATTCATCATTAGGGTCATATCCAAACCTAGAAAGCACAAAAATTTTTAAATTTTCTGAATTTTTTGGTTTTTTTTTTTTCGAAATGAATATATGCAATGCAAGACATGTGAGAATGTTAAACTATCCTAGATGCTCATCATGCAAAGGATTATGTAAACCCCACCCCATACTTAGAAACACATTGTCCCCAATGTGTAAATGAAGTAAAGAGAGTGAAAGAAGGTTCTCACAATGTAAAAGTGGTTTGCTATGGTATTTGGGATTTCTCAAGTGAATTGATGTTGGATGATCCTATCAACCATGGTAGAGAGCTCTTAAGTGTTCATCAAGGTGTCGGGACCCGCGCTAGGCACCGCTAGCCGTCCAAGTTCCGCGTCCGCTCCACCCATAATTGATGAGGGGTTCATCATCTTCATTCCTATATCAAGCAAGGCTTCCAATGCCACTAATGTTCTAGCACATACACAAAGTAGACAAAACACACACAAAGATAGAAAAATCTAGAACAAAAGCAAAACAAGAAAGGAAAAACGTTACCAGTGGGTTGCCTCCCACCAAGCGCTTCTTTAAGGTCATTAGCTTGACCAAGCTCGGGATGTCTCACTCTAGGTGAAGTGGGGCAATCATATCCACCGAAGCTCCCGGGATATACTTCTTCAACCGGTGCCCGTTCACCTTAAAGTTCCCACAATGTTCCCCACCTATCTCAATAGCTCCATGGGGAAAGATCTTCTTCACCACATATGGCCCGGTCCATCTCGATTTGAGCTTTCCGGTAAAGAGCCTTAGCCTTGAGTTGAAGAGAAGGACAAGATCTCCTTCACTCAACTCCTTGGGGATGATCCTCTTGTCATGCCATCTTTTGGTTCTCTCCTTGTAAATCCGGGCATTCTCATAAGCATCCAACCGGATCTCCTCGAGGGCATTCAATTCAAGCAATCTCTTTTCTCCCGCCTCCTTGAGATCAAAATTTAGCCACTTAATGGCCCAATAAGCTCTATGCTCCATCTCTACCGGGAGGTGGCAAGACTTGTCATAGACCAACTTGTAAGGAGTGGTGCCAATCGGTGTCTTGAAGGCGGTTCTATATGCCCATAAGGCATCATCAAGCCTCATACCCAATCTTTCCTCGTCCTAGATACCGTCTTCTCAAGGATGGCTTTGATCTCCCGGCTGGAGATCTCCACTTGGCCACTAGTTTGGGGATGGTAGGGTGTTGCCACCTTATGAGTCACCCCATACTTAGCCAAAAGCGCTCCAAAGTTCCTATTCGTGAAGTGCTTCCTTCCATCACTAATGATCACCCTTGGTGTACCAAACCTAGGGAAGATCACTCGGTTGAAGAACCGCACCACTACTTTGGCATCATTTGTAGGAGAGGCGATTGCCTCCACCCATCTCGACACATAGTCCACCGCCAATAGGATGCAGAGATTGCCACATGAAGAAGGGAATGGTCCCATGAAGTCCACACCCCACACATCAAATATCTCGACTTCTTGGATGTTGTTCAAGGGCATTTCATTCCTCCTTGAGATGTTGCCCGTCCTTTGGCAAGCATCGCACGCCGCTACAAAAACTTGCACATCTCTAAACAAGTTAGGCCAATAAAAACCGGATTGCAATACCTTTGCACACGTTTTGTGTGAGTTAGCATGGCCTCCACATGGTAATGAGTGACAATGCCGGATCACACTCTCCACTTTGTCTTCCGGTATGCATCTTCTAAACATTCCATCCGGCCCTCTCTTGAATAGAAGTGGTTCACTCCAATAGTAGTGCCTCACATCGTTGAAGAACTTTTTTCTTTGTGCATATGTCAATCCGGGAGGCAATTCCTCACACACTAAGTAGTTCACAATGTCGGCATACCATGGCTCATTTCCTCTAGACACTTGGAACAAGCATTCCTCCACCATTTGCAATTCCTCATCTCGGAATGAGTCATCAATTGGGATGTCATCTCTTCCAAGCTCCGATGGTGGGAGTCTACTAAGGTGATCAGCCACCGAGTTCTCGGATCCCTTCTTGTCCCGGATTTCCAAATCAAATTCTTGTAGAAGAAGGATCCACCGAATCAACCTAGGCTTGACATCCTTCTTGGTAAGTAGATAACGGATCGCAGCATGATCCGTATAAACTATGACCTTCGCTCTAACAAGATATGGGCGGAACTTCTCAAATGCATACACAACCGCTAGCAACTCCTTCTCGGTGGTAGCATAATTGAGTTGGGCATCATCTAGCGTCTTGCTAGCATAATAAATGGCATGAGTACGCCCATCTTTCCTTTGCCCCAAAACAGCCCCAACGGCCACATCGCTTGCATCACACATGATCTCAAACGGTAAACTCCAATCCGGAGGTTGCATGATAGGTGCGGAGATCAATGCGTTCTTTAACCTACAAAAAGCCTCAAGACAATCTTTGGAAAAGACAAAATCAACATCCTTCATTAGTAGGTTAGTGAGAGGCTTAGAAATTTTAGAGAAATCTTGAATGAACCTCCGGTAAAAACCGGCATGCCCAAAGAAACTCCTTACCCCTTTCACCGAGGTAGGTGGTGGCAACTTCTCTATCGTTTCAATCTTGGCCCTATCAACCTCAATGCCACGGTTAGACACCAAGTGTCCTAACACAATGCCTTCACTTACCATGAAGTGGCATTTTTCCCAATTCAAGACAAGATTTGTCTCCTCACATCTTTGCAATACTAATGACAAGTTAGCCAAGCAATTATCAAAGGAAGAACCATAAACAGAGAAATCATCCATGAACACTTCCATGATATTTTCTATGTATTCTGAAAAGATAGCCATCATACACCTTTGAAAGGTGGTGGGTGCATTACACAACCCAAATGGCATCCTCCTATATGCAAAAGTACCCCATGGACATGTAAAGGTTGTTTTTTCTTGGTCATCGGGGTGGATAGGGATTTGGAAGAATCCACTATAGCCATCTAGATAGCAAAAATGAGAGTGTTGAGCTAACCCTTCTAGCATTTGGTCAATGAAGGGGAGAGGGAAGTGATCTTTCCTAGAGGCCATGTTTAATTTCCTATAATCAATGCACATCCTCCACCCCGTAACCGTCCTAGTCGGGATTAGTTCATTGTTCTCATTAGTCACTACGGTCATCCCACCCTTCTTAGGAACTACATGAACGGGACTAACCCACTTACTATCCGAGATAGGGTAGATAATTCCTGCTTCTAGCAACTTAATGATTTCCTTTTTGACTACCTCTTTCATTATAGGATTCAATCTCCTTTGATGTTCAATAGAGGGTTTATGATTATCTTCCATCATTATCTTATGCATGCACAAAGAAGGTTTTATGCCAACCAAATCATCAATAGTATAGCCTATGGCTTTCCTATGCAGTCTTAGTTCATGCAACAACTTAGCAAGTTCATCATCACTCAAGCATGCATTCACAATTACCGGATATGTAGAATCAACACCAAGGAAAGCATACTTTAAATGAGAGGGGAGGGGTTTGAGTTCAAGTTTAGGAGGACCTTTATCGGTTGGAGACGATCCAAATAGGGTTGGATGAGATGAATCTAAAGCAAATGAAGACTCCCCATGGCTCCTAGAAGCTTGACCATCATCAAGGACTGGTCCAGGGAAAACCACGGCTGGAATCACGGTTTGTTCAACTTCCACGGCCGTGGTTCTTGCCAAGCCTGCTTCTCGGAGTTGTCCAGAGAGTTTGACGGCCGTGGAACATAAATCTCGACCGTGGAACTTGCAGCTGTTCAACACCTCTTCGTGGCCTTCAAATTCAACTCTTGGCTCCTCTTCTAATGCTTCCAAGGCCTTGACCTCTTCATTGCAATCCTTCTCAACACCTTCCTCCATCATACTTAAGGTAAGAACCTTCTCCAAGGGATCCTTGATCAAGATCGAACTCACAACTTCTCTAGATTCCTCTTGCTCGACTATGTTGAAGACATCCTCATCAAGGGTCGACCCTTTCATCATTGTGGACAACTTGAACTTGATGTTCTCCTCTCCAATGTTGAAGGAGAGAGTCCCATTCTTGCAATCCACTAGGCATCCGGAGGTGGCTAGGAAAGGCCTTCCCAAGATGATGGGAACCGGATAGTCCGCCGGAATGTCCAAGACTACAAAATCAATTGGCACATAGAATCCTCCTAGTTGCACCGGAATCCTCTAAGATCCCAACCGGATGAGTGATAGAACGGTCCGCCATATAGAGGGTCATCTTGACCAGTTTTGGCTCTCCTAGCCCAACCTTGTTGCAAAGTGCAAGCGGTATGATGCTTACACTTGCCCCAAGATCGCAAAGGGCTTCATACTTCACATCTCCTACTCCAATTGGGACACAAAAGGAACCCGGATCTCTTAGCTTGGGAGGCATCTCCTCCTTCATTGTTTGGATTAATTCCGAGGATCTCTTGGTCATTCTTATCTCCCCATACTCCTCCAACTTCCTTTTGTTGGAGAGTATTTCTTTCAAGAACTTGCCATATGCCGGCATTCCTAAAATAGCATCCATGAACGGAATGTTAATATGTAATTTAGACATTAGTTCAAGGAACTTACCAAAGTGATTGTCTAGACGAGCTCTTGCTCGTGATTGTGGGAATGGTAGTGGTGGCTTGTATGGAGGCGGTGCCACATAGGTTGGCTCTACATTCTTGCTCTTGCCTCCATTTTCTTGCAACTTTCCTTCTTCTACCACTACTTGCTCTCCCTTAGCATTGTCCTTGGGCAAAGGATCTTTCATACTCAGCCAACTCCTCGTTGTGATAGCCAACACTTGGCCTCTTGGGTTGTCTTCGGTTCTTCCGGAAAGCTTTCCCGGATCTCTATGGGATTCACCCGCCTTTTGGAACACTTGTGCTTCCAAAACCTTTTGAGCTTTAGAAATTGAAGTCACCGTGCTCTCAAGACCACTCAACCTTCCAAGCAATTGCTCAAACATTATTTCGGTTCTATCCTTTGGAGGTTGAGTAAATCCGGGTGGAGGTTCTTGTGAAGCTCTTGGTGGTGGAGTTGTGCTTGAGGAAGCGGGAGGGTTCAAGGCTCCATCCGGGTTAGAGTAAGAAAATCCGGGATGGTTGTGGTTGGGCCGGTAATTGTTGAATTGCCGGTTGTTGTTGAAATTCCTTGGGCCTTGATAATTGTTGAAGTTGCCCCTTCCCATGTAATTCACATCCTTCTCCTTGGAAGACAAATTGGCTTGTGGAAGCACTTGAGGAGTTGCTTGGTTCTTCAAAGTTGTAGCACACAACTCCCTCAAGGACTTCAATTCATTGTTGATGGTGTCAAGCTTGAAATTGCTCATGGTGACTTCACTCACCTCATAAGCTCCCGCCTTTCTCCCTTCACTCTTCCTATGGGAGTATTTTTCAATCACTAGAGCTTGCTTCTCCACAAACTCCCAAGCCTCATCTACATGCTTCTCCATAAAAGTTCCACCGGAAAGAGATTGGAGCTTGAATAGGCTATCTTCATCAAGTCCTTTGAAGTAGATCTCCAATAGCTCAATTTTCGGTATGCCATGGTGTGGACAATCAAGGAGAAGATCTTTGAACCTCTCCCAAGACTTGAACAAGCTCTCTCTATCCTTCATCACGAAGGCATTGATCTTCCCTCTTAACTCGGTAGTCTTGGAAGGTGGGAAGAACTTAGTCAAAAACTCGGTTGTCATCTCCTCCCAAGTACCAACTCGCCCTTGTGGAATAGATTGATACCAAGCCAAGGCTTTATCATTAAGAGAGAAGGAGAAAGCCCTTAGCTTATGGTTGTTGCTCTTCAATCTTGGCGGTCTAAGAGTCTCCATCAAGATCTCATAATTCATCAAGTGTTGATGAGGAGACTCTCCTTCCATCCCTCCAAATTGATTATGCCGGATCATTTGTAGAACTTGAGGGCGGAGCTCGTAATCATGGGCTGCGGGATCTCTCAAGTTCACACCCGGACGGTGTGCTCTTTGTGCAAGATCCATTCTTTGCCCCAACGTTTGTGGCTCTTCCATAGCAATGGGCACAACCCTAATGTTGACCGCCGGCTGCGGTTGTGGTGGAGGTGGAGGAGGTTGTTGACGGTTAAGCTCTCTTTGCACAAGAGCTTGCCTATTCTCCTCAATCTCCCTCCTAGTTGCCTCATGCCTCTCATTGGCAAGTCTCCTCTCATTCTCCAAAGCTTCATCCCTTATCCTAATTTGCTCTAAGGCCTCATCCAACTCAGCTTGGAGATCTCTTCCGGCCATCTCTTTTCCCTTTTTAATACTCTTGGATCTAGATCTAAGGGTTTTCTCCGGTTCGGGATCGAATGGAGCTAAATCCTTGCCACGAGATCTTCGCATACACCTAAGAGTAAAAGATGTCCTGAAAAGCAAAGACACAAACCAAAAAGAGATCAAAAAGCAACAAGAAAGATCTACACTAATAAACAATCACAAAATAGACTCAATCTAGACCTAGTCCCCGGAAACGGCGCCAAAAACTTGTTCACGCTAGGATGTAGCACAAAAAAGCTTTACATTTATAACTCAAACTAAATCCTAAACTACCTAGCGAACCCGCAGTGTACGGGACGTTTGTAGTAGGCATAGTATTCCGAGGTCGAACACAAAGACTAAGGTGAGATTGATTCAATTTATGATTAAGTCTAGTGAAGATCTAGGTTAAGAAAAGGAGGAAGAAATAAAGAAATGAAAATCTCAATTGTTTTTGGTTGGTTTTTAGGTGATCAATCAAGGATCACAATTCATGTAAAAGTAAGCAATCAACTAAGCTAGCGAATCAAAACAAAGAAACAAGCTAAACACGAGATATGAATCAAAAGAGAGAAGCGGATTCTAGGGATTGGAAATTCCGATTATGGCCTAGGACTCAAGCTATCTAATCATCCCTTAGATGATCTATAATATGTCAGGAGTAAGTGTTTCTAGAGTGGGATCAATCACCGGGTAAGTCTCATGGTCCACTAATCCATTCCTAAGGTCTCATTACCGGGTAAGTCTCTAAGAACCTAAGGATTGGAATTCTACACAAACCGGATTGTAGCCTAGAGGTCTAACCTAACCTTACCGGGTAAGTCTCGGAAAGGGAAGTTCTAAGCAACTATCCTAGTACACTTAGTCCAATGGTGGCTTGTGAGGCTCACCACTACCTAGGGTTTGTAATCTTCAAAATCTAAGGGTAAGAATCACCGGGTAGGTCTCTTCTAACACTTAGTAGCTAACACTAGGTCACCCTAGGCTAGATTAACTCAACAAACACCTAGGATTTCAACATTCTAACAATCTAAAGCTAGATTCGTCGAACCAGGAGAAAACACGGGTTGTTCTACACATCCACGGCCGTGGTTCGGCAAGAACTACCCGTGATTCCTAACAGCAGCTATGTTCATGCACACAAGTCACCCAAGGGTAAATCTAAGTCCGTCCTATCATAGCCCTAGCCATAACCATCCTTTCCTTACCATAGAACCACATTTATTCAGCCTACAACGTTCATAATAGAAATCGAAACAAGCAAACATAAAATCATGACATCCATTTGCAAGATGATGAAGGAAAAGAGATGAACAAGTGAACTAAAACAAAACCAAGCTAAAAATAGAATTAGAGCAACTCACAATCCTTCTTAAAGAAGGTTCAAATGGTTCATACACTCTAGAAATAGAATCTGGAATTCTTCACTACAAAAACTATCAAGGTGTGGTAATGGTGTGTGTTCTTCTTCTCCTCTTCAATGGAGCTCTTCTTCTTCCTTTTTGGCACTTTCCTTCCTAGAAAGACTTCTTGTTGAGAGAGTATTTTTTTGATTGGAAGATTTTGATAATGGAGAGCTGCTCCAAGATGCTTCTCTCAGCCAATGAAGGACCACTTTTATAACAAATTTTGCATGAGCTGGCCATGAGAGTCGTGGCACAGCTGTCACAAGAATCTGGAAAAATCCACGGGTAAAATCACGGCCGTGGAATGTGCCAGTGAACCGTGATTTGCTCCAGAAACTTCGTCTTGGATCATTAAGCTGTGATTTGGTGCATGACTTGTGTTGGCAAGGTTCCATGAGTCCTCCTTAGCCTTTAGCTTGTGTCCTAATGAGTCCGAGGGTGTGTCATCTAGATGAACGATCCTCAAACGTATCGTTTTAGCTCCTAAATCTCCCGAAATACCTACAAAGCAACGCACAAGTCCGTGTAGACGTCTATCTCGACAAATTACATGAATTGAGTGCAAAACGTCGTGAACTAATACTAAACCATGCATGAATGAGTGAGAAATCTATCTAATTGACTACTTAAATCTAGCTCATAAATCGTGTTATCAGGAGGACTATCTTCTACCTCGTGAATTTTTTACACATTTTGATCACGAGTCGTTGAAGTATTTGAGAGGACAAGCCAAGTTGAACAAACGTCATGCACGATGGGTGGAGTATATTGAAGCTTTTCCTTATTTGGTGCGCTACAAGAAGGGAAAGGACAACATCGTAGCTGATGTGTTATCTCGTAGGTACACACTTCTATCTTCCTTAGACGCATGCGTTTTGGGTTTTGGACTGATTCGTGATTTATATGCTCTTGATGTGGACTTCCGGGATATTTTGCGCTTTGTTTGCGCTCTAGTAGTGACTCTCATGCTAGTAGTTATTACATTCATGATGGATATTTGTTTAGAGCTTCTAGGTTATGTTTGCCTACTTGTTCTTTGAGAGCTTTGATTGTTTTAGAGGCCCATGGAGGGGGATTGATGGGTCATTTTGGGATTACGAAGACTTTAGGCATATTGAGAGAACACTTTTATTGGCCTAAGATGAGAAGTGATGTTGAGAGATGTTGTGCTAGTTGTGTACCTTGTCGCAAGGCTAAGTCAAAGGCTAACCCTCATGGATTATACTTACCCTTGCCTATTGCTAGCTCTCCTTGGGAAGACATTTCCATGGATTTTGTCCTAGGATTACCTCGTTCCAGGAGAGGACATGATTCCATTTTTGTGGTTGTTGATAGGTTTTCTAAGATGGCGCATTTTATTGCTTGTAGTAAATCTGATGATGCGTCAAATGTGGCTAACCTTTTCTTTGAGCATATTGTTAAGCTGCATGAGATACCTAGGTCAATTGTGTCAGACCGAGACTCTAAGTTCCTTAGCTATTTTTGGAAGACACTTGGGGCCAAGATGGGGACGAAGTTGTGCTTTTTGACTTCTTGTCATCCCCAAACGGATGGAAAAACTGAGGTAGTAAACCGGACTCTTGGTACCTTGCTTCGTACTATGATGGATACTAACTTGTGCAGGTAAGAGGATTGTTTGCCCTTGGTGGAATTTGCTTATAACCGAGCTATTCATTCGGCGACCAAGAAGTCCCCTTTTGAAATTGTTTATGGCAAGAATCCTCTTACTCCGCTGGATTTGACTCCTCAACCGGCTCCGCAACCTGTTGATGTGGATGGGCAATCTAGAGCTGAGTTTGTGAAAGGTTTGCATGAGCGGGTCCGAATCCAATTAGAAAAACGTACCGAGCAATATGTCCAGCAAGCCAACAAAGGGTGCCGGGAAATGCTTTTCATGGAAGGAGACCTCGTGTGGGTCCATTTGAGGAAGGATCGCTTTCCTTCTATTCGGCAATCTAAGCTCAACCCAAGAGCGGATGGTCCTTTCCGGGTCCTTGAGAAGATTAACGATAAGGCATATCGCATTGAACTTCCTACTAAGTATAGTGTCCATAATGTGTTTAATGTTGTTGATTTATCTCCATTTTATGTAGGTGATGAGGTCGAGGATGCGGAGAACGAGTTGGCGGATTCGGGGTCGAATCCTTTCCAAGGAGGAGGGGATGATGTGAGCCCGCCGGACTTAAGCAACGAGACTGATGTGACCGCACCAAGATCAGCACCACCTCTCACTCGAGCTAGAGCCCGCATGCTAGGCGAAACCACTTTGACCTATCATCCTTTCAGAGCTCCGACATTTAAGGACGTCCATGACTATCACTTGGTGAACTACTTGAGGCGATTGAGGATGCCGGATCACTTTAAACCTAGATGTAACCTTTTGTTTTATTTTATGTGGTCATGCTTGACTTTATTTCATGGTTTAAAACCACTTTAGTTGGGTTTCTTTCAGCCACGTTTTTGGAACCTTGGAGCTCTAATGTGGCCAGCCATATGTATGGTTTTTAGGCCATTTATTGCTTGAAGTTGTTGGTTGAAAGACCCTAGGCTTTCCTTCATTTAGTATCCAACTCTTGAACTATTTGTAAGCTATTATTGTGGGGAGTTGGTGCTGAATTTTTCAGCCATATAAGGCCATCTCCTACCCACGTTTTTAAGTAGATTATAGAGTTGAGTTCAATCGAAGTTGTGTTTTCACTTTAAAGCAAAACAAACCTAGAGACTAAGGTGAGAGGCCAAGGTTTCGAAACCCACAAGGTGAGAGGCTGAGTGGTGTCCTTACGGTGCGATGCTAGGAGGACAAAGGAGGTCTAATTTCCGAAGTGAGATTCCGAGAAAAGAAGAACTCGAGCCAAAGAGATCCAAGGTGCGAGGTTGGACGATTCCTTGCTTGGCATATCTATATAAATCGAAAATACACAAAAGAAATTGACGGAGGAACAACACCGGCGGATCCATGCGTTCAACGGACGAAGAGCGCATCACAAACGCACAAGGTGTTCAAGGTAAACGGACAAAGGCTCAAGCCCTACCTTGAAGGAGTAAAGAGCGATCCGATTGACGAGATGGTACTGGAGGAGGCCCAATCAGAGAGGTAGAGTCCTTACGACGAGCCAACGACGTAATACAAAGGCGCTGCTCGGGAGGCAACCCGAAGGAATAAGAAGAGGAGCCTCTATCAAGAAAATCGGCCCTGCGGCTCAGTGTCTCCGCCCCTGCGGTGACACCCATGCCCAACGCCGCCCCGGGGCTGGGACTGCGTGTGCAACACACTATTCACCGCCCCCGCGGTGACACCAGTACGCCCCTGCGGCAACCACCCTTGACACACATCCTCAGTGCCGTCCCCGGCGCTGAGCCTGCGTGACTCCTCTCCCTTGTCACCGCCCCCACGGTGAGAAGCTCCCGCCCTTGTGGGTTTACCCAGAAAAGAAAAAAAAAATCCCAAAACATTTCCCTACACCTACCCCACCCACCCACTCTCTCTCCTTACCAACCACAACTCTCCCTCGCACCTTCCCTCTCTCAAGCTCACGCCCCTGCGCCCTCATCAAGCCCTCGCACGCCACCCTCTGCAAACGCCCTTGCGCCACCTCCGACGACCCATCCAACGCCCTTACACCACTAGCTTTCACCACCAACCACACCTTCCACACTCTTTCACCCTCAAACACGTTCCTCCTTCACACACTCTTTCCCCTCAATTACGCATCACCTCCGGCGACGTCTCCACCCGCAAGGAACCACCAAAAGGCTCCCCAGATCCACCACTTTCTTCGCTGTCGGAAATCGCCCTCTGCACTTCTCCCGCCCCCGCGCCTGCAAGATGCCGCACCTGCGCCTTACCGCCCATGCACATCCTCCAGCCGCCCCTGCGGAAAACACAACAGAGGGTTCGTCTTCTTTCTTTGTTTTTGAAAGTTGCTAATTCTTTTGCTTAATCAACTACAAGAATGGAACCACAAAGGAAGTACAAGATGTCGAAGGCTGAGAAGACTCGCTATAGGATTGTGCAAGATCGGGTTGTGTATGCAACTCGGTTTTTGCACGTTCTTACCTTAGAGAAACTAGGAATTGGAGATCATGCAATCCTTTCTAGCCAATGCTGGGCTCGGAAACTTTCTACAGAAGAGTGCTCCAACGTATTCCGAGCTCAGCCGCTAGTTCATAGCCACCTTCACCATGGAGAAGGAGGATCATGTGTGTGTTGGACTCATCTTCAAGTTCAACAAGACGAAATACACACTTGATTACTACCAGCTATAGGAGGCCTTCGGGGTGACTCTCAACCCCTCCGAGAATTGGTGGGAGCCAGTCCCGACTCTGAACCTTTGTGAGTTCGGGCAGGCAGCCACCGACTCCGAGTTTCATGCCGGAGGTGAGTACTCCAATAAACTCACTCACCCTTGTTTGAGGCTCCTCTCCAAGATCCTCATGAGTGTCTTCTGTGGACACAAAGAGGAGAACAAGGTTGCCCTCAAGGACCTCCCACTGTTGTACTCTTGCCTCCCAATGAGCGAGAAGGTCATGGATTGGCCATCCCTCTTCCTTACCGCTTTGAAGCGGATTAGGAAGAACGAGCCGAGGGACATTGTTGGCGGTGGGGTGATCTCCTTGATCGCCTCACAAGTTATGGATCTTTCCGGCCTAGAGGATGGGTTGGAGGCACCTCTCTACACAGAGGGGATGTTGAGGAGGTGCAAGCTCCTCAAGAGGGACGGCGACAATCTATTTTAGCTCTCTTTTGCCGACGGAGCCACATCACCTACCTCCCACGGCCACTTCCACTTAGAGACGAGCTCTCCGAGCTTTACATTCCGGCAGATCATTTCGTGCCGAGGCGGCCTCAGGTGGCCATTGTTGAGAGGCACGCTGCGAGCTCCAGGCGTGCTCATCATGAGGAGCACATGCCCATTCCCGATGACGAGGAGATGCCCACTGCAGCACCGGATGAGGATCCGGCTCTTGCGAGCCTTCAGGCTCAGATGGCGGCCTTGACCACACTGCATCAGGCATGGCAGACCGAGTACCAGCGGACCATGCTTGAGCAGCAGTAGAGCTAGTAGACTAGTTTTGCCTCCTCCATGACCTCCCACTTTGACCGGAGGCATGACGCTTGACAAGCGGCCCAACAGCAGCAGCTGGAGGCTCAACAGTTGGCTTGGCAAGCCAGCTTTGAGACCTCCTTTGAGGAGCGGATGGCTGCTCAGCAGAGCCGCATCGACAACATCTACCACCGGCAGGAGCATTTCTTCAGCCACTTCCCGTACCCACCAGAGGAGGGTCCGGATGGTCCAGCCGGACCATCCCATTAGTGGTATCATCCTTCATTCCTTCTCCACATTTAACTTTGCTTTCATTTTCCACTTTGAGGGCAAAGTGTGCTTCAAGTATGGGGAAGGAAACATCTTTGCATGTATAGTTTGTTTTGAGTTGGTTGCATTTAGTTCTTATGAATTGTAATTCAGTTTGAAATTCATATAAAAAAAAGAAAAAGCCAAAGAATATAGAAAAAGGCATGAAAATCCTTGGATAAACTGAAAACCCGAAAGGGCGGTTTAGGTAAAAAGAAGGTAGTCCGGCCAACCTTACGTTGGTGCAAAATTGGACTTGAGGGATGTGAGTTTCAAGTGAGATCATCAATGAAAAGAAGAAGAGTGGCAAGGTGAAAACCCGAAAGGGAACCTTGGCAAAATGAGCGGCACCGAGTGTAGGTTTCCCTTCCGACGTTTGGCGGCATAAGAAGGGGAGTCATAAGGAGGTTGTCTGGGTAGGTTACTCTTGGAGCGATAAGGATGGTAGCTTTCTCACATTTTCTCTCTTTTTCCTTCTTTCCTTCTTGGCTTTTCTTTGTTTTCATTGTCTATGCTTCTTGCCCATGCTTCTTGAGGCCTTTTAGTCTAAATTATTGTCATGTGTTTTACTCGGGACGAGTAAAAGGTCTAAGTATGGGGGAGTTTGATAGGTGATGGAATCACTATCATTTAGGTTAGTTTCTAGAGTCTTTTTATTATATTAGTGTCGGTTTATGCTACTAACTCCTTGGTCCAAAAGAAGAAGACTAAAAGAAGATAAAAGAGGAGTTATAAGCACTTAGGAGTGAAGACCATTCACGAAGCAAAGCTTTTGTTGCCTCACCGCCCCTGCGGGTGACACCACATTCCGGAGCGCACCCTGCGCCTTCGCCAGCGCCAGAAACGAAGATTGTCACCGCACCTGCGTAAACCTTTGGCGCCCCTGCGGTTACTTGCTCTGAAGAAGCGAAGACGGAGCCCTTGCACCTCTGCCCGCGTCTCAACCTGGGAGATGTGAAGATGAAGAGCTAGTGTCACCGCCCCCGCGTTGACACTGGGACGCCCCTGCGGCTCGGCATCAGAAACGACAGGAAGTTGAAGAGTCAAACGTTTGAAGATCATTAAAGATCCGCCCCTTCGGAATTGCTAGGCCGCCCCTGCGGCTACGAAGAAGATCAAACATTTTCACCTGGACCGCCCCTACGGATTTGAAGGCCGTCCCTGCGGTTCAACGACCGAGATTTTACTCCGGCTGTTTACACCACCTTTATGGCATTAAAGGTGGTTGTTTTGGGCTGGCCATTTACTCCTATTTAGTGTCATTTGTAGTATAAATAGACTCATGGTTGATTGCTAGAATCATCCAATTATAATCCAATTTTTCCATCATTTCCCATTATAGTTCTCTCTTGCTACCTTTGTAATGAGTTGATAATTCCCTTCCTACATTGGGTTGGTTTGGAGCTGCATTATTACTTTGTTTGTAAGTTCTTTCTAATATAAGTTTTTATTCAGTAATACTTTGGGTTTCCTTGATCTTCATTGTCTAATTGCATGTTTTATTATCACTTAAGATTGATCACCTTAGGTTCTAAAGTACATGCAAAGAACTAGGATTAATAGATTCCGGGTTCGGGTCTTTAATCTAGTAGTAAACTTTAAGTAATAAAGGGTTGTAATTGCTTAAAGGAAAGGAACACAAATATAAAGATAAGCTTAACAGTTTTAATCTTTTCTTTATATCCCTTAGTCTTTATTTGAAAGCTAACTAGTGAATTGTTCTTGTAGGTTTACAGAACACTAGCTTGTTAAGTTGTGTTGATGCCGGTTGGCTCAACACATATATATGATCAAGATGGGAGATTACTTACAAACTTGTAAAAAGGAACTCACCAAAGTAGTAATCGCATGCTAAGAATCAACCTAGTGTAGATTCACCCATCATTATCTTACTCGTTGTGTTACTTGCTTTCATAATTTTGTGTGAATCAATTCACCCAAAATCCCCCCCCCCCCTTTGTTACTTGGTTCTATAATCAATAATTGAATTTAATAGAAATAATCAAACTCTTTTGGGTTCGACCCTTACTTAACCACTATACTTGCTTTAGTGCTAAGTCGGAATTTATTTTGATAAGATAAAAAAGACCATAAGAAAGAAGTCTTGTCAGTTTACCAGCACGGGCTAGTCGTCAAGAATCTCCTAACTCTACGCAAGAGCTAGACAAGTTGTCACCGCTCGGCGGTAGTATCCCGCTAAGCCCAAGAAACTACGCACCTCCTTGACCGTCCTAGGAGACGGCCATGAAGAAACGGACTCTATCTTCGCCAGATTGACCATGACACCCTCGACGGAAACTATATGACCCAAAATTGCCACCTCGGACATCCAAAACTCGTACTTAGAGTGCTTAGCGTAAAACTCTCTATTTTGAAGGACTCGAAGCACCGTCCTCATGTGTCCCGCATGCTCCTCCCTACTCCGGGAGTAAACCAAGATGTCGTCTATAAACACTACCACAAACTGGTCTAAGAAGTCGATGAAAATTCCGTTCATCAACTCCATGAAGACGGTGGGTGCATTCGTGAGCCCGAATGACATCACGAAAAAATGATAATGGCCGTATCTCGTCCTGAATCCCACTTTGGCACGTCCTCCTCTCTCACCCTTAGCTGGTGATATCCCGACCTCAAATCAATATGCGAAAACACAAAGGCTCCCTGCAATTGGTCCAGCAAATCGTCAATGCGCAGTAACGGGTACCTGTTCTTGATGGTGACTTTGTTCAACTCCCGGTAATCAATGCATAGCCTCAAAGATCCGTCATTCATCCTGATAAAGAGGACTGGTGCACCCCAAGGGGAAACGCTCGGGCGTATGAAACCCCTCTTGGCAAACTCCTCAAGCTGCTTCTTCAGCTATAACATCTCGATCGGTGCCATGCAGTATGGAGCCTTGGAGACCGGCCTCGTGCCAACTCAATAGAACAATCAACACTCCTTTGTGGTGGTAGTCCGGGTGGCTCCCTGAAAACGTCCTCAAACTCCCATGCCACGGGAATCTCCTCCTACGATGGTTCCGCCTCTTCCTTCATGGCATAACACCAAAAGGCCTCACATCCCTGCCAGATAAGTCTCGCGGCTCAGACCGTGCTAATGACTATACCGGCCTTTCCAAGGTCCCAACCTCGGAAAATCACCTCATGTCCCGTCTCTGCAGTGACCGTCACGTTCCTCCGACTGATGTCTAAAATGGCTCGATGGCGGTCCATCTAATCCATCCCTAGGATGACTTCTTCATGCACTAAGTGCATGACATAGAAGTCGGCTAACCAATCACGGTTGCCCAAATGAATGGGACAGTCGTATTCCTCTCGGGTACCACTAACCTTCCCCCCGTCAGGCAACCATATGATGAAGGGTCTCCTCTCTATTATAACTGGGGACAACCTAGCTACACAATCATCGGATATAAAAGAGTGCGTAGCACCTGTATCAAATAAAACTCGGACAGGAAAACCATGAATCTGAATAGTACTTGTGGTTGCCAGCGCTGCTAGATCAACAACACTCCTCAACTCAAAAACCTTGGCCTGCGTGCCTCTGGCCTCAGTGGTGCCTCCACCACGGCTCCTACGACGACGGCCTTGTCCCCAGACTGATCCCTGTCTACGAGCCTGACCCTGACCTCTTGATAGCATGAAATGTAATGTAGCTTAGATGTGCATATAGGTAGCTTTTCCCTTTCTTTTTGAGTACATGGACATGTTTTCATAGCATTTATTGAGCATATTCACTTATTATCTTGGAATCAAGATCTACACAAGATTTGTTGTGATTTTGGGTGAATTGGCGCTGAATTGGAGTGGAAAAGGAGCATTTACAGAGTATTGGTTGATGTGGAGTTCATTAAGAGGCATTAGAGCATTATAGGAAGGAGTATGAAGTGAAGCAAAGGAGAAAAGCATCGAAAAGGAAGAACCATGGCCCAAGAAGAAACTTCCACATCCGGGGTTTTGGTATTTCTTTGATTTTTACATGTGGAAAAGGAAGGTCGAGAGTCATCACGGGACAAACCACGGCCGTGATTTTGATGACATCACCCGTGGTTTTCTTCGGAAAAGATCGTTCCGTTATTGTCTGTCAGCAACAAAAGAAGGAAGCCTTTAGACCTAATTTTATCTTATAAAAGGAGGTCGACGACTGCATTTTTGAAGGACGGCTTATACACTACACATTTGGATTCACTTCCATATTGAGGATTTCTCCTCGTTGGAGATTCGGTTACTTCATCATTGGAGGAGATTGAAGAGCTTTCTTGATCATGACTTGGAGATTGGAGATTTTGTGAGATTTTTCTTAGGTTTTTGATTATTGTCTTTTAGAATACACATTCTAGGATTACTTGTTGCTTGATTCGGTTATTGATATTTGAAGATTGATTATTGAGTTATCATTATTCATCTTTGTGTTCTTCTTGGTTGCATGCCATTCTTGATTCCCTTTCTTAATCATGAATTGAATATGATGATGATTGTTGGCTAAACCCCCTACAATTATAGGAAGAAGGGTTGATGGTTGTGGTACAGATGATGATGGGTTGAGCATTAATAGATTGGACCCTGAGAGTTGTGAGACGAAACCCTTGAACAAAGTTTTTCACGGACTGTTCTCCATGAACCACGCCCGTGGTTTTCCAAGATCCAGTCTTGGTTTCCTTTGTTTTGCACGCTTCGCTTTTACCTTTATCCAAAGTTAAAGATTGCCTTAATCCTAACCTTGGTGAACCTTTCTAACCCATAGCCTTTCTTGGTTGTAAGCTTCTACGAGTTCTAGGTAATAGAGGATTCAAATCTGTCTATTAAGGTGGAGAGTGTCATAGCCTTTACCTTTGTCTTTCTCTAAACTTTCTTGGGTTTGGTTTTGGTATTGAGAGTACAATCTTATCCTCAGAACCTCATCTTGATGAGACTTAACATCCGTTAAGTAGAATCATTTGGGTGAGATAAAAGGGTCTTGGAACTTCACCGTACGATACCTACCTTAGATTATATACCTTTGCTATCCAGCTCTGTCCGTACGTATCCTTAGACATCTTGAATCGAACACCATAACTGGATACTTGGATCTTTAGAATTCGCATTCCCAATTATTCTTACATATTATTCATTATATTGATCACTACTTTACTTGCTATACAAGTTTAATTGTTCTTACTGCTTTGTTCTCACCAATTCCCTGAGATCAACTCTGGAATATTAGCTCATACTACGATTGATCCGTACACTGTGAGCTCACTATCGTTAGGCATTATTCTTGGATATAAATTGAAAGCTTATTTGCGCACACACCTTTTGGAGCGAAAACCTCTCTGTTGGGAACCCTGTGCTTGAAACTGAGGCGGCCTTTGCCCACTCTTGCCCCATTAGCAGGCGAAGATCACTGCTGCGACTGTGTCCTGGCCTGACGGCAAAAAGCGACTCGGTGACCCACCTGGCCACAAGTGAAACAAGTCACGGGTGACCTCCTACACGCCGTCCTAATGTATCCATACTCTTCACAATTGTGGCACCGTCGTCCCCAATTTGGTGCTTGCATTGAATGCTGATGACCGGAACGTCCCTATGACTGGCTACGTCCGTGTCCTGAGGCTCCTGCCCACGTACTAGCTAGTCATGTCCTCTGCCTCTTGTCCATCCCCCCAGACTGTGCTACTCTCCTAGACCCTGGTCGGTCTCTCTCATAGGCCGAAGCTCGGTCCTAGTACTCCGTCAAGGAGTCACAACGAAATTCCACAAGGTAAGCACGGGTGGACTCTCTCAATCTCCTGGAGAATAGGTAAACATGTTGGTCCGCCGGAGGTGCGGTGGGGCCCAACAAAGCTAACTCCCCCGAAATTGCCTAATAGCGTCGATGACCGGGACGTCCTCGAATCCCGTCTCCAAGAAGTCCTGGACTTTGTCTCTCCTCAGTAAATCCGGGAAAAAGATCACACTAACGAGGCTCAGCAACTGATCCATCATGGTCACTCTGCTTGTAACTATCCTCCACTAATACTGGGCCTGATCCCGGAATAACGTCTAGACTATCTTAACATGCCTCTCCTCTAGGCAACGGATCGCTTCTAATGCAGACTCTACATGACCAATCTAGTGCTTGACCTCTAACCCTACCTTCTCGTCGAAGTAGGGTACATGTTGCTTGTTAAAATCCTTCAACCATGAATCCGGTCTCGGTGACCTTAACTCGTCTCTTGCCATAATAATATCAGCAACTGGCTCGGTGCCACTAACCTAGGTGCAACTATCTCTCGCACAACTATCTTCGGTGTAGCCTTGACTTGAGTCACCCTCTGCGAGACCTCAGCAGATCTCGCAGGTGTAGGTACCGGTGGTGCGGGAGATGGTGCTCCCGCCCTAATTTCCTCCTCTACCCTCCGAACATAGTCTCTAAACACGGAGCCCCAGTAGATGCTCCCCCGGTCCTAGTAGATGGAGAACTCTGTGCCCCGGACCTCACAACTGTTCTATTCCTAGCCTCGGGAATGACGCTCTCTACGACGTCCTCCACGGGAACCTCAACTGTTGGCGGATCCACAACTGGTGGGTCCGCAATGGAGATACGCCCCAACCTCTCGTTCCTGGAGGTCTCCCTACTCGTCCCCGTCTCGGGACGGTAGAAGGAAGAGGGGGTCTACCCCTGACGGGTCCTACGTATGCGGTAGCTCTCGTGCGTGTCATCTGATATCGTGACGTTTATTTGTATATGAATATATATTTATATAAGACAACTTACGATCTCGGTACGGTAAAACTTAAGAAGCATAAATATGAGCAAGGTCCAAATATACAAACAAGGCATAACAAGCCCAAAACATCATAAAGTCACATATATAACTATGTACATATGAATCCAAAAACATCCATAGGCCATATATATAACTATATAAATATATACATATATGAAATCCAAAATTCTACGTCGCCGAGGTTTGTGGAAGGAGCGGTGATCCCGTACATTCTAACCCAAACTCAACTCATGCACATGATTTTGAAAACGAAAAGTCAGAACCCGTGTGGGTTCTGTTTATTCCTCATTCGGCCTTTAGACGATTGCGAGTGCCATTGTTGTCAATCTAGGGCTCTGATACCATATTGTAACACCCCGAATCCGCGGGACTCAGGATGCTACGCGCGAGACCTCATAATGGGTTCCGACCCTTAGCCTAACAACAATTTCACCGGACCTTTCCAACAAGACACAAATAAAGGCAAAACTCAAAACGTTTATGATGTATGCGAGAGAAATTGAAAGTAAAGGTACACCTTAGAAACTCAGCCAAGTCCTTAAAACGACACAACTCCAAAACAATAATCCAAAAACGTACAACATAACCCATAATCCAACATCATAACAAAAACCAAAAATGTCTCCGTCCTATAATGTACGGAGACCCCGGTTGGCCACTCCTCCACCTCACTCGGCAACATCCCTAACTTGCAGGGCATCTACACAAACGGTTTAAAACCGTTAGCTAATATTCAAAGCATTAGAATCAAGGTGAAACACACAAACACAAGTAAATCTTCATAGCACGCAACATGCTCCAACACACAAGTCCGATTTATTATTATTATTATTAAGTCATATCCCGTTCTAACTCAATTTCTTTTTGTGACACGAGAATCTCCCGAAACTCGCCTCGGTCCCCACTTAACGGCATGGAATGGTACTGATGCATCCGACTTTCTACCAACACGGGCTAGTCGCCAAGAACCTCCTAGCTCTACGCAAGAGCTAGACAAGTTGTCACCGTCCGTTATCATACACTTGTGCCAAATAATATAAGGTCGGTAATCCTATTTCCGGTTTAGTTGTTATAACATAAAAATAAAACACACACCACCAAACACACATCGAAACTAATACGAAGAATATGAGCTAAGTAAATCTGGAGACTTACCTCGTCTCCACACTCAACTCACAACACTCTCGATTTTAAACCGATGTTGTAGATACCCTGTAGGTTAGAGATGTTGTTGAGTGATCCGGACGGTGTGGTCAGCCGGGGTTCCCGTATATTGGGCGGGATCGAGTTTTATATTTTTGTTGTTGTCTTTCCCTTTTGTTTTGAACTCGGTTGCGAGTCCTTTGCGTTTCTGTTGTTATACCTTATGGTTTTTATATAAGTTTTGGTTTTCATTTATTTGTGCCTTGTTGCAAGATTCAATGTTATTGTTGTTACTTTGAGGTTCGAGACCCATTGTGAGGTCCTAGCCCGTAACGCTTCGAATTACCAGAAGTTGGGGTGTTACAAGGGGCTATCAACCAGAGATCAATTCTCCGTGGCTACATTCGTTTATTAATTTTTCATATTTTTGTAAGAATTATAAAAATTACAAGAAAATTAATGTCATTTATATGAACAAATTAAAAGATATCTTGATTGAAAATTTGTTACGTTAATCCAAATTGTTAACTAATAACGATTCACCTTCTACACTTAGGGCCCGTTTGGTTCCAACTCCGGAAACGGAAACGGAAACGGAATGGAAACGAATTTAGTCCATATGTATATCCATATTCATGAAATTCTATGGAATCATTCCTTGTGTTTACATGCAAAATGCACTTGTCTCCCCATATTTTGTTACCCTATAGGGTATCAAAAGTAATCAAATTCAACTTCAATTACTTCAAATCACAAGGAATGATTCCAACAACTTTCATGAATAAGGGTATATATATAGACTAGGTTCGTTTCCATTCCGTTTTCGATTCCGGAGTTCAAACCAAACGGGCCCTTAGAGTATATCATGACTTAAAGGGCAATAATAAATACAAAATATTGTAATTGTTTTGTATAAGGGTAATTTAGTGTTAAGTTTTTAAATTATGTCATATTCTAATATAATTAGTGAACTGAACAAATACTAAATAATATTATTGACCTAATGCTAGGTAGCAAATTCACCAATAAATATTTGTGTTATTTTTGTTGTTAAATTTCGGTTCTTTATGGAATTTGGTAGAATGTGGACGAGTTAAAACCTAGTTTGCTTTGTTTAGCCACAAAGCTAAACTACGTGGAGGAAAAGCAGCAAGTACGTGCTTAATTCTGTGCTCAAGCCTTACTTTTGTCTATTTCCTTCCTTCTAAGCAACATCCTAACTACATATATATACTCCTACTAAACACACTTAAATCTTAATTAGTGAATGTTTCTTTGTCCCCCTTCTAGATGTTTCTGCCCCAACTAATTGCGCTTAAGCTTGCTAAATAATCATTAATATAACACAATATTGTATATTTATGAGGTGAAAAAGTTGGATATAGGGTATAGGGATAATGTATGCATATAGTCATAACGTGTTTAGTGGTCTAACCAGTACGTAGAGAGCCTGTTTAAGTTAATTGTAGGGTTAGGTGCATATGCAAGGCATTCTAAATGAACCCAATTTTAATGTTATTTTTCATGAAATGAAAAGTAAAAATAATTACCTTTTATTGTTTATTTCATTTGAGTCCTTCACTTTAGCTTATTTTCATTATTATGAAATATGATTGATAATTGCATGTAGTATTATTGGAAGATATGTTATATTATATCTAGAGAAGTTATCTTATTATTTTAGTATACTTTCTATTTTATATGATATCGTGTAATCTTTATTATTCTCCACTAACCCTATAAATAGGGTGATAATAAACTCAGTATCAGCGTGGTTCTACCTCCACCATCGTGGGTCTTTCACCACCATAAATCTATCAAAATATACTTCTAATCATTAGATATCTCTCCTGATCGAACCATTTTCTTTATTTCTTTTTTTATATAATATTAATTTTATAAGGTTATTGGCCAGGTACGACCTTAATTTGCAGTAAAGGTGTGCTGTTGACATATGTCCAAAAATTTTTTTTCCCCGAAACGAATGAAAATGATGGTTCAAAACTTATAAAGGTATAGTGCATAACTAATAAAAGGATAGTTCATGAATTATAATAGAATAGTTCATAATGCAAAACTTATAAAGGGATAGTGCATAACTTATAAAATGATAGTTCATGAATTATAATAGAATAGTTTATAACATATAAACATTTGATATAATATATTAAAAAAATAATAATTCATGAATTATTAGTTCAAAGTTTATAAGAAAATAGTGCAGAACTTATAACATGGTAGTTCATTATAGTTAAAAGTATCTAGAATATATTTTCTTTAAAAAAAAAAATTGAAACACGTGTCAACCGCACATCCTTACCACAATAATGGGTCTTACCTGAACAACCCCATATATATAAAATATCATTCAAACTATTATAAATTTTTTTAAGTAGGTTAAAATAAAATAATATTTAAACTTGCATAAAACATAAGTTCTAGTACGATAGGTCTCCTACACACTCTATCATCCAAATATGTGCTCCAATCTTCGTAAAGTTGTTAAGCTTCGATAATCCAGCTCTCAAACAAACCCTTGAAATCTTAATTACGATCTCATTGATCACTTGAGATTGGACTTTTGGATGATCTACGAACAAATTCCACCGAGTGATAGTCCTCTTGTCTTCAGAATCATACCCCTAGTCGGGACACTTTGTCCCTCTCGATCCCCCAAACTTGTTGACCGAACATCGAGACCTCTATTCCAAATTTGGAGACAACACCGCTCTGCAACTAAATCTCCAAGACTCGTAAGCGAGGAGTACTTCCTGTCACTAAATCAACGAAAAATTGACACTTGAGGCATATCAACTTGACCTAAATTTAGGTATAAAGTTATCCATAAAATTTAGAGTGATTTTATTTGACATCGTAAAATATGACCAAAGAGATGTGCATGCATCTGAACTAGGGCAGACGTATCGTGCATGCCACGGGAAAAAAAAATCTCAAGCGCACGCGCAATGCAGATGCGCCAAGTGCATACCTACTTGAACGCAAAAAGTTAAGACGTTGTGTTGCAGTTTCAAAAAGTTTCCCTGGGAAGCATACGCCCCATCTGTACGCCTCTTGAAACGCACAACGAAGAAGCACCCACATGTGTCATAGCTAGGCATGTTCATATCCGGGCTCAGGGCGGATAATACAAAATATTAAGCCCGTTTATCCGGATCCGGGTCGGGCTCGGCCCGGCTACCGGGCCTGTAAAGGTTGCCGTACCCGGCCCGGCTGGGCAGGCGGGTGGATACCCGTTCTATAATTTTTTAAAAAAAATATTTTTAAAACAATGTTTTTAATATATTTTTTTAAAAGTATATATTAAATTTAAGATATTTATGTAAAATATATTAAATTTATTATATTTATACTAAATATTTATATTTATACTTAATATTTATGATAAATGCAATATAATATATATATTTTTTATTTTTGTAGGTGGGCAGAGCTTTTTGGCCCGATCAGGCCTCTTCTTTTGTTCATGTCCGCCCATTTTTCTGGACGGGTGGACCGGGACGGACGGGCTGCCCGGATTTGAACAGTCTAGTCACAACGTCAAGATGGGATACGTGCATGCCCAACCTTCAGTATATGCTCGAATAGCAATCCTGAAAATTTATTAATTTGTAAGTAAAATGAAAAATTCGAGTACTTATTTTGTTTGGGCTTTGGGATGTTTAATAGAATAAAGCATCTATAATATATTACAAATAGGATGTTTAATAGAATAATGAAGAGGGTGAGATGTTAACAGCTCCACCGCCACAGCAAACTCTAAATTGAAGGCGAAGTTTCGTCCATAACACCGCCTTCAACATGTCCACCTGTACTCCTCTTTAGCTAGCTAGTGTTCTTGGCGGTGGTGACCTGTGCAAGCAAAGCAACTAATTAAAGTGTCCTTCCCTTCTTAATTCTTCTTATATTTATAATAAGCTTCTTATTATAAATACCACATATTGATTAATTAGGTTAATCTGTGACTTCTTTATATACACAGAAGAAGAACAAATGAACTGATAGAGTACATGCAAGAAACCCATCAAATCCAAAACCAAATGATCACTTCCCAACAACCAAACACGTCCTACAACAACATGCCCTCAAAAACCCTAATCACATACAAGGAGTGTCTCAAGAACCATGCAGCTTCAATAGGAGGAAATGCAGTAGACGGCTGTGGAGAATTCATGCCAAGCTCCGAGCCCCTCAAATGCTCCGCCTGCGGTTGTCACCGGAACTTCCACCGGAAGGAGGTTGAAGGCGAAAACCTCCATGTCAACAACACTGCAGTCAAAAGAAGAACAATGGCAACCCTATTAGGGCATTTCGGATCCAGGTCCATGAAACTCCCTGCAAATGTGGGTTCTGATTCGACTTTATCAGAATCGAATGATGACCATGGAGGTCGAGACAGGGTTGAGATCATTCCAGTTGAGAAGAAGAAGAGGTTTAGGACGAAGTTTAGCGTAGATCAGAAAGAGAAGCTGCTGAGTTTCGCGGAGAAGGCAGAGTGGAAGATGCAGAAGTTGGATGAATGTGTTGTTCAACAGTTTTGTCATGAAATTGGGATCAAGAGAAAGGTTCTTAAGGTGTGGATGCACAATAACAAGCACAATTATGCAACAAAAAAACTCAATTATTTTAAATTGTGATGTAGATCATCCTTATTGTTCTTCTTTGTTAGCTTCATTATTATTGTATGTAGTATTGTCTTGTATCTTGAATATTAATTTTACTTCATTGTGTTTCTTATATATGATACTAGGCTGTTGTAATTACAGTTTGTTTGATAAGTTTCATTTTACCGTTAGATGCTTGATCAGCTTAATATAGTATTCATAAATATGAAAATTGTGTCGTGCATTATAATATTTCGATTTATTTTATAAATATCCGGATAAATGATAGATATAGTACGGTGTTTTGAAAACAATTTATCCCATTAATTATTAAAATAAATTATTATAAATATAAAATAAAATTCTAATTAAATTATTAATCAATTAAAATGCAATGAAAGATACGCTTATAGCAAGAAACTATAATACCGTATTTTGGGAAGAATAATCCTCACAATAATAAAAAATTTTGTCAGAAACCCAAATTAATCTCTCACAATAATCCATAAACTAGTGTAATACTCGCACTTTGTGCGGCTTCAGTTTTAATAAAAACTTAATACTTAAAATTTATATGCATATTTTTATAAAATAAAAATTAAAAAAATAAAGTTATAATCAATATTATAATTTTTAATTCTCATTTAAGTATTTATCTCTTCTCCATAATTATATTTTAAATTGATTTGTTAAGATATGCTTGTTGGTAAAAAAAAAATTGTAAAAGTTTAAAAACTATTTTTATAAAAATATTTTTGTAAATATTTTTTAAAGAATTTAAAAATCAATTTTTTAATTTATATTAATATTTAAAAATCACTATTTAAAATAATTTTTTAGGCTTCGAGAAATCTGACGTTGACACGTAGCAATAGAGACTCCTGCTTTAATAGATATAAGATAACATCACAATAACCACGCGCCCATTGTAAATGCACTCGAATCAAATGTTGAAAGAAAAAGTATAAATAATTTTTCTTTTAATAAGATAGGAAAAAAGTTTTTGCTTTACATTGTTTAAAAATGAAAAAAAAGTCTAGTTGACATAAATGTAGAAAAATTAGGTTATGGGTTGACATCTATACGCGTCTATGGTGCTTTACAATGATTTGAGGCTACATGAGGGAGGTTCGTGTTCATGGTGAATAATGAAAGCAAAGAAAAATAGATACCTTATATTGTAATAACTAATAACTAAGTTTGAAATTTGCAATTAATTCATATAAAAAGAAAAAGAAAAGAGAATTGCAATTATTAATCATGATTAATCCTATGAATAATACTGATGTACTCCATATTAGGCCAAGTTAATGGCTACTTAGGATGCCTATATATGCAAAGCATTTGATTAGGAGTGAGATTAGGGTTTTCAATTGCACCTAAATCATGGGAGCACTACTTAGTTATATTGATGCACCCACGATCCTTCACTTTAGTATGTGATTAAGTGCTCTAATCATTTCCTTTTAATTTCTAAGAGTATGAAATACTCCATGTTTTCAAAATCTAGGTGAAATCAAATTTCAATTTTCACAAATAATTATCTCAAATAAGAATAATAACTAACTGATATCTTTAATTTGACCGTGGAACCTTAAAACCTAAATTATGCAAATATCATATTAGAGTGATGTTATCCGGCGCCGGCGTAGAGGCCGGCGCCTTGCGAGTGCGCGCAAGGCGAATGCGCGCGAGGCAGGCGCGCATGCGCAGCGCGCCTGCGCGCAGGCCCTCGCGCATTGGGACCTGAATGTAAAAAAATTAATGTAAAAAGTTAAACTTAGGACCTGTTTGGTATTGTATGGAGGTTCTTTTTTTTAGATTATTGGGGATGGAGATTGTTGAGATTGTTGTAGATGGAGATTCTTGGGGTTTGTTAAATTTGTAAATTGTTGGTGTTTGATATAAGTTTATGGAGATAGATTGTTTAATGATAGATTACAAAAATACCCTCACAAAATACCCTTAAAATCGATTTGTATCGATTATATCATTTTCGATGGCCTCTGTTCAGTTCATTTTACCCATAGACTCATCTTTGATATAAATCGTACATGTATCCGTAAGAACATTTGGCTGATCAGCACCATTACGAATACCTCCCTTGGCCACATGAACCACTTAGTTGTTGCCGCCTGCCAATGGTTCAGAGCCCGATACTATTGTTGATTGCCCTATCTTGAATTTACTGTTGTGGACATTGTTCACCACCCCCAGCTACTTGCTAGAGAGGAACCATTTGATGGTTAGTAGCCAAAGAATGACTCAAGTGCCTGCAAATGATAAAATATAACATACAAATTCTTAAGGCATTAGAAAAGGCTGCAGTAGACCAGATAATCTCAGCAGTGCATGTCCATACCTCGAGTAGAACAAAGAACGGAGCCATTACAAATGTTTGAACCAAAATATCAAGAAGTGCCGAGCTCTTTTCTACAAATTATCAAGCATATATTCAACAAATTATGACCATTCAAATAGCATGCCTTGAAAGGAAAATAAGAACATTGAAGTTTCCAAATTATATTTCCTTTATACCAAATGACTCTTGAAAGAAGTAATAGTCTTATAAAAGTAAAGTAAGATCATTTTGTTAAGATAAGTTCATAGAACAAAAAATCCTCTATTAAAGTTATTCATTAGCTCATTGCAAACAAGTTAAAACTTCACAATTTTGCTTCCAAAAGCTCAACTAAACCAATAACTTGCAACATCAACACTCAGAAACATAAACATACTGCAACATAACTCACTTAGGGAGTTGCTCAATACCTGAAATTGGACAGAGTTAGGAGTAAAGCTATCTCCTTGAACAAGTCTTCATTGAATGTGGAGAACACCTTTAAATCGTTCACAAGAATCTCGACCACTTTAGCAGGTTCACGTCTGCAACACCACAATCATCACAAACCTGGCATTTCAATATCAGAACAAAAGGATTCTCATTAAACAAAAAATATTAACAATAATAACAAATTGAAAAATGCCATTAGGATTCTCCTTACATGTCCAGTGCTTCCAAATACTTTTGCTTCCTAATCTCGAATAAAATCTTCATCGAATAGCGATTATCATCCACCATTGTAAACCCAGTCAAGTACTTCTCAACATCGTCCCTATACAAATACCTCAAAGAAGAGACTCGTTGAAGGATAAAATTTCTACAATCTCATCTATCAGAAGAGAAGAGTCGGTGAGAAGAAGAAGCAAAGACAAGGGAGGATATGAGAGGGAGGAGGAAGGTTCAGCCTGGTTTCACACACAAACGAGCCGGAGAGAAGAGAAGAAAAGAACGATCGATCATTCTGGTTGGTTTCACACACAGAGAGAAGAGTCAGGGAGATAAGGAAAAGAGACTATAGAAAATAACGATTGAAGAAGAAGGGGTAAGCAGGGTATAAAAAATAATCATTCCTAAGAATCCCCAAGAAGCTTGGGTGGGCAAGCTTCTTTTTATGGGATTCTTTTGTCAAAAGAATCTCGTAAAAGAATACAATACAGAAGCTGTAACTCATACCAAACGGTGTCAATTTTGCCAATCCGAAGAATACGGTGAAAAAGAATCTAAATGAATCTCCTTCTAACTAATACCAAACAGGCCCTTAATGTTTTGTAACCTCCAAAACTTGCAAGCTTAGCTTCCTAAACTATGCTAATGTAATATTAAGGATTTACCTTACGAAGTTACGAGTAAGGATGTCAACAACGTGGGTTCGGTTCAATGTGCACCATATCATTCTCGTCCCCGCTTAGCATAATGCCCTTATGTCCGTACTCACTTGGGGATGAAAGGTTGTACCCATTTTCATCCTCATCGGATATCTGTTTTCGTGGAAAAATTCTCATACCTTCCTAGTTTTCCCTGTTTATGGTTACCGTGGGTTTTTCCGTGAGTTTTCTTTGTTAAAATTTTTATTTATAAATTCACATGAGTTAATATAAAAACTCATTTGTATAAATTATATTTTAACAGAAAATAAAAAATATTAACGAAATATAATAAAATTTAATCATAAAAGTATTACAAATATTTATAAATTATATTTAAAAACTGTAAACTACCATTAATTTGTCATTGACTCTACTTATCACGGAATTCCGTGGTAATCCCCAACGGGACCGAAGCGAGAGTCGGGGTGGAGACCTTTAACCGCATCATCATTATTATACATGAATGACATTTATCCCCATCAACGTTCCTATCCACATTTATTTTCAGCATGATGCGTCTCAAATAAGACAACACATGCCACAAGTGCATGGTAAATATAATTGTAGTATATGATAGGAATCAAGATCGTATCCGCATAGAGTTTGGTTGTTTGGTTGACAATTGAGTCCCCAAAAGTTTAAGCAAAGAGGGAAATAACATATATATATATATATATATATATATATATATATATATATATATATATATATATATATATATATATATATATATATTATTATATGTATTAAAGGAGAGACCTTCTTTGCCACATGTCAACACCACAATTCACGCAACTCCCAAAATATTTTAAAAAAGTTATTATTTTAGTTACCCTTGATAGAAAATAAAAAACAAATCTCCTAATCTATAATTAGTTTTTAAAATCTTACTAATTTTTAGAAATCCAGTAAATCCTTAAAACTTGAACATATTTATTTTTATTCAAAGCTAATATATAATTATTAAAAAAATATTATATTATAAATCACAAAAATAATTATACTTTCATTCTCCGGATTTTTATCTTTTGCAAAAGTATAGATATAAATTTTTAAGTACAAATTATTTATTAAAACTCAGCCCGCATAAGATGCGGATATTACACTAGTATATATATATATATATATATATATATATATATATATATATATATATATATATATATATATATATATATATATATATATATATATATATATAGAGAGAGAGAGAGAGAGAGAGAGATAGAGAGAGAGTATAGATCCTATGATAACATGCTTATCGTGTAATCATGAGAACAGATTCGTAATTATTATTAGTTTTGTTACGAAGGTGACATATCGTTTAATGTATTATTCGTAGTTATTATTAATTATGATATCAACTCTAAATCTCAACCCTTAATATTCACCATCCAACGGTGTACGATTGTTCTCATGTATACACGTTAGGGGTGTTCTCATGAGAATCACACCCTATATATATATAGAGGGTCTGGTTCTGGTGAGAAGGATCCTTGCAGATAGGAATGAGGAGAGATGGGATGGTGACATGTGGCATGTCATGTCACCGTTTTTTTTTTTCCTTCAGATTTTCTTTTTGTAAATAAAAATTGGTGTTCATATTTTTATAAATATGTGTTCATTTTTAAAAGAGTCATTGTTCATATATTATCAATAAATGTTTATTTTTTTCCAACACTAACTTTTCATTTTTAACATTAATTGTTCATTTTTGTATTTTTTTAAAACATTTTTTTGGTTTTTTTTTTGAAAATTATACTATTCTTTCAAATTGTGTTAATAAAATATGATGTTCGTTTTTTTACAAGTATGTATTTTTTTTTTTTTACAGTTATGGTGTTTATAATATGATGCTCATTTTTTTGAAAATTATAATTTTTTTTAAAATCGTGTTTATAATATTTAGAGATGGATTACATAAAAATTGTGAAATCAAAGAGAATACAAGACGATTCAGGTTTTGTTTCTTCGAATTTATACTCTCACTGTTTAGATTTCCATACTTAAGGTTTAGGTTTCATTATGATTGATGTTTGTCTTCGAAACCAAATTTGTTTGAATCATTTTGTGTTTGATAAATTTGATTGAGAAAATACATGTATATACATATGTTGAGTTGGTCTAATAGCTCCAATTGAATAATCTATATGCTCCTTTTAGTGTGCACGCAAACTATTCAGCAAAATGCCTTATAGAAAAATAGTTTATCATATTTACAAGAACAATGACATAAAAAGTATGAACACTAACGAATAAAAACATGAACAATGACGTATAAAAGTATGAACACCGATGACTTATCTATAACTTTGACACATATATAACATATTATGATCATCTTTTAACGTTTTGTGATGAGTTTTTTATTTTTGTGGTTATATACTGTAAATGAACATTTATGCATTATAAAATAAACACAAAAGAATAAATGGACATGACACTTTGATGAATAAAAATACTATGAACACCGATGTATAAAAACATGAACAATGACATATAAAAGTATGAACACCAATGACTATTTTGAACATAAGGGTATTTTTCCAGATTTTAAGTCAATTTACAAAAATGACATTAATGATGAGAGTGTGAGAGCCCTTGATTTAAATTCATCCAATGGCTTACAATCCTCCTAATTCCTATCTACAAGCTCTCTCCTCACTTGAAGTAAAAATATATATATATATATATATATATATATATATATATATATATATATATATATATATATATATATATATATTGATACAAGGTAAAAAACTTAGAAGGATCAATTTCGAGAAACAGATCGTCCTAATGCATCCTTTCGGATGAGGTCTTGAACATCTTCTGGGATTGCATCAACTTCCAACTCGCCATGGTATCCGTGTGACGCAATCTTGTCCGCGACCGTGTTAATCTCCCTGAAAATATGTTGTGCGGTGGAGTAATGAAAATCAGCCATAATGAATGAAATGTCGTGAATCATCATATCAAGTTCCCAAGGCGGCTTCCAAATTTGGTTAATCGAATTGATAAGCGTTAGATTGTCTCCTTCAATCTCGATAGATGAAACTCCACACTCCTTAGCCTTTTGAAGGCCAAACCGCAAAGCAATTGCTTCTGCTTCCAATACTGAGTTTGCATTACAAATGCCACATCCTACTGCCGTAGGGATCGCCTGTTGGTCCCGAATGATAAATCCATAAGCATACTTATTTGGTGAATTATGTGAGGCGTCAAAATTGAGTTTGTAGGATCCTTCCGTAGGTCGTTGCCATTTAATGTTTTTCTTTCTTCTTCTTTGTGATTTGGTTGTTAGGATATTCTTATTGTTTTCCGAATTAGCTAGTTCCCAACTTGTGATTTGGTTAATAGCAATGGCTTTGACATTTTGTGGAAATTTTTCTTTTTTAAAGACGAACTGATTTCTAGCCATCCACATATTCCACCAAATAACAACTACTAGAATCATCTCCTTATTCAAAATTGAATCCTTGAGTTCAGAAAGGGTCTCAACAATTCCTTGATTATCGAGATCAATGTTTTGAATGCTACTTTTTATCTTCTGGTTATCAATGGTTGTTATCATAATCGGGCACTGAAAGAAAAGGTGTTTGACACTTTCAGTATGATTATTACAAAACTCGCAATTCATGACGATCGGAATCCTTTGTCTGTCGAGATTTTGTTTTGTAGGAAGCCCATCCAAAGCTAATTTCCACAAGAAATTCTTGATTTTCGGCATAATGTCCATTTTCCAAATCCATGTTTTATCAAGAGTAACTCCAACTTTTCGTTTTTGAACCATCTCTAACGATGATCTAGTCGAATACCACCCATCATCATTTCCCGACCAATATAAGCGATCACGGATTTGACTTTTAGGGAGGTTATATTCCTTTATTTTTTCTATTACATTATTTGGTAAAATTGTTTTTAGTTGGTTTATTTTTTGGTGATCCCAAGCATTATTACTAATGAAAGAGGAAGTTAATACAGACTGATTCACTATCGTTTGATTGGCTATTTCGTGTTTTAGTGGCTTGTCCAACAACCATACGTCTGTCCAGAATCTAACCGTTTTTCCATCACCCACCCTCCATGCCAGGCCTTTAACAAATTCTTTATGAAGTTTATTCAAGTTTCTCCATTGCCAATATGTAGGACTTTAGGATTGAAAGATAAGCTCTCCAATCTAGATTAAATACCTAGTTCAATGAAAGCAATCAATCATGCAATTTAATATATGAGCATATTTAGGTGGTCTGATCATAGAATTCCACACACCTTTTGAGTGTGTAGAATAACTCAAATCAATAAACATATGCGCGCATTTTCGTGATTTATGCAATTAACATGAACCTAAACACTAAGGACATGATCATATAATGAGATGTGGCTTGCTCTCACATTGAACATCTCACATCACGAACAAACACTTAAGGATGAAATGCAACACATTAGGAAACAATGCTCTCACCTTTGATCATTCCTAACACTTTCTCTAGCGTAAGAACCTTGCATTAAAACCTGGACGTTTACCTCTTGTTTGAGGTCTAGACGGAATACCTAGAACTTTTAACAACTAAATCAAGGTTCAATCCTAAGGTAATAGTCACTACAAGAAAAATTGATTTTGTAACACCGTATATTTTAACAATAACAATTAGTCACAATAAATGAATACATGTGGGTTATTTCAACACTAAAAAGTGTGCATCATGTGTGTTACTAAACAGGGTGTGACAAGTTTTAACCACAAGACAAACTATTACTAGATCCAATTTATAATGTTGGTAATAATGTCCCTATTACTAACCATGTGTGGTGTGAAACTTTCTAACATAACCTACAATGCCGTAAAATTGTTAATATTTCTAACAATAAAGAGTACGAGACTTTCTATTTACTTATAGTGTTAGGAAAAATGTCCTTATTATCAACCAATAAAGGTGTGAAACTTTTCAACATAACACCCAATGTCATACATTGTCACAATTTTCAACGACATTCTGAGTACGTTTACCATTGGTTTTGCATACACTAAAATACCATTAAACCAACACATTTGGGCATTGTTAAATATAGCGTAACAAAATATAATATTAATTATCCATTTAATGAATCAAATTCAAATTAATGTAATTTGGGACCTGTAAATATTATAAAACTAAAATGTATTAAATGTAAATAGACAACTTATAACAATATAATATGTACTACTTATAACAATATAATGTAATTTGTGATAGTTTATCTTCTTCATCAATTCACACGATTATGTGGTGTTTTCATTTCAGATTTGAGTGGAATTCACCCTATTCATGGTCACTCAAAAGCACTACTAAAACAGGTACTATTTTGGTTTTGATCCCTTGATTGTTCAATGTGTATTGATTTAGGGTTTGATTGGATTTTGTGTTTGTGGGTAGTAGCAATCTCTGGCCGTTAGATGATGAAGTTTGAAGGTGGATATATGGTTGAGACTGTATCTGATGGAAGCAAACTTGGGATTGAGCCATTCTATTGAGTCATTGCCTAATGGAGAGCTTTTGATTTTGGATTCTGCTAATAATAATCTTTACATGATCTCTTCTTCCCTCTCTCAATGTAAGTTCATTTTTTTGTTCAAAAAGGGATTCCAATCATCTAGTTTGCTAGATTTTGGTTGAAAATTGAGCTTTGAAGTCAAATTTCTTGGTTTTTATTGTTTACTTAACTTTCTCTGCCTTTTCCTCCCCTTTAATTCTCGTTGTATACACTTTGAAAAAGATTTTAGGGGCCTATCATGGTGACATTTTAAAAATAAAGCTTGTTTGTGTGATCCTCTAAAAATGCTGAAGTTCTTTACTAAGTCAGCTATTCAATGAATCTAAAATACCTGTAAAGTAAAATTTTCAATCATTTTAGTTGCCATTTCCTTTATTTGTCATGCATCATCACATTGTGATGATCTAACAAGACTACATTCTCACATGATTGTCCAAACCGTACCAAGATCATACTTGGTTGCACATGTGCATTTGCTTTGTTTTTGTGACTCGATTTTGAAGTAAAAGTTGTGGAGAATTTGTAGATACCAGGACACGGCTGGTCGCTGGATCAGCCGAGGGCTATTCGGGGCATATAGATGAGAAATACCGCGAGGCAAGGATGAACCATCCAAAGGGTGTTGTTTATACTTTTCCTTTTCTGGTACATTTTACGAACTCTACTGTGTACTCTACTCTATTGTTGTTTATACCATTGCTATGAACTTGCTTAATAAATTCAAACTTTTTTTTTCATATATGCAAGTTTAGGTCTAGAGTATAGAGTACACACTAACGTATTCAATTGTGCAGATTTTAGGCCTAGAGTATACAATACACGCTAACGTATCTAACTGATTTGTGCAGATTTGATTACAGTTTTCAACTACAAATTATGTTCAAATGCTATAATAATATCTAAAGTAGGGCATAGCACTTACATGGTTCCCAAAGGTACTAGTTTTTCCCAGATTTTGCATCCTTCTCAATCTGCTTGGAACTTTTAGGATCGGAGTTTCGCAGGGCTCCATCTTCCTCTTGAGTAATGTCGTCATCGGAAAAGCTAGTGTCTTCCCTTGCAAGTGGCGCCGGAGTATCTTGGGACTCCATTGAATGCAAGTATGGGCAAAGTATCGGCAAAGTAGAGAATGAATTAGTTTTGGAAGATTAGGGAATTCTACGTTAGTTTTGACACGGATGTTCTGTTTGTAAATGGATTGGATCGTGCTAGAGATATGTATCTTTAAAATATAAAGATAAAAAGCAATATAAAGGTTCAAATCTTTAAAATTTTAGAAAAGCTGCGGGAGAATTGTACTTTTAAAGCTCAGAATTTTGTAAGCCAAAACATTTAAAAAAATTTTTTTAATTTTTTTACACAATTAATTTTTAGTAATGATAAAAACTATTTTAGTCATTAATTTAATCAAAATGATGATATCAATTTTTTACTAACAAATTAGGTGCACTTCTTATGTAGAATATTAACCATTAATTTTAACTAAATGTTAAAATGGTGATATTAATTTGTTTACTAACATATTATGTGCACTTGTTAATTAGCTATTGATTTGATCTATATTAAATTTGTACTTCTATATTAGGCTATTAGGTGCACTTTATAAGGATGATATTAATTTCTTTAGTAATCATTAGGTGCACTTTATAAAGAGAGAAGAAATTTAGTCTTTAAAAAACCACCACAAATCTTGATTTTGTTGATTATAAATATATCAAATAATTATTAAAGAAACTATAAATACAAGAGCATTGTAGTTAGAAATAAAACATTAGGCTCGTACAATCAATCTCGAAAAAGGTGCGTAAGGTAAGCCGTCTTCGTAATAAGTTATTGCGTATTAAAGTTATAACTTTATCATAGTTTACTCATTGATTTTTGTTTATGCTTTAAGGTTGTATGCTAAATTCGTGATACGATGATCATGGACAACGAAGATCACAACAAAAAACATGGACGTGACTTTGATTTGAATTATCCAGCAACCGAAGATGTCACGGTCGATAAACAAAACAGGGAAGATATAATATTGGGATCAAAAGAAGATATCAAACGTACGGATGATGTA
Source organism: Fagopyrum esculentum (assembly GCA_033239045.1). Lineage (NCBI taxonomy): Eukaryota > Viridiplantae > Streptophyta > Magnoliopsida > Caryophyllales > Polygonaceae > Fagopyrum > Fagopyrum esculentum. The sequence goes on along the minus strand of BSUD01000004.1, from coordinate 22,399,180 downwards.
AGGTCAACTATGGACAATAGTCACAATCGAAAATATTATAGTTTTGATTTGAATCAAGAACTGGAAACTCAGAATTGCCTCAAGAAGCAAAATTGAGTATATCGAAAATAATAATTCCAAATTTTTTTGAGTAAATATATATTGTAATGAATCACTTAAATTATATGTACATAAACTTTGTTGTCCTTGTCTAAGAGATTTACTAGCTTCATGTGGTCTAGTGAGTGATTAAACTATTAATTTATTTAAATCTTTCCAAATGCTCTTTTTTCTTATTTATAAATAAATATTAGTTAACTCTCTCACCAATGATTTAAACCATGAAACAAAATCAATTTTGATGAACTATAATGTCGCTTATTGTCAACTCTCTCACCAACTTTCTGCTTTAAGTGATATAAAAACTTGTAAAAGAAAAAAATTACTCCAAATCCATTAAATTTAAACAAAAAAATATTAGAACTTGACGATTACTTCTCGAATGGATACATCCAACGGTAATGTACTGGACTTGCAACTTTTGCTTCATAAGGCAGGTGTATCACCAAATGCTCCATCGAGTCAAAAAAAGATGGAGGAAAAATCCTCCAACTTGCATAAAAATAGTGGAATAGCCTTATCCAAGTTATCCATTTCGAGAACTAATAATGCCCACAAGCATATGGAGTGAAAGAATAAATTCAATTCGGTGAGTGCTCCAAAACAGACTCTAGTAACATTTCTCTAAAAGCAATCAGTATCAATCATTACATAAAAACGTGACAATCATGACTCTTCATCCCAATTAGCTTATAGTTAACCATTTGCACACAACGTCCAAGATTGGAAGCATAACCATTTGGAAATTTCAAAAACTTTATCCACTCACAAACATCCTTTCTTTGGACTCTCGTTAAGGTATAAATTGATTTCGGTTTCGGGCCTTTGTAATCTGCATCAACTTGTAATTTAGGACGATCACACAATTTTAAATCTTTCCTCGCATTTAAAGTATCCTTTGACTTGTCACTGATATCCATCACTGTGTTAAAAACGTTATCGAAAATATTTTTTTCTACGTGCATAACATCAAGAATATGACGAATCAAAATTGTTTTCCAATATGGAAGTTGCCAAAATATACTTTGTTTAGTCCACTTGTGAAGTCTCTTGTATCCCGGAGTAGTTGAACGAGGAGCCTCCATCACCGTTGGGATATCCTTGACACGGTCCCAAATAGCGTGACCACTTAAACGCTTTGGAGGAGAAGACTTCTCAACACGATTTTTGAGAAAAGCCTTTTATTTTTTGAGAATGGATGGTCGACATCTTTGATGATCATCAAACCAAGATTAATTCTTGCAATGATGTAGTTGAAATGATTTTGTCTCTTCCATACAATGTGGACAAGCCATCGGCCCGGCCGTACTCCAACCCGACAACATTCCATACGTTGAAAATTTATTAATTATCCATAATAAGGCAACTCGCATAAGAAATGTTTCATTACGGGAGATATCAAATGTCGGTATGCCTTGACTCCACAACAACTTCAATTCCCCGATTAGTGATTGCAAATGAACATCTATTACCTTCTTTGGATTATGTGGGCCAGGTATAAGGAGCGTCAAGAGCATATATGGATTTTTTAAGCACATCTATGGTGGAAGATTGTATGGAGCTACAATGACGGGCTAACAAGAATAAGGTTTTCCCGGTTGACTAAAAGGGTTAAAATCATTCGTGCATAATGCCAACCGAACATTGCGAGGTTCTGATGCAAACTCACTATATTTTCTATTAAAATGTTTTCATGCTTCACTATTAGAAGGGTGACTCATGATTCCATCTTCGGCTTCATGATTTGCATGTCATCTCATGTGTTTTGATGTATTCTCACATGCATATAACCGTTGCAACCTCGGTATTAAAGGTGAATAACGCAACTGCTTATATGAAACATCTTGTTCCTTGCTAGTGCGTTTATTCCTATCCTTTTTGCAAAATTTTCAAGTCTCGCACAAGCTTCTTTGATTGGTAATAATCATTGAGAAACATATGATGTCGAGGAAGACAATTTACTATCCATTTAAAAATCCTATTGTAGCAGTTTTCAGACAAGTTGAACTCAGATTTGATGTTAAGTAGCTCTGCGACATAAGAAAACACAATTTCGTATTCACATCCATCCCATAACGGCTTGTCTGCAGCTTGTAAAACTTCCCAATATCTTTTCGAAAATGAGACGTGACGATCCATATCAACGTTCAAATCAGGTTGAATAATTGAAGATGTTGTATTCACATTTCTTGACGAGGAAATAACGGGTGTTTCACATTCATCTGAAGCGTCAAAATAATTGGTTTCCCCACAATGTTAAGTCAATTGTGGACTATTTGTATCAAATACCATATGTTGTTGTGTCGTATGACGATCACATGCTTGCCTTCTTGGGAAATTTTGGTTATTTGGAACATAACTAGCAGGATCCGACTCTGTTGCACGAGCTTCTCCATCAAAAGTCCAACGATAGTAGCCGGACATGAACTCTTTCCTCAACAAGTGTCCCCGGATAGTTTTCGCGTCATGATATTCGCAGTTTTCACATTTACGACACGGACACCGAATTTCTCTTGATTTACCGGCGTGCGACAATGCAAAAGCAATAAATTCATCAAGGCCTTTATAGAATGTTTCTTTTATTCTTGTACGTCCATGTTCCAATTTATCATACATCCATTCTCGGTTCATCGTTACACTCGATTATAGATGATCTATATAAAGAAATTATTTCATAACACATTATTTAAGATATTAAAGAGATTCACTATTTTAAAATTTTTCAAATTATATACTCCATCTGTTTCTTAATAGATGTCATTAGAGGTTTAAAATTTTGTTTCTCAATACATGACATTATAGGTACATTTAATGCTCAAACCTTCTACAAATAGATTTCATATTACTTTTACGTTTATTGCTTATATTTTCAAAATTTGTCCTTCCAGTGCTCTCTATCAATATTTATATTTAAAACTAAAACTCTTCAAATTGAAATCGTCCAAATTAACATCATGCTGTTCTAAATTAATGAACTAGTGGAAGCATGAGTATATACATGAATTGATTTGAAGATACAAAGTACAAGGGTGTACATATTCAATCTAAGTGGATTTTAAAGAACTAAACACTCCATATCAGAACTACAAGACATACAACCCATATTTTACTATATTTTTATGTCTCAAAAGTAAGAAATATTCGATATTGCATTTCATTACTTTATTTTTTTTAAAAAATTTAAACTCTTATTGTATCTTCAATAGAATGTTTAACCATTTGCATGTCGTACAGAGTGGATCCAAATGGCCTCAAGCACATGAAAAACATCATATTGATTTAAACATGGCTCCAAAAGAAGAGCGTGAATTCAATTTAAACTTTCCACCAAAAGAGGAGTTGAACGCCGATTCGAACATAGTAGCAACCGAGAATATCAACATCGAAACATTTCAAATTGAATTGAACTTACCGGTCGAAGAGGTACAACTACATCCAAGGCCTGAGTATGATGAAAAAGTTTTGTTGATAATAAAGATTTTGATCCCGAGTTACTTTAGTTAAGCGATGTTAGATTTATTTTCCGATCGTATCTTACTATTGCTTTTTATTTGAATTAAGATAAAATATGTCAGGCTCAATGAATGATTGTAATATCCTTTGTATGTTGAAATGGAGGAGAATTACTTGAAACAAAATTCCATTTGATATGCGAGTCTCAATGGACGATTAAATCAAATAGCAATATCATTAGCAAAATAGAAAGACAAATTTGTAGTATGAAAATAAAAACTCGACCATCTCTTGTTCTCAACATATCCAACACATTTTGCACCAAATGATTTTCACAATTGATTTCTTTTGGAAGTTGACCGATTCTCTCTAAACGATCATTATTTGTGTGTGGGGTTTTATATTTATTTGAACCTTCAACTCGCATAATTTCCTTCATACATAGTTGTAAAGTTAAGAAAACTCGATTAATCTTTGTTGGTGTGAATTCTTCATATGTCTTCTCAACGGCATGGATGAGTTCGTCAACGGTCTTTGAACACTCTTTCTCTTGCAATGATTAGATCGATCTAACAAATCTAAGATCAAGGATATTTAAGTCCGGGAAATTAGCGGGCTGAAAATTTAGTCTAATGTCAAACCCATTTTGTGAAGCCGCGTGTTGAAATGCCTCGTCATTCGGATGCACATGTTTTCTTGCGTTGTCTTGTTGAATAAAAATAGTCCTTCCAAAATCCCGGTTGGCCATATTGCTTGAATAGCCGGAATAACTTTATCAAGTAAAAATGATCTTATAACTTCTTTTATCACAGATGTTCTCGATTTTGTTTCCAAGGTGCCGGCATCCCTATTTCTACTTCTTCTCAACGCTGCTTGCTTAGTCACAAGCAAAAACACACCAATTTTTTCCCGAAAATAAGTCATTCCCTTCATCGTCGAATCTTGGTCTTGCAATAGCGACTAGAAATATGACTTTAGTAATAAAGTTTCTACTTTTAAACGTTCGCAAAGGATTTTCTTCCTCCGGGAGTAAGTAGTAAGTTTTTTTCTTCTTTGACATGAAAAACCACTTCTCGTCAATGTGAATGACATTGTGCATACCAATAAACTTTGGATTGTGAGGCACACTACTTTCGTCCAAAATATAGATGCAAAATCGTAGTCTAGCTATCTTGTTCTCCTCATTCAAGTATGGTTTAATTGCATTTGAATGATGCCGCAAAAGACCTTCGTGCTTACGTCTATATATGGTTGTGGGGCTAACGCCAACACATTGAGCAACACCTCTTATTGTTGATCTTTGATTCAAAGGCATATCGGTGATACGACTAAGATTAACTTGAACACGCTTACGACCACAATTTTTTGTTTTCCGGTGAGACACGTCAACAAGTGTACCATTTGGAGTGGCTTCTGCTTGTTTCCAAACTCTTTGGGCACCTCGTAATGACACCGATAACATAGACGAAACTTCACGAGTTGAATTTCGTTTTAATTTGCCATCTACACTTCTCTCAAGCAATAATTGATAAATAATCTTTCTTTCTTCATTGGATAAACTTTTATAGGGTCGTTGATTTGCACGTTGCATTTCGTATAGATAGCAAAAAAAATTGAGGTTAGTTTCAATAGTTAAAAATAAAGATATATGTAAGATGAAATAGAGCATAATAAGGTCATAAACCATTTTGATCATATACAACCGCATCTTCTGAGGTCTCCACTTGCTCAGGATCATCTTCTTGCTCCATGGTGAAATTATTCAGATCGATCCTATCGACGCTTTCAAACTCCAATTCTGTATTCATTCAAGTCAAAAAACTTCCGTAGGAAGATTGTTCAAGTCAATATTGTATGCCATGAAAATGATTTGATAATTGTAGAAAATTTTGTGTTTCAAACTCTTGTGCGGTGCATCGATGTTGGACTGAGGATGAATATGGAGTTTTTAATAGATAAACATCTCCGTTGAAGTTGCGAAGAATTGGCTCCAAAATTTCTTTTTTTAACTTTGAATCCAAAATTTACACTAACAATGACTTCATATTATAATGTTTTGGCTCCAAATTAGAAAAAAAAAGTAAAACAACACTTTTGTTTTGGCTCCAAAGTACACGTGTAACAATGAATGGTTTGTAAAGTATTTGACCTCCTATTAATTTCAATCTTTGAAAAGTCTACGAGTCATTTATGCCGGTGAATGTATCAAATTACATCGAAAAAGTAAATATTAGTATTTGTTATCTGAATAATAAATATTGTATATTTCTATTTTTAGGTTTCTTAATTTGTGTGTTTTTAGCTCTAATGACATCTATTAGGAAAAAGAGAGAGTAACTTTTAGTATATTATAAAATATTCAAATATAAATTAATAACACTTTATATAAATGTTTTTCTGCATTATATTGAAACCTTAGCCGCTCCGGTGATCTATCTATATCAGTGACCTAATAATAATTGAATTATAATTGTTAAATTGAACGAATGGTCCAGATATATTCTCCAAATTAGTACATTAGCTGTATAACAATATGTTTAGTTATAAATGATCTAAAGTGCATAACATAAAATAAATTTCCCTATCTTAAGAATAATATTTTTATTAAAGTAATAATGTCATCATTTATGTAATTTCAATCAAAATCTATAACAATTACAGGAGAGAAAGATAGATTATGATTCGTTGGCTATGGGTTACGTGGACCAGCTGAGATATATATTGATCAGGGTCATCTTTCACACTGTTTACCTCTCAAAAGCGTAACAACAAAAAGATCAAAGATGAGCCTAGTTTGCTTTGCTTCGGCTACCGCAGCAAACTAGGATCCAATTTTGCTCACCTCCAAAAATGAGGGTAATATCACCCACCAATAAAAAAACAAGTATTCTTATGGGTTTGAGTTAATTTAAATTAAAATAAACATAATAATATGATTAAAAAACACTCTAAAATGTCAATATTTGTTTTTAATTGGTGGGTGATATCACCCCCTATTTATGAGGGGTGAGCAAAATTTACCCCGATATCTGTAATACTAGGTTTCTTTTTATTATTTTTCTGTCAATTTTTTTGCTTAAATACGCATAAGCATTGAATTAGAGGAATATTGTATATGTATTCTAGTCGTAATCGAGGTTCTCTAAATTAAGCATACGACTTTTATAAGCGAAAAAATATACATACCTTTTAAATTAAAGATTGAATTCAAATGATCGAGTCTTCAGTGCCAACATCAAATCGCTTCGATCAAGCCAATGGAGAACTTTATGTTGAAGAAAACTTGCGCCCAACAAATGTTTGTTTATGATACTAAAAATTCTGAGTACGAGTCTGCTGATTACCTATCACAATTGATCTCAATTTATATTTATATGAAAAAACACTTAGAATTAATCAACAATAAAATTTTAATTATAAATTCACCATATCTCGCTCCTAACGGTAAAAAAATCTCCTTCGATGAATTTACCACCATAAAATAAAGGGTCTAACGTTCCTATTTTGTTTGATAAATGAAGCTAAGAGCATACCAACGGATGGAGTTGTCGGAGGCAATACCAACGGATAATATCGTCGAGTATTACCGACGGACTAGACTGTCATAGTATTACCAATGGGTACGGCCGTCAGAGTATTTCCAACCGATAGAGCAGTTTGTGTGATACCAACAAATTAGATGGTTGCTAATTGTTTGGGAGTTTACCGACCAATGGAACCGTTGGTTATTGATTAGGCATGAAATTTACCAATGGATGGTAGGTTCCAACGAGATAAGCCGTTAGTATATATTCGAACAATCTTATCGGTCGGAATATATTGGTCGGTATTATCAATTATTCTAGTAGTAAGTAACGAGGAGTATCGTTTAGGAAATCAATTTTTTCATGAACACTTCATGACTTGAACTTATTGCACGATCGATTATTCTTAGTAGTGTTCCAAAATACGCCGTCCAGGGCCATCTAGTGTTTGGACGGCGGGTGGGGGTCCCGTTTTTTGCCACAACGGGACTAACTAGACATTTTTATGAGGAATCGAAGTCGGGATGGGCTTAAGTATGGGGCAAGACGGCTCGTGACGGGGCAGGGCAGGATAGGAGGGAAAGTGAAACGTTTTTCATCCCGAATTTTTAGGTTTTACGAATACCTGCCCGACTTCCCTCATTCGCTCTCAACTACGAACTGATGAGGCTACGACCACATCTCCTCTCCGACAGCCGTCAACTCTCTACTCGTCGACGCCGACGACCACATCTTCTCTCATACTCGTCTCATCGTTTGTGCAGAGAACGTCGTCTCCTGTAGATGGTAGAGTGGTAGACCTAACAACTTCTTCTGCCTTTTCTCTTCTCTGAATCTCTTCTCATAAAATGTCTTCTACTATACTCTGATTTCTTTTATCTCTTCTCTTAATCTCTTATACATTTAGTCTGGTTTTTTATTTCTCCCTTCAATCTTAGTTAGTCTTCACTTAGTTCACTGTTAGTGCTCAACAACTTCTACTAATATGATGATTGATCATTGATGATTCTACATTTCTACTATTTTGATATTTTACAATGCTAGGCTTGCCAATTTCATGGTTCACTGTTCAGCTAATCTGCTGAGTGAATAGAGTGATGATTCTGATTATGATATTCTGATAATTTGATGTTGTTCAACAACTTTCCCATTTCTCTGCAAATTAGTTAATTATATATTGAAATTTGAATGGAATGCACTATATAGATTGTGTATTTTATTTGTTTAATCAACATTATCAGCACTATGCAGATTAGTTTAATTGAACATTGAATGCACTATGCACTATGCAGATTGTAATGGTCTCTTGTCTAGTTGCCTCTTGTCTAAATGTCTTTTACAGTTTCTGTGCAGATTTGTTTACTTGTTTTTTTGATTTTAAATGTAATAGATTGATCATAGATCATGTCTCAATCAACTCCGTTTGAACCAACTCCTAACACTTATTCTATAGACACTCTAGTGGGAGTATGCAATACTTAGTAGAACAACTCAAGAAAAATGAAAATGTTTGAAAAGTGAGGAGTTTAGTAGAGAAGTTAGCCGAGTTAAGTAACATATTAGCAGCATTAGGGGCAATATTGCCTTTTGTAACAAGTCTTCGGATAAAGACAAAGAAAGATGCAAAGATGCAATTCTACAAGCCAAAAAGAAGAAGGTGGTTGAAAGATAAGAAGATGAAACTCTTAGAAGAGAAGTAAAAGAGATCGATGTCGATGGAGATGATGATGATGATGATGAATGTCCCAAAAATCTACCTCGTTCTCTTGGAAAAATGGATAGATTTGTTTCAAGAATCAAGCTCGATGACATTAGCTTGGGCGAGAGCAAAAGGAAAAGGCAACAGAGCATCAATGACGCTCTCTTCAAAGAACGGAGCCTTAAAGTGAGTCAATACACGGCTAGGTGGGTGTATGAGACCGGCATACCCTTTCATGCGGCGGATAATGATGCATTTAGAAGATTTGTTGAGGCGGTTGGATAATTTGGTCCGGGGTACCAGCCTCCAACTCAATATCAACTCGGAGAACCACTCTTGAAGGGTGAAGTGGAAAGAGTGAAAACCTCGCTCAAATTTCAAGAGGAAGCATGAAAACGAATGGGTGTTCTATCATGACGGATGTTTGAAGTGATAGAAAGAGAAGTATAATGAACTTGTGTGTGAACACCGGTGGTTCAACTACTTTTCTTAGTTCCAAAGAGGCTTCCTTAGATGCAAATACCTGGCAATATATTTTTGAGTATGTTGATGAGTGCATTAACAAGATTGGGAGAAGAATGTGGTCCAAGTGGTGTCCGATAATGCTTCAAACAACATTGCGGCTTCAAATCTATTGCTTGAAGAGAGGTCTCAAATATTTTGAACTCCTTGTGCTACTTGAAGCCATCGGTTAGCTCCCATTTTTCAAAAATGCAATTACTAAAGCAAAGAACTTCACCCTATTCAACTACTCTCATCACAAGACCTTGACACTAATGAAAAGTCGTACACGAAGAGAGATTGTCCGTCTGGAGTGACTAGATTTGCATCTTCTTACGTGACATTATAAAGTTTACTTGAGAAGAAAGAGACATTGAAGCACATGATGACCTCCACGGAGTGGGAGAAATCTTAATGGTCAAAGAGAAAAAGGAAAAGTGGCTTGTGCCACTATATTGTATTTTACATTTTGGAGTAGTGTAAACATGTCTTTGAAGGTGTGTCCACCTTTAGTAAGAGTGCTCTGACTTGTAGATGGAGATTTGAAACCAACCATGAGCTTTGTGCATGGTAAGATGCAAAAGGCGAAAAAAGAAATACAAGCGGCTTATAAGAATAAAGAGGAGAAGTATAAGCCTATACTAGACAGTGGATGTAAAGGAAAGGGACTGTGTTGATACTCCACTTCACTTGATGGCTTATTTGATAAATTCGTTTACTTATACAATTCCAGTTCGGAATGGTCCATTTAAGATTGGGAGCGTCTTATAGATGGAGCTTTAAAGTGCATTGAACGGTTTTATCCCGATGTTGATATGCAATGATAAATGTGGAGCTTCCTATGTACAAGAATAGAGAAGGTGCCTTTGGAAGAGTTTTGGCATAAAAAAGGTGTTTGAAGAATGATGAACGTTTTGATCCGAGTATGATTATTTCTCTTTCATTTAACTTTATACAAAAGTTCACTAGTTAAAAGTTTTGATATCTAATTTTTGAATATATAGTTGTTTGGTGGAGGTCATGGTAATCAAACTCCAAACTCCTAAATGTTGCAATTAGGATACTTTCCTTGACAACGAGTTCATCCGGATGTGAAAGAAATTGGAGCGTCTTTGAAGGGGTTATTAATTAACTCTCATTTGAATAATTATTTAGTTATTATAGTCTCTATTATAACTTATTGGGTTGGATTATTGATATTAACTATGTAGATTTATACAAAGGAGAGGAATATACCAAATACCATCCGAATGAACAACCTCGTTTATCTTCAATTCAATGCAAGGTTATTGAATAAGAAATGAAAAGACGAAAAGACAAAGTTGATGTGCTTCTAACAAATGAGGCTTCACATGCACAAACATGTATAGTTGAGGGAGTAGATGACGGTGAAGAAGAGGTCTTTTAAAAGTTGAGTGAAACAACGTTAAACTCAACGTTTTATGTGTCTAATTTGCATGAAACTTTTATTAGATTATATGCTTAAGATGTTGAAAATTATGAAAATGAATATTTATTTGCATTATATCAATATTTTACGCAAATTTAGGAGTAATTATGGGTAATATACATGAAAATAATCAAAAAAACGTCTTGTCCGTCTAGACGACCGGGGGTATAATAAAAAAAAGTCTTGTCCGTCTAGACGGTAGCTTCCGTCCCATCTCCGCCTTACGTATTTTGGAACACTGATTCTTGGATAAAACACAGCAAATAAATGTAAATGTATCGTTTAGGTAACGATATGATTTTAAAAGTATATTTATCTTAAATGAGAGGGGATTATTTATGATGAGTTTTTAGTATTAGATAGAGATTACGTATTACATTTTATACGGGTGAATATAACCTAAAAAAATAATTTTCTCCCCTCAAGGTTATTAAAAACTAATCTCCAATAAACTTCATCTAAATGAATCTAAATGAATCTAAATGAAAACTTCCATCTGATACCAAACATACCTTAACTTAGTGATCTCTCTCTCTCTCTCACTCTCTCTCTCTCTCTCTCTCTCTCTATATATATATATATAGATCATATGAGAAAAGGTTTATCGTGTATTCATGAGAACAATCCTTACTGTTTAATATACTATTCGTAGTTATTATTAGTTTTGTTACGAAGGTGTCATATCGTTTAATGTATTATTCGTAGTTATTGTTGCTTGAATGGATTATTCGTAGTTATTGTTGGTTGAATGTATTATTCGTAGTTATTATCATTCGTAGTCATTATTAATTATGATATTTACCCTAAATCTCGACTCTTAATACTCATCATCCGTCGGTCTAAGATTGTTCTCATGATTACACGATAAATATGTTCTCATTTGAACCGCACCCCATATATATATATATATATATATAGTATAGATTCTATGAGAACACCCCTAACGTGTATACATGAGAACGATTCGTAATTATTATTAGTTTTGTTACGAAGGTGTCATATCGTTTAATGTATTATTCGTAGTTATTGTTGGTTGAGTGGATTATTCATAGTTATTGTTGGATTCCTAATTATTATTATCCGTAGTTATTATTAATTATGATATCTACTCTAAATCTCAATCCTTAATACTCACCATCCAACGGTGTACGATTGTTCTCATGTATACACGTTAGGGCTGTTCTCGTGAGAACTACACCCTATATATATATATATATATATATATATATATATATATATATATATATATATATTAATTAGTGACACAAAAATGAAAAAGGAAACGTAAAAAAGGATTAGCAAATCGACTACAAGTCCAAACAACAGTCTCCTTACAAAAATGCAAGAACTTTCTTAAATATATACTTTTAATAGAGGTAGGCACCCGACGGAACGGGACTAAGGTCATCTCAATCTCATTATGTGAAATGGGATTAGGACATATCTTAGGTTTTTAAATTGGATCCCACCGGCGGTTGGGATCGGGACAGGACGGTCCCGATCCTTCTTGCCCATTAATTTGTTTATTGTGTTTAAATTTTACATTTTATTACAAACCTATCCGTATATATTGTACTTAAAACGCAAAAACATTAAAGGGTTCTTTCTATATATCCATAATAACATATTACACATCTAAATAAATTTGAGTTATTTGTCAATTTTGACGGTTTGACTAACATGGTTTATTTTTTAAATATATAATCATAACTATATGATAATAATAACTATGTAAGTATATCAGTAATACTTAAGGATTTTACTAAACTTTATTATTTTAAACTAAAAACTTTATTATATAGGGACATGACTGGTCTCGCATGATGAAGAAGTTAATGTCCCTATCCCGTCCCGGATAATTTTTGACTGAACAGTTTAGGACGGAATTTCTAATTTTGGAAGAAATTCCCCCAGGATTGGCAGAATTTGTGTCGATCCCTAATTTTAATGTACAATATATGTCCACTTGTCCGCATAGCTATATTTTTCATATTTGTTGAGTTCCTCAATAATCATGATATTATAACTCCTCAATAAAACTCTTCTCTGTATTTTACTTGGTATTTTCCATACCCTGACCACTTCATCCTTGTCTTTAATCACATTTCTCTGATTCCCGGCAGACCAGAATATTAGTGCATCTTTTTTTCTTTTTTTGAAGAGTTAATTAGAACACCCGGTTCGATCGGCTTTGCCGATCTACGTCCGAATCGGGTACTAAATCGTGGCCCATTGCTGGGGGATACCATCCCAATATCAATTTTTCCATATATGCATGCCTAACCACTTAAGGAGTTTAGCACTACATCCCACTAGACCAACTGAGTATTGGTCATATTAGTGCATCTTTTCTTTCACAAGGAAGCATTAATAGGCTCATAAACAGAACATAATTTTATTACATGGTCAAATCAAAGACTAGAAGAGATTAAATATCAATTATAAAACTAACCCATAATCTCATATTTAAACTATAATAACTTTTGTACAAGGTAGGAGACTGAATGTACTAACCCATCTTAAGCAACATTTTTCCTCCATGGAAAGCATCAGAAACAAGTCTGAGCACGATGTCAAAATTAGAACTCTGTATCAAAGCAAGACATGAATATCTTTGTAACCATAGATCTTGCGAACGGGATGTAGCTCAAGCTGTACCTGCAGATTCATCGGTATACAATGTCATGCATAATAACACAATTATGCATCCAAACACACTTTTACTTCTGTTATGCTTGTTAATATAAAATCATCACATATGAATGTTTTGTGAAGCGAAATAGCTTTGATGCTGGGTTGCCGTTTTACTGAAAACTTACACCTAATAGATGGGCTTATGATATACCTTTTACCGAAAAATATACCTAACGGATGGGTTTATGATAACATAAACTCTTGTGATAAATGTGTAAAGCAATTTGAATTGCTTGGAGCTTCTGAACTCAACATTGACAGATACAATAAGGGGCAGCTTATATGAAGTTGATAGGACATACCATGTAAGTGCAACAAACTCTAAGATTATTGCCAAAAGTGTCAAAACCTTGTTATGAGCCTGCAATATGCACATTTCGTGTATAAGGGCAGCTACACTAGAACAGCAGAATGCAATCATCTAGCAAGCGTGAAGCTAGAACAAAAACCAACAGGGTGAGGGCCATAAGTACATACATATAGAGCACAAAACAGTGCAAGAATCATGCTAGCAAGGTACAAAGCTGTTGCATATATGCGGACAGGATCAAGCATCATGGTCACCTGCCTTTTTGGGCCTATTAGGAAAGCCGTACTGCCACACAAAAGATTCCAATTTAGCAGCTGAGTAGGGATGCCAAATCAAACAAGACAAACAAATGAAAAAGGACAAGAAATAAGCTTAAAAGCGATCACCTTAACCAACAAGGTAAAAAAATGTCACACACATGGATGCAGCAATGAGAAAGAGTAGAAGAATGTTTTAGTCTAGACTGGAAAGAGGGGCGCATGTTCTCCATGTTGAAGCACTTAGGGCTGTGATGGAATTAGCATACTGCCACCTACTGTGGCATTAGCATTTAGCATCTATAAATATGGGCTTTAGGCTTCATGCTAGTTATCTGGAAATATTTTGTGAAGGGTATGCCTTCTTTGCTAGCTCTTCTGGAGGGTTTACTGGAAATATTTGGCAGAGAACTCTTGAATTCCTATGTCTTTACATAAGTTTTTGGGCTCTTGTGTACATTGGTATTGTGTTTCTTGATTTCAGCTCTATCAAAGCCCAAATTGACAACAAATGAAAGCTTCCATTATATTTATATAAATGGTTTGTGTTTCTATGTAATACATAGTTCAAAATTTTGAAAAACAAGACAGCGATGAATCAATAGATCAGCGAAACATGAGCAAAAATAATTAAATCAGTAAATACCTTCCAAGAGACAGCAAATTTCCCAATGTGAAAGTGAAGCCAAACTTGATTGGATGGAAGAAAACCAATATTGACTGAAGCACATTGACATTAGACAGAAGTGTCAAAACTTAATATAGAAAGGTAATTGAGCACAGCATCCACGAGCAAAAAGCAAAATCACAGAAGATATAACACTGGCTATCAATCATTAATTGAATCCTGGAAACAAGATATCAATCCCCCTCCCCCAATTTCAGAATATGAGTGCACCAAACAAATTCTAAGATGCCCAAAATTAAGATGCACATGGCTCCTTTCAGCAGCTATTCTTTAAAGGAGGCAAAACTAAAAATACAAAAATTTTAGAATGTCAGCGCCCCAGAGACAAAACCCTTAACCCAAACAAAGACCATGGGGCCTATTGGGTGAGGAGGATTTATCGGTTTATAGGATGAAAAATCACAGGGAATTATGTTTTTTTTCTTCAACCCCACACTAATAGATTATGACAACTATGGAGAACTATGGTTTCTTGTCATGCTCAACCTTTGCACCAAACGAAACCAATAGCTGATCTAAGGACGATGCAAAAGTGGCAACCATCCTCCAAAGGGTTATTATTGATGACCCTAGCAATCAGCTATGAAGGACAAACCCCCTCTCCCGATGCCCTCTGTATCAAGACTGCAAATTATTCACCAGTAAATATGGCCAAAGTTCATTACCTACCCATTTTGTGAGATTCCACATCTAAAAATTCGGCAACATTATACTAACACTTACTTTATGCTACAATTGGTATTAATTAATGCTAAGGATAGGCGTAAAGCACAGCTTTGTTTTATTTCCCTCTCCTCTGTGGATTTTGATCATACTTTTTATGGAAAAAAACTCATCCACATTCCCGGGCATAAATGATGAAAATTTCCGTCAACTGCCTTTAGTGTACAAGCCAACTTACCAACAGTGTACAAGTTAGCCCGGCAACAAAGCAGATTGCAAACCCGTAAAACCTCTGTTAACATTAACAAAACAAAAAGAGCACCATTAGTCACAGTTCACATCAGACGGAGGCTTGCTCATCCGTAGAAAACAAATTGCATGATATATTGATGTATCGAAAAGCATAAGAGCCAGCACTAGCTCAAAATTAAAGAAGCAGACAGCTGAATACCCTAGGATTCCTACATTTCAGATAAACTAGGGGCCTTCCAAATGACATAGCTGGATAAACTAGGCACTCACACATCATAATCTGAGAACTAGAGGTTTTTCCAATGACATCTGATCAATCGATTTGACTAATTCCGACTCCACCAGCCCAAATTTTCCACATATAATAAAAGGGAAGAAGAAAGAAAGATACCTGTTTGGTGGAGAGAGAACAATTGCGATTAAACTCCTCCATGAAAGAATCCTCGCGAGCAGCCAATTCCTCATCCTCGACCTCCATACCAACAAGAATCCTCATTCTCTCAACTGCTTGGTTCTTCTTCACCTTCTCGAACGCTTCGCTTAGTTTCTCCATCTTCCCCCCCTCTCTCTCTAGCTATCAACTGGTAACAATCGAATAGCTCCCGATCTGTGGATATGAAAGCTTTTTGCTTGCTCTTCTATCTGGATCCCATCAGAACCATAGGAGAGATGAAGTTACTGTCTCAGTAATCAGCGGAGAGAGAGGGAGAGAAGAAAGTGACGATGTATCCGATTTCGAGTTAAGCAAAGTAAGCATCCCACCCGATAAATGCAAGGACTAACCAAATTCCTGTTGCAGATATAAATTATAATATGGGCCGTCACGAGTTTTGGGCTTTTACTAACGGCCCAATGTCATTGGGCTTCCATTTTCGACCCGCTATCATTTGGTGAGGTGTTATTTTAAGGTTTCAACTTTCAAGTAGATAGTATTGGTCTAGGGAAATTTTGTGATCATTTAAGGTCCGGCATTTTTTCCGGATTATTGTGAGGGAATATTATTTTCAATAACTTCCCAATAAATCTATAATTTATGGGTTAGTTCGACATGTATTTTTTATGGGGTTAATGGAGAGGTTATTGTAGTCGGATTATTTTTGAGATTATTTTAACCCAAAAAAAAAATCAAATACACATGGATTATCAGATTGTTGGAGGTGTTATTGAAAAAAATAATCTCGCAGAATAATTTGTTGGGGTTGTCGAACAGACCCCATGTGTTGGAGGCTGAAAATTTTTGCTCAAATAATCTCCCAAAATAATCTTGATTAGAATAACCCCTCCAATAACCCCATAAAATTGGTTTGCCGAACGCACACTTAGTAGATAGTGGTGTTGATTTTGTAAAGTTTTGTAGGGAGCATGTTAATTATGTTGATTCTATTGTCTATATGATGATTTTGGGCCAGTTTGGTAACATAAGATTACGTAGATGAAGATGAGGATGAAGAGAATTATTTAGATGAAGAATTAAGGGGGTGAAATTGTTTAAGATGATGAGTATGATATTAAGTGAGATGAGTGTTTGATAGAATTAATATAATTGTGGGTAAAATTACGAAAAAGTACGTGTTATATTTTTTTATAGATGAAAGAGATGAAAAAAATTAGGGTAAAAGTGAGTTTTAAGCCTCAATAATCTTCATAATTTAATTCCCATAATCTAATTCCCTTAATCTTCATAATTTAACCCCTTTAATCTCCTTAATTTCCTTACCAAACGAGATTACGAGAATTATTTCTTCCTTTTAATTCTCATAATCATAATCTTCTTAATTTATCCTTGTACCAAATGGGGCCTTTATTATCCCTATTAAAGAACATAAGGATGATTCATATCTATTTGTGGATTAATGATTTCTTCTTTACCATAGATTTAAGGTTTTTAGGAGATTATCATAATGAGAGAGCCTTTGTAGTTAGGCATAATTTAGGGATATTTACGAGATTCATGTTGAGAAGAACACTAAGTTAGAATTTTATGTGTGGAGGAGGATCTTTGGGGAAGGAGAAAAATCATCCTATATTTTATGACTTATTTATGTTTTTGATATTTGTTGTGCTAGATGCTTTCATGTATGCATGTGCTGTTGCATTTCTTGTTGATATGTCTTTGAAAAACACATTATTAGGTGCACAAGATAATAATTTTAGGAAAGTTCTCTAGCCCTTCTATTGTGAGAACTTGAATGTTTATGTTGAGGTGATTGAGCCCTATTCTTCTATTGCTTGTCCTTGTCTTTATAAGAGCTAAAACTTAATTGTAATAGTTAGCATCACCATGAGTAAAAGACACATTTTGTGGAGATAGTTACTATTGCTACTTTGAGAATATGTGATTTTCTCTTTAGTCATATTTTGAGGATCTTTGACGATTTCTTGATGATTATGTATGACTTAGAGATTGCATGGATGATGGCTTTATTTGGGGTCCGTTTGGTAACTTAAGATTATGTAGATGAAGCTGAAGATGACGAGCATTATTTAGATTAAAAATTAAGGAGATGAATATGAAAATAAGTGAAATGAGTGTTTGGTAAAATGAATATGATTGTGGGTAAAATTGCAAAAAAAAATGTGTAAAAGTTTTTTTATAGATGAAAGAGTTGAAAAAAAAAGAGAGGTAAAAATGAGATTTTAGCTTCAATAATACTTATAATCCAACTTCAAGATTTGTTACCATGAGCGATTTGATGATTTTAGATACATGATGGACCTTTTGGATTCTTTAGTATTTTCAATATCTTGTGATATCACATATACTTACATCATGTCTTGTTAATATAAATTATACTGCTTATGTATCGGCTTAGTCTATGTGGAAGACTAACCCCACCACGTTGGGCTTGGTTATGTTTTGGACATAATCAGGTACAGAGTCGGTTCAAGAGCATGTAGGTCAAAAACTCTAGTGGTAGTCATGTCGGTTGGGTTTTGGGGAGGTCTTGCTCGTTAGGACTTATTCATAACTTTAGATATCATCTTTGGGGCGTCTTTACCTTCTAAGTCCAGATTATTATTGACCTTGCATTTTGTTTCGTATTGTGGATTAGTATCGGGCTGTGATTGACATTATGGAACGTCTTTTGTATCTTCTTGTCTAATATAGTTTGGCAAGTCAAAGCCGTTCAGGTTCTTTGGCACTATAACGTCTAGCCCACTTTGGGGGCATTACAAAACCCATTAAGTATGTCGGATTGATTAAGGTGCGGAGTAATTTTTTAGGTACGGCATTACGGAGCCCCGCGACATTGTCATAAATTTTGTACATTTCGTTCAATTTTTTTTTTGTTTTGTTAATTCAGATTATGCTGTGCTAATAGTTCATACATTTTAAAAAAAATTCATAAATTCAAGATAATGCATGTACTAATAATATAAAATGATTAAACTAATTAAACACTCAATTTGAATTAATGATATACATATTTTGAACTAACAATATTATGATCACAATAACTATTAATACATGAACTTTTATAATAATAGTTCAACATTTGGTTATCATTAGTTTAAGTATTGTGTACTGTAATTTCAAACATGTACAACTAACAAAGCGTATAAAAACATAACTACTAAAATTTTCAAAATAAAACGTAAACTAAATAAAAAAATATGAGAATTGATGATGTACAACTTTGAATAAATTGAACTAAAATTATGAACATATATAATAGTTGTTACAGTTTTAGTCATAAAAAAACAAAATATCACCGAGTACCCCTTTTTACAACATATTTTGAAAAGTATAAATTGTCATCATACCTTCTAATAATTGCAATAAGTGATTGATTGTAGGGCACTGAAACAAGTGACTCAGTGATCCAAATTATTTCCTAAAAGCTTATCACAAGATCACTCTTTACTTGAATCAAACCCTAAATATAAAACAACTTACGTCATTTCTAAATTAACAAGTTTTTATAGCGTAAATATTAATAATATGTTAATTGTGCATGATACGACAAACTAGCCTAATTAATTATAAAACTAAGCAGTTATTTTCCAAATATTTTCTTAAAAGAAATAAAAAAAATGTAAGAGTATCGAATTTCTTTAAATTCATCTAATTTTCCCTTTCTGATAAGATTCTAGTTAAGAGTTTTAACAATTCAATTAGAAGTCCAGATCTTGATCAAAAAAGCGACGTAAGATGAGGTTCGTTAATTGAGATTTATAGTTCAGATTCTAGAGGCGGGAATCACATGCACCGAAACACAAACAGTTAATATTAATCTAATAAAATCAAATTCACCATAAAAACCGGACGACGTCGTTGGAAGCGCAACAAACATTTCGATCATCGAACCAGAAAGAAAAAGATTGTATATATACAGAGCATACATAAAAATATATCAGTGATAATGAGGTCATTCAATAAAAGCTTTGAAGTTGATAATCCTGTGTGCCCTAATTTGCGCAGCAAAGGAGGCAAAGGAAGTCGAATCATCATTCAACGGCCCGAAAACCCGGGTGATAATCACCAACAAAATCGGACACGGCGTCGATTAACAGTCCACTGTAAATCTGGCGACGACGACTTGGGAGTTCATGTGTTGAAGAACGGAGAAGATTACCACTTCAAGTTTCGGCCCAATTATCTTTGGAATACCCTTTTCTTCTGTGGGTGTACGAGTATCAAAGGACACGTTGTTTGGATGCTTATAAACAAATTTATGATCAACTTCATTGTGGGACGATGTGCCAATGGACTGCTGACTAAGAAGGCGTTCATGGCGGTAAAGGTCTCGAATGTATTGAATTTAAGTGGCAAAAGAACTAGATTAGTACGTACGTAATAGTAGCCATGGAATATTTGTAATTTTTTTTTTGTATTAGAAGTTAGATTATTTTTTTTTTGTATTAGAAGTTAGATTATAGATTAATATATTTCCTATACATTGTGAGATGGTTGAATATGTTATAAGAAAGGAAGTGTTTGGTTGGATTGAGGGTTAATACTTGAGTTTTGGATCGATTTATAGATAGTTCACTTCAATTTGCCTAAACGACTTTAGATAAATTGAATCGGCTATGACCGACCACAGTAAGAGGCGGAGCCAGGAATTTTCAATGGATGGGCATAAACTAAAAATATCAATATTTTGAAATTTTAATAAGTTATAATTATAAAAAACATTCAAATAATTAATCAAAATACTTAATCGTAATACAATTGTTTTATAATAAAAGTATAACCTTGATCAACGCAGGCTGAAGCTTTTAAAAACAATAAAAAAATATTGTCTTGGATTATTGTATTAAAAAAAGTTGAGTTGGGGTGACCATGACCCAACCAACCCACCCTTTAATTAGATCCGTCATTGACCACAATTGTTCGCAACTAGCGTAAAAGTGCCTCAAAAGGAAGTTTATTAGATTTTTTGTTTTTTTTTTAAAATTTTTTTAAATGTATTTTTCTTATTACATTTTATTGATTTGATTATTAATGTTGATATAATAAAGTATATGTTTATAGGAGAAATAACAAGTTAGGAGTGTTCACTATATCTACATTATAAAATTACAATATTAATAAATGTCAAAAAATAAACGATATCTATGCTATTCAAAAATATATTCTAAATGACTAATTAAAAAAACAAATAAAATTGTGTAGATATAATATAATACAAATCCAGAAGAAAATATTTTGTCGTGAAACCTCGAACACATACGCGATAGTCCAAATATAGAAAAGAAGAACATAAACTTGATATAAGTGTAAACTCAAAAGTTATGCTCGCTTTATATTATTGATACAAAAACAAAATAAGTGTAACCTCAGAAGATAACATTATTCTTTAAATTTTTTTATGTTTATTTATACAATTTTTCAAAGTGTCATTTTTCTTTGATAAGTGCCTCGAAAGCAAGTTTATTAGAAATATTATGTTATGTGAACCGGTTCTTCATGTATGTGTATATTGTTGCAATAGAAATTCAAGAATTTTGTTGTTCATCTTTCTTGTACATTTTTAGAACAAACATAATTTCGATCCTCAAAATCAATATGGTAATTGATCGAGGAAAAGAGTGCAATTTCGAGTTTTATTTTCTTTCTTTTACAAACAGAAAACATGAATAGAATCTATTTATAGGATTTTCTGTGCGATATTAGGTTATTGCAATCATGGAAGAGATTCCTCAATTCAGCGCAATTACAATACTCGAAGATATTCATATAATCTAGGATCTTCATTGATAAGTGTGTTATTCGATCAAAGCAATTTCACTACCCAGAAAAGTCAAGTGTGAATGGCTCTAGGAGTGAAGATGAAGATTGAGTCCGTGAATGGAACGATCAAGCAACCATATGATGAAATGATCAAGCAACCATACATATGTAATATTAAAAATAAGAGGGTGGTCTATATAAATAAGAGAAAGTTGTAACTACCCTATGACAACTAAGAAAGTTGTTGAGCTGTTATGTGTATATATACATTTTAATTCACTCTCTCTTCTTCCATACTTCACTTGGTAACATGGTATCAGAGCTGCGGCATATCCATGCTTCCAAATTGACCTAAATCTCCTAAATCCACTTTCTCTTTATCATCCACTACATTGAGATCTCTAGTTAGCTATGATAACAAATGGCAACAATTTGAATCAGAACCAGATCATGGCAGGGCCAAATTCAAATGATCCTATCTACCTTTCTAATTCAAAATCCTGGTATGCAACTTATATCTACTCTGTTTGATGGATCCAAGTTCATTTCTTGGAAAAGAAATACTCGTATGACCTGGAGAGCAATATTTAAATTGGGATCCATTGATGGAACTATTGAGAAACCTGATTCTAATGAAGAAAAGATAATTAGATGGACAAGAGTAGATTACATGATTCGGTGCTAATTAGTTCAATCTATGAATCGAGATATAACATAAGTTTTTTCAAATATTGAATCATCTAAAGAACTATGGGATGAATTGAGTGATGGATCCAAAGTTTTAAATGCTCCTTTAGTCTATCAACTACACAAAGATCTTGATAATCTAAAACAAGAAAATCTTAGAGTTGTTGTTTATTTCAGCAAGATTAAGAAAGTTTGGGATGAACTTCAATTTGTTGATGGTTTACATTCATGTACTTGCAAAGGCATTGCTCAATGTCGATGTGATATTCTAAGCAGCTTTCTGAAAGAGAAGCTAAGACTCGTATTTACAGTTTTTAATGAGACAAATATCAATTTGATCATGTCAGATCTAAAATACTGGCTCTTGATTCTTTACCGACTATAAGTCGAGTATATCATATGATTTTACAAGTTGAAAAACAGAAGGAGATCACTAGTGCTTCTATTCCTGCTGCAATTACACATGATGCACTTGCTATCGATAGATCGTTTCCATCACGAAAAGTAGGTTCTCTTATAGGAATGAAAAGCTGGACATGTTATGCACATATTGCAAGGAGAGAAGCCATCTAAAAGAAACATATTTCAAGATTACAAGAATTCTTGAGTGGTACAAAGGTACTAAAGGCAAGATGACTGATAGTGTGTCCAAGTCTAAAGAATCAAGACATATTGCGGCTCATGTTCAAGATTCTCCTGTAGGAAGTTGTCCACTAGAGTTTTGTTCTAGATCTATCAATGATCCATCACTTGTAAATTCAGTCTTTCACGAGGTTTTGAGATTAATGCAAAATCATAACTAGTCATCACCTATTCCTCTTTCTCCTTCAAGTTCCATCAATTTTGCAGGTAATCTACATACTTCTTCATCCAATTTCAAGAGTGATGCTCACACTTGGATTATTGACACTAGAGCAACATATCACATATGTCATGATCAACCCTTATTCTCTCGATTAGAATCAATGTTTCATCCTATTCTTGTTGGCTTACCAAATGGTTCAGTCAAACAAGTCACATACAGTGGCACCAATACTATATCTCCGTCTCTAACTTTGTCAAATGTGCTATATATGCCTAATTTCAAGCACAATTTATTGTCAGTTCCCAAGCTTATTCACAATACTGACATTGAACCTATGTTTAAGTCATTTGTCTGCACATTTCAAGGCCATACTAGTAATAAACTCATTACTTTAGGTCAAAAGGAAGGAGTTCTTTACAAGCTTATATCTGCTCCAATATCTACTAAGCATGCACATGCTAATACTCAGTTTATGTTGTCTATTACAAACAAGAATGTAAATCTCTTTCATTATTAGATCATACATTCATGTCCAAATTACAACATTTGTCTAGTTGTAATATTTCTCACAATGTTGACATTCAGTGTGATACATATATACTTGCTAAAAAAAACATCGGTTACCTTTCTCTCCTAGTGCATCATATGCAAAGAAGGCTTTTGCTTTAATTCACATGGATATATGAGGACCTTATCATACTCCTTCACTTTGTGATGCTAAATATTTTCTAACCTTGGTTGATGATCATACAAGGTGCACTTGGACTTACTTGATGGCAGATTAACAAGTCATGACAATTGCCACATTTCTTGATTATGTGCACAATCAATATCATACTTCAGTTTAGATTTTTTGAACTAATAATGGAGAAAAGTTTCTTCAAAAGAAGTTGCAGTCATTAGTTCCTGACAAAGGAATTTTGCACCATAAATCCATAGCTTATGTTCCGCAGTAGAATGCCAAGGTGGAAAGGAAACATAGGCATTTAATTGAAATAACTCGAGCAATTCGACTTCATGCCAACCTTCCAATCCAGTTTTGGGGAGAATGTATATTAACTGCCATTTATCTCATCAACATCATGCCTTCTTCTATTTTATAGTGGTAGATTCCACTTGAAGTTCTACACAACAAACTAATTTCCTATGTTCGTCTTCTAGTCATTGGATGCTTATGCTATTCTCTTATTTCTTTCAAAGTCAAGTTTGAAGTAGTGAGTAAACTTTGTATTCCGCTTGATTATCCAACTGGCCAAAAACAATACGAACTTCTCCAGCTTGATACACAACAGATTTTTGTGTCAAGGCATGTCACCTTTGTTGAAACTACCTTTCCTTACAAAAATGCCACTTCTAGTTCCCATCTACCTTCTCCACCTCCTCAAATGCCTTTGGTTTCACCTATTCCTGACCATGAATCTATTCTTCCTCAGTCATTGATCCAACCTTCTCCTCCTCACAATGCCAACAACCCTTCTTTTGACACTCCTATTCATATCCCTTTCAATACTGATTCATCTTCACCATCTTCTCATGAGTCTACTTCCAACCCTATTGATGCGGGGTGAAAGCCGTAGTTTCCTGATCTAGATTTAAAGTCCTTAAATAGAACAACAAAAGGAAATCTTGGATACATCAAACCAAATCTCGGCCGAGATTTACTCAAGAACAACATGAGATTTGTTAGAACTCAGAATGCGAAAGTACGAATGATATGGATAGATAAGAAGATGATTAAGGAATGAAATATGGTAGAGATAGGACTATTATAAGACTTGCAAATAATCTTGACCTAAATTGGATCAAAACCCTTAGCAAAGAATTACCTTTCACCCTTCCTTCATTAACCTTACACAAGCCTTCTAGATAAGACAAGCACAAGGAGGGACTAGTTTGACTTGTAACAACCACCTTCAAAAAGATTAACACACACAAGAACAACCTAGCAAAGACTCACAACTTTTCAATAAAAAACTCTCCTTTTGATTGAATAGAAATGATAAAATGCAAACCTCGTGAGCGAAGTCACAAATATCTCACAATAATGTGGAATTCAATGATCAAAACTAAGCTACCTAACAATCTCCTCTTCTAAGGCTATTTATATGAGAGATCTCCTATGTAAACTAGGAAAGATATCTTTATAAGATAATATAAGAAAAATTTCTTTTCAAGATAAACTAAAAATAATCCTAAAAGATAGGATCCAAAAACTAACAACTCTCTTAAGATAGTTTGAGGGCTTTAAGAAAATAAAATATAAAAAGATAGTTACCAAAATTAAAAGATCTTTGGCTGGATCTTCTAACTTGCGTTAAAGGCAAAACATTGGATGAAATCTCGGCCGAGATTCTTGAGTGTTGGCCGAGATTTTGCATCTTCATGCAATCCTGCATTCTCTCGGATCCTCCCATGGATGTAACTTGTAAGCGACCTTTCCTTGAGTTTCCCTTGCTCTTGGATTAGTGAATGATCCATGTGATGTAGGTGTAGATGCTATCAAGGATGGTCACACATCACCTATCCCACAAACTCGACCCATGAGAAGCATTCATCAACCTATTAGACTCTGTGATTATGTTTGCAATCTCACACACTCTCCTCATTTATTTCTTCCTCACATTACCCTTGATCATTTACCTCTTGATTACCAACAATCTTTGTGCAATGTTTTATCCATTGTTGAACCTACTCATTATGCTCAAGCCAAGGACCTACCAATTTGGGTCAAAGCTATGAGTAAAGAGTTGTCAGCTCTTGAAGCATATCATACTTGGGATTTAACTTCCCTTCCTTCTACCCACAAAACAGTTGGCTCTAAATGGATCTATAAGATCAAATATCTTCCAGATGGCTCGATTGAAAGATGCAAGGCTCGTTTTGTGGCAAAAAGGATATAATCAAATTAAAGACAAAGATTATAAGAATACATTCTCACATGTTGCAAAATTCACAATTGTCAGGACCTTACTTGCTCTAGCTGTTGCCAAATCCTGGTCCTTACATCATCTTGATGTGAATATTGCTTTTCTTCATGGCTTTTTAGATGAAGTTTACATGCATCCACCTCAAGGATAATTTATGCTAGGTCAAGTCTATTAACTCAAACGATGGCCTTAAACAGGCCAGTCAACAATGAAATGTTGAACTTACTAAGTTTCTTCTTCGGCTTGGTTATATGCAGTCTAGACAAGACTACTTATTATTTGTCAAGACTTGTGAAGCAAACATCACGGTTTCTCTCATGTATGTTGATGATATTCTTCTTATAAGTGCTATTTCCAATGAAATCAATAACTTAAAGAAGGCTCTACATTCTGCTTTCACAATCAAGGATTTAGGTGATGCTCGTTTCTTTCTTGGCATGGAAATTTTCAAGAATACAGATGATATTTTGCTTAATCAATGTAAATATTTCCTTGATATATTACGTGGCAACCAGATGCTTGATTGCAAGCCTTTTTTTTCCCATGAAAAGAAACTCCAAGCTTACCTCTGACAGGGGTGAAGTTTTTGAACATCTTGAGCTATACCGACGACTGGTTGGTCGCCTTTTATACCTCACCCTCATTAGGCCATATATAATTAATTGTGTTCAACAACTTATCTAGTTCTTAGCACCTCCATGCATTCCTCATTGGCAAGCTACATTATATCTTTTTCGATATCTCCAAGGATCAATTGATCTTGGTCTTGAATATGCACCTCATTCTTCATTATCTCTCACTACTTATAGTGATGCAGATTGGGGCTCTTATTCATACACATGGCGATCTATTACAAGCTATTATGTGTTTCTTGATTCTTTCCTCATCTCTTGGAAAAGCAAGAAACAAAAAACTGTTTCAAAATCATCTACGTACAAAAAGTGAATATCATGTTATGTCCTACACTACTAGTGAGATTATTACAAGGCTTTGTTGATTTACACATCTAGGTCCCTCTTCCTATTCCAATGTATTATGATAATAAAGCAACTAAGCATCTTGTTGCCAATCCAGTGTTCCAAGAAAGGACCAAGCACTTACGTATAGATTCTCACTATGTTAGAGATGAAGTTCAAAAGGGATTTATTTCCATAGTTCATGTACGTTCATCTCTTCAGCTAGTAGATATATTCACCAAGGTACTTAGTGTACAACAACATGTCTTCCTTACTCGCAAGTTGGGCCTTGTAACATTAGAAATAAGAGAGTAGTTTATATTAATAAGAGAAAGTTGTAACTACCCTATGCCAGCTAAGAAAGTTGTTGAACTGTTATGTGTAAATATAGCCTTGATGTCATAGCTGACATTCATACAGTTTTATAATTCACTACATTTCAACTCTCTCCCTCTCCCTCCCCATGCCCGCTTCCCATACTTCACCTGTTAATACAAACTTCCCTCAAGTTGGAGTGTGAGGAAAAGTAATTATTGCCACAATTTTTAATAAGAACATCAACTGACTAAACATTGGAGTGAATATGATGGGTGGAGATAATACTGTTTGTTAAGAGATCTCGAATGAAATTAAAATCCACTACTACAAACTGTTATTACAATGACATTCAAAAGATGACGTTTAGCATATAAGTGTCATCAAAATCCATTACAATGACGTTGTATCACTATATTGTCATTTACTTTGATTTCGCCAAATTGAAGACGATGTATACGGAACGCCATAAACAGTTACGACGTTTTTTACAAGTCGTAGAAGGGTTTATGGCGTTTAGAAAACGACATGTAATTTATGATGTTTAGAAAACGACATTCAATTTTGGCGGGTTTTTTCCCCCCAATTTAAGTGTGACATTTAGAAACGTCAGTATCTAAACGCTATATAATTCACGACACTTGGAAAACGTTTATATTATTGCGGGCCTTTTTCCCACCAAATTATTTCGGTTATTGAATCGTTAAAATTTTGGCGGACATTGTTCTAAATTAATTTAAGCCAAAATTTAAAATATAAGATTTTAAAACAAAAAAAAAAAACAAAGTAAATGTTGGCAGTCCCAAAGTCGACACTTCTCCTTTGCCTTAGACCTAATTCCCCCAACTTTAGCCCTCTCCGTCCGCTCGCTTCTCTGCTTCTCTAGTACAAACGATTTGAGCGGCATCCATTCTGATTCTCTCTCTTTCTCTGCTTAGCCTTCCGATTCCATCTCTTCAGTCCCAAAGTCGACACTTCTCTGCTTCTCTGCTTCTCTACAGGTAATGGTTCCTCTCAACTCGATCATTCCGATTCCATCTCTTCCTATTATACTAATTTCAGTTACAATTTTGGCGGACAAGGGTTGTTGCAGGATCTAATATCTCTTTCGAGTTGGTCGATCGTGGCCGGCATCCATTCCGATTCACAGGTATGTATCTTTCATGCTCCATCTAGGTTTACTTATTGTTGATTTTTGATTTTCGATTCAGCAATAATCAAAAGGATAAGCATCAGTTTAGGGTTTTTCCATGGTCCATCTAGGTTTTAAGCTGGTGAATAATGACTTTGCTGTTGATAATGGAATGTTGCAGGAGTAGGAATATGTTCACCTATTGCATGGTGTATATGTAGCTTTGTTTGCTCACCTATTGCATGCTTAGAATGGTGTATATGTATTGTACTTGTGACCATAATCAGAAGCAGGCTAATTAGTGATTATATAAGCCCTCTTCCTCCCCATGGTCACTCTCTGTTTATATTTGCATTTTTCAATTGTTGAGCTTATGTTTGTATGTGGAGTTATTATTGCAACTGCTGGGTCTCTCATATTAATGAAATTAATGCAGGAGGAGATAAAAAAGAAAATGGAGGAAAGTTCATCAAATGATGGAGTCGATATTTTGACTGAAACACTTGGGAAAGAATACCCTGGACGCATTAGAGGTCTTGGAGCAGGGGTTACAAAAACTAAGTTGTATGCTCAATCAATTAGGGACCCTGCTTATGCAAAAATGGAGGCTGGATTGAAAAAAGTAAAGGCTGTATTGTTATCCAGATTTGGTATAAACGTAGATGGTGATGGTGATCATGTAGACGATGACAATGAAGAAGGTATACATGTAGGCTCCAAGGTATGAATAACCTTTTCGTTTGCTGCTCACTGGTTTTTGGTGATTTTTGTTTCAGATTTTTCTTCACTGGTTTTTGGAGAACATTTGCTGAACTTCGTACTTTTAGTTTGAGTGACAATTCCTGCTCTTTGTTTTTTTTATCATCATTGCTCTGTCCAGGAAAACATGATTCCTATTCATCAGTACAAGCTTTATATCTTGATGTATTGTACCATGCGTGCATTATGATCTTAAATGCTGATTTATGTGATGTGAAATGAGATCTTCTAATCTCGGTTATGTGTTATTTTAATAAGGTGTTGGGCATCTTCGTACTTTTAGTTTGAGTGACAATTCCTGCTCTTTATTTTTTTGATCAATCACTGCTATTGAGAAAATGAATTCAAGGCTCTATGAATCCTTATATTTTTTTTTCAACTCAATAGAGGAAGGTGGAATGTGCAGTAAGTGAAAGTGCAACTCTAGAGGCTACAACAACTCCAAAGGTATGAATCAAATTCTCATGCCTTGCTACTTCCATATCTTGCTCCACAGTTTCTTTCTTCTTCTCTTTGTTCTTAGTCTCAATATTTTTATGGTACATTTATCTAAGACATGTATTCGCTTCTGTTTATGGGTATTCTTAACTGTTGAATACATACTTTCTGATTGTGTTGCCTTTTGCTGTGATTAGAAACTTTCTATTTACTTTCTGTTTTATACTTTGTAGTCCAAACAAGGAAGCAGTCATCAACCTTCGGTTAAAGACAAGTGCAAGTTGCTTAATTGGAACGGCAATGGGGAAGAGGTGGCGAAAGGATACATTTTTTCTGTGGATCCAAAAGGACATGTGCATGGGTACACAATTGGACCGGACTGCTATAGTGTTGCTGTTGAAGAGGTCTTGATTGAAGAAACTGAATTATATCGCTATGAGCCTGAATTTGGAAACATAGGAGATGCACTTGGTAGCACAATTGCTTGGCCAATCAAGTATATTGTCCTTGACGATATCTCAACAGGTAACCATCACATTTACTTAGCTAGGTATTGATTAGAAATGTTTGCCAATAACCATTTGTTTATATTTTAAAGATTACATTTTCACAATGTCACAGGTGATAAATGAAGTACCACGGTTGGTGATCAAACTTGCTAGCTAGATCATGAAATTAAACATTTTGCGTACACTATGTTTTGGTTTTGAGATTTATGGGACAACTTTTGTAATGGTCAAAAATTGTGTAAGAATTGTCATCTTTTGTTATGCAATATATTTTCTATCTCTCAGATTTTATTATATTAGAATGTTAGATTTATTTTGTGTGAGTGAAAGTATTTTATTTGGATAATAAAAAAACAGGCTAATAAAAAACGCCGTAAAAAAACAGGCTAATAGAGACACAACTTACGACGATGTGTAACCGCCATGGAAGACAAATCCATGACATTTTAGACATTTAGTTTTAAAACAATCCATGACGTTTAGAATATGTCGTAAGCAAAGGGACGTCAGTTGGAAAACGTCATGTATATTACGGGATGTGATGTTTACCAAACGTCATTACAATATAATCTACAGTGTTAGGAAACGTCGTAACAGACGGCGTTATAAAAACGTCATCCAAATGTGGTCAAAAGCATGACGTCTATAAAGACGGCGTATTTGCATGGCATTGGAAACCGCCATTATACAATTTGCATGACATTTTTCAGACGTCAAGGAAATGTACATCTGTACTAGTGATCTATCTCAATGTGTTTCGTTCGATCGTGAAATACCGGGTTAGCTGCAATATGGAACACTACTTGACTATAACGGAAAAGACGTAGGGGTTGTAGTAAATTGACTCCAAGAGATGTGAGAATAGAGCAAACCTAGAGAAGTTCACAACAAGCACATGCCCTTGCAAGATATTCGCCTCAAGTGAAGATCGAGCAATAGTGGGCTGCTTATTTGTTCTCCAAAAAACGCGAGAGACACCAAGAAGTATAAAATAACTTGTGATAGACAATCTCGTAAAAGGTCATGATGCATAGTCTGAATCGCAAAATGTAGTTAATGAGAGAGTGCTATTAGCATATAGGAACACCCCTTAATCTAGATTGGACTTAATATACCGAAGGACACAAACTATAGCATTTCAATTATCCGTGGCCGTCCTAGACATAAACTAAGCCAATGTATGCACCGAGAAACACGACTTTGGACTTTTTTTTTGAAAAATTTACTTGTATTAAGAAGAAGATTTACATGAGGGGAGAGAAATAGGGAGCATAAGCATATTCTTTTCTAACATCAGGGACTTAGAGAAGAAGAAGCAGTGAATCAGATAAGGGGAATGTCGAGCATTCTTGCTGTAGTAGTGATAGGAGAGGAGCAGTCTTTCCAGTGGTGTGCAAAGTGAAGTTTTATGGCTCGAATGGCTTCAACAGCGCAGTCGATCGCACGAGTGCAGGTGTTGTTATACACGAGGTTGTTCCTAGCTTTCCAGGTGAAATAGATGAAGGTCGTAATTGATGCAATGCGAGTGTTGTCGAGCAGATTGCTCTTTGGGTTAGGTCTTGTGCTAAGCCATTGCCAGATGTTGTTGAGATAGGGGGTAGGGTATGGCATTCTGGTCCATCGAGAAATAATATCAAGAACAAGAGAAGTATAGCTACAAGAGGTCCGTAGGTGATCATCATCCTCAGCATGGCTGGTACATAGTTTGCAGGTATCATTGTCAGTGAGGTGTCGGTGCATAAATTTTGGCCAAAGTGGGGAGCTTCCTTTGAGAAGCAATCCAGGTAATGTAGCTACATTTTGGGATGTTGCAGTTGATCCAGATGATGCTGCAAAAAGCAAGAGAGATGGTTTGTGGTGTAGGTAGGGGGTTTGAATAAGACACTTATACCTATAAGACACTTATACCTATCTAGATGACCAAACTCAATAGAGGTTGAAGAAGCCAAATGATGATTTTGTTTCATTGGTAATGAACATGGTTTAGATGCAATAAGGTACACTTTATGTAATTTATCGATGCTATATTTTCGTTAGGACAAAAATATTCCATCAAAATAACGAGAAACTTTGATTCCTAGAAAATACTTCAGGTTTTTGCCAAAAAAAAAAAGAAAATACTTAAGGAGACCCGAGTATTTTATAAGAAAGCAGGTAAGGCTGTTCAAATGGTCTGAACCGGGCCGGACCGGACCGTAAACTGCCGGACCAGACCGTTTCACTATTAGTGTAAAACGGTCCACCACGGTCCAGTCCAATATGGTTCAATCCGACCGTTTTATTTAAAAAAAAAAAAAAATAATAAAAAATATATATTTTTGTATGGATTAAATCCTGTCCGGTCTAGGTTTGGACCGAACCGGACTGGAACAGATACTCTTTTTTGTTCAAAAGTAATTAAAACGTAAATTAACGGTCCGGATCGGACCGGACCAGAACATTACAGTCCTGAATCGGACGGACCGTAATATCATGCACCATACCGGACCGAATTTTTACAATTACGGTTCAGGACCGGACCGGACCGTAATTTCCTGTCCGATTTTCCAATCCGGTCCAAACTTGTGCAACCCTAAAAACCGGTACTCAACTGAGATTTCAAAGTAGCTCAACACTTGGTCATGCAATGATTATATCGTCGACGTATACAAGTATATGCAAAGAATGACCATTCCGAAAGCAACTAAAAAGAGAATAATCAGCCTTGGAGCAGTGAAAGCCAAATGTTGAAGTGAAGAAGTGAGTTTAGCAAACCAAATTTTGGGTGCTTAACGGACGACGTAGAGTGAAGTTTGTAGTTTATGTACATTGTTGGGTGATGATGAGTATAAACTAGTTGGGGGTTTCATGTAAACCTCTTCGTGTGGATCACCATGTAGAAATACATTATGTACATTCATTTGATGCAATTTTCATCCTTTGATTGCAACTACAAACAAGAATAGCCTAATAGACACCATTTTAACAACCGGAGGAAACATTTCATGAAAGTCAATAACTTCCCGTTGATTGTTGCAAATAAACACAAGACGAGCCTTGTAAGTTTTCTACAGAACCATCTATACGATATTAATCCGGAAAACCCATTTGATCCAATGGGTTGCTTTCTTGGAGGAAGATCTACTAGTGTCTACTGAATTATCTTTTATAATCTGGCGGGTCTAATACACGGAGGTGATGCACTTAAAGTGAACCTTACACACAAACATTCGGGATCCTAAAAAAAATTGGCAATAGAAGCCATAGCTCTTATATATTAGGTTCGGATATTATCATATTGTCAATGTAGGACAATACTCCACACATCTTAACAGTGTCTACGTTCGATTTCGATCATGTCCGGCTATTTCTTCGGCCATATATGCTTTTCGTTTAGGCTAATGGTAAGCTGTTGTTGCAAAGGTTCGACACTCGGATAAAGTGGAAACCAAAGCTAAAAGGTTCAACACTCGGATAAATGATAAGCAGTTGCAGCCAATACTTTGGAGGTATCCATTGAAAATCATCCTCTAGAATCCGTGGATCTTTCTTCATCTCCATCCACAGATCCTGCCATGATCATCCTTTAGATATATAGTGGAAACTGAGTTAAAAAAAAAGCTTGCCATGAAACTAGGGTTGGGTTCGGTACATTACCAACTTATTTTTACCCTTACCACCTATCAACCAATTATAATTGGTAATGAGGAATCTTGTACCGTTACCAACCACCTAAACCCATTTACCAACTCTTCGGTATACCAACTTTTTCGGTTGGTAATGGCATTTTACCAACTTATATATTTGTTAAAATTAAATTTAAATAAGACAAGAACTTCATCAATTCAACAATCCGCAAATTCGAGTACAATATGTGTAACAAGTTTATAGAACTTCATTACAAACCAAACACAAATAATTAAATATGCAATCATCATCCCAAGTTATAGGCTAGGGAGTTCAATAGTCCAATCTCGACTTGTGCTCCACGTGATATCATATTTGAATTGAGCTAGAGCTTGTTGCATTCCTTCCTGCCTCATAGCCTTGATTGAAAGCGTTCTTTTCCAAAAGAATGAAAGTTAGATGATAGAACAAATGTTGTAATAGTAAAAAAAAAAATAATACAGAACATATATGGTTACGATAATAAGCTAAAGTGTAGGTTTAGTAACTTGACTACAATAGAAACAATAAAAATAGATTTTGTTATAGTACATAGGTATCCCCATCATCTGATTCATGATACACTACCCTACCCTAATCAATCGATTCATGAGATACTAGCTAGAAAGGGATATATGACACACAAGTAGAATACCCTAATCAATCGATTCAACAAATCCTTATCCAACAGATTATTCAAGTTCAATATTCGTACCACTTGAGCAAGTCGATTCAATCGCAAAGAAGAAAAATACCTGAAAGTTCTCTATCGATTGCAGGGTTTCTCGTAGTATTGAATGAACTAATTGCTTCTCTTCTAGGGTTCTAAACTTCTAACGGGATGATTGATCTGAAGAGAATCAAGAGTAAAGAGAATATATTATGTAAGAGAATCAAGAGAACAAGAGATGGAAATCAGGAGAAAGGGATGAGTATTAGCCTATTAGGTTTCGACTGCGGCGGAAAGCAAGAATAGTAGAAAGCTTAAAGTTCTGTTTCAATTTGGGATTTGGGAAGCCTTATAGGGAGTAAAGTGTATAATTATATATGAATTTACATCTAATGGTGCAAAAGAATTTCATATATAATTATATATGAAGTACTATATTAAGATTAGTATTTAGATATTATATTATTTTTTTTATAAAAAAAACTCGGTTGGTACGGTAATCCCGTGGTACGCGGATATTGTTACCACCTACCAACCAACTCTTTGAAGTTGGTTCGGTAGTACCGTACCAATTAAATTGGTAACCAACATACTGTTAACCAATTTAATTGGTTCGGTTGGTAAGCCTCGGTACGGTTTCGTTTGGCTCATTTTACCAAGCCCTACATGAAACATAGAAGTTTTAAATCTAAAAATTTAAGATAATACTTAAGAATATAAATAATTATAATTTTAGCAAAATGGGATTTTAAGTAAAATCTAAAAATCATCCTCTAGCTAGAATCCGTGTACCTTTCTACGAAAGGTACAAATTCTATGTTACATAAAGTTAGTTTGAAAATTTGAAATTGTTCACCACAATCAAATAATTTTTTAAAAAAAATCAAGTTATTAAAAATGAAAAATGGCACAATTTTTTAAATTTATTCAATTAAATAACGTGCAGGCTACGGACAAATGGGCATTACTTAGTAAAATTATTAAATTTGTCCGTCACGGACAAATGGACACTGTCCGTGACGGATAAAGTGAATATATTTAATATGACTATTTTGTTGATTAAAGTTCTAAAATTTGGTTTGATTGAAATAAATTTGTAATCTTTTTGAATAACAAAATTTTGATTTGATTGTCTTTTGTTAACAGAAAGTTTAAATATTTTCAATAACGCTATTTTGATTTGATCATATTTATGTTTGAAGTTCAACGTCAGGTGTTCGCAACTTAGCGTGCGTGCAAATAAGTCTTAAATTTATAAAACTAGAAATCAAGCAAGCGAACCCGCAGTGTACGGATCGCGTAGTAGAGCAAGAATTCCAGAGTATCGAACACAATGATTTGGGGGGATAAATCCAGTTATAAGTCGTCAAGCAAGTAAAAGGGTAAAGCTTTTCAAATGTATTGGGAAAACAGCAACCCTAAAAATCTAGGTATCTAATTGTGGCAATTGATTCAAGATATAGTAAAGGACTAAGGACAGAGTTAAGAGTTGCAAAGGTATACTAAGGTAAAACAATGTACGGTGAAGTTCCAAGGCTTTATATGACTTATCTAAGGACACTCTCTATAAAGGTTGTTGAGGCTTCAGTATAGAAAGGATCTAAAGATAAGAATTGATCTCAAATACCCAAACTTGTAACCCAATGATCAAGACTAACTAAACAGATTAAGGTTATGACACTCGAAATCGAAGTAGAGGTTGTTGAGGCTTCACTACTACCTAGAAAAGACAAGTCAAAACTAGATTAAAGCAAATCTTTAACCTTGGATCAAAGTAAAAGCAAGGTTCGTAAACTGGTACAAATTACGGGCAGATCTTGAGTTCCACGGCCGTGGAATCTCAAGAACAAATCGTGATTTTGGTTCTTCGGCAAAATCTCTCTAACTCTCAAGGTCCAATCTGTTTACGATCGATCTATCATTATCTAAGCCACAACTATCAACCCTTCACCTTAGAATTGCTAAAGGGTTTTAGCCAATAACTGTCATTATAATATCAATTTAAGATTAAGAAGAATGAAAGATGAAAACTTCGAAAACCTTCAATAAACCAAGTCAATCTCAAATCCACACACAAAGTGAATACTGTATAGATTCAGAAAACAAAACACAAACCAATAATGATCCTAGATAAGAACGAAGAACGGGATGTCAATTTGTCTTCTAATCAAACCTAAGGACAAAAGGGCGTTCCTTACGCCACAAGCTACTTCCAAATCTTCAAAACCTTCGCATATCCCGTTGCAAGCGCAAATCTCCGGATCTTCAATGCAGCCTAAAGCACGTGTAAGCGGGGGTTTCCGAATTCTCTCCCCTCTAGTCCTTTTACAAGGAAGGGTAAAATAACCGCCCGGCCCATGTGCGTAAATAATGTGGCAATAATTTATTCGATAAAAGATTGCCTAAATCACGGTCTCATGGGGTTCCACGACCGTGGTTTAGAGCGTGGAAGTGGATTACGGTTCTTCATGATTTCCACGACCGTACTTTACACCGTGTAACTTTCTGGAATACTCCACGTTCATGATGCCAAGTTCCACGGCCGTGGTTTTGGGCATGGACTTCTCTACGACCGTGTTTTAGAGCGTGGAAGTGTAAATTGCTTGTGGTTTTCTTTGTGTCGTGCCATTCCTCATCCTAGCATCTCCTTTGACTTCCTTGATATGTCCTAAATCCTTGGATGTGCTCAAATCTTCTCCCATCTCTCTCAATTTGTGCGGTTTTAGCTCTTATTCACCTATAATCAACACGAAGCTTATGTAGACCTCCATATCGAAAATATAGATAGACAAGCTAATAATTGCTCCAATGCCTTATCAATGAACACTATAATGGATGAAAAACAACTAGAAAAAGTTCCTAGAATATCGCAATATTTCATGCTAACAAAATACCCCATACTTGCTACTTGCTTGTCCCCAAGCAAGGTCTTTCAAAAGCTTTAGAACATAAGTTATATAGGATGAAATATGC
Source organism: Fagopyrum esculentum (assembly GCA_033239045.1). Taxonomy (NCBI): domain Eukaryota; kingdom Viridiplantae; phylum Streptophyta; class Magnoliopsida; order Caryophyllales; family Polygonaceae; genus Fagopyrum; species Fagopyrum esculentum. Next base: position 22,361,596 of record BSUD01000004.1, on the reverse strand, counting down.
ATGCAAACTCAAAAACAAAACATCTTTTAGGTAAATGTGCTTCTAGTCAATAGATCATTCTTAAACCTTGCTTCATTCATTCTTGAAACGCTCATATACATAACCAAAGAATGTAGAGGGAAGAAACATCATGAATTGCTTAAACTTCAATGTAAACATCATAACCTTCAAGCATTTTCAAAATCAAGTATAAGAAACTTCAAATTAGATCACCAAGCCAAATAACACTCTTTTGATCTTAAGGACTTCCAAATAAAGGTCTAGAATGCGGAAAGGAGGGAAACTTATAAGGAATGTGATGCATGAATCCGGGAAAAAGGAATAACCCAACTCTTTTACTTTTTCTTTTGATTTTGCAACAACATCAACTTAGAGCTTTGCTCTTTTCTTTATTTTTCGACTTTACTTTTGGAGCTATGGACAAAGGTGCACAAAAACCGAAGCCTAGGAGATTGGCATTTCTCAGTTTTCGAGATGCCTCAAACCCTTGATGCACATACCATATTCCGATAGGAATATTGCTCAGTTCGACTTTGGCAAGACACAAACACCCGGCTATGTGAATGGTGCCGAGTTACTCATCATCATGATAAACTTCCCCAAACCTACAATTTCTTTCTATTCTTTGAATGTAAAATTTTGCTTTCATGGCCCTCCCACATCAAACATGCCAAAACACAACTCCTCCAAATTTCCGGATAGGTAAGGGAGGCTATTATTTCATTGAGGGGCAAAATGAACTAAGAAAGGAGAAAGAAAGTCGAATTGCCTTAATCATTTCATAAAGAAGTATAGGAACTTATCATGTGATTTCAACTTCGATTTCTCAATATGATTTAGATAAAACTCTTCACATTATGAAACTTGTAAGAAAGGGATAATCAACACATTCAATTCCTTTTCAATTCATTATTCGTTTAGGCATACAATTGGCATCAAAAACATCAATTCACAAGTAGTAATTATCATAGAAATCATCTCAATTCTTAGAAGTACAAAATTTTCAAAATTTTTCAAAATTTATGGGTTTTTTCAAAAGCTTTTTCATGCAATGCAATAATGAAACGTGTGACAATGGAATGAAACATGCAAAGTGTTCTCGAATCAAGGCAAGCAAAGTGAGTAGAGTTATTACAAACGATAGTCACAACCCACCCCATACTTGAGACAAACATTGTCCCTAATGTTCAAAAAGAAATAAAGAAAAGAAAGAAAGAAAATGAACTCACAAGACGGCGGTAGAGTGGCTAATGCTGTCAATCATCCATGATCATCACTGAGGTGCTGGTGGTGGTGGAAACGGGAAGAAGCTGGAGTCGAAGTTCCGCCCAAACTGCTGGCGGTAGATGTCTCTTATCATCCTATCATGCTCATCGGCTCGTACATCTCTAGCGTCCTGCCGGACCTCCAAATCTCCGACTCTCTTGGAAAGGTCGGTAGCCCAATCTGGAAGCTGCTCGTACCACCCCGGTGCCTGACTGTACCAAGCTGGTGCATCGGATGGTGCTGGTGCTGATGGCTATTGTGCGTACCATGTCGGTGGAGCTCCCATCCACTCTGGCTGTGATCTATACCAATTGGGAGGAGTATCTATCCATATCGGCCTCTCACTCACGCTCGTACGGCGAGAGAAAGAGGCTCCTGAAGGTCCAACTGGTCGTGGTGAACGTCTGAGAGGGTCAGGGAAGTGTGCCGGTTGATCCGGGAAAGTGCCAAAGTCATGCTCCTCACCTCCTCCTTCAAACTCAACACCTCCTCTCATCTCCTCCTCATCTGCAGCTGGTACCTCAGGTGGGACGTAAGGAGGGGCTACTAACCTATTCGCATGCATAGCAGCGAATGTCTACTTCCAATTATGAGGTCCAGCCATAATGGAATACTCAGGGAGCCATGCAATGCCTCTACCTCCTCTATCCTCCCTTGACATGGCAGCGGTAGGTGGACCTCTATGCCTAAGAAAGATCAAACCTCTAGTCATGAGCCTCTGGAGTCCCAATTGTCTAGCTACTATCCTAGTGCAAGCAGAAAAATCGATACCCAACTGTCTAGCAATGTGGGTGACCATCCCCGGCAACGGCGCCAAAAACTTGTTCGCCACTTAGCGTGCGTGCATATAAGTCTTAAATTTATACAACTAGAAATCAAGCAAGCGAACCCGCAATGTACGGATCGCGTAGTAGAGCAAGAATTCCAGAGTATCGAACACAGGGATTTGGGGGGATAAATTCAATTATAAAGTTGTCAAGCAAGTGAAAGGGTAAAGCTTTTCAAAGGTATTGGGAAAACAACAACCCTAAAGATCCAGGTATCTAATTGTGGCAATCGATTCAAGATATACTAAAGAACTAAGGACAGAGTTAAGAGTTGCAAAGGTATACTAAAGTAAAGCAATGTACGATGAAGTTCCAAGGCTTTATATGACTTATCTAAGGACACTCTCTATAAAGGTTGTTGAGGCTTCAGTATAGAAAGGATCTAAAGACAAGATTTGATCTCAAATACCCAAACTTGTAACCCAATGATCAAGACTAACTAAACCGATTAAGGTTGTGACACTCGAAATCGAAGTAGAGGTTGTTGAGGCTTCACTACTACCTAGAAAAGACAAGTCAAAACTAGATTAAAGCAAATCTTTAACCTTGAATCAAAGTAAAAGCAAGGTTCATAAACTGGTACAAATTACGGGCAGATCTTGAGTTCCACGGCTGTGGAATCTCAAGAACAAACCGTGATTTTGGTTCGTCGGCGAAATCTCTCTAACTCTCAAGGTCCAATCTATTTATGATCGATCTATCATTATCTAAGCCACAACTATCAACCCTTCACCTTAGAATTGCTAAAGGGTTTTAGCCAATAACTGTCATTATAATATCAAATTCAAGATTAAGAAGAATGAAAGATGAAAACTTCGAAAACCTTCAATAAAACTCAAGTCAATCTCAAATCCACACACAAAGGGAATAATGTATATAGGATTCAGAAAACAAAACACAAACCAATAACGATCCTAGATAAGAACGAAGAACGGGATGTTAATCCGTCTTTTAATCAAACCTAAGGACAAAAGGGCGTTACTTACGCCACAAGCAACTTCCAAATCTCCAAAACTCTCGCGAATCCCGTTTGCAAGCGTAAATTTCCGGATCTTCAATGCAGCCTAAAGCATGTATAAGTGGGGGTGTCCCGAATTCTCTCCCCTCCAGCCCTTTTATAAGGAAGGGTAAAATAACCGCCCGGCCCCTGTGCGTAAATAATGTGGCAATAATTTATTCGATAAAAGATCGCCTAAATCATGGTCTCATGGGGTTCCACAACCGTGGTTTAGAGCGTGGAAGTGGATTACGGTTTTTCATGATTTCCACGACCGTACTTTACACCGTGTAACTTTCTGGAATACTCCACGTTCATGATGCCAAGATCCACGGCCGTGGTTTTGAGCGTGGACTTCTCTACGACCTTATTTTAGAGCGTGGAAGTGTAAATTGCTTGTGGTTTCCTTTGTGTCATGTCATTCCTCATCCTAGCATCTCCTTTGACTTCCTTGATGTGTCCTAAATCCTTGGATGTGCTAAAATCTTATCCTATATCTCTCAATTTGTGCTGTTTTAGCTCTTATTCACCTATAATCAACACGAAGCTAATGTAGACCTCTATATCGAAAATATAGATAGACAAGCTAATAATTGCTTCAATGCCTTATCAATGAACACTATAATGGATGAAAAAACAACTAGAAAAAGTGCCTAGAATATCGCAATATTTCATGTTAACAAAATACCCCATACTTGCTACTTGCTTGTCCCCAAGCAAGGTCTTTCAAAAGCTTTAGAACATAAGTTATATAGGATGAAATATGCATGCAAACTCAAAAATAAAACATCTTTTAGGTAAATGTGCTTCTAGTCAATAGCTCATTCTCAAACCTTGCTTCATTCATTATTGAAACGCTCATATACATAACCAAATAATGTAGAGGGAAGAAACATCATGAATTGCTTAAACTTCAATGTAAACATCATAACCTTCAAGCATTATCATAATCAAGCATAAGAAACTTCAAATTAGATCATCAAGCCAAATAACACTCTTTTAGTCTTAAGGACTTCCAAATAAAGGTCTAGAATGCGGAAAGGAGGGAAACTTATAAGGAATGTGGTGCATGAATCCGGAAAAAAAGGAATAACCCAACTCTTTTACTTTTTCTTTTGATTTTTCAACAACATCAACTTAGAGCTTTGCTCTTTTCTTTATTTTTCGACTTTACTTTTGGAGTTATGGACAGAGGTGCACAAAAACCGAAGCCCAGGAGATTGGCGTTTCTCAATTTTTGAGATGCCTCAAACCCTTGATGCACATACCATAATCCATTAGGAATATCGCTCAGTCCGATTTTGTCAAGACACAAACACCCAGCTATGTGAATGGTGCCGGGTTACTCATCATCATGATTGACTTCCCCAAACCTACAATTTCTTTCTATTCTTTGAATGCAAAATTTTGCTTTCATGGCCCTCCCACATCAAACATGCCAAAACACAACTCCTCCAAATTCCCTGATAGGTAAGGGAGGCTATTATTTCATTGAGGGGCTAAATGAACAAAGAAAGGAGAAAGAAAGGTCGAATTGCCTTAATCATTTCATAAAGAAGTATATCAACTTATCATGTGATTTCAACTTCGATTTCTCAATATGATTTAGATAAAACTCTTCACATTATGAAACTTGCAAGAAAGGGATAATCAACACATTCAATTCCTTTTCAATTCATTATTCGTTTAGGCATACAATTGTCATCAAAAACATCAATTCACAAGTAGTAATTATCATAGAAATCATCTCAATTCTTAGAAGCACAAAATTTTCAAACTTGTACAAATTTTATGGGTTTTTTTCAAAAGCTTTTTCATGCAATGCAATAATGAAACGTGTGACAATGGAATGAAACATGCAAAGTGTTCTCGAATCAAGGCAAGCAAAGTGGGTAGAGTTATTACAAACGATAGTCACACCCCACCCCATACTTGAGACAAACGTTGTCCCTAATGTTCAAAAATAAATAAAGAAAAGAAAGAAAGAAAATGAACTCACAAGACGGCGGTGGAGTGGCTAATGCTGTCAATCATCCATGATCATCACTGAGGCGCTGGTGGTGGTGGAAACGGGAAGAAGCTGGAGTCGAAGTTCCGCCCAAACTACTGGCGGTAGATGTCTCTCATCATCCTATCATGCTCATCGGCTCGTACATCTCTAGCGTCCTGCCGGACCTCCAAAGCTTCTACTCTCTTGGAAAGGTCGGTAGCCCAATCTGGAAGCTGCTCGTACCACCCCGGTGCCTGACTATACCAAGCTGGTGCGTCGGATGGTGCTGGTGCTGATGGCTGCTGTGCGTACCATGTCGGTGGAGCTCCCATCCACTCCGGCTGTGATCTATAGCAATCGGGAGGAGTATCTATCCATTTCGGCCTCTCACTCACGCTTGCACGGCGAGAGGAAGAGGCTCCTGAAGGTCCAGCTGGTCGTGGTGAACGTCTGGGAGGGTCAGGGAAGTGTGCCGGCTGATCCGGGAAAGTGCCAAAGTCATGGTCCTCACCTCCTCCCTCAAACTCATCACCTCCTCTCATCTCCTCCTCATCTACAACTGGTACCTCAGGTGGGACGTAAGGAGGGGCTACTAACCTATTCGCATGCATAGCAACGAATGTCTGCTTCCAATTATGGCGTCCAACCATAATGGAATACTCAAGGAGCCATGCAATGCCTCTACCTCCTCTATCCTCCCATGGCATGACAGCGGTAGGTGGACCTCTATGCCTAGGAAAGATCAAACCTCTAGTCACGAGGCTCTGGAGTCCCAATGGTCTAGCTGCTATCCTAGTGCAAGCAGAAAAATCGATACGCAACTGTCTAGCAATGTGGGTGACCATCCCACCATATCCGATGTTGCCAGTCCTCTTGTTCTTGAGCTTACTCATGGTGGAAGCTAAGAGGGTAGCACGGTCAGCAGGTCTACCGTGCAACATAGCATACAAAAGGAACAGCTCATCCGTCTTGATCTTTTGAGGAGTCTCGGTCCTAGGGAAGAGATACTCAGAAAGTACTCTATGGGCTATCTTCAAGGCTAAGTGATAGATAAGCTTAGCCTTGGTGTCAGCAGGTTGCCAGCGATCCTCGCTGGCTTAGATCATAGCAATGTCCGCCCAGAAATCCTTAGCGTACACACCGCTAGGAAAACGACCATTGAAGGGCTCTTGGAACCCAAAGAAGGCTCCGAACTCTAAGATCGAGAACTCGTAGTTCTCCTCCATCAGGCTAAATGAAACTGTCCTATCCACAACACTATGCTCGAAAGAAATCACAAACTCTCGGGTAATCTCCTCATATGCATCTTCCCTAATAACGGAGAAGATGATCAAACCGGCTCTATCTAACAACCAAGTAAGGTCACCCACCATATTCAGTGGCTCTAACTCCTCAAGAAGCAAATAACGAGGTTCTATAACCGGTCTCTTCTCGATCCTTTCTTAGGCATCGAGGTAATCATTATGGATCTTTGGAATTCTTGGCGGTGGGGGTGATGGTGGCTCACTAGGAGGTACTTGGGAGGAGGAGGAAGCATCATCTTTCCTCTTCTTGTTCCTAGCAGACATTCTCCTAACTAAATTCATTTCAATTGAAAAATTACGGCCTGTTCTTCAATTCCACGGCCGTGGAATACCCAGTGACCGTGATTCGGCTCTGAATTTCTCAAAACTCAATCAATCAACACCAAAATCACCAGACAACAACCCTAGACTAATTCCAATCCAATTCCAATCAGTTCTCCTAAAAATTCTTGTGAAACTTTAGCCAAATCGACAAAGTAAAGAAAGAGAGAAAAACCTAGGTTTTGGATTTTTTAAAATCCAAATTATGTCTTTTCCAGTGATTGTCCACTCGATTTGTTGCTTGGATCTTGTAGATGGTTGAATTTGCTTCAATTTGGGCTCAAGAATCGTTCGAAACGATTAACGAACAAAGATTTGAGAGAGGGTGGCGAATTACGGCTGGTTGGGTCGTGGAAGAGGGGCTTTGGTGTGGTTTTTGTGAAGAAGGTGGTTTATATAGTAACCGTAAAATTTTTTTAGAAAATTACGGTCACTCGAGGGTTTCCACGGCCGTGAAAATGTACCGAACTGTGGTTTTGGTGATTTTTCTCAGAATTTTGCAAATTACGGTCACTGTAGCTGTCACGACCGTGATTTTGGCCGTGGAACTCTCTGTAATGTGCCCAAATCCAAGTTTCGTCAATTTTCTTCAACTTTTCCTTCTCCCTTGCCTATTCCATTGCTCCTACATCCAAAAAGACGAACATACCGGAAGGTATCGAAGGCAAAACAAAACAAAAACGTCTAAACTAATCTAATCTATGAATGATAAACAAAAACATAAGTGCAATACCTTGGGTTGCCTCCCAAGAAGCGCTTGTTTAAGGTCTGTAGCTAGACCGTACTTGCACTTATTCGAGTGCGGTAGGCGCAAACTCCTGAGCTTGGAGTTCCGGTGAGTACTTCTTGAGTCGTTGACCGTTCACCTTGAAGCTTCCGCCCTTTTCACCCCATACTTCAACTGCACCATGGGGAAAACACGTTTGATTAGATAAGGTCCGGTCCAATGAGATTTAAGCTTAACTGGAAAGAGACGAAGTCTTGAATTGAAGAGAAGAACATGATCTCCTTCTTTTAGGTCCTTTGGAATGATATGCTTATCATGCCAACGCTTCGTTAAGATCTAAGAGACGCTTCTCTCCTGCCTCCTTCATGCTGAAGTTCAACAACTTTATTGCCCAATACGCCTTATGTTCCAACTCTACCGGCAAGTGACAAGACTTCCCATACACAAGTTTGTATGGTGTCGTACCTATGGGAGTCTTATATGCAGTCCGGTATGCCCATAATGCATCATCTAGCTTCAAAGATCAATCCTTCCTTGTCCTTGAAACCGTCTTCTCTAGGATTCCTTTAATCTCCCGGTTCGAAATCTCCACTTGTCCACTTGTTTGTGGATGGTAAGGGGTGGCGATCTTGTGAGTATACTTAGCTAATAGAGCTTCGAATCATCGGGCAATGAAGTGAGAGCCTCCATCACTAATGATAGTCCATAGTGTCCCAAATCGTGGGAAAATGGTCTTGTTAAAGAAGTTAACCACAAACATGGCATCATTAGTAGGAGAGGCAATTGCTTCAATCCATCTCGAAACATAATCTACAACTAGAAGTATGTATTGGTTTCAACAAGATAATGGGAAAGGTCCCATGAAGTCTACTCCCCAAACGTCAAAGATCTCTACCTCCTGAATGTTGTTAAGAGGTATCTCGTTCCTCCTAGAGATGTTTCCTGTTCTTTGACAAGCATCGTAGCAGGAAACAAAGGTTTGCACATCTTTAAATAAGGTAGGCCAAAAGAATTCATATTGCAATACCTTAGCGCTAGTCTTGTTCGAACTAGCGTGTCCTCCGCAAGGTAGTGAATGACAATGACGGATGACGCTTTGCATCTCGTCTTCTGGCACACATCGTCGAATGATGCCGTCAGGACCTCTCTTAAAGAGGAGAGGTTCATTCCAAAAGTATTCCCGAACATCCTTAAAGAACTTCTTTCTTTGTGCGTAGGATAATCCGGGTGGTAATTCCTGGCAAACCAAATAGTTAACAAAATCAGCAAACCATGGTTCATTACCTTTAGTGATCTTGTCGATGCACTCCTCTATGATATGTAAATGCTCGTCCGGAAAGGAGTCATCTATGGGTAGATTGTCATCCTCTAGATGTGGTAGACGACTCAAATGATCCGCAATAGAATTTTCTGAACCCTTCTTGTGACGGATCTCTAGATCGAATTCTTGTAGGAGAAGAATCCATCTAATTAGCCTCCGTTTCGCATCCTTCTTCGCAAGTAGATACCGGATCTCAACATGATCCGTGTATACAATCACCTTTGCACCTAAAAGATAAGAGCGAAACTTTCCAAACGCATATACAATTGCTAAATATTCTTTTTCGGTAGTGGCGTAGTTGAGCTGCGCTTCATCTAGCGTCTTGCTAGCATAGTAGATAGCATGGGTTCGTCCTTCCTTCTTTTTCCCAAGCACAGCTCCTATAGCTACGTCACTTGCATCACACATAACCTCGAATGGAAGATTCCAATCCGGAGGTTGGATGATCGGGGCTGAGATTAGAGCTTCCCGAATCTTATTAAACGCGTCTAAACACTCCTGCGAGAAATCAAAAACTGCATCTTTCATCAATAGATTAGTAAGCGGGTTTGATATCTTAGAGAAATCCTTTATAAAGCGTCTATAAAATCCAGCTTGTGTCCTAGAAAGCTTCTTATTCCTTTCACCAAAGATGGAGGAGGGAGATTTTCTATAGTCTCTATCTTAGCCTTATCCACTTCAATCCCTCTACTAGAGATCAAGTGTCCTAATACAATGCCTTTTTTCACCATAAATTGACACTTTTCCCAGTTGAGAACTAGGTTAGTGTCTTCACACCTTTGTAGCACAAGAGAAAGGTTAGAAAGACAATTATCGAAAGAGGACCATATACAGAAAAGTCATCCATGAAAACCTCCACGATTTCCTCTATGTACTACGAGAAGATAGCCATCATGCACCTTTGAAAGGTGGCTGGGGTGTTGCAAATCCCAAACGGCATTCTCCTATAAGAAAACGTACCCCACGGGCACATGAATGTAGTCTTCTCTTGATCGTCCGGATGTATCGGGATCTGAAAGAAACCACTATAACCGTCGAGATAACAAAAATGTGAGTGTTGTGCTAACCTTTCAAGCATTTGGTCAATGAATGGTAGTGGGAAGTGATCCTTCCTCGTTGCATTGTTTATCTTGCGGTAGTCTATGCATATCCTCCATCCTGTCAAGATTCGTGTAGGAATGAGCTCATTATTCTTGTTGGTGATGACCGTCATTCCTCCTTTCTTTGGAACCACCTGTACGGGACTCACCCACTTTCTATCGGAGATAGGGTAGATGATACCTGCATCAAGTAGTTTAAGGAATTCCTTCTTGACAACCTCCTTCATGGTCGGATTTAACCGCCTTTGAGGTTGTCGCGAAGTTCTAAAATCTTCTTCCATTAGGATCTTATGCATGCATAGTGAAGACTTGATTCCTACTAGATCCTCTATAGTGTAACCTAAGGCTTTCCTACGTTTCTTAAGAACAACCATAAGCTTACTATGTTCATCTATACTTAGATCGGAACTAACAATTACCGGAAAGGTAGAATTAGGTCCTAGAAATGCATACCTTAGATGTGCGGGAAGTGGCTTCAATTCCATCACTATAGGACTCTCTTATGGCTCTTGAGGAGTGTCCAATGCTTTCTTAGAAGTCTCTAAGGATATAGAAGTTGTTGGAGAAGAATCAAAAGAAGTGGTAGAAATAATACAATTGCCTTCAGATTCACCCCAAATTACGGCTCCCCTGTTTCCTCAACGGCCGTGATTTTGGACGTGAAAGTCAATTACGATGCCTTTGTTTGTTCCACGGCCGTGGTTTTGACCATATAACTTACTGGAGTCCTCTGAATACCTGATTACGGTCATTTTGGTGGAAACTACGGCCGTGGAATAGCATGACTGGCCGTGATTCCTTACGTTCTCTGACCTATCGTAGAGTTTCTCAAACTCTTCTTCATACACTTCCTTTTGCTTCTCTAAAGCTTCAATTTCCTCTTTGCATTCCTCTTCCTCCCCTATGTCCATAATGCTCATAGTGATCACCTTTTGCAAAGGATCTTTGAAGAGGACCGAACTTGCTTCCTCCCTAGATAGCTCTTCGTCATGGATGTTAAATATATCTTCTTCAAAAGCTGGTTCTTTCGTCAAAGTGGAAAGAACGAACTCTACCTTTTCCTCTCCTATGTCAAAGGCGAGTCTAGCATTCTTGCAATCAACTATACAACCGGATATCGCAAGAAACGGTCTTCCGAGTATGATCGGGACCGGACTATCTGCAGGAATGTCAAGCACAACAAAATCTATGGGAACATAGAACTTACCAAGCTTGACCGGGACGTCTTCAACTATGCCGACGGGATGAGTTATGGATCAATCCGCCATGTATAACGTCATCTTCACCGGTTTAGGTTCGCCTAAACCGATCTTCCTGCATAAGGCAAGCGGAATGATGCTAACGCTTGCTCCTAAATCACATAATGCATCATATGTGACATCTCCCAGTCCTATGGGGACACAAAACGACCCCGAATCCTTCAGCTTTGGGGGCATCTTTTCTTTCATCGTCTTAATGAGATCCGAAGACTCCGAACTCATCTTGAGTTCTCCAAAATCCTCTAATCCTCTTGTTAGAGAGGATCTCTTTTAAGAACTTTCCATAAGCCGGCATACCTACAATTGCATCAATGAATGGTATATTAATATACAGTTTGCTCATGAGTTCAATAAACTTATCGAATTGCTTGTCTAGACGTGCTCTTGCTCTAGATTGTGGGAACGGTAGGGGAGGTTTGTAAACCGGAGGAGGAATGTAGATGTCTTCCTTCTCCTTCCCCTTTTCCTTCTCTTTTTCTACGAAAACTTCCACAAACTTAGCCTGCGGGTCGGTGGTTGTTGCTCCGCTCCTAGTTGCGATAGCCATCACCCTTCCTTTTGGGTTATCCTCCGTCTTTCCTGGAAGTTTTCCTTGATTCCTAAGAACTTCATCAGCATTGCTAAACATTTGGTTTTCTAAAACCTTTTGGGCCTTATCAACCTTAGTAATGTGGCTCTCCGATCCTTGAAGCTTTCCCAAAATTGTTTCCAATATGGGATCGGGCTTCTCCTTCCCCGAAGTGCTTCCACTATTAGATGTTTTCCCCTGGCTTTTCAAAGGAGTGGAAGAAGAAGAAGGTGGAGTTAGTAAATTTCCTGAATTTGGATAAGAATTACCGGAATTTTGTTGGTTTGAACGCCAATTGTTGTTTTTTGCACCCCTATTGTTGTTCCAATCGTTGTTCCGGTTGTTGTTGTTGTTCCAATTGTTCCGGTTGTTGTTCCGGTTATTGCGATTCGTGTTCTCATTCCCATTGTGGTTATTGTTGTTCCCTAAATAACCAACATCTTACTCCTTTTGCTTTGGAAAGCTAGCCTTGATGACTTCCTTCAATTCTTTAATCTCGGAGTTGAGAGAAAAGATTTGAGTTTGAGCGGCTTGTGTTAGCTTTGCTCCTTGATCCGCTCGATTTGCTTCTACTTTTGGGTGAGAATACTTCTCAATGACTCGGGCTTGCTTCTCAATGAAGTCCCAAGCGTCATCTTCCCTCATGTCCATGAATGTACCACATGAAAGGGATTGGAGCTTGAATTGTGTTTCCATATCCAGCCCCTTATAGTATATCTCCAATAGCTCCAATTTGGAAATGTCATGATGTGGGCAATCCAATAGTAAATCTTGAAATCTTTCCCAAGACTGGAACAAACTTTCGTTAGACCTTATAGAAAATGCATTAATCTTACCTCTCAACTCCGCCGTCTTGGATGGCGGAAAGAATTTGGTGAGGAACTCCGAAGAAAGATCCTCCCATGTGTTGAGTCTTCCATTTGGAAGAGCTTTATACCAAGATAAAGCTTTCCTTTTCAAAGAGAAGAAGAAAGGCTTCATCTTGTAATTGTTGGTAGTTGTATTCTTTGGCTTCATTGTCTCCATCAATATCTCAAAATTCTGTAAATGTTGGTGTGGAGATTCAGCACTCGTTCCCTCAAATTGACTTTGGCGAACGATGGTAATAACTTGTGGGTTGAAGCTAAACCCCTGCATATCATCAGCATCAAAGTTCACACCCAAACGGCATGGTTGCTGAATTAGATCCATCCTTTGGCCAAGAGTTCTTGGCTCTTCGTCCATACGAGCGGCTCTCGCGTTCCCAGCCGGGACGCGATAATTGGCAGCCGGTCTTGGATTATATTGATTCATGTTGATCGTCGGATTAATGTCCTCTAACGGTGGCATGGAAGAGTCGCTATCCTCATTGGATGAGTTGGTTCTAACCGATCTTGCCGGCTTCCTCCTCTTCTTCTTCTTGGAATCGCTCAATTCCAGCCTCATTTGAAACATCATATCCTTTAGCTCATCAATTTGCAATTGATGACGGTCCGATTCCTCCTTGCGAGTCTTCTCGCTCCATCTAAGTTGAGCTTCGGGATCCTCCAATTCTGCTTGGAGATCCCGCTCGTTGTCTTCAGCCATCTTTCTTTCCTTGAGCTTCTTCCTTAAAGTCTTCTCAAGTTCTTGATCAAGAGGTAAGAGGTCCTTGTTGTTCCTAGACCTGCACATATACCTAAGGTAACCTGCAAATATCACTCAAAAGAGATATCAAATAACAAGGGAAAAAGCTCCCAAGCTTGACAACCGATAACCGAATTCGGCCTAAACCAAATCCCTGGAAACGGTGCCAAAAACTTGTTCGCCACTTAGCGTGCGTGCAAATAAGTCTTAAATTTATAAAACTAGAAATCAAGCAAGCGAACTCGCAGTGTACGGATCGCGTAGTAGAGCAAGAATTCTAGAGTATCGAACACAGGGATTTGGGGGAATAAATCCAGTTATAAGTCGTTAAGCAAGTAAAAGGGTAAAGCTTTTCAAATGTATTGGGAAAACAGCAACCCTAAAGATCCAGGTATCTAATTGTGGCAATCGATTCAAGATATACTAAAGGACTAAGGACAGAGTTAAGAGTTGCAAAGGTATACTAAGGTAAAGCAATGTACGGTGAAGTTCCAAGGCTTTATATGACTTATCTAAGGACACTCTCTATAAAGGTTGTCGAGGCTTCAGTATAGAAAGGATCTAAAGACAAGAATCGATCTCAAATACCCAAACTTGTAACCCAATGATCAAGACTAACTAAACCGATTAAGGTTGTGACACTCGAAATCGAAGTAGAGGTTGTTGAGGCTTCACTACTACCTAGAAAAGACAAGTCAAAACTAGATTAAAGCAAATCTTTAACCTTGGATCAAAGTAAAAGTAAGGTTCGTAAACTGGTACAAATTACGGGCAGATCTTGAGTTCCACGGCCGTGGAATCTCAAGAACAAATTTGATTTTGGTTCGTCGGCGAAATCTCTCTAACTCTCAGGGTCCAATCTGTTTACGATCGATCTATCATTATCTAAGCCACAACTATCAACCCTTCACCTTAAAATTGCTAAAGGGTTTTAGCCAATAACTGTCATTATAAATCAAATTCAAGATTAAGAAGAATGAAAGATGAAAAATTCGAAAACCTTAAATAAAACTCAAGTCAATCTCAAATCCACACACAAAGGGAATAATGTATATAGGATTCAGAAAACAAAACACAAACCAATAACGATCCTAGATAAGAACGAAGAACGGGATGTCAATCCGTCTTCTAATCAAACCTAAGGACAAAAGGGCGTTCCTTACGCCACAAGCTACTTCCAAATCTTCAAAACCTTCGCAAATCCCGTTGCAAGCGCAAATCTCCGGATCTTCAATGCAGCCTAAAGCACGTGTAAGCGGGGGTTTCCGAATTCTCTCCCCTCCAGCCCTTTTATAAGGAAGGGTAAAATAACCGCCCGGTCCATGTGCGTAAATAATGTGGCAATAATTTATTCGATAAAAGATCGCCTAAATCACGGTCTCATGGGGTTCCACGACTGTGGTTTAGAGCGTGGAAGTGGATTACGGTTCTTCATGATTTCCACGACCGTACTTTACACCGTGTAACTTTTTGGAATACTCCACGTTCATGATGCCAAGATCCACGGCCGTGGTTTTGGGCGTGGACTTCTCTACGACCATATTTTAGAGCGTGGAAGTGTAAATTGCTTGTGGTTTCCTTTGTGTCGTGCCATTCCTCATCCTAGCATCTCCTTTGACTTCCTTGATGTGTCCTAAATCCTTGGATGTGCTCAAATCTTCTCCCATCTCTCTCAATTTGTGCAGTTTTAGCTCTTATTCACCTATAATCAACACGAAGCTAATGTAGACCTCCATATCGAAAATATAAATAAACAAGCTAACAATTGCTTCAATGCCTTATCAATGAACACTATAACGGATGAAAAACAACTAGAAAAAGCGCCTAGAATATCGCAATATTTCATGCTATCAAGTTTAAAAACGTAACATTGATCTTGAAACTTTGATTTCTTTGTAATTGTTATGTTTGTAAGTAACTTTGGTTTCTTTGTTGAAAGAAAGTGTTAATCCTTTGAATAAATATCTTTGATTTGATTGTCTTTTGCAAAAGAAAGTTTAAATTCTTTCAATAACATAACTTTGAATTGATCGTAGATATGTATGATAGGAAGTTACGTTTATTTCTTGAAACTTTATATGTTCGATATCAAATCTTAAAACTTTGAATGATAGTAACGTTTTATTTATTGAACATTTATATGTTTGTTACGAAATCTATATATTTTGAACGAAAATAACGTTTATTTCTTGAAACTTGATATGTTCGTTATGAAATCGTAAAACTTTGAAAAGTAAAACTTTGAACAAAAGTAACGATTATTTCTTGAAACTTTATAATAACGTAATTTTGATTTGATCTTATTTTTGTTTGAAAGGAATTTATAATCTTCTCAATAACGTTAAGTTGATATTTTTATCTCATTATGTTCGTTATAACTTGTTATGTTCATTCAAAGATCTTACCAAATTAAAATTTGACAAAAATGTTACAAAAGTAAAATAAACTCATTAATTTAATAAAGTTGTATAATAGGTAGTACACATTATTGGTTGATTTACAAGATACAAATATATGTTGTAAATCTCAAATTTTGATGTAATGAGTTGTCCGTGACGGACAAAGATGAACTGTCCGTCACGGACAAACAACATCTGTCCGTCACGGACATTTACATCTGTCCGTGACATACAAACATTCGTCCGTGACGGACAGATCTAAAATGCCCTATAAGATGCACTAAACCTTAACAAAATATAAGGATTCTTAAACAAAAATATAAATGACAAAACCTTAACAAAATATAAACGACGACTATATAAATGACTAAACCTTAACAAAATATAAATGACAAAACCTTAAGAAAAAATGTCTGATCGTAAAGTTTAACTAAACAAGTGAACATAAGCATTGTTAAATATTAAGTCAATTTGCGTTAATTGTGCCAAGATCTGTCCGTGTTGCCCGTAAATGTGGTAATTGTAACTCCTTCCATCGAGCGAGGCGATGAGCTAATCTGACTTAAATATCATCTACGGTGTTGTTATGGCTGCGAGACCAAATTTTAAGAATCTTTGGACAATCCTCTGCAAGTGTTAGCTAAAACAAAGAGAGAAAAAAACAACCTTGGCCATAAGGAAATTGTGAAGGAGTAGGAAAAGGTATAGATGAACCATGAATCAAATGAGACGGACCATGTAGTTGTGGAGAAGGAGGACCTTGAACCGGAGGTGATAAGCGATTGTTCGGAGGAGAAGGATGACGAATTGGAGACGATGTGGCACAATTTGGAGACATTGAACTAGTAGCCGGAGGATTAAGGATATAATCATGCTTAGAATAAAGCAATCATAGTCCAAAAGCTTTTCCTTTCTTCTCACCACTAACGGATTCAACCCATAACATATCTTTATCTTCTTTAAACATTTCTTATTGCGATCCAATCAGAGCATTGCAATTCTCATGATAACATTTCTAATAATTTTTTTTAATATAATTATTATATGAAGCATTATATGTAAAAAAAACAAGTCCAGTGATATATATCAATTATTTTATAAACAAAATCTTAAACATATATGCATGCATCATAAGCAAATCATATATATATATATATATATATATATATATATATATATATATATATATATATATATATATATATATATATATATATATATATATATATATATATATATATATATATATATATATATATATATATATATATGGTGTGGTTCCCATGAGAACACCCCTAAAGTGTATACATGAGAATAATCGTACACCGTTGGATGGTGAGTATTAAGGGTTGAGATTTAGAGTAGATATCATAATTAATAATAACTACGAATAATAATAATTATGAATCCAACAATAACTACGAATAATCCACTCAACCAACGATAACTACGAATAATACATTAGACGATATGACACCTTCGTAACAAAACTAATAATAATTACGAATATGTTCTCATGTATACACGTTAAGGGTGTTCTCATAGAATCTATACTCTATATATATATATAAATCCTAGTATTCATAATCACAAGGGCATTAACAAAACAATGGTTAATTTAATATAAATTTAAACTATATAAAAAAACACTTACAATTGCATTTTAGGATATATATATATATATATATATATATATATATATATATATATATATATATATATATATATATATACTTAGTATCATAAACAAATCATAATTCACACTAGTATCATGGGTTGTCCGATACGGACAACATAAAGACATTTACTAATAACGCAAACTTTTTCCGTAAAGGACAATGTGCATTATTTAGTAAAAAAAAATGCGCTAAATAACAGCGCCCTTAAATAAGTTCAATTTTAATTAAATATTGTAGCTAGATAGACTATTTAGGGAACCCATTTGATTAAAATATTAATAAACTGTATAAATTTGGAAAAAAAAAAAATCAACTTCATTGAACTTTCTCAACTTTGCATATTTAACAATTAGAGGTGAGATACTGAATTGAAAAGATTCGCAGCATATATTATATATATAAGCTAGTTTAGTAAGTACATATTACCTCCGATCAAAAATAACTGTCATTTTAGCCTTTAACACAATTTTTAAGAAAAATATTAAATAACATAGATTTTGTAAAGTTTTTCTAAATCTTATCACATATTTAATATTCAACCTTCTTTTAAACCAATAAGAAAGATTTTAGAACTAAAATTAATCATTTACACCAATTTTCAAGAACATTTCTTATAATTATTGTTCATTTATTGGCCTAGAAAACTTAAAACGACAGATAATTTTGATCAAATTTTTAAAGCTAAAACGACACTTATTTTTGATCGGAGGGAGTATAAATCATTTCTGTTAGACGTCTAGTTCTTTTCGATACCGGAGCTACACATTCCTTTATATCTTATGCATGTGTATGTAGATACATTGGCCGACAAATTAAAATAAATTTTAATCAAATGGGTTCACTATATAGTAAGTACATATAAATGATTTCTGCTAGACGTCTAGTTCTTGTTACTCTAGATCTTTATCGATTGTGTTACCTAACACGAGGTTAATTAGTTCAGATTTAGGTTACATTAATCTAATCAAATCAAAATGTACTTGAAGCAAATGAACGTAATACTCATCAGAATACACACAGACAGTTAATATTAACCAAATCAAATCAAATGAAAATCCCCCATAAAAACCGGAAATGGTTGGGATCGAAAGGAATATTCCGATCATTGAACCAAAAAAAATGTGTATATAAACAAACACACATACGTACCCAACACAAACACAAAAGCTTGGCGACTAGGAACAATGAGGTCAGCGATGATCAAGTTCTTGAAGTTCATAATCCTGTGTGCAGTCATATGTGTAGCAAAGGAAGCCAAGGAAGTCGAATCATCATTCCGCGCAGCTAGAGTCCATGTCGTAATCGCGAACGACATCGGACGCGGCATTGATATGACGGTCCATTGCAAATCCGGAGACGATGATTTGGGAATCCATGTGTTGAAGCATGGAGAGCAGTACCAGTTCTCGTTCCGTCCGAATTACTTGATGAATACTCTTTTCTTTTGCGGGTGTACGAGCGTCAAAGGACATGCTGTGTTCGATGCTTATAAACAATGGTATGATCAGTTCCGGTGCGCGCAGAATTGCAAATGGACTGCAAACGAACAAGGCGTTCAGGGTGGTCAAGGGCTTAAAGAGTTTTTGTTTGTGTGGCAGAAGAACTAGGGTTTAATTAGGGTTTAATACGTACGTACTACTTCATAGTAGCCATGCAATATTCTTTTTTCTTTTTTCTTTTTATAGGCCTTCATGCATCGATCTAGTGTTTAATAATTGCATGAAATATCTTATACTTTATACTTATAGATTTATGTTATAAGAATTTTGAGATGTTCATCTATAAATATCTTTTGATATGCTTCCTATCGATATATGTTAAGATTTATGTTACAAGAAGAACTAGGTTTAGGGTTTGGAAGTTTATTTTTACAAAACAATTGGGTGATACAGGTTTTTTTACGAAAGAATTTTGAAATGTTTATCTATAAATATTTTTTAATATTATTCTATTAAGGTTATATTTATTTAATGAGTTTATATTATGGACACTTTATTAAGAGTAATAGTAATAAAAGAGTATTCATTATAGAGCTCCGGGGATGAACTCCCTAAAAAGGAAGATACCCAATGAAAGGGGAGTAACTTGAATATGGTTAGCCATAGAGCGCAGAACAAATAGAAAAGAAAGAGAAAGAATTAATGAGAGTTTGATTGAAATAAACTTGTAAGAATTAGATTTTGAGATTTTGCTCTATGTTTTTAGTTGATATGTTGCTTTCACTCTGACAGAGCCACACTGATAGGTATGTTGTATCCAAAAGATTAATAAATACAATGCCTCAAACAACTATGAAAACTTCATCAAAAACACAATCCAAAATTGAAGGCATTAATCAAAACAATGTAGCACATACGTTAATGGCTTATTTATAACTTTAAGATAGTAAAAATTATATGCCGTATAAAGAAGTCTTAGCCTACAATTTACTCGGGTAGTATTTTCTTTAATGTAATGAATTGGCTATTCCGTAGTGAGAACAAATACTGCATTGCTTCTCCTCAGCGTTCTGGATACCATCATTTGAACTCGATCCATGATACCACTGATCAACCTTAACCCCACAACTATCCATCGGAAATCCAATTCCGACCTTGAAGATAATGAAGCCGAGAGAATTATTATTACTAAAATGAAAGGACAAACTTCAACGTATCCACTTCAGCTAACTTATTGTTAGTTATGGTTCCATCCAACCGTTATTCAATGTGTAAGACCATCTACGATCATTCATTCTTGATTTCCCTTTGGGCTTCTCGTAATTTCATTTACGCAGATTCATAGTATGAACGACTAATGAAAGATCGATTACGGTAACTTCTAGTCTCTTGATGCTGCCTTTATCATCTTTCTCTTGAAGAAGAAAGTCCTCTCTATCATTCAAGAATGGTTTGAGGATTTGTCTACGAGGGATGGCGAGACGACTATGAATCTTGTTGACGTCGGTTTTTAGTAGTTTTCAGATGAAGATCGGAAGTGAGTCGGGTTATGCTCACTGGGAACCCGAAGGTTATGAGAATTGTCTAGAATTCTAGGGAGATCACTCACATCTCTTTCAATTGATTTTCTTCCACATCAACATGAGACGGTTTCACACCAGAAGTGAAGGTTGGCTAGAAATGTGGTGACAGTGGAGGAGCTTTGGAACAAAACTCCCTAAAAAGAAAGATACCCGATGAAAGGGGAGCAACTTGAATATGGTTAGTCATGAAGCGTAGAACAAACAAAAAATAAAGAGAGAATTAATGAGGCTGATTGAACAAAACTTGCATGAATTAGATTTTGAGATTTTGCTCTATTTTTATGGTTGAATATGTTGCTTTCACTATGACAGAGCCACAACCGTTGAACCTAATAGGTATGTTGTATAGAAAATATAACATATGCAATGTCTCAAATCATCTATGAAAACATCATTAAAAACACCATCCACAATTATAAGCATTAATCAAAACAATTGAACTCATCCGTTATAGGAGTATTTATTACTTTAAGACGATAAAAATTATATGCTCTATAAAGAAGTCTTAGCCTACGAGTTACTCGGGTAATATTTTCTAATATCGAATGTAATGAACTAACTAAGCCTAGTTACAAGGATGTACTAAATTTTTCTCCTCATCAATCTTGCTACCATCGTTTAAACTCGATCAATGATCGCATTAATCAACCTTAACCCCACAACGATCCACTAGAAATCCGGATCCGACCTTAATTATGATAAAGCCGAGAGAATTATTAATTATTAAAATGAAAGGACAAACTTCAATCATACCCCCTTCAGCTAACTTATTGTTATTTACGAGCTCTATTCAATCGTGATCAATGGGTAATACCATCTACAATCATTCCTTCTTGATTTCCCCGTGGGTTTCTTGTAATTCCATCGACATAGTTTTATAGTTTGAACCACTAACAAAGGATCGATTATGGTAAATTCTAGACTCTTGAGGATTCCTTTGTCATCTTTCTCTTGAAAAAGAAAGTCTTCTCTATCATAAAAGAAGGTTTTGATGATTTGACCAAGAGGGATGACAAGACGACTCTGAATCTTGTTGACGTCGGTTTTGAAGAGTTTTTGGGTGAAGAAGTTAGTCGGGTTATTCTCACAGGAACCCGGAGGTTATCGAGAACCCTCCTGAGTTTTGGGGGAATCTGTTTCACGATGACAAGCTTATCGGGTAATATTTTCTAATTCTGAATGTAATGAACTAACTAAGCCGTAGTGACAAGGATGTACTACATTTCTTCTTTTCACTATTCTTGCAACCATCGTTTGAACTCGATCCACGATCCCACTGATCAACCTTAACCCCACAACTATCTACTGGAAATCACGTTCCAACCTTGAAGATGATGAAGCCGTGAGAATTATTAATACTAAAACGAAAGGACAAACTTGAATAGTATCCCCTTCAACTAACTTATTGTTATTTATGAGTTCCATCCAGCCGTGATTCAATCCGTAAAACCATCTACGAACATTTCTTCTTGATTTCCCCACGGGTTTCTCGTAGCTCCATCGACATAAATTCATAGTATGAACCACTAACAAAGTATCGATTACATTAATTTCTAGTCTCTTGAGACTTCCTTTATCATCGTTCTCTCTATCATTCAAGAAGGGTTTGAGGATTTGTCCACGAGGGATGGTGAAATGACTTTGAATCTTGTTGACATCGGATTTGAAGAGTTTTCGGGTGAAAAAGTGAGTCGGGTTATGCTCACGGGAACCGCAGGTTATTGAGAACCATCTTGAGTTTTGAGGAAATTTGTTTCACGATCAAAGACTGTAATATCCGGAATTTTTATTCCGTTTAATTCGGAATTAAATCGGACTTCGAGCCGTTGACGGTTTCCCATTCTATCTAGTGTTTCTTCCTTCACAAATTTTATTATTTTATGTAGAATTTAATTCACATAAAATGATAAAATTATACCAAGCTCTAATTCTATAATTATGTATTATTTTATGTAGAATTTAATTCACATAAAATGATAGATTTATATCAAACCCTAGCTATTATAATTCATTCTTATCGATGACTTTAGACGAGATCATGACAAGCTGTGGCGAGATCATGACTAAGCTGAGACGAGGCCATGACAAAGCCCGACAAATCTGTGACAAACTCATTCATGGGCCTGACAAGGCCATGACGAGTTTTGACAGACTTTTCAGCCCACCTTTCTTGCCACTACTCAGGCCACCTTTCCCTCATTTTGCTTCAGCCCAAGCACAAACTTCTTCAACCTTGCAGCAGCCCTCTCCAGCCCAGGAATGTACAGCCCACGAAGACAGCAACCCAGGGACGGCCAGACTTCATCCTCTCACTCCACGTCAGCCCAAAAGGATCGACAACTTTCCCCCTTCCAAAGCGTAACAGCCGGACCATGATGATCCCCTCCATTAATTTCTACCTTTCCCAACCTCCACGCCGGCCTTTCTGCACGTCCAAATTCATCACCTCAATCTCCCCAGGTCCCTACGACACTGCAACAACTCAAGGATCCCACCTCCAACGCTCACTGCTGCACATAAGAAACAACGAGTTGCATAAAGACGAACAACCAAGAACGTCGGTGGCTCTGTCGATCGACTTAGTACAACAGTGCTACACTCGATAAACGCCAAGGTGAGACTCAATCTCCTACATCTCTTTGGTCGATTAGGAGAACCAAGTGGGTTGGCTAATACTCTCCCTCTTACCACAGTTTTTGGGCAGTTGCATCCACCCTCTCCTACGTGCCTGTGGTAGCAACGAGGTCCAACATCGTCTCACAAATAGGAGCAGACTACACAACCAGGGAGTCTTCTGCCTCTCTTCCTCCCCTTCCCCAGGCGCACAGCAGTAGCAACCACAACCGGTCGAGATCTCCTGCTTGGCGCCGGCTCTAGTCGCGCAACCCTCACAAGACTCTTGATCGAGTTTGGAGTCGGGTAAGACCCACATCTACCTCCTTACTTCCCCTCCATGTTTATGTGTCAATGGGTGCCTCTAAACCACATTTAAACCCATACATTTCAGCCCAAAGGAGCAACTTCAGAGAGCTGTTACATCTCTCAGTTTTCTGATTTTTCAAAGTTAGAAATTTTTGTTAAGTGTTGTAACCAACGAGTAGTTTAGGAGTTATGATTTTTCAAAGTTAAGACAATGTGCTGCTTGTTAAGTGTTGTAACCAACTTTAGAAATTTTTGTAGAAGCGATATTTTAACAGTTTTAAGAAATTCTTTCTCCTATGAGTAGATAGGATATCATAGATGATCTAGGGAATTATTTCGGAATTTTTATAAGATTATTAGAATTTTATATTTGAAGTTGTAGTTGGACTTGTGACTTTTCGGGAAATAGAAAATGGGTAGTTTTTCTAGTTGTTACCTAAAATCATCCTAGCGAGTAGAATATGGTTAGTTAGCCTCAAATTATAATTGAAGTACATATTCCGAGTTTTTGGAAGTTCCGGGACTAAGGGTAAAATAGTTATTTTACCTTAAATAAACACTGTAATAACTTCTGCACATAGAATCGTATATCTTAAGAGTTTTAGACTTATAAGTATCTAGGGAAATATGTTGACCCCCGTGCCTCCTCTGACAGGCAACTGAGTTCCGCACTTACGGATTTAGTGGTGGTTAAGAGAGAGTCGAGATTTGATTCTGGTAAGTCCACGGACTTACTTAGCTGGCTTCTTGTATGAGTGTAATGTGTATGAGTGGTGTTTGTTACTTATGATAAACAACGAAACCGGATTAGGCCGACTTTATTATTTACGTAATTGACCCAAGTGTATGATAACGGGTCGTGACATCATCTGCCTAGCTCTTGCGAGAGTCTAGGAGGTTCCCTGCGACCAGCCCAGTCCGGTAGACGGTCAGATGCATTAGTACCATTCCGCGTTGGTAAACGGGGATAGGGGCGAGGTTTGGGAATCCCTCGTGTCACAAAATAAGTATCATTAGTAATGACCTATCACCTAATTCAAGATAATAAAAGGATTGAGTGTGCATGTCGATTGTGTATGTTGTGTGTTTGTGCTTTTACCTTTATACTTATGCGTAGAATGTTAGCTAACGGTTTTACACCGCTTGTAGATGCCTTGCAGGTTAAGACAGTTGTAGAGAGATCCGGGGGAAATGGTCAGCCGGGTCAACGTACTCATTTAGTTGGGGACGGGGATGTCTTTTGTTCTTCATATGCGTCGTTTTAATATCTTTTCTTGTAAGGCTGATACATATTTCGATGTATATATTGTTTACAGTTTTCAAATGTTTTAAATACTTTTGTGCCTTGTTGTAAGATCCAAGTTAAATTGTTGTCAAACTAAGGTCAGGACCCATTGTGAGGTCCTAACCAGTAGCTCCCCGAGTTCTCATAATTTGGGGTGTTACAAAGACTTCTTTTCCTCTTGACTTTCTTCCTTATTAACATGAGAGTGCTTCACACTAGAATTGAGGGTTGGCAGCAATTGTGGCACCAATGGCGGTGACAGCGGAAAAGCTCCGTGGATGAACAACCCAAAAAGAAGATACCCAATGAAAAGGAAGTAGGTTGAATATGGTTAGCCATGGAGTGTAGAACAAACATAAAAGAACTAGAAAGGATTAATGAGAGGTTGATTGAACTAAACTTGCAAAAACTAGAATATGAGATTTTGCTCTATGTTTTTTGTTAAAAATGTTGCTTTCAATGTGATAGAGTTACAACCGTTGAAGTTGATAGGTATGTTGCACCAAAGATAAAAAAATACAACGCCTGAAATCAGCTATGAAAACTTCAACAAAATCACAATCCACAGTCGTCGGCATTAATCAAAACAAAGTAGCACATACGTCATAGGCTATCATCGTTTAAACTCGATCCATGATCCACATATCTAAAAATTATATGGTATATAAAGAAATCTTAGCCTACGATTTACTCAGGTAATATTTTTCAAATCTAAATGTAATGAACTAAATAAGCCGTAGTGACAATGATTTACTATGTTTATTCCCCAAGTCATTCTAGCTATCATCGTTTAAACTCGATCCATGATCCACATATCAGCCTTTAACCCACAACTATCCACCAGAAATCCGGTTTCGAACGTGAAGATGATGAAGTCGTCATAATTATTATTATTAAAATGAAAGGACAAACTTTAAATGTATCCCCTTCAACTTACTTATTGTAATTTATGAGTTCCATCCAACCGTGATTCATCGTGTAAGACTATCTATGATAATTCCTTCTTGATTTCTCCTTGGGTCCCTTGTAATTTCATCGACATAGATTCATAGTATGAAGCAATAACAAAGGATCGATTACGATAACTTCTAGTCTCTTGAGACTTCCTTTATAATCTTTCTCTTTAAGAAGAAAGTCTTCTCTATCATTGAAGAAGGGTTAGAGGTTTCGGCCACAAGGGGTGGTGAGACAACTCTGAATCTTGTTGACGTAAGTTTTGAAAAGTTTTCGGGTGAAGAAGTAAACCGGGTTATGATCACTGGGAACCCGCAATTTATCGAGAACGGTCCTAATGTAACACCTCAAATTTTACAACTTAGGGAGTTACTGGTTAGGACCGCACAGTGGGTCCCGACCTTAGTTTGACAACAACTTAACATGATCTTACAACAAGGCACAGATAAGGAAAACCAGAAATCATAAAAATAGTTTTTAACAATGTATGAATGTGACCAGATCAACTAACAGCCGGAAAACTTAATATAACAAAGTACGGAAAGAACGACAAGAGACAAAGTCCAACTATAAATCCCACAAATAAAGAACTGTAAAACATCCTAAAGTACGACACCCCGGCTGACCACTACCATCTGGATCACTCGGCATCTGCTCTAACCTGTGGCAAATCTACACAACACATCAACCGTTAGCTTACTATCCAAATATAAGTAGAATGATAACAGCACAAACACAAGCAGAAACAAAAATAAACAAAACATCATGCTGACACTCAACCGTTTATTATCTATTATTTAAGTGATTCACATTATTCAATTAAGTTGTGGCACGAGAGCTATTAACAGCTCTCGCCTCCGTTCCTTATCCAACTGGGTGTAGGTCTAGCTGACCTCCGCCGGTAGCATCACTACAAACCGAGTATGGACTAGTCCCTAAAGAAACCCCAGCGCTCGCAAGCTAACTGAGCAGAATTCCACCGCCCGTTACTCTTAGGCCAAGTATAGGTCGGTAATTATATATCACAACCTATCTCTCTAAACATTTCAATCACACACCACTATCATCATTCATACTCATATTTAGAAGTCAGCTAAGTAAGCCCAAAGGACTTACCTGATATAAAGCTCGACTCTTTGTACACCACTCGTTCTGTAAACTGTAGCAACTCAGTTGCCTGCCAAAGGCGATAAGTGCATTAGCACACTCTCACGTAGTTAGAAGTCTAAGACTTCTAAGACCGAATAATGTATTAAGACATAACTAGTTACAATATTAATTTTAGGGTAAAATGACCATTTTACCCTTGGTCCCGAAATTCCCGAAAATTCTAAAAATTCATGTCTAAACTCCTATTTGATATTCTAAAATCATATTCTAACTCCTACAGTTTCGTTTGGTCCCAAACTGATATTTTTCCTATGTTTCTATTTTCCGGAAGGTCGTAAAGGTCTAACTTCGGTTCTAAATATAAAATTCGTAACAGCTTATAATAATTCCGAATTAAATCTCTAGATCATCTATGAGGTTCTATCTAACCTTAGGAGAAAGAATTCCTCCCAACTGTTCAGCCATTATTCCTATAAAAATTCACCAAGTGGGCTACTACACTTATTGTTCCTATACTTAGCCAAAATCTATGTTTACCAAAACTGCCCAACTACCTAACTTCGGAAGCTTATAACTTCTAATCCGACCGTTCATTTCTTCCCAAATTTTAATAGAGTAAACTACATACATCCCTTTGTCATCTATCAAATTTTCAACGGTGGATCTTCATCCAAACGCTCAAACATTGGTCGGCAAGATGGCAGTTTATAACTTAAAAGCTGAAGGAATAAAATGTATTTTACAGCAGCCCCTTATTTCTATTGTTCCCAATTACAGCAGTCTTTTATTCCGGTCCTACTTTCTAGTCCCGTATACCTCAGGTTCGAACTAATTGATCCTCTCTAAACCTCAGTCACTCTAGACTGTAAAACACACAACATTTCTCCCGTCATTCATGTATCTTCTACCCTACGTTATACTCTTTACTCAGCAACAAAAATGGTACAACAGTGACTTACCCGTTTCAGCGGTCCTTAGTTCGATTATTTGGATCTGCAGCCGCGCCTAAGGTCACTATAGATGTATGTGAGGAAGGAAGTCCGGTTCAGCCGCAAAGGAGCTTTACACGTTGTTTGCTGAAACGTTTGGATGGGGAGTTCACCGGTCCTGTACACATTACGCTATGAGGGTTCTACTCTCTCTGTACGTTGGTCCCGTCCAGATCCGGAAAGGACTGAAGGAAGGGAGAAGAGGGACGAAGACTCACCTCTTGGAGCAGAAGGCGGTGTGGGCACGAGAGATCTTCGGCTATGAGATTCGCTAGCCTCTTCACTGTGCGTTTTCTGGGTCTGCTGCAGATTGTAAGGGGAGTACTAGATGATCTGTAGATGTCTGGAGCGGTATGATTTCCAAAATCAGAATGAAGGTATGAAGGTAGGGAAGAAGCGTTACTGCTGAGTTTGTGGAGCCTTGA
Organism: Fagopyrum esculentum; assembly: GCA_033239045.1. Classification (NCBI taxonomy): domain Eukaryota; kingdom Viridiplantae; phylum Streptophyta; class Magnoliopsida; order Caryophyllales; family Polygonaceae; genus Fagopyrum; species Fagopyrum esculentum. The sequence continues at coordinate 22,333,526 of BSUD01000004.1, read as the reverse complement.
TTGTCTGCATTAATCTCGTGTAACGGCTGCTGAGATCTTCCTATAACTGGATGTCGTTGCTGAGCTGGAGAAGGCGCTGGGCTGTTGGGCTGAAGCTGATGTTGCGGCCAAGGCAAGCAGTGGACTGGAGCTGGCGCTGGACAAGGCAGCAGTGGGCTGCTTCTGGGCTGGAGCTGGCAACGCTGGACAAGGCAACAGTGGGCTGCTTCTTGGCTGGAGCTGGCAACTTTAGACAAGGCAGTAGTGGGCTGGATCCGTTGAGCTGAAATATAGAGTAACAGATGGGCTAAACTGGGCTGCGGCTGGGCCCCTTAATTTAGCGAGTTTCTGGCTAGACAGATCCCGACACATAAATAAACGGACTAGGCGGATATGGAGTTTATTATAGATTAAGATCGGTTAAGAATTCTATCATTTTATGCGGAAGTAGTCTGCATAAAATGATAAACTATTTAAAAGATTCTATCATTTTATGTGAAGGAAATAACATAAAATGATAAATCCTATGATAATATGTCTAACTAAGTAGACGGATATGCATAAACTGATTGAGATCGAGTTTATAACAGATATAGACGGAATAAAAATTCCGGATATTACAATGGCATTAAATTGCTAAACGTTATCTCTACTAATATTGTTTTAGTATTTTCAAACGTAGGTGTAATTATCATGGAAACAACATGTTTTTGATCCTCATAAGTATTAAATTGCTTGCCACTAATGTTCTTTGTATGTGTAGGTTATAAACATAATTTACCCTATTATTATCTGTATAAATTTCCTTTTATTATATTTAATACTAAAGTCATTATGAGATTTCCTTGTTATATGTTTCAATTAAATATATTGTCACTAATAGTCTTGTTTTTTGTCATGGACTAAAGAGTTACAATATTATTTCGTAAATCGAAGCCACTATAGTTGGTGGATATTATGAGGCGACTAAAAATAGCACAAACTCAAGATTGAACATGATCTTGGACTATAAATCAACTTCATCAACTACTTCATCGCAATCATCAAGGAAAAAACGCTCTTACTCACAACCTTCGCCATGAACCCCAACAACAATGTTAAGAGTGAAAAGGATGCTTCACCACCGCAACAAGGTGGTAGTCAACCCAAATCCAGCGAGAACCCGAGGGTTGAAGAATCCATTGGAGTGGAGGATATAGAAGATATATTTGTGGTGATGGGCTGTGCTAGATGCCATATATATTGTATGGTATCTAAGAAAACCCCAAAGTGTGCACAATGCGGCTCCACAAACCTGATTTTTATTCCCCCAGCGAAATAATTGTGTGTTGTACGACCCTCTTATGAAACGTGGTGCTTCCTTTGTTGCATCATCATTACTTCATAACATCCTTAAAATTTGGGGTCTTTAATTCATATATTTATTTCATGTCACATCTTTCGTTGATATATCAAGAAGTTCTATGACACATGATATGTTTATCGTTTTAATTATTACTAAAAGTAGTTCTTTGTCATTTGAAATCAAGGACCTTTTTTTATTTATAGTTATCATTTGAATCTACATCTATTGTTTATGTTGAGGTATATCGTCTCAACTAGTTATAATTGTAGCATTTGCGCCCGTGATTATAAATTTGTAGTACCCAAAAACATCACAAGCAAAAGGTAGTATTATCTCGGATCTCACCCTAAATAGGTTTGATTTTTATCGAACCGGTCTCAAACTGTAACACCCCAAGTTCTTGGAACTCGGGGAGCTGCTAGTTAGGACCTCACAATGGGTCCCGACCTTGGTTTAACAACAACTTTACTAGGATCTTACAACAAGGCTCAAATGTAACTAAAAACAATTTCCAAAACATAATATTTTTAATGGTATGAAAGTACACATGTGACAGCCTTACAAACATATATAAAGATACATAACATGCATGACGTATGGAAGACTCCCCCGTCCCCATCTAATGAGTACGTGGACCCGGCTGACCATCCGTTCCGGATCACTCTGCAACTGTCTATCTCTACAAATCTACAACACGGATAAACCGTTAGCTAACAATCCAAATATAAGTAGAATAACAACAGCACAAACACACGCAGAAACAAAAATAAACAAACATCATGCTGGCACTCAACCGTTTATTATCTATTAATTAGGTGATTCATCTTATTCAATTTTACAGTTGTGGCACGAGAGCTATTAACAGTTCTCGCCTCCGTTCCTTATCCAACTGGGTGTAGGTCTAGCTGACCTCCGCCGGTAGCATCACTACAAACCGAGTATGGACTAGTCCCTAAAGAAACCCCCAGCGCTCGCAAGCTAACTGAGCAGAATTCCACCGCCCGTTACTCTTAGGCCAAGTATAGGTCGGTAATTATATATCACAACCTATCTCTCTAAACATTTCAATCACACACCACTATCATCATTCATACTCATATTTAGAAGTCAGCTAAGTAAGCCCAAAGGACTTACCTGATATAAAGCTCGACTCTTTGTACACCACTCGTTCTGTAAACTGTAGCAACTCAGTTGCCTGCCAAAGGCGATAAGTGCATTAGCACACTCTCACGTAGTTAGAAGTCTAAGACTTCTAAGACCGAATAATGTATTAAGACATAACTAGTTACAATATTAATTTTAGGGTAAAATGACCATTTTACCCTTGGTCCCGAAATTCCCGAAAATTCTAAAAATTCATGTCTAAACTCCTATTTGATATTCTAAAATCATATTCTAACTCCTACAGTTTCGTTTGGTCCCAAACTGATATTTTTCCTATGTTTCTATTTTCCGGAAGGTCGTAAAGGTCTAACTTCGGTTCTAAATATAAAATTCGTAACAGCTTATAATAATTCCGAATTAAATCTCTAGATCATCTATGAGGTTCTATCTAACCTTAGGAGAAAGAATTCCTCCCAACTGTTCAGCCATTATTCCTATAAAAATTCACCAAGTGGGCTACTACACTTATTGTTCCTATACTTAGCCAAAATCTATGTTTACCAAAACTGCCCAACTACCTAACTTCGGAAGCTTATAACTTCTAATCCGACCGTTCATTTCTTCCCAAATTTTAATAGAGTAAACTACATACATCCCTTTGTCATCTATCAAATTTTCAACGGTGGATCTTCATCCAAACGCTCAAACATTGGTCGGCAAGATGGCAGTTTATAACTTAAAAGCTGAAGGAATAAAATGTATTTTACAGCAGCCCCTTATTTCTATTGTTCCCAATTACAGCAGTCTTTTATTCCGGTCCTACTTTCTAGTCCCGTATACCTCAGGTTCGAACTAATTGATCCTCTCTAAACCTCAGTCACTCTAGACTGTAAAACACACAACATTTCTCCCGTCATTCATGTATCTTCTACCCTACGTTATACTCTTTACTCAGCAACAAAAATGGTACAACAGTGACTTACCCGTTTCAGCGGTCCTTAGTTCGATTATTTGGATCTGCAGCCGCGCCTAAGGTCACTATAGATGTATGTGAGGAAGGAAGTCCGGTTCAGCCGCAAAGGAGCTTTACACGTTGTTTGCTGAAACGTTTGGATGGGGAGTTCACCGGTCCTGTACACATTACGCTATGAGGGTTCTACTCTCTCTGTACGTTGGTCCCGTCCAGATCCGGAAAGGACTGAAGGAAGGGAGAAGAGGGACGAAGACTCACCTCTTGGAGCAGAAGGCGGTGTGGGCACGAGAGATCTTCGGCTATGAGATTCGCTGGCCTCTTCACTGTGCGTTTTCTGGGTCTGCTGCAGATTGTAAGGGGAGTACTGGATGATCTGTAGATGGCTGGAGCGGTATGATTTCCAGAATCAGAATGAAGGTATGAAGGTAGGGAAGAAGCGTTACTGCTGAGTTTGTGGAGCCTTGATTGTCTGCATTAATCTCGTGTAACGGCTGCTGAGATCTTCCTGTAACTGGCTGGCGTTGCTGAGCTGGAGAAGGCGCTGGGCTGTTGGGCTGAAGCTGATGTTGCGGCCAAGGCAAGCAGTGGACTGGAGCTGGCGCTGGACAAGGCAGCAGTGGGCTGCTTCTGGGCTGGAGCTGGCAACGCTGGACAAGGCAGCAGTGGGCTGCTTCTGGGCTGGAGCTGGCAACGTTAGACAAGGCAACAGTGGGCTGGATCCGTTGAGCTGAAATATAGAGTAACAGATGGGCTAAACTGGGCTGCGGCTGGGCTCCTTAATTTAGCGAGTTTCTGGCTGGACAAGATCCCGACACATAAATAAACGGACTAGGCGGATATGGAGTTTATTATAGATTAAGATCGGTTAAGAATTCTATCATTTTATGCGGAAGTAGTCTGCATAAAATGATAAACTATTTAAAAGATTCTATCTTTTTATGTGAAGGAAATAACATAAAATGATAAATCCTATGATAATATGTCTAACTAAGTAGACGGATATGCATAAACTGATTGAGATCGAGTTTATAACAGAAATAGACGGAATAAAAATTCCGGATATTACACCTAAGTTCTAGGTAAAATTTTTTTACGATCATAAACTTCTCTTCCACTTAATTTTCTTTCGTTTTAACATGAGACTGTTTCACACCAGAATTAGAGGTTGATTGCTATTGCGGCACCGACGGTGGTGACGGTGAAAGAACTCTGGTGAGGAACTCCCCAAAAATAAATGTACTCGATAGAAAGGGAGTAGTTTGAATATGGTTAGCAATGAAGCGTAGAAGAAATAGAAACGAAAGATAAATGATTAATGAAAGGTTGATTGAACTAAACTTGCAAGAACTAGAATTTAAGGTTTTACTCTATGTTTTTGGTTGAATGTTTTGATTTCACTGTGACAGAGCCACAACCGTTGAAGCTAATAGGTATGTCGTATACATAAGAAACAAATGGAATGTTTCAAATCAACTCTAAGAACTTCAACAAAAACATAATCCACAATTGTAGGCATTAATCAAAATATTGTAGCAGATACATTATTGGCTTGTTTATAACTTTAAGATATTAAAAATTATATTCCCTATAAAGAAGTATGAGCCTACGATTTACTCGGGTAAAATTTTTCAATCTTGAGTGTAATGAACTAACTAAGACATAGTGAAAAACAAGTACATGTATTATTTCTCCTCTTCGTTCTTGCTACCATCGTTTGGACTTGATCCGTGATCCCACTGACCATCCTTTATGCCACAACTATCCACTGGAAATCTGGTTCCAACCTTCAAGATGATAAAGCCGAGAGAATTATTAATGTTGAAACAAAAAGATCAAACTTTAAGCGTACCCCCTTCTAACTAACTTATTGTTATTTACGAGTTCCATCCAACTGTAATTCAATTTGTATGACACTCTACGAGCATTCCTTCTTAATTTTTCCTTGGGCTTTGAGTAATTCCATCAATGAGGGATGGCAAGACAACTCCGAATCTTCTTGATGTTGGTTTTGAAGTGTTTTTGTGTGAAGAAGTGAGCCGGGCTAAGATCACTGGGAAACCGCAAGTTATCGAGAACCGTCTTGAGTTTTAGGGAAATTTATTTCACGATCACAAACTTCTCTCCTCTCGTAGGTGACACTCTCAACCACACCTGTGCACCTACTCTAAACTCCAAAGGTCGACGCCTTTTGTCGGCGTAGGACTTCTAACGACTCTGAGCTACTAACATCCTCTCCCGGACTAAGGCAATCCGGGCGATGTCATCCTGGATCTGGTCTGGTACTACCCCCTCAGCCTTGCTAGGCTCATCCCAACACAGCGGTGTACGACATCTCCGCCCGTACAAAGCCTCATAAGGTGCCATCCCAATAGACGCGTGCGAACTGTTATTATATGAAAACTCTACTAGTGGGAGGTGATCTGGCCATACTTGTCCCCAATCTAGCACACATGCCCGCAACATGTCCTCTAGGGTCTGAATGGTCCTCTCGGACTGACCGTCTGTCTGTGGGTGGTAGGCAGTGGTAAAGTGAAGACTCGTCCCCAGAGCAGTATGTACCTGCTGCCAAAACCTCGAGGTAAAACGTCCATCCCTGTCGGAGACGATAGTCCTCGGTACTCCATGGAGTCTCACAATGTGTCTGGTGAACTCCTCTGCTAGACGGCTTACCGGCCACATTTCCTTGATCGGAATGAAACGTGCGGTCTTCGTCAGCCGGTCTACCACCACCCAAATGGCATCAAAACCTCTGTTGGGCCTCAATCCGGTAACAAAATCCATAGATATATCTTCCCACTTCCAATGTGGTACTGGAAGTGGGTGGAGCTCTCCTCCGGATCTACGATGCTCAATCTTGACCTGCTGACAGGTCGCACACTGGGCTACATATCGGGCCACATCGGGCTCCAAACCACCCCACCAAAAGGAACGTCTCACGTCCTTATACATCTTACTCGCTCCTGGATGTACGGAGTAAGGGGTAGCGTGAGCCTCACCTAGTATCCTCTATCTCAACTCAATGTCTGATGGCACACATATACGATCCTGCCGTCTCATCACTCCATCGGCACCAATAGTGAACTGAGGTGCCTCATCTCGTGACATCCGGTCTCGGATCCGGGTCAACATCGGACAGGTCTCCTGCTTCTGTCGGTTCTCACCCAACAGGCCAGGAAGTAACTCTAAGGTGGCTAACTGATGAGCTGTATCGGGGAACTGGATCTCAACCTCCAACCAAGCTAAGTCTCTCTGTAAATGTGGCTGTACTGTCAACCGAGCTATCGCCTTCTCCCGAGGCGTCTTCCGACTCAAAGCGTCAGCAACTACATTCGCCTTTCCGGGGTGGTAGAGAATCTCAAGGTCAAAATCCTTGATCAACTCTAGCCACCGCCTCTGGCGGTTATTCAACTCCCGCTGAGTGAATATGTACTTCAGACTCTTATGGTCTGTGAAGATCTGACAGGTCGCTCCATAGAGATAATGACGCCAGATCTTAAGAGCATGTACTACCGCAACTAACTCTAGGTCATGAGTGGGATAGTTCTCCTCATACGTCTTCAGCTGTCGAGACGCATACGCTATGACCTTACCCCACTGCATCAAGACACACCCCAAGCCCAGCTTGGATGCGTCACTGTACACTACAAAGTCCTTTGTACCCTCAGGCTGTGGTAAGATCGGAGCAGACGTCAATCTCCTCTTCAGCTCCTCAAAACTCTGTTGACACGGCTCAGACCAGACGAACCGATTAGTCTTCCTTAGGAGAGAAGTAAGTGGTCAGGCGATCAGGGAAAACCCTTCCACAAACTGACGGTAATACCCTGCCAATCCCAGGAAGCTGCGAACCTCCTTAACATTCTTCGGAGGTTGCCAAGAGGACACTGACTCAATCTTCGCTGGGTCGACCTTAATCCCTTCAGCAGTCACTACATGGCCTAGGAAAGCCACCTCTGACATCCAGAACTCACACTTGGATAGCTTAGCATATAGCTGGCTATCCTGTAGAATCTGTAACACTGTTCTCAAGTGTCCGACATGCTCCTCTCGACTTCTAGAGTAAACTAGAATGTCGTCAATGAAGACCACTACAAACTGGTCTAAGAAGTCGATGAAAATCCCATTCATCAACTCCATAAATACTGCTGGCGCATTAGTGAGCCCGAATGGCATCACTACAAACTCATAGTGACCATACCTAGTCCGGAATGCCGTCTTAGGTATGTCCTGATCTCTCACCCTCAGCTGGTGATACCCCGATCTCAAATCTATCCTCGAGAATACTAACGCTCCATGCAGCTGGTCCAACAGATCATCTATGCGAGGCAGTGGGTACTTATTCTTGATGGTGACCTTGTTCAGCTCCCTGTAGTCGATACACAGCCTCATCGATCCATCTTTCTTCCTCACAAATAACACTGGTGCGCCCCAGGGAGAAACACTAGGGCGTATGAAGCCCTTCTCTGCTAACTCCTCTAACTACTTCTTCAGCTCAAGCAGCTCTATCGGGGCCATGCGGTACGGGGCCTTCGAGATCGGTCTCGTGCCCGGCTCTAACTCGATGCTAAAGTCAACACTCCTCTGTGGAGGTAGCCCTGGTAAGTCGTCACTGAATACCTCTGCAAACTCGCAGGCAACTGGTATCTCCTCTACTGTCAGGCTCTTGCGCTCCTTCATGGCATAACACCAGAAGGCCTCGCAACCCTGTGCTATCAATCTGGCTGCTCTCACTGCGCTGATAACTGTGCCGGACTTTCCGAGGTCCCAACCTCGGAATATCACTCTGTGACCCTCCTCAGTGGCGACAGTCACAGTCCTCCTACCAATATCCAAAACTGCTCCATGTCTAGTCATCCAATCTATCCCTAATATCACGTCCTCATGTGCTAAGGGCATGACTAGAAAATTTACTAACCAAATCCGGCCTCCCAGGTGAATAGGGCAGTCATAAATCTCTCGAGATCCTCTAACCTTACCCCCATCTGGTAATCCAACCACAAAAGGTACACCCTCTACTGTAGCTAAGGACAACCTATCTACACATGCATCCGATATAAAGGAGTGCGTAGCACCCGTATCAAATAAAACTCGCACAGGTAAGTCATGGATCCAAATAGTACCTGTGGTCGCAGGTGCTGTAGGCTGCTCAGTGTTCCTCAGCTCGAACACTCTCGATGGTCCTCCTCTGGTGTCAGTGGTACTACTACGTCCTCTGCCACGACCTGATCCCTGAGCCGTACTGTATGAAGCAGGATGTCCTGGAGCCTGGTACTGTTGCTGCTGCTGACTCGGTGCTCGGTACTGAGGAGGTCTCTGTACACTCTTCTCAGCACCTGCAGGAGAAGATCCCTGCTGAGAAGGAGCCCTACCTTGACGGCAGAAAGTAGCTCTGTGTCCCGGCTTCCCACAAGTGAAGCAAGTGATAGGTGGTTTCTGGCAATCTGTCTTAATGTGATCCCGGCTACCACAGTTAAAGCACTGTCGATCTCTATCGGGAGTCTGAACTGTAGAGTGGTAGCTGGACCTCCCTTGAGTCTGTCCTCGACCATAACCTGTTACTGCTGCACTGCTACCAGCATGTCCTGTCCTCTGCCGCTTATCCGGCCCACTAGACTGAGCTGCTTTCCTCGAAGCTGGCCTATCTCTCTCATAAGCAGAGGCCCTATCCTGATAATCAAACAAAGTCTCACAGCGGAATCCAGCCAGATAGGATCGGGTACTCTCTCTCAACCTCCTGGAGAAAAGGTAAACATGCTGCTCTTCTGGAGGTGCAGATGGTCCAAGCAAAGTCAACTCTTTCTGAAACTTCTTTATGGCTGCAGCAATCGGGATATCCTCAAATCCCGCCTCAATGAAATCCTGGAATCTCTCCCTCCTCAGCGAAACAGGGCAGTACCTATCCCTAACAATGTTCCTCATCTGCTCCCAGTTGGTGACTCGGCCACGAATGGTACGCCACCATGAATGAGCATCATTTGTGAAACAGGTCTGCACCAAATCCACCTGGCGATCCTCGGGACAACGTATTGCCTCCAAAGCAGTCTCTATCTTCCCTATCCAGTGCTCCACTTCTAGCCCTATTTCTCCACTGAATGAAGGAACCTTCTGAGAGTTGAAAGCCTTCAACCACTCATCAGGTCTCGGTGCTCTAGACCCAGTAGGCGCTCTATCAGCATTAGTCCTCCTCTCAGATACAGCCGGCACCTGAGACACTCCCTGTGTCACCTGAGCTGACCTAGCCGGTACCACTGGTGGTACATGGGTACGCCTCTCAACTCTGGCAGCTTCTTCCATGTGCTCGACGTAGGCTCTGTACTCCCTATACTCCGATGCTCCAATAGAAACACGTCCCGACTCAGTAGAACGTGCTCCTTGCGCTCCAGACCTAGCGGCGGTCTCAGGCCTGACCTCGGGGCCTACACTCTCAGCTACTTCTTCTACAGCAGCCTCTGGTATGCTTGCTGCAGGTGGGTCCTCTCGAGGAACTCGTCCTCGACCTCTCCCTAGTGGAGGTCTACCCCCACGACCACGCCCTCTAGTAGCTGGGGTGCTATCAGCTCGATCTTGTCTGACTGGGGGAAGGGGGGGACGACCCCTACCTCGGCCAGTCACCTGTGCAGCCCTAGTACGTGCCATCTGCACGAATAGTAACAACTACAATTATAAACTAGCTAATCTATCATAACAGTAAAAGTCTATAATTATTCTAAGAATACCGAGATCCGCAGAGGTAGTGGTGGTCATCCGTACTTTCTATCCCAACCCGACTCTGTACGCATTTTAAAACCAAAATTCTCTTTGGAAAAAAAACTCAGACCCCTTTCGGGTTCTGTTTATTTACTTATATGACCTTTTTGAAGATTTCTAGTGCCATTGTTGCCAACCTAGAGCTCTGATACCATGTTGTAACACCCCAAATTTTACAACTTAGGGAGTTACTGGTTAGGACCGCACAGTGGGTCCCGACCTTAGTTTGACAACAACTTAACATGATCTTACAACAAGGCACAGATAAGGAAAACCAGAAATCATAAAAATAGTTTTTAACAATGTATGAATGTGACCAGATCAACTAACAGCCGGAAAACTTAATATAACAAAGTACGGAAAGAACGACAAGAGACAAAGTCCAACTATAAATCCCACAAATAAAGAACTGTAAAACATCCTAAAGTACGACACCCCGGCTGACCACTACCATCTGGATCACTCGGCATCTGCTCTAACCTGTGGCATATCTACACAACACATCAACCGTTAGCTAACTATCCAAATATAAGTAGAATGATAAAAGCACAAACACAAGCAGAAACAAAAATAAACAAAACATCATGTTGACACTCAACCGTTTATTATCTATTATTTAAGTGATTCACATTATTCAATTAAGTTGTGGCACGAGAGCTATTAACAGCTCTCGCCTCCGTTCCTTATCCAACTGGGTGTAGGTCTAGCTGACCTCCGCCGGTAGCATCACTACAAACCGAGTATGGACTAGTCCCTAAAGAAACCCCCAGCGCTCGCAAGCTAACTGAGCAGAATGCCACCACCCGTTACTCTTAGGCCAAGTATAGGTCGGTAATTATATATCACAACCTATCTCTCTAAACATTTCAATCACACACCACTATCATCATTCATACTCATATTTAGAAGTCAGCTAAGTAAGCCCAAAGGACTTACTTGATATAAAGCTCGACTCTTTGTACACCACTCGTTCTGTAAACTGTAGCAACTCAGTTGCCTGCCAAAGACGATAAGTGCATTAGCACACTCTCACGTAGTTAGAAGTCTAAGACTTCTAAGACCGAATAATGTATTAAGACATAACTAGTTACAGTATTAATTTAGGGTAAAATGACCATTTTACCCTTGGTCCCGAAATTCCCGAAAATTCTAAAATTCATGTCTAAACTCCTATTTGATATTCTAAAATCATATTCTAACTCCTACAGTTTCGTTTGGTCCCAAACTGATATTTTTCCTATGTTTCTATTTTCCGGAAGGTCGTAAAGGTCTAACTTCGGTTCTAAATATAAAATTCGTAACAGCTTATAATAATTCCGAATCAAATCTCTAGATCATCTATGAGGTTCTATCTAACCGTAGGAGAAAGAATTCCTCCCAACTGTTCAGCCATTATTCCTATAAAAATTCACCAAGTGGGCTACTACACTTATTGTTCCTATACTTAGCCAAAATCTATGTTTACCAAAACTGCCCAACTACCTAACTTCGGAAGCTTATAACTTCTAATCCGACCGTTCATTTCTTCCCAAATTTTAATAGAGTAAACTACATACATCCCTCTGTCATCTATCAAATTTTCAACGGTGGATCTTCATCCAAACGCTCAAACATTGGTCGGCAAGATGGCAGTTTATAACTTAAAAGCTGAAGGAATAAAATGTATTTTACAGCAGCCCCTTATTTCTATTGTTCCCAATTACAGCTGCTGAGATCTTCCTGTAACTGGCTGGCGTTGTTGAGCTGGAGAAGGCGCTGGGCTGTTGGGCTGAAGCTGATGTTGCGGCCAAGGCAAGCAGTGGACTGGAGCTGGCGCTGGACAAGGCAGTAGTGGGTTGCTTCTGGGCTGGAGCTGGCAACGTTGGACAAGGCAGCAGTGGGCTGCTTCTGGGTTTGAGCTGGCAACGTTAGACAAGGCAACAGTGGGCTGGATCCGTTGAGCTGAAATATAGAGTAACAGATGGGCTAAACTGGGCTGCGGCTGGGCTCCTTAATTTAGCGAGTTTCTGGCTGGACAAGATCCCGACACATAAATAAACGGACTAGGCGGATATGGAGTTTATTATAGATTAAGATCGGTTAAGAATTCTATCATTTTATGCGGAAGTAGTCTGCATAAAATGATAAACTATTTAAAAGATTCTATCATTTTATGTGAAGGAAATAACATAAAATGATAAATCCTATGATAATATGTCTAACTAAGTAGACGGATATGCATAAACTGATTGAGATCGAGTTTATAACAGAAATAGACGGAATAAAAATTCCGGATATTACACCTAAGTTCTAGGTAAAAATTTTTTACGATCATAAACTTCTCTTCCACTTAATTTTCTTTCATTTTAACATGAGACTGTTTCACACCAGAATTAGAGGTTGATTGCTATTGCGGCACCGGCGGTGGTGACGGTGAAAGAACTCTGGTAAGGAACTCCCCAAAAATAAATGTACTCGATAGAAAGGGAGTAGTTTGAATATGGTTAGCAATGAAGCGTAGAAGAAATAGAAACGAAACATAAATGATTAATGAAAGGTTGATTGAACTAAACTTGCAAGAACTAGAATTTAAGGTTTTACTCTATGTTTTTGGTTGAATGTTTTGATTTCACTGTGACAGAGCCACAACCGTTGAAGCTAATAGGTATGTCGTATACATAAGAAACAAATGGAATGTTTCAAATCAACTCTAAGAACTTCAACAAAAACATAATCCACAATTGTAGGCATTAATCAAAACATTGTAGCAGATACATTATTGGCTTGTTTATAACTTTAAGATATTAAAAATTATATTCCCTATAAAGAAGTATGAGCCTACGATTTACTCGGGTAATATTTTTCAATCTTGAGTGTAATGAACTAACTAAGACATAGTGAAAAACAAGTACATGTATTATTTCTCCTCTTCGTTCTTGCTACCATCGTTTGGACTTGATCCGTGATCCCACTGACCATCCTTTATGCCACAACTATCCACTGGAAATCTGGTTCCAACCTTCAAGATGATAAAGCCGAGAGAATTATTAATGTTGAAACAAAAAGATCAAACTTTAAGCGTACCCCCTTCTAACTAACTTATTGTTATTTACGAGTTCCATCCAACTGTAATTCAATTTGTATGACACTCTACGAGCATTCCTTCTTAATTTTTCCTTGGGCTTTGAGTAATTCCATCAACGAGGGATGGCAAGACAACTCCGAATCTTATTGATGTTGGTTTTGAAGTGTTTTCGTGTGAAGAAGTGAGCCGGGCTATGATCACTGGGAAACCGCAAGTTATCGAGAACCGTCTTGAGTTTTAGGGAAATTTATTTCACGATCACAAACTTCTCTCCCTCTTGATTTTCGTCCATTTTAACACGAAACCATTTCACACCAAAATTGTGGGTTGGCTGTAGTTGTGGCGCCAACGGTGAAAAAGGAAGAGCTCTAGGGATGAACTCCTCAAAAAAGAAAGATACTCGATGGAAGGGGAGTAACTTGAATATGGTTAGCCATCGAGTGTAGAACATATAAATGAAAAGAGAATGAATGAATGAGAGGTTGATTGAACTAAACTTGCAATAATTAGATTTTAGATTTTACCCTTTGTTTTTGGTTGGATATTTCGCTTTCACTATGTTGTATACATAAGATAACAAATACAACACTTCAAAATCAACTATGAGGTTTTCAACAAAAACACAATCCACAATTGTGGGAATTAATCAAAACATATTAGGACATACGTTACACGCGTATTTATATTTCTAAGATAATAAAATTTATATGCCCTTTACAGAAGTCTTAACTTACGATTTAATCGGGTAATATTGTCTAATCATGAATGTAATGAACTAACTAAGCCATAGTGAAAAGGAAGTACATGCATTGCTTTTCCTCATCGTTCTTGCTACCATCGTTTAAACTCGATCTATGATCCCACTTATCAACCTTAGCACAACAACTATCAACCGGAAATCCGGGTCTGGCCTTGAAGATGATGAAGCTGAGAGAATTATCAATATTGAAGTGAAAGGATCAAAACTCAATCTTATCACCTACATAGAACTTATTGATATTTACTAGTACCATCCAACCGTGATTCAATGCGTAAGACCATCTACGGCCATTCCTTCTTGATTTCCCCTTGCGTTTCTCATAATTCCATCGACATAGATTCATACTATGAGCCACTAACAATTGATCAGTTACGGTAACTTCTAGTCTCTTGAGACTTCTTTTATCACCTTTTTCTTGAAGAAGAAGGTATTCTCCATCACCTAAAAAGGGTTTAGGAATTTTACCGCGAGAGATGACGAGAAGACTTTGAATCTTCTTGGCGTTGGTTTTGAAAATTTCCGGGTGACGAAGTTAGACGGGTTATGTTCATTGGAAAATCGTGGGTTATCGAGAAACATCTTGAGTTTTGGGGGAAATCTATTTCATGATCACACACTTCTCTTCCACTTGATTTTTTTCCACCATGAGACTATTTCAGACCAAAATTGCGGGTTGGCTGCAATTGTGGCGCCAATGGTGGTAACAACGGAAGAGCTCTAGGGATGAACTCTCCTCAAAAAGGAAGATACCCGACGAAAGGGGAATAACTTGAATATGGTTAGCCATGGAGCGTAGAACAAATAGAAAAGAAAGAGAAAACATTAATTAGAGGTAGATTGAACTAAACTTTCAAGAATTAGAGTTTGAGATTTTGCTCTATGTTTTTGGTTGAATATGTTGCTTTCACTATGACAAAGCCATAACCGTCGAAGCTGATAGGTATGTTGCGTACAAAAGATGACAAATACAATGCCTCAAATCAAATAGGAAAACTTCATAAAAACACAATTCAGAATTGAAGGCATTAATCAAAACAATTTAGCACATTCGTTAAATGCTTATTTATAACTTTAAGATAGTAAAAGATATATGCCGTATAAAGAAGTCTTAGCCTACGATTTACTCGGGTAATATTTTCTAATCCTGAATTTAGTGAACTAATAAGCCGTGGTGACAAGGAAGTACTTCATTTCTTATCGTCATAGTTCTTGCTACCATCGTTTGTACTCGTTCCATGATCCCACTAATCAACCTTAACCCAACAACTATCCATAAGAAATTTGGGTTCAACCTTGAAGAAGATGAAGCTGAGAGAATTATTAATATTAAAATGAAAGGACTAAAACTCAATCATATTTCATCCGGTCTTGATTCAATGGGTAAGACCATCTACGATCATTCCTTGTTGATTTCCCTTTGGGTTTATCATAATTTCATCGATGTAGATTCATAGTTTGAACCACTAACAAATGATCGATTATAGTAACTTCTAGTCTCTTGAGGATTCCTTTATCATCTTCTTGTTGAAGAAGAAAGTCTTTTGTATCACTCTAGAAAGGTTTGAGGATTTGTTCACAAGGGATGACGAGACGATTCTAAATCTTGTTGACGTCGGTTTTGAAGAGTTTGCAGGTGAAGGATTGAGTCGGATTATGTTCACTGGGAACCTGCAGGTTATCGAGAATGGTCTTGAGTTTTGGGGAAATTTGTTTCATGATCACAAACTCCTCTTACACTTGATTTTCTTCCATTTTTACATGAGAATTTTCACTCCAGAATTGAGGGTTGACTACAGTTGTGGCGCAAACAGTGGTCGGCGAAAATGCTCCGGGGATGATCTCCCTAAAAAGAAGATACCCGATAAATGGGGAGTATCTTGGATATGGTTAGCCATGGAGTGCATAACACACATACAAGAAATAGAAAGGATTAGTGAGATTTTGATTGAACTAAACTTGCAAAAATTTGAATTTGAGATTTTGCTCTATGTTTTTGGTTGACTATTTTGTTTTCATTGTGATAGAGACAAAACTTTTGAAGTTGATAGGCATGTTGTATTCAAAAGATAGCAAACTCGATGCCTCAAATCAATTATGAAAACTTTAACAAAAACACAATCCGAACGTGAAGGCATTAATCAAAATAATGTAGCACATACGTTATAGGCTTATTTATAACTTTAAGAAATAAAAATTATATGCCCTATAACGAAGTCTCAGCTTACGATTTACTCGGGTAATATTTTATAATCCTTAATGTCATGAACTTACTATTCCGTAGTAAGAATGAAATAATGTATTTATTCTCCTTAGCGTTCTAGCTACCACCGTTTGAACGTGATCCATGATCCGGCTAATCAGATTTAATGCCACAACTCTTTGATGTCGGCATGCTGCTTCTGTTGAAGTTGTCTAGAAGACAACATTTCTAGTTCTCGTTGCTGCTTTTGTAATTGAGGTTTGTAATACCCTGTTTTGGCCTTCACCGCCCCCGCGGTGAAGAGGACCGCCCTTGCGGCCTGCCGCGGTCGCGGCTGATTCCAAATCACGCCCGATCTGTTTTTTTTCGTTTTATTTCTTTCCTTAGATAGAAAATGCAATCTTCTCTTATGGGACGACTTTCCTTTGACCTTCTAACCCTAGAAATGTCCTTCCTTTTACAACCGTTCCCCTATAAATTCCCACATTCTCTTCCGTGTCTCGTTTCTTGTTTATGTTTCTTCAACCCCGAGCAAAGCTGCAGCCTTTCCCTTGTGATCTTCTGTTGAACATGTAAGTCTTCATTCCTTTGATCCTTCTACACGTTCAGGAGCCTGCTGCATGCATCTTCCATGTGTTTCTCTTTCTCTTTTTGTTCTTCTTCTCTTTTTTACAAGAATCAAGATCGAGCCTTGATTCTTGTTGGTCTTTTCGTTGTTGATACGTTGATGTTCACAGGCTCCCTATGCTGAGTGTTTACGTGTGTGAAGAGTGAAAGAACCAAGATTTGGTTCCTTGTCATGATTCTGCTGTCAAAGGAAAAGACGCAGCTTTCTATCACGCCCCGCCCCCGCGCCCGCACCTTCTCGCCCCACAACTGTAACCCAGTGCCACCCCTGCGGTTCTGTCCGCTCCTCTGTGGTTCTTCTGCGGTAAATCCTGACTTTGGTTAGTTGCTTCCTTTCCTTGTTTTCTCGTATCTTTTTCCTTAAGCTGAGTGTTGATGTTGTTTCTTGGAGTGTCTGTAAGACTAGGGATCGTGTCCCTAGCTTGTGGAGATCTCTTAGAAATCATGGAGACAAGAAGTTATGGACTTTTAGCAATCATTCGGTTCTGATTCGAGTTTCCTTGTATGAACAAGCTTTCCTTCCTTCTTTCCTTCGAAAACTGAGTTGTAGCTGACCCTTGTGTTTACCTTCGAGCGAGGTAAGTCCCTCGGACTTACTTAGCTGCGTTCCGTATAAAGGTTTGATTGTATTGGTTTGTTTGTGTTGTTGTTTATCGTTATAACGGATAACCGGAATAAGATTGACCTTTTATACCTTAATTGAACCAAGTGTATTTTAACCGGACGGTGACAGCTTGTCTAGTTCGAAATGGGGAAATTGGGAGGTGCTCTTGCGACCAGTCCAGCAGGTGATAGAGGGATGCATCCACTCTATTCCTGTTGGTAAAAGGGAACAGAGGCGAGATCATAGTGATTCTCGTGCGACAACATAAGTTAAATTAGTAAAGAGATTAACATAAATGAAAGATAATAACCGGTCGAGTGCGAGCATGCTATATGTTTATTTTATCTTTTGTTTGTTTGTGCCTTTAATGTCTTTCTAATATCTTGATTGTTAGCTAACGGTTATGTTGTAGATGCCCTGTAGGTTAGAGATGTTGTTGAGTGATCCGGATGGTGTGGTTAGCCGGAGTTCACGTACATTATAGGACGGGATAGGGTTTTACATTTCTATTGTTGTTCTTCCCCTTTGTTTTGAACTCGGTTGCGAGTCTTTGACGCCTTTATATGCTTTTTCTGGATTTCTGCAGTAGTTGATAGTATGACTTTATATATCTATATATATCCCTATCGTAGATGGCTCGTACTAGAGCTACATCTGTTGTAGGACGAGGAAGAGGTCGACCACTCTTCCACCTACCGTTCATGGACGAGGACATGCAGACAGACCTCCACGAGTTAGAGATCGGAGCCAACCCCCAGTCGTTGATCCACTTATCACTAAGGCATTCGTCGAAGAGGTTATTGAGAGCGTTGCTCCCAAGGTAGGGAACGGGACCGCTGCTAGGTCCGGCGCACAACGAGCACAGTCAACCGAGTCCGGTCGAGTATCCATCGGAGCATCTGCATACCACGACTATGTGTAGAGGGCCGAGGAGGCTATTAGGTCTGGAGAACCTGCACCACCTTCGCCAGTACCCGCCAGATCTGCTGAGGTTTCACAAAGAGTGACGTAGGTTGTTGTTGCACCTGCTAGAGCTGCTAAGTTTGCCAAAGTACCGGATGAGGCGCGAGAGCTGAGACCCGACTGTTGGCTGAAGTCTTTCAACCAGGTTAGAGTTCCTTCTTTCGGAGAAAATACCGGATTGAAGGTGGAGTTTTGGCTAGGCCAGGTGGATTCTGCTATGGAGGCGATCCGTGTCCCAAAGGGTCGTCGAGTTGATATAGCACAAACGTTGTTGCAGTATCAGGCTCATCATTGGTGGAGGACCATTCGCAGCAAGGTCACGAGTTATGAGAAGATGAAGACAGTGATCAGGGATCGCTATTGCCTTGCAGCTATGAGGAGAGATCGACTACAAGATTTCCTTGAGGATGGATTCAAGGATACCCCTATTCTTGAGGTTGCCAACAAGTTTTAGGAAGAGTTATCTTTGTTGGGTCCGCCTGCACCATTCGAGGATCAACATGTGTACCTTTGCTCTTGGAGGTTGAGAGAGTCGACTCGCTCTTAACTTGTTGGTTTCCGTTGTGACTCATTGATAGACTATCAAGATAGAGCATCTACTTGCGAGAGAGACCGTCCGGGTCATAGGAGAGATTCTCAAACAAGAGGCTCTGAGAAGAGATAGAGGACTGGA
Organism: Fagopyrum esculentum; assembly: GCA_033239045.1. Lineage (NCBI taxonomy): Eukaryota > Viridiplantae > Streptophyta > Magnoliopsida > Caryophyllales > Polygonaceae > Fagopyrum > Fagopyrum esculentum. The sequence continues at coordinate 22,314,490 of BSUD01000004.1, read as the reverse complement.
CCATCTAGTGCTGGAGCTAGAGCTTCTAGATTTGGGTGTTATCAGACGTCAGGACGTTCTGGTTTCCAGCAGTCTATGTAGAGTTCCGACAGAGGATGGTACTATTTTAACTACGGAGGTGTCGGACATATGAGAGTTGATTGTAAGAAGACTAAAGTGACTTGTTTTTCTTGTGGCAATCCCGGACACAAAGCTGCGTTTTGCCTTCAGGGCAAGGCGCTATCACAACAAGGTTCTTCACCTACCAGCGTTGCAGAATGTGGGCAGAGACCTTAGTATCAGCAGTAGCAACAAAGAGCTCCTAGTTTTTACCGTTCCTCAGGGTTCCGCTCAAGGACAGGGGAGAGGTAGAGGACACGTTGATGGTACGTCAGACACCAAAGATGCTTCAACCAGAGTTTATGAGCTAAGGAGTGCATTGGAGCCGGCAGCTCCAACGAACACATGTACCTTTCACATGAATGGTTTTCCTGTCAGAGTTCTTTTCGATACCGGAGCTACACATTCCTTTATATCTTATGCATGTGTAGATACATTGGCCGACAAATTAAAATAAATTTTAATCAAATGGGTTCACTATATAGTAAGTACATATAAATGATTTCTGCTAGACGTCTAGTTCTTGTTACTCTAGATCTTTATCGATAGTGTTACCTAACACGAGGTTAATTAGTTTAGATTTAGGTTACATTAATCTAATCAAATCAAACTGTACTTGAAGCAAATGAACGTAATACTCATCTGAATACACACAGACAGTTAATATTAACCAAATCAAATCAAAAAATCCCCCATAAAAACCGGAAATGGTTGGGATCGAAAGGAATATTCCGATCATTGAACCAAAAAAATGTGTATATAAACAAACACACATACGTACCCAACACAAACACAAAAGCTTGGCGACTAGGAACAATGAGGTCAGCGATGATCAAGTTCTTGAAGTTCATAATCCTGTGTGCAGTCATATGTGTAGCAAAGGAAGCCAAGGAAGTCGAATCATCATTCCGCGCAGCTAGAGTCCATGTCGTAATCGCGAACGACATCGGACGCGGCATTGATATGACGGTCCATTGCAAATCCGGAGACGATGATTTGGGAATCCATGTGTTGAAGCATGGAGAGCAGTACCAGTTCTCGTTCCGTCCGAATTACTTGATGAATACTCTTTTCTTTTGCGGGTGTACGAGCGTCAAAGGACATGCTGTGTTCGATGCTTATAAACAATGGTATGATCAGTTCCGGTGCGCGCAGAATTGCAAATGGACTGCAAACGAACAAGGCGTTCAGGGTGGTCAAGGGCTTAAAGAGTTTTTGTTTGTGTGGCAGAAGAACTAGGGTTTAATTAGGGTTTAATACGTACGTACTACTTCATAGTAGCCATGCAATATTCTTTTTTCTTTTTTCTTTTTATAGGCCTTCATGCATCGATCTAGTGTTTAATAATTGCATGAAATATCTTATACTTTATACTTATAGATTTATGTTATAAGAATTTTGAGATGTTCATCTATAAATATCTTTTGATATGCTTCCTATCGATATATGTTAAGATTTATGTTACAAGAAGAACTAGGTTTAGGGTTTGGAAGTTTATTTTTACAAAACAATTGGGTGATACAGGTTTTTTTACGAAAGAATTTTGAAATGTTTATCTATAAATATTTTTTAATATTATTCTATTAAGGTTATATTTATTTAATGAGTTTATATTATGGACACTTTATTAAGAGTAATAGTAATAAAAGGTTTAATTAGCCAATTTATCCATTTTTTACTATGTGGACGTCAATTCCGAGTAAATATTAACAAAAAAACACAATCATGTTGATTCTATATTAATTTTTTAACGTTCCATAATATAATAGACAAACACATTGAAATATGGATTTTAAGTTTTTTTTTTTTTGTGTGGAAAAGATGGATTTTAAGTTGGTTTAAGGGGAAATGTGTTTTCATAAAATTTTTTAACGTTCCACCTCAGCATTTTTTATCGGATTAAATCTTTTACTAAATCTCGAATTAAGCCAATATTTTTGTTTTTACTAAACCTTAATTATTTTGTAAAATATGAATTTTGTTATCCCACATCCACATCGGTAAGGATGACACTTTGACGTATAAATAGACCTAGAAGGTTTGAAGATTATACAAATCATACATTTCTGGATCTTTTGGTCAGAATCAAGTATATACTTATTCATACCGGATTAGTATTTGTATGTGGATTGTTGTGACCTACTAATTCGTAGGTCATTTTAACTTAGATTTTTGGGTCGTTTTGATCTAATGATTTTTGGGTTGTTTTGATCTAATGATTTTTTGGTCGTTTTGACCTACGGATTTTTAGGTCGTTGTGACCTACGGATTTTTAGGTCGTTGTGACCTACGGATTTTTAGGTCGTTGTGACCTACTGATTTTTAGGTCGTTTTGACCTACGGATTTTTAGGTCGTTGTGACCTATGAATTTGTGGGTCGTTGTGACCTATGAGTTTGTGGGTCGTTGTGACCTATGAATTCGTGGGTCGTTGTGACCTATGAATTCGTGGGTCGTTGTGACCTATGAATTCGTGGGTCGTTGTGACCTATGAATTCGTGGGTCGTTGTGACCTATGAATTCGTGGGTCGTTGTGACCTATGATTCGTGGGTCGTTGTGACCTACTGATTTGTGGGTCGTTGTGACCTACTGATTTGTGGGTCGTTTGTGACCTACTGATTTGTGGGTCGTTTGTGACCTACTAATTTGTGGACCGTTGAACTATTAAATTCGTAATTCTTATTTTATCAATATACTAAATATACATATATTCTATATACTTTACTAAAACAAAAGACACTAATTCTGACGTGGCGCCCCCACGTTTTTTCTCGAATTAAACTTTTTACTAAATCACGAATTAAGCTAATAAATCTTTTTTTAACTAAACCATAATTATTTTGTAAAATATAATTTTTGTTCTCCCACATCGATTATGAGAAATGATGACACTTTGAAAACATGTATACATCGATTATGAGAAAAGATGACACTTTGAAAACATGTATAAATAGATTTAGAGTGTTTGAGGATTATAAAATTCATACATCACTAGTACAAAAACCACCCTAGACCTCGCTTATGTTGGAGCGGTTTGAAAGAACCGTGATCAAAAGTATTTTCGGACCACGTTTATATCTATAACCGAGGTGAATTATTTTTTATTTTTTAAAAAAATTTTAGACCCCGGTTATTTTATTTAACCGGGGTATTAAAGGCTCGGACCCCGGTTATATTATTAACCGTGTTGAAAGAACCAACCCGGACCCCGTGTTTTTAATAACCGTGGTAAAAAAAACCCCTCTATTAACACCGTCGTTTTGAGCATCGGAAAACAAGCGCATTGATGCAGCACTCTGTTAGCCCTAACCTATCGTTCCCGACTCTCCTCATTTGTGTTCAAGGAGACATTCCAACCATCTGATAACATCTCAGCAGGGACTGGCGGCGGTGACTGCGACTGCAAGCGGCGGTCGATTCTCGACCCCGACTCTCCTTCCTGTTTTGGCGGTCCTTCAAAATCGATTTCGGTTAGGCTCTTACCTATATTCTCGAGTCTGAATTGATAAACTGTATCTTTATCTTTATTGGAGTTGTTGATTCATTAGGATTGGAGTCCTTTAGATTCGATTTCAGTTTTCGATTTCATTTGGATTCAGGTGTAAATGCAATTGATCAATTGATCGTCTCATTGCATCTTTCTTGGAGTTGTTGATTCATTTGGATTGGTCTATCTTCCTTAGTGTTGAATTGTATTAGTTCGTGTCTTGGTCCGTCCCATTACATCTATTGTCTTGTTGCAATTGATCAAATGATAGTCTCATTGCATCTTCATCTCTTAGTGTTTTGAAATCGATGATACATGTAGGTAACCCTTCATTTGAGGGCATGATGGCTTCTTCACTGTATATTGATCAACTGCATTCACACTTGAATCCAAATGAAATAGAAAACCGAAATCAAGATCCTGAAGAAGTACGAGAAGGTTTGGACTCCATTGTGGCTAAATTTTTTGTTTATGAATTATTAACTTGCCGTGATAGACGTTGCACGGTGACATCTGCTCTTGCTTAAGTTACTACAACTAGATATGAATATTCTTCTTCTTCTTGTGTAATTGTAGATTGCATCAAGGTTTGCAGCGAAACCCTACATAAAAATAGTGGACAAATCATACATTGAGAATTCTGATGAGGTATGTTTCACTATTTGACTGAATTATATGGATGTTTGAGGATATTGTTCATCAGATAGAAGAAAATAATCCTTTATAAGTTTTTCTTTCTTCTTAAGATGATATATTTTGTAACATATGATCTCATGGGTCTCTAGGCTAGTTGAAATTTTCCAGTGTAATATAACAAAGCATCTATATCTGAGCTATTGACCATTAAACACTCATTGTATCCCTGGAAAACTTGACAATAAGGGTCACTGTCCTCGGTCTTATCTCTTTGTAAATGATGAATTGGATCTTGTTTCACGGTCATAGGTTAATGCCCTCTTGGTCAAAGTAGAAGAACTATTTTCCAAGCACTTCTTCAACGCAAACCGTAGGGAAGACATGATGTTGTTGAGGCATAAACGGAAAACTGAAAAACACAGCGTGACTTTCTTTACAAGTATGTAGTCTATGCAGAAGTTTATTTATTTTCACTACTCAACTATTCTCAGATGTGGCTATACCTCTAACTAACCCCAACTTTCATTTTATATGTTCTTTCCAAGTTTCTTTACTAGTTGTGCAGGTGCTCTTGTAGTCGCAATTGTTCTAATCATGAACACTATGAAAATGATTAATGATGGAGAAGGCATCAAATACTTGAATAACATGTTTAAGCTTTACAGGCAGGCATGCCATACCTTCCTGAATAACGCTTAGTTTAGGAGTTCTATACTTAACTAAACCCAATGCTTCCATCTTTAAGGTGTTTTAAGTGCAACATATATCTGAAAGTTTTTTCCAATGTTATGTTAAGCTTATTTGCATTTTTAGTCCTGGACATGCTCACGTATGCGGCAAACATATATTTCTAGAAGCGCTACCGAGTCAACTATGCATTTATATTTAATTCCAAGCCCGGAACTGAGCTGGGGTTTCGAGAAATGCTCCTCCTCAGCTTGGAGTTCTTGCTCTTGTAGGTTTGCCTGTTAACATTCATATGATAATGGAGTCAAGCTAGCACTTCATCACCAGGATGAAGGAGTCTTTGCACTTGCCAAGTTGACCCCATTGATCTTAGTTGTTGTAAGAGTGACAGACAACAACTTAGTTCGTCAAGCACTTGTATCATATCTAAATATATTAACACTAATTCTTTTTGTAGATTGTCCTGGTCATCACCCTCTGCCCTTTTAACATCATATACCGTTCAAGTCGGATGTTTCTTATAAAATACATGTTCCGGTGCATCTGTACTCCCTTGTATGAGTTACCTTCGATACGAGTAGGATCGGATGCAATGCAACCTCAAGTTCATGTTCATTTATCATATCAATTCCTTTGCAGGTTACTCTTCCCGATTTTTTCCTTACTAGCCAGGTTCTATACTTGTTGCCATTAAGAGATCTATTTTGTATATATTTTTAATGTTATTGAAGAATGAAGTTTCCCCGCGTTGTGACCTCAGGTGCAAGCAATAAGGTGCTTTGAGTTCTATGTTTGCTATTATAGTCGCAAAAATAAGATCAGTATACAAACTCCGAAAGACGACATTATGGCTGGTGTTGTCTTTAGTGAGCGCAGTTATTGATGTGATGTATCAAACGTATTCGGATGTGGTAGTAGACTGGGGTGTACTTCGATGGTGTTCCGAGAATGTCCTGTTGAGGGACAAACTCCTGGTGTCTCACAAAAGTGTATACTTCGATAATGATATTATGAGTTTGAGTCTTGATTACTATTTTAAAAAATGAATATTATAATTGATGGGGCATGCAGATTGTGGATGTTCTCCTGAGGATCTCGTGCATCTAAAGCTATGTATTGAAGTTATATGTATGTATTGGTTTCTGTTGCCATGTTTTTGACCTAGAATTTGTTATTTCAGCTCAAATTCTGCTTGTTTTGGTGTATAGGTAGTTTCTTCATAGTTTCATGTGACTCGATGTCTAAAACGCCTAAATGTGTTGGTAGAGTCACTATTTGGTTCCACACTTCAGAAGACACTACTTTCACCAACGAAACGTCACATCTAGATGTCATCAAAATGTCACTGCATCATCCAAAAGAGGTACATGCCCGCAATTGTGTCAAGTTCAAATGACTTACTAGCTCTCTAGCTTGGTCATGGAGTTTTATTAAACTAGCTAGACATTTTTTGTCACTTCTTAGTGCATATGTAATATTTTCGAATGGGTTACTAAGTAGGCTCACAATTCACATGCACTTTTGTATAACCCACTAGGGCTGTAAAAGAACACCTGATTTTTGACAAACTACTTTTCCTTCCATCTCCTGAATCTTTCTAGTTCCTTTATTCTTTTCTTTGTGCTTCCCACTGAAGTCTTATTTTATGGACATCACACGTTTGGAAATTGATAGAAAATTTTTCTTGGATAACTTTAGTAAGCATTACTTCTCTCCTGTGTTTTTACATGAATCTCCATTCTGAAAATGAGGTTCTTCATTTGTCATTCAGAGAATTATGTTTCCTATCTCTTGGCTGACCACACAAGCGAAGACCAACTAGCTGTAAACATTGTTCAATTGTGGATGAAGAATTAACAACAGTATCAAGGTAGATCATGCCTCATTAAAAAGGTTACTTCATGATTTACTATTATGTTGATGGAAATGAGGTTTTTTATTGCTTTGTAGGCTGATGGAAATGCTCCCTTGTCACAATCCACAAGTTGCTTATACTACAAGTAACTCATTTAGATCTGAATTTTTTGAGTTTCCATTTCAGTCTGACGCACATAACCTCAGGAGATTGATGACCATCTAGCTTCTGTTTCTATTATTTGTATATTGAGCTATAAATCTTCTTTAATAATTTAGCTCCTAAACTACCGAAAGATGAAAAAAGTGGTTACTACATATGTCGTTACATGCGGGAAATTATTAAAAAAAGATGTGCATGATATTCCACAAATGGTATGTAGTGTACTTACTACAATTTAAAATTTCAAAAATGTAAAATTGATGTTATATATTGTTGCTTACTTTCGTTGTTTAATCTTTTAGTACTTTAAAGGCTCGCTAGAGTCGTATGACAGAGACCATCTTCATGAATTGCACAAGGAGTGGCTCGAGTTCGTGGAGCCTCTCATTCAAGAATGCATCGACATTGAGTGACTTGTCTAGCTTAGTTTTCCATGTAGACACAATTGGTAAACAGTTTTTGTTATCTTTTGTGAAGATATACCTTCGAAACGAAATTACTTATTTTCGTATTAAAAATAATAAATTACGGTTAAAAAATTACCACGGTTTTATGTAGAAACCGGCTAATAAAATTTAAAAATCTGGTAAAAAATACCCCGGTTATTAGACTAAAACCGAGGTCCAAAAATTACCATTCTTTTCCGAAAATTACCCCGGTTTTTTATAATAACCGGGGTCCGAATTTTACCCCGGTTATTTTAAAAACCCAGGGTCCAAAAATTACCCCGGTTTTTTTAAATAACCGGGGTCCGAAAATTACCCCGGTTATTAAAAACCGGGGTCCAAAAATATTAACTCGGTGACATTTACCGGGGTGCGAACGCTCGGACCTCGCTCCCGTTAACCACGCTTCCTTAACCGGGTTCCCATGTACAAAATAACCGTGGTCTAGGGGGATATTTGTACTAGTGCATTTCTGAACCTTTTGGTCAGAATCAAATATAATACTTATTCATATCAAATTAGTATTTGTATGTAATCATTGTGACCTACCGATTTTTGGGTCGTTTTGACTTAATGATTTTTGGGTCGTTGTGACATAATGATTTGTGGGTCGTTGTGTTCTTGTGGGTCCTTGTGATCTACTAATTTGTGGGTCGTTGTAACCTTATTTTGGACCGTTGAACTATTAAATTCGTAATTCTTATTTTATCAATATACTAAATATACATCTATATACTTTACTAAAACATTTGAAAATCAATGCTGACGTGGCGCTCCTACGTATTTTCTCGGATTAAATCTTTTAGTAAATCACAAATTAAGCCAATTAATCTTTTTTACTAATTGATTTCATATCAGATTATGGTATTTTTAAATTATATGATTATGTTTTTTTATTTAAATTATTATTTATTAAATAATAAATTAGATTTACAAAAAATTATTAACATAAAACTAATTAATGATCAACACATGAGCTAGGTGGTCTCATTTACTATGTAACACTTGACCCGTTATTCATACGAGCTCATAACATATAACTAATAAAGTTAACAACATATAATATAGTAAAAAATGTAATATGATAAGCTATTTTATTAACAAACTCGCACAAGGTGCGGGCTATAAACTAGTTAAGGTTTAAAACTGAAATGATGGGAAATTAGGTGATTGTTTCACCATCGTTAATGACATTTGTCACATTAGCTAATGATTATGTATTAGGTTAATCATGCATGCAAAGCAAATCCGTAGAAAACGCTATACTTAAGGTAGTGCATAAATAAATAATGTTGTCGAGTTATGTATACTTATAAACCTATTACAGGTTAAGATTAAAATGCAATCCGACCGGTTATCTAAATATGTAATCAATGTGGAGGTAGGATGACAATCACTGTATTTTATAGGTGTTCAAAAATAGGGTGAAAACTCGTTGCATTAACGGGTGATGGACGGTTCAGATATGGCTAAGAAGTGTAAGACCCATCACCCGAATTTTCAGTTTATTAAAGAGAATGGGTTAAATATAGTGTCAACTTTGAGATTCGTATCATTTTATGTTTTAAAACTATGTAAGATATCTGATTTATATTTTCGTTCCAACCATGTTATGAGTTAGACTTAAGCCGGATTGAATTCTATATTAAGTTTATCATGCACAATTTCACTTTAAAAAAAAAAAAAATTTACGTTTATAGAAATAGGGGCAAATATACAAAATAGGAGGGCCGACTTGGCCACAGTAATTCAAAACCAACATTCAAGACAGGGGAAGCAGAGGGAGGGGTTACTTAAGATGAATTCCGAGCAATCTGGCCCAGAAGAGGGACTATTGGGAATGATCTTTCCAATGGTGGGAGGTGAAGTTCTTGATGGAGAGGATGATGATGTTGGTGCAGGACGTAGCTGTGGTGAAGGTGTTGTTGTAAGGCATGTCATTTCTAGCCTTCCAGGTGAAGTAGATGAATGCAGTGATGGAGGAGGTTCGTATGCTAGAGATGAGGCTTCACTTAGTTTTCTTTTGAGAACTTAGCCATGCCCAGAGGTTGTGTTGGTACGGCGGGGGGGGGGGGGGGGGG
>BSUD01000004.1:22225697-22305027 GCA_033239045.1 Fagopyrum esculentum | reverse complement strand
GGGGGGGGGGGGGGGGGGGGGGGGGGGGGGGGGGGGGGGGGGGGGTAAGAAAGTTTGGTCCATCTGGAGATAATGGCGAGGACAAGAGAGGTGTAGTTGCAGTTTGTCCAAAGATGAGGTTCATTTTCGGGGTGATTCATGCAAAGTATGCAAATGTCATTGTTAGTGAGGTTCCATTTGAGAAGTTTAGAAAGCGTGAGGAGTCTTTGGTGGCTTGCAATCCAGGATATGAAGCTTCATTTGGGAATGTTAAGATCCTGCTAAATGATGTTGTAGTTGAGGGGACAGGAGAGGTATTGGGGCGTCTGTAGAAGTTGTAGGTCTTTTTAGAGGAGAAGGATCTATTAGGGTTAGAGATGGCATCAAGGTGACTATTGGAAGATTCCGAGGGAATGATCTCATCACGCACTTTGAGTATCGTCTTCCAATGGTGACTGTGGGAGGGGTTGGTAGAGTAGGTCCAAATGGAGTGGTTCTTGAGGACGTTTTTGGAGACCCATATACACAAGAGGTTGGAGTTATTTGATGCAATGGCATAGGTGAAGCGGGATAGGCAAGTCTTATTCCAGGAGAGAAGCTCTTTGAACCCAAGACCACCATCACATCGAGCCTTGTAAGTCGAGTAAGATCCGCACCACTCTTCATTCTTTTCCTATGTGTATATGTGCTAATGGATGCTCCAAAACTGTCCTAAACTCGCACATAACAACCAAGGGAAACTGCAAGGTCTGCTGCATTTTTTTTCCAGAATTTTCAACAGTGACGAACATACAACTCTGGGGCCAGATTTGGGTAAGAAATACTCATCATTTTTGGCTGAAGTTTTGATATGATATAGCCTGAATATTGTATTAGAACATATCAAAATTTCAGAAGAATCCATCGAGTATTTTAGGAGTCATGATTTTTCAAAGATGGTACATTGAATAGTTTTTTTTTTTTTTTTTTTTCTGTTGTTGCTGAAATATCTAAGTGTTGGAGAAAACGTGTGTTGAAGTAGTTTTTGGAACTAGATATGAATGGGTTAGATCTATCTGATGGACATGAAATTTTGATGTAACATAGAGTGAGATGCATACTGTGATGTATTAAAAGTTGTGGTCCATCCAGCAGTCGAATCTAGACTTATAAGGTTCCAAAGTAGGCTATTTGTGCAGTTTGGTAAAATGTAGATTTTTGGCTAAGTATGGGAGAATTTGTGTTGAGGAGTCAACTTTGGATTTTTGTGTATGACTATTTATTGATCCTTTCTAACATTTATTTCTTCTAGTGAGGGGAGTGCTTTGCATAGAAGGATTAATATTTTATTTGGAATTTTTTTGATTTTTGTATGAGCGTTTGAAATTAGGTCAAAGTGAGATCCTAGGGACCTTTCTGAAAGTTAGGAAAATATGTAGGTTGTTTTTATTTTTGACCTAAACTTATTCTTCAGGGTTAGAATATAGATTTAGGTTCCCAGAAAGAGTCTAGGCATAGATTAAGATTTTTTGGAAGTTTTGGGATCAAGGTTAAAATGGTCATTTTACCTTAAGAGGGTAGTTTTGTATTTTTTCTCTTATGTTAGGATCTTACACATTAGAAGTCTTAGACTTCTAAGTATATAGGAAATGTCTTGATCCACTTGACTCTTGTGACAAGCAATTGAGTAGTCTACGGTTGCCGACCGAATTGGAATTTAAGAGTCGAGATTGATTCAGGTAAGTCCTTTGGGCTTACTTAGCTAGCTTTTGGATATGAGTGTGAATAATGATAGTGGTGTTTCAATGATGTTTTTATAGTTGTACTTATTATTAATTATCGACCGACCTACACATTTGACCTAAGAGTAACGGGCGGTGGCATTCTGCTTAGTTAGCCCGAGGGCGCTGGAGGTTTCTTTAGGGACTAGTCCATACTTGGTTTGCGGGGACGCCACCGGCGGAGGTGTGTCAAACCATCACTAGTTGGATAAGGAACGGAGGCGAGAAATCTTAAGATTTCTCGTGCCACAACTTTAAAAACAGAATAAAGTGAATCACCTAAGTTATGAGATAATAACCGGTTTGTGTGTCAACATGATGATTGTTTTATTTTGCCTGAGTTGTGTTTAATCTATTTTTTATTCTACTTATATTTGGATTGTTAGCTAACGGTTTATCCGTGTTGTAGATTTTGTAGAGATAGACAGTTGCAGAGAGATCCGGGACGGATGGTCAGCCGGGTCTATAAAACCCTAAATCCCCGGGACTCGGGATGCCACATTGGGCTAGGATCTCACAGTGGATCCTGACCCTAGCCTGACAACAAGTTCACTGGACCTTACAGCATGACACTGACAGACATAAAACAAATACATAAAACTGTATAAACCAGTACAACCATAAGGTATACAAGATCATAGCCAGTATAAAGCAACATCCTACACAGGAGGTATACAAAACATCATCCCCACACATGAGGGAAACATAAACATCCCCAACCCATAACCACCTAATGTACGAGAGTCCTCGGCCTGTCACCTTGCCAGATCACTCAGCAACTCTCCTATCCTGCAAGCCATCTACAACATGGTATGAAACCATTAGCTAACCATACGTATATGAGGTAATGCATACGCACAAGCACAAATCATGAAAGATAAACACATAATCATGCTGTCACACATTTACCCATTTTATCATCTTTATATAATAGTCATTCACTCAAGTCGTATATATATATAGATAGATGAAACTATGTGACACGAGGAACATATCATCCTCGCCTCTGGGCCTGCTAGCTGACTGTAGTAGTATTGGTCACACAACCCGCGTACCCTATGGGAGTGGATTGCGCCCTTCCTGTAAAGCCATTCAGCTGGCTTGACGTCAGAGAGCCTCCCAGACTCCACGGTAGGATGAAAGGAAAAGGTTATCACAACCACACATATGGGGCAATAAATAAAACATAGGTCGGTAATAATCGACATCATATGCTATCATATCAAGCATATAACACACACACCACTCATGCAAACACCCAATATAAGGATGGTAGCTAAGTAAGTCCTACGGACTTACCTCAACCTCGTACAATCACAACCACGATCAACCTCCAATCCTGAGAGGGACATTGCCTAATAACAAGGCATAAAGAGATATCAATACTTCTATAAATAAAAAATGTCACACCTAGACCCAATGGATCCATAAGGATCATACTCAATCTATAAGCCTCACAACCAACTAAACCTCAATATCTCAACATAACTCACAATTCCTCAAATCTCAAGGTAGTATATAATCAACATTCCTCAATCTCCATTTTAATCTTAATTTAATTAATTAACCTTTAATTAATTAATTAATTTTGCTAGAATAACGTTTTGCCCGCAGGCAATTTCTAAACCCACCTGTCATCAAGATTTCATCAAACAAACTACCCATAATCACCAGAATAATATAACAACCATAATGGAATTTCTAATTATCCATTTTGACAAGCCTAAAGTCAATTTAGGCCAAATTGCAGTATGAAAAATGAATAAATTCATTACTTATTCGCTACTAACCCGAATGACGATCTGAAAGAAGATTCGGAATCAGAACGACGCAGGCTTCGCATGGACAACATCAAATTCACCGGAATCTGAGCGACGGAACTGTCCTAGTGACATATATACTCGACCAGACCTCCATATACTCGGAAATGCAGAAACTCGGTACCGATATGAATAGATGAATCCAGAAACTCAAACGGAATTGAAATCGGATTAGAAACGGAGAGTAGATCAGAGTTTGAAGGTTGAGAGAAATCAGAGCTTTTACGAAGAAACGTGAAAGGAAATGAATTAATAAAGGATTTTCCTCTATTTATAGTGAAGACGATAAGTATCCTTTAGGGAAGTCGATAATTATCCTTTAACTGATCCAAAGGCGGGTCGAACCTCCTTCTCCAAACTTCTCGAGATTGGGATAATAAATGTGGAATATTATAGGGATAATTATTCCACAACTACCTCGGAAAACGTGTATTCCTCAGCCGTCATTCTTAGCCGTTAAGAAACGAAATAACGACTCTTTTGGCCGTTTTGCCTCGCCACGTTATTTCATATCTAGGACATATCCGATGTCCTGATCATTTCTCTCAAGTGCATTTTTATTAATTGGAGCTCTCAAATGCTCCAAATAACACCGGTGGGTAAAAATAATTACCCTGGAAAAAAGTGAAAATTTCCCCAAACGTCCAAAACTACGCCAGGAACATAACGGTGGGACTCATACTCATCACTTGCGAAATATTCGCGAGTTATATGTCAATTACTATCAACGATTAAGTTAATCAACATTAATTAGAATTCAGAAATTCTAGCTATTACATCACACACCCCTTAAAATCTCTCGGACCCATACGCCGAGGTATAAACAATGTCTTTATCGGAGGTATCACACCTCCGTTCAAAGGTATCAACCTATAACAATCTATAACCTCAAAACATAAGCATGGAGGAATCATCAACTCCAGAAAATAGGATCATAACGCTATCCCAAAGGCATGGAGTTAAAACATCTCCAATAGTCTAATCCTATCCCAAAGGTACAACGGCAAAACATTTCTGGCAACTATATCCTTAATCACACCGTGGAGGAAAAACATCTCCAAGAACTATAATCATTATAACAGTATGGAGGAAATAGACATCCAACTGGCTCACATCACAAGGGCATGGAGGAAAAACATCTCTAGCTACCAACTCATCCTCAAGGAGGAAACACATCTCCAAAACACAAATGACCGTATGGCGGATGAACATCTCCAGAAATCTCTATACCTAAATCCCAAACATGGAGGTAATATGATCTCCAACTAACCTAATCTCATTCTACAACATGAAGGTAGAACCATCTCCAACTGACCTATACACGATGGTATGGAGGTAGAACTTCTCCAATGGTAAAATCATTGTTCGCGGGCTTGGAGGTAAAACTTCTCCAGCCATAACATAACTTTCCTTAACATAACAAGATCCACTAGGATCACCAATAATCTAGCACGGAAGAGAACATCACATATCACATAATCACATCATCATATATCTCATAATATACAACCATGGCTTGCTCAACAAGTCTATGGTACAACCTTCTCTGCATAAACTCGGATTAGTTCCTATGGATACTATCATCAGTCACCAGGTGGCCTCGTCTTGGTCACTATACTCTCATTATCAAAATGTTCTTTAAGCATAAACGTCTTATACCTCATTCTAAGACTATAACAGGATATTCAGCAACCATGTGGTCTGTCTCGACCACTAAATCATCATGACTCACAGTGCGTCTCGGATCTGGTATATACTCCCTTAGCTGAGACACGTGAACAACAGGGTAAATATCCTCTAACCTCGGAGGCAAAGATACTATGTATGCTGCCCTCCCAACTCTGTCCAGTATCTAGAAAGGACTGACATATCGGGGACTCAACTTCCCCCCTTATGCCAAAACATCTGACACCTCGCGTCAGAGATACTCTCAGCCAGACATGAGCTCCTATTCTGAACTCTAGAGGCCGGCGCCTCTTGTCTACATACGACTTCTGGCGACTCTGTGCCGCCAACATCCTCTTCCTAAACAGCGCTACTCGAGCCATAGCATCCTGAATCTTCTCTGGTGCTATCCCACTAGTACTGCTAGGCTCATCCCATCCTAAAGGTGTACGGAACCTATGTCCATACAATGCCTCATATGGAGCCATCCCAATAGATGCATGCCAGCTGTTGTTGTATGAGAACTCAACCAATGGAAGGTAATCTGACCATCAATGTCCCCAATCTAAAACACAAACTCGTAGCATATCCTCAAAGGTCTGGATGGTCCTCTGACTGACCATCGGTCTGGGGGTGAAACACAGTCGTGAAGTGTAGACTCGTCCCCAAAGCAGTTTGAATCTGCTGCCCAAACCTTGAGGTAAATCGCCCATCTCGATCAGAGACGATTGTCCTCGGTACACCATGGAGTCTCACTATCTTCCTAGTTTACTTTTCACCTAATCTGCTCACTGGCCACGTTTCTCTGATAGGGATGAAACGTGCAGTCTTCGTCAGTCTATCTACCACAACCCAGATAGCATCAAAACTCCTATTGGCCTCAATCCGGTCACAAAGTCTATGGAGACGTCCTCCCATTTCCACTACTGCACTGGTAGTGGATGAAGCTCACCTCTAGGTCTGCAATGCTCTATCTTGACTTGTTGACAGGTCGCCACTGTGCAACAAATCTGGCTACATCGGGCTTCAACCCTCCCCACCAATATGATCGTCTCACATCATGGTACATCTTATTCGTATGTGGATGTACTGAGTAAGGCGTACAGTGAGCCTCCTATAAAATCCTCTGTCTCAGCTCTGCATCAGCTGGTACATAGACGCGGTCGCAGTGTCTCATCACTCCATCTGCTCCAAGGGAGAACTGTGGTGCCTCACCATGAGACATCTTGTCTCGTATCCTCGTCAACATTGAGCGGTCCCCTACTTCTGTTGGATCTCATCCAACAGATCTGGTAGAACTTTAAAGCGTATAGCTGGGCATCCTCATCAGGAAGCTAGATGTCCAACCCAAGCCGGATCCCTCTAAAGTTGAGGCTGAACTATCATTCTCGCAATCGCCTTCTCTCGAGGCGTCTTCATACTCAGGGCATCGGCAACAACGTTCGCCTTCCCTGGATGATACAGAATCTCAAGGTCAAAATCCTAAGTTAGCTTAAACCATCTACGATGGCGGTTATTCAATTCCCGCTACGTAAAACTATACTTCAGACTCTTATGGTTTGTGAAGATCTAGCATATAGCACCATACTAGTAATGTCTCCAGATCTTCAAAGCATGAACTACCGCTGCTAACTCTAGATCATGAGTCAGGTATTCCCTCATAGGTCTTCAACTGTCGAGACGCATATGCAATAACTTTGCCTCTCTGCATCAACACACATCTTGCCAAGATTGAAACATCATCATACTACACGAAACCACCAATGCCCTATGGTTGTGCTAACATAGGAGTAGAAGTCCATCTTCCTTCCGCTCCTCAATCGATAAGAACACGGCTTGGACTATATAAATCAAATAGTCTTCTCAACAAACTGATACATGATCAAGCTATCATATAAACTCCTCCACAGACAACGATAATATCTGGTTACTCCGAAAAGGCTACTTCAGAGGTTACGAACTTCATCGACATTTGTCGATATTGTTCCAACTACAACAGTTATAATCCTTCTCGAATTAATCTATATTCCATATATGTTGCGGCGTTTTCGTGAGCCTGAATGACATCACTACAACTCGTAGTGGCCATACCGAGTCCGAAATGCCGTTTTGGGCACATCCTATTCTCTCATTCTCATCCGGTCATATCCAGGTCTGCACTCTTATTTGGAAAACTCAGAAGTTCCTTGCAACAAATCTATCAATTCATCCCTGTTGGTAATGAACACTCGTTCTTAATAATCATCTTACTTACTCTCAAAAATTCGCGCACAGCTACAACATTTCTTCTTCCATACGAAAACATGGATATATTCAAAATCATTCAGATGCTCCAGCTCTAACTTGATGCCGGAATCCACGCTCTTCCATACCATAGACTAGATGTTATATCAAACATACTCACAAATCCTCGTATTACCAAGACTCTCGTATTCCTCATTACATACATCAGAAAGCCTCATAGGCTCACACAATCAGCCTCGCTGCTAATAACAACACACATCCTTCAAGATCTCTATCACAAGAAAGGTCACAATCTAATCCATCATAACAGTGGTCAATATGGTCCATCTATTATAGTTCAAACTACACTTATAGCGATCTACTCGATCCTCTACTTCCTCACGTTCAAAGACATAACAAAGAAGTCTACAAGAGAAAATCACAAGTCCCGATATAACTGGGCTAACACACATCTCGCGGGTACCTCTGACCCCAAAACAACTGAGTAACCCTAAGTAAAGGGTACTCCCTATATCACATCTAAACCCACGTTCAACACATACATAAAAAAGAGGGCATAACACCAACACCAAAAGAACTCAAAAAGGTAAAACATTACTAAGAATGGTACCAGAAAACAACTAACATTAACAACTCCACTACACCTCACCGCTCATTGTTCGCTCCAAACGGTGTGTGCAAGCTTTAAATTTATAACCCTAGACTTAAGCTTAGAACAAGGATGCGAACCCGCAGTGTACGGGTCAATCGTAGTAAAAGCAAGAAAATTTCAGGGGTCGATCACAGGGACTCGGTGAAACAAAGTCAACACGGTATGCTATGTCAATTCTAACCACAAGAGCGATTAATGCAATCAAAGATGAATAAGAAGTCAATAAAGCAAACATGCAATTCTAGGGATTAAGGCATCTAGTTGTGGTTCCAACTCAAGATCTATAGATAAGCGGACAAAGCTGAGATTTTTGCGTGGGGAAGGTGTTTCTAAAGTGGAGTAGATCACCGGGTAAGTCTCACTACACATTAATCCTAAACCGTAACTCCTATTACCGGGTAAGTCTCAAGGAATCAAGATACAGAACTATAACCTCAAACTAACACACCATCTAAGGGAATAGAATCAACCTTTACCGGGTAAGTCTCAGGCTAACTCACAAAGATGGGATGCAAGCACACTCAAACCCCAATAAAGGATAAACCTTTATTACCTACACTTATGATCGTTGGTACACAAACTAAGGAATTACCGGGTAAGTCTCATCCTAAGCTTGCTTTGAACCAGAAAGGTGTAATAAGAATAGGATTTGGCAAACTCTAACACTTAACTCTCAGTTTAGGGTCGGATAAGTCACCTCGGTCAGAAGAATTCCACCCCGGCCGAGATGTTCATCAACCGAACGAGATGCTTAGGGTTAAGGTTAAAGACTCGAACTTTCAGGATCCTACTGGAATCTAAGATCATTCTATCATTGTTTTTCCCACAACCTTCAGCCAATCACCCTAGAATCACACAAGGAAATTAGCCACTCATCATCATTATGAAAGTATTAAATGTAAGGGAAGAAGGTGAATATTTGAACAAAGAAGAATTTAATGAAAAGACTTCAATAACTGAATCAAATATCACAACAAAGCGTTCCTTGGATAGCAATCCAAAAAAGACAAGACAACAATTGAGGGAATTGAAGACAATCTTACAAAACCCTTCAATAAAGCTATAAAAGCTATGGACTTCAATCTTCCTTCAACCTTCAAAAAGGTTCTTCAATTCTCCCAACTTGGGGTATGCGGCTGCTGCGTATTTTTTCGGTGTAGGCGGATGTTGGATTTGTGGAAAATCCAACCCTTTTTATAGGAAAATAAACCTCCAAAGATAATAAATCTTAAGAAGATATTATCCCATAAATATAGGTAAAATATATATTCTGCATATCTCCTTCCTTCCAGAAGCCAAGCCCAAAAATATATGATCACTTTCCAATTTTAAAAGATCTCAGCCAAGAATAAAATATTCTAGCCGCGTCCTAGGTATTCGCCTCGGTCGAGTCGGCCTCTCTGGATTGCCTCGGTCGAGGTGAACCTTTGATCAACCGAGGTGACTCACAACAGAATGTGAAATCTCTCAAAACTGGTCCAAAGTAAATCTTTAATCCATGGCTATGCTTCCTGGATGTAGCTCCAAATGACTCATGACTCCTTTTGCTCCTTTTTGATGCAAAACGTACCATATTACCTGCAATTACAACGAAACTAGGTGTAGACCTCGATTCTCGCAAAGGTAGATGAAATGGTAGTAAAATCGCATAATGTACATACAAACATGCAGTTTATGAAAGATAAAACGTCCAAACAAACCCCAAAATATAGACTATAATTCATGCTATCAAAATACCCCATACTTAGCCCTTGCTTGTCCCCAAGCAAGTTCCTCATATAAAAGATAAGATAGAATGGATTATAAGTCAAGAAAATCAATGAAAAAGCTTTTCAAAAACATTTTATGGTGTGCAACTATCATAGATTACTCTAAGAGAATACTTCCTGGAAATTAAAAACTCAATATGCTCAAAACATTTTATAAATATAGAAAAGTTGTTCATCTTTGCATAAAATCATAGAATGCATAATAAATCATAATTATCAAAATTAATCATGTATAATCCGATTTAAACCGCTAAGTCAATCAACAAGCTCAAGGTCTCAAGGGCTTCCCAAAAGAAAAGGTCAAGAAACGTGTAGGGTAGGGATGTATGTAAGGTAATGTGGTGCTAGAATCCGGGAAAAGGATGAACTTCACTTTCACTTTGACTTGCAACATCTTCCACCAATAAGCTTTGCTTATTTCACACTTTTTTCTCTTTTACTTTACTTTTTGGGATGCATGGACAGAGGTGCACAATAACCGAAGCCTAGGAGATCCGCAATCATCAATTTCTCGAGATGCATCAAACCCTTGATGCACATACCATGACCCGTTAGGAATATCGCTCAATCCGATTTTGGCAAGACACAAACACCCGGCTATGTGAATGGTGCCGAGTTACTCATCTTCATGATTGACTTCCCCAAACCTATTATTGCTTTCTAACACTTTCACTTCCAGCCACTTCTCAATTTTAACTTGCTTTCACCACTTCGCTTGCTTCCAAATTCCCGGATAGGTAAAGGGAGGCAAAATGTATATGAGGGGCTAAGCATGATCAAGAAGAAGAAGAAGAAGAGAATGAATTGCCTTGGTCTTTCCAAGAAGAACGTGAGAGAACTTAACCTGCGGTGTCAACCTTCAAATTCAACATAATTTGGATAAAACAAAGTATTAAACATGCCAATAATTTCAAACAAAGCATTTAGCAACTTAAACATATTATAAAACCTTTCAAACACAAAAAGAATTTAAAACCAGTAGGTAAACAGAATCTTCACTGAGATCATATCCAGATAAGTAACACAAAAATCGTTTTCGAAAACTCTCAGTTAATACCACCGCGGTCGAGATGTTCTTGGTTCAACCGAGGTGAAACACCTCGTTCGGCCAAAATCTCCTCGGTCGAGGTCAAAAATTTTTTATATACCCCAAAAACTTAGATTTATTTTTGGTTTCGACGTTTTTCTCAATCAAATAACCTGTAGGTTTGCATGTAATATCAGATAATCATATAAAGGCAAATGAAGCATAAATATGAAAATATCCAATAAATAAAATACATCAAAAGTGTCGAATACATCAAAGGTAGCCACATAGTCAAATAACAAACACCCCATACTTGAGACACACTGTCCCAGTGGGTATAATAAAAGTCTAAATAAAAGAGGACTCATCGGATAAGAGCCGAACTGCATAAAAAATATAATAAATAAACCCTGCAGCTCCTCAGTAGTCCTGATCCGGCGGTGGTGGTGGAGGTACATAAGGATGCTGGGTCGGATCAAACGGATAGCCCATAGTCTGCTGGAACTGTAGCTCCATCATCCTACGCTGATAGTGCTGCCCCTCCAACATCTGCTGAGTCCAGTTGTCAAGGTATCGGTGCTGGGCGGCAAATCTCTCATGTATGTCCACTGTAAGGGCAGCGTATGAGTCTATCATCTGATCTGTCAAGTCGTCGATCCGACGATGAGCCTCTGCATCTCTATGACGGCGTGTCCGACGCCTAACAGATCTAGCGGGAGGTGCAGCAGGTGCAGGCTCAGTATCCTCCTCGTCATCTAAATCAATAATAGGTGGCGCGCTCGTCCCAGCAGTATCTGTCCCTGTGTCCATCGGGACGCTGCCTCCTCTCTCATCCACTGTCTCATCATCGTCGTCATCCTCATCCTCGGCCTCCTCCTCAGCCTCCTCCTCAGCCTCAGCAGGGGCAGCTGCTCCTGCTCTGTAATCCTCCATAAGTGGACCCCAAGCAGTCTGCCAGAAATGTGGATCAAAGACAGAGAACTGTGCAGACCATCTGATGCCCTGAGGTGCGGTCAGCTCCCATGGCATAGCGACGTAAGGTGTAGTCAAACCACGGGGAACTAGAATCCTCCGTGTAATCATCTCCTGAAGTCCGAGCGGCTTGGTAGCCGCCACCATGGTACACCTACTCAGATCCATATCCTGATACCGAGCGATATGAGTCACTATCCCTCCGCAGCATATATCTCCCTTCCCTTTGGCCTTGATCTTGTGCAGATCCTCTGCCAGCATCAATCCAAAGTCAGGGTATCCACCTGTGACCATGCATTATAAAGAGAAGAGCTCCCCCTGTCGGACCTTCTGGGGCGTCTCAGTACGCGCCAGAAGCGTCTCGCTGAAGATCCTGTGGACTAACCGAAAAGCTAGATGATAGATAAGCTTCGCCCTGGAATCACCAGGGCGCCACCTGTCTGCATGCCTCGTGATGTGGGCGATCTGACCCCAGAACTCTCTAGCTACAGCTCGGGTCGGGAAATCTACACCGGTGGGGGCAGGGAAGCCAAAAATGTCTCTCCAATAGTCAAGAGGTACTAGGTAGTTCCGGTTCATCAACCGGTACTTCACAGCCCTCTCTGTGGGGAGGTAAGTGAAGGAACTGACGAACTCGAGGGTCGGCTCAAGGTAGGCTGGGGCTCGGATCTCAGTAAACTGATCCAGCCCGACTGTGGTGATCATCCTCCTAAGCTCTCCATCTACGTGGAGACAGTCAAAGGCAGAAACGTCCAGAAATCTAGGAGCGATAACTAGACGACTAGCAATGCGATCATAATCTACCCGGTGTCTCTCGTGGATCACCGGGATAGAAGGTCGGGATGAGGAAGAAGAAGGGGAAGGAGAGGATCTATCCCTAAGGGCTAAAAATCTGTCAGAACTCATCTTCAACTGTACTGTCAGACTACCTCGTTCGACTGACAAACTCCAAGAATCACCTCGACCGAGGTGCAGATCGACTGGACCGAGGCGAAGACAGTCGCGATTTCAACTCTCTGATTTTCAGTTCTTTTCCCCCAAAAATCACTACCGATGCTTCCTAAGGGGTACTTAAAGGTTTCCTCAACAGAATCAAGGGCAACCAAAGCCCAAATATCAGTAAACGAACGAGTTTAGGTTTTCGAACGTTTTTACCTCGTTTCGGTCGAAACGCTCAAATTTCTTGCAGATCTGTAGTTGCAATCGACTCCTCTATCCTTCAATCTCGGTTTGGAAGCAGAAATTGTTGAAAACGAGAAAAAAACGAGATGAGCGAGGTGCTTCTGTCCGCCGCGGTCGAGGAGGGTAAAAAAAAGTGAAAATGTAATTTTTCCCCCTTTTATACTGTTACTAGATCTGCTGTCACCTCGGTCGAGATGGTCTCGACTGGCCCGAGGTGGTATGGACCGAGGCGGTTCTGCAGAAACCCTAGTCGCCTCGGTTGCTCAAGAATCAACTCGGTCGAGGTGCTCTGACAGTGACCGAGGTGCTTCTGTCTTCTCAGAATCTCGAACTTCTGTCCTTCCAGTTGTGCTCCTCCTTAGATATTCCCTGTTGTCTGTCCAAAACGCCAAAAACAAAGCAAAGCAAAGCAAAAGCAAAAACTATCTAAACTAGACTAGAAAACGGGAAAAGAGAGCAATACCTTGGGTTGCCTCCCAAGAAGCGCTTGATTTAAGGTCGCTAGCTGGACCATAGTGCGTCTCAAACGAGGTAGGAGGTTCCCTCACCCCATACTTCACCTCCATCGTGGGGTGAAGTAAGTAGATCCATCAAACGCTCCCGGACGTGTAAGTGCTCGTCGGGGAATGAATCGTCTATGGGTGAGCTATCCGTCTCGCGGGAGGATTCCGGTAGCCGGTTGAGGTGATCCGCAACCGAATTCTCGGATCCCTTCTTATCGCGGATCTCTAGGTCAAACTCTTGAAGCAAGAGAATCCATCGAATAAGGCGCGGTTTTGCATCTTTCTTAGCCAACAAGTAACGAATGGCTGCATGGTCGGTGTAGACAATGACTTTCGCCCCTACTAGATAGGAACGAAACTTCTCGAAAGCATATACAACCGCCAATAACTCTTTCTCGGTGGTAGCGTAGTTACGTTGTGCTTCATCTAGCGTCTTGCTAGCATAATAAATGGCGGTGGTCCGTCCATCTTTCTTCTGTCCGAGCACCGCTCCTACGGCTACATCACTAGCGTCACACATGACCTCGAAGGGCAAGGTCCAATCAGGAGGTTGGATAATGGGAGCGGAGATCAACGCTTCCTTAATCCTGTAAAAAGCATCAAGACACTCCTACGAAAACTCAAAAACAACATCTTTATTCAAGAGGTTAGTTAGAGGTTTAGAAATCTTAGAGAAGTCCTTGATGAATCTCCTGTAGAAACCTGCATGCCCGAGAAAACTCCTCACACCTTTATCAGAACAAGGAGGAGGGAGTTTCTCAATAGTCTCGATCTTAGCTCGATCGACCTCAATACCTCGATTAGAAACGAGGTGTCCTAACACAATGCCTTCATTAACCATAAAATGATACTTCTCCCAATTCAAAACAAGGTTAGTGTCTTCACATCTTTTAAGCACTAGAGAAAGGTTAGATAGGCAATCATCAAAAGAGGAACCATATACAGAAAAATCATCCATAAATACCTCCATGATCTCCTCTATGTACTCGGAAAAGATAGCCATCATGCATCGCTGGAAGGTAGCGGGTGCATTACACAATCCGAATGGCATCCTCCGATAGGCAAATGTCCCCCATGGACAAGTGAAAGTGGTCTTCTCCTGATCATCCGGATGGATAGGAATCTGGAAGAACCCACTATAGCCGTCCAAGTAACAAAAGTGTGAATGCTGGGCCAACCGTTCGAGCATTTGATCAATGAAAGGGAGCGGAAAATGATCCTTCCGAGTCGCCGTGTTCAGCTTCCTATAGTCGATGCAAACTCTCCAGCCCGTAACGGTCCTTGTTGGGATCAACTCGTTGTTCTTATTCGTCACAACGGTCATCCCTCCTTTCTTCGGAACGACATGCACCGGGCTAACCCACTTGCTGTCCGAGATAGGATAAATAATACATGCATCCAACAACTTAAGAACTTCCTTCTTCACAACCTCTTTCATGATCGGATTTAACCGTCTTTGAGGTTCCCGTGAAGTCTTATGATTATCTTCCATTAGAATTATATGCATGCAGAAAGAAGGTTTAATGCCAATAAGATCATCCGTGGTGTAGCCTATGGCTTTTCGATGCTTTCTCAGGACATGCATTAGCTTAGATAATTCAGAATCGGAGAGGGAAGCGCTAGCAATAACGGGATAAGTAGAATCCGGCCCAAGAAAGATATACCTCAAGTGACTAGGGAGTTGTTTAAGCTCCACTACTGGGGGTGCTTTCTGGGAGGGATCTTCGCTTCCTCTTTCTAGTGGAGTGGTGTCGGAAACTGGACTGGATGCAGTCTCAGTTTGAATCGTCTCGCTGTCGACCTCGGTCGAGGCGCAAAGGCGTTGACCGAGGTGTTCTTCAGTCGCCTCGCTCAGTCCAGAAAGTGCCTCGGTCGAGGTACTGCTACTGGATCCGAGGCTGGAGATCTTCGTCTCTTGGATCAGCTTCTCTGTTATAGCTCCTGGATCTTCTTCCAGTGCCTTCAAGCTCCGTATATCTGCATCACAAGAAGCATCTATACCTTCCTCCATTAAACTGAAGCTAATAACCCTTTCGAGTGGATCATTAATAAGGATAGAGCTCACCAATTCTCTTGATTCTTCTTCATCGTAGATGTTGAAGATATCATCAGTTAGTTGCTCCCCTTTCATGGCTGCAAGTAGTGCGAATTCCACCTCATCGCCACCAACGTTGAATTTCAACTTGGCGTTCTTACAATCCACGTTGCAACCCGAAGTTGCTAAAAATGGCCTCCCGAGAATAATAGGTACTGGATAATCTGCGGGAATGTCAAGTACAACAAAATCTATAGGTAGATAGAAATTACCCAACTTGACCGGAACGTCTTCCAAGATGCCCACGGGATGGGTAATGGAGCGATCCGCCATGTAAAGTCGAATCTTGACCGGCTTGGGCTCTCCAAGGCCGATCTTCGTGCATAGCTCCAGCGGGATGATGCTCACGCTGGCTCCTAGATCGCAAAGGGCTTCACAAGTGACATCCCCAACTTGAATGGGAATGCAAAATGAGCCGGGATCTCTCAACTTAGGTGGCATCTTTTCCTTCATGATCTTGATAAGCTCCGAAGATTTAGATGTCATCCTAACTTCACCAACATCCTCCAGCTTCCTCTTCCTTGATAAGATTTCTTTTAAGAACTTCCCATAGGCGGGCATACCTAAAATAGCATCAAGGAAAGGAATATTAATATGTAGCTTATTCATCAAGTCAAGAAACTTACCAAAGTGCTTGTCTAGATGTGCTCTGGCTCTGGACTGAGGGAATGGAAGTGGTGGTTTATATGCAGGAGGTGGAACATAAGTTTCTGTCGTTCCTCCTGCTTTCTGTTGCGCCGCCTCGGTTGGCATCTCGGTCGAGGTGTTCTTCGACTGGATCTGGACCGAGGTGGTCTGCGTCGAGCGAGGTACTGGATCTGCAGTTTTGAGTCCACTCCTCGTTGTTATGGCCATGCACTGGCCCTTAGGGTTAGTTTCCGTCTTTGCTGGAAGCTTCCCTGGATCTCTTGGCGCTTCATTCGCCCTATTATCAAGTTGTTGTTCGAAGGATTTTTGGGCCCTCGAAAATGAAGTCATAGAATTCTCCATAGCACTAAGCTTGATCAAGATTGCCTCTAGGACTGCGTCCTTCTTTTCCGGCTGAGACGAACTTGATCCTTGCCCTTGGCTCTTCAATGGAGTAGAAGAAGAAGAAGAAGGAGAAGAGAGGAAAGGATTAGAGGAATCATTAGAGTTGGAGTTTGAATAATTGTTACCGTGGTTTTGATTATTCGCCCTCCAGTTGTTGCTATTGGATCCTCTATTGTTGTTGTTGTAGTTGTTGTTTTGGGGTCCGTTGTTGTTGTTACGGTACCCGTTATTGTTGTTGTTGTTGTTCCTTTGCCCTTGCTCTTCCTTCTTAGTTTGAGCCATCAAGAGCTCCTTCAATTGCTTCACGTCATTCTTCAATGATGTGAGTTGATTGTTGTTGGGTTGAGTCTCTTGAAAG
This sequence comes from Fagopyrum esculentum, assembly GCA_033239045.1. Taxonomy (NCBI): domain Eukaryota; kingdom Viridiplantae; phylum Streptophyta; class Magnoliopsida; order Caryophyllales; family Polygonaceae; genus Fagopyrum; species Fagopyrum esculentum. The sequence continues at coordinate 22,287,969 of BSUD01000004.1, read as the reverse complement.
TTGATTCTTTTTACTCCACCTTCGGCTCCTTGGTGGGTATACTTCTCCATGTGCAAGGCTTGCTTCTCAATGAAGTCCCATGCATCATCAATCGCCATGTCCATGAAGGTACCGGCGGAGAGTAGTTGGAGATTGAACTGGGTGCTTCCGTCCAGCCCTTTGAAGTAGATCTCCAACAACTCGATCTTTGGAATCCCATGATGTGGGCAATCCAAAAGGATATCCTTGAACCGCTCCCAAGATTTGGACAAGCTCTCCTTGTCCTTCATGATGAAAGCATTGATCTTCCCTCTCATTTCAGCAGTCTTTGAGGGGGGAAAGAATTTGGTTAGGAATTCCGTAGTCATCTCCTCCCATGTGCTAATTTTTCCTGGAGGAAGAGATTGATACCAAGTAAGAGCTCTATCTTTTAAAGAAAAGTAAAAAGGTCTTAGCTTGTAGTTGTTGTTCTCAATTCTGGGAGGTCGCAAGGTTTCCATCAAGATCTTGTAGTTTTGAAGATGTTGATGCGGCGACTCCTTCTCTAGCCCTCCGAATTGGCATTGGCGAATCATGGCTAGAACTTGCGGTCGAAGTTCGTAGTCATGATCCGCTGGATCTCTTAGGTTCACTCCTGGACGCCTCAGCTGTTGATTAGGGTCCATCCTTTGACCTAGGGTTTGTGGGATTCCTGCAAGAAGAACATCTCGGACTGGTATCCGAGGTGGAAGTACATCGGCCGGGGCGTCAGGTATTGGAATCTGCCTCGGTCGAGGATCAACTACTAGATCCTGCATCGGTCGAAGTAGAATCTGGTTCCGAATGGCGGCAATCTCAGCTTCGATTGCTGCAGTTCTGGTGCGATTCTCCTCTTTTTCTAGCATGAGTTCTTCCTTGCTGAGGCGCAGCAGCTCCTGCGTCTCTCTCAATTGGGCCGCAAGATCGCGATCGTCTTGTTGGGCCATCTTTGCTTCTCTTAAGCGTCTCTTGTATGTCTTTTCTGGTTCGGGATCGTAAGGAACGATTTCCTTCCCAGTGCGGGTTCTTCGCATATACCTAAGAAATAACCTGCAAAAGTCACTCAAGTAGAGTGGTTAGACAAAACGGGGCAAATGCCCCAAGAGCAAACCGTACCGGCTCGGTCTAGACCAAGTCCCCGGCAACGGCGCCAAAAACTTGTTCGCTCCAAACGGTGTGTGCAAGCTTTAAATTTATAACCCTAGACTTAAGCTTAGAACAAGGATGCGAACCCGCAGTGTACGGGTCAATCGTAGTAAAAGCAAGAAAATTTCAGGGGTCGATCACAGGGACTCGGTGAAACAAAGTCAACACGGTATGCTATGTCAATTCTAACCACAAGAGCGATTAATGCAATCAAAGATGAATAAGAAGTCAATAAAGCAAACATGCAATTCTAGGGATTAAGGCATCTAGTTGTGGTTCCAACTCAAGATCTATAGATAAGCGGACAAAGCTGAGATTTTTGCGTGGGGAAGGTGTTTCTAAAGTGGAGTAGATCACCGGGTAAGTCTCACTACACATTAATCCTAAACCGTAACTCCTATTACCGGGTAAGTCTCAAGGAATCAAGATACAGAACTATAACCTCAAACTAACACACCATCTAAGGGAATAGAATCAACCTTTACCGGGTAAGTCTCAGGCTAACTCACAAAGATGGGATGGAAGCACACTCAAACCCCAATAAAGGATAAACCTTTATTACCTACACTTATGATCGTTGTTACACAAACTAAGGAATTACCGGGTAAGTCTCATCCTAAGCTTGCTTTGAACCAGAAAGGTGTAATAAGAATAGGATTTGGCAAACTCTAACACTTAACTCTCAGTTTAGGGTCGGATAAGTCACCTCGGTCAGAAGAATTCCACCCCGGCCGAGATGTTCATCAACCGAACGAGATGCTTAGGGTTAAGGTTAAAGACTCGAACTTTCAGGATCCTACTGGAATCTAAGATCATTCTATCATTGTTTTTCCCACAACCTTCAGCCAATCACCCTAGAATCACACAAGGAAATTAGCCACTCATCATCATTATGAAAGTATTAAATGTAAGGGAAGAAGGTGAATATTTGAACAAAGAAGAATTTAATGAAAAGACTTCAATAACTGAATCAAATATCACAACAAAGCGTTCCTTGGATAGCAATCCAAAAAAGACAAGACAACAATTGAGGGAATTGAAGACAATCTTACAAAACCCTTCAATAAAGCTATAAAAGCTATGGACTTCAATCTTCCTTCAACCTTCAAAAAGGTTCTTCAATTCTCCCAACTTGGGGTATGCGGCTGCTGCGTATTTTTTCGGTGTAGGCGGATGTTGGATTTGTGGAAAATCCAACCCTTTTTATAGGAAAATAAACCTCCAAAGATAATAAATCTTAAGAAGATATTATCCCATAAATATAGGTAAAATATATATTCTGCATATCTCCTTCCTTCCAGAAGCCAAGCCCAAAAATATATGATCACTTTCCAATTTTAAAAGATCTCAGCCAAGAATAAAATATTCTAGCCGCGTCCTAGGTATTCGCCTCGGTCGAGTCGGCCTCTCTGGATTGCCTCGGTCGAGGTGAACCTTTGATCAACCGAGGTGACTCACAACAGAATGTGAAATCTCTCAAAACTGGTCCAAAGTAAATCTTTAATCCATGGCTATGCTTCCTGGATGTAGCTCCAAATGACTCATGACTCCTTTTGCTCCTTTTTGATGCAAAACGTACCATATTACCTGCAATTACAACGAAACTAGGTGTAGACCTCGATTCTCGCAAAGGTAGATGAAATGGTAGTAAAATCGCATAATGTACATACAAACATGCAGTTTATGAAAGATAAAACGTCCAAACAAACCCCAAAATATAGACTATAATTCATGCTATCACTCATAACTCAAGTCTACGCTCTTCATGTATCACTTACGTCATCTTCATGATCTCTGCCTCTACTCCATCTACACCGGAAAGAGGAGAGTCCAACTGAGAAGGAACACTGCCTTGCTGACTAAAGGGAGCCAAATAGCCTAGTTCACCACATGTGAAGCAAGCTATCGGTACTAAAGAAAACTCAAAGGGCAAATGGCCTGGATCACCACAATTGAAACACGGTCGTCCCGTCTTCACAACCTGTGGGGCTGAAGGGAGACTCGATCTTCTTCGTTCAGCCTTAGTAACCTTAGCATGAGAGGAAACTTGCTGATGCGGTATCTTGTTTTGTCGACAGAAAATCGATCGTTGTCCGATCATACCATAGGTAAAACACGTCACTAAAGGTCTCTTACACTTCGGTCGTAGGTGTCCAGTCCCCCATAGTTGAAACAAGATCTTATCCCACCAGAAGTCCATGTGGACAAGGGATCACTCGAACGTCCATGTGCCAGACTCTGTCTTGCACCTGGAGGATCTGCTTCCTAACTTACTAGTTCAGTTCGTTGTTCCTACTTTGATCCGGAAGCTTCAATAGGTCCCACCGATGTTGGTAAACCCGGTGTAGCTTTACCTGATCTCACAGCATATTGTACTTGGCGTATATATTCTTGAAACTCGGGTCCACTCATCGAGACGTAATCGGTCTCCTCAGGCTCATTCTCTGCTATAGGCAAAACAACAGCGGAAACTGATTCTTGACCTATCACTATTGAAGGAAGAGGTGATCTATCAAAAGAATAGTTTGGAACCTTGTTATAGAATTTTATAGAGTTTCGGGACCAGGGGTAAAATGATCATTTACCCGTATAGTTTTTTGATAATTTCTTTATGTTCGATTATATATCTTAGAAGTTGGAGACTTCTAAGAAAGTGGGATACATTATTGATCCACTTGCCTTGTATAACATGCGACTGAGTTTCTACGGTTACAAACCGAGTCGAGATAAGTGGATTTGAGATTTGATTCAGGTAAGTCCTTGCGACTTACTTAGCTGGTTTTCTGGATGTTAGTTGAGTGATAATAGTGGTGTGTGTACAACGTGTTATAATAATAACTTGTTAGGACGACCATCGTTATTTTGTTTTAAGGCCCAAGTGTATGTATAACAGGCTGTGACATCACTGCCCAGCTCTGCCAGGAGACTGGGAGGTTCTCTATACCCTGACCATACATGTACAAGGTGAGATGCATCGGATTCATTCCTAATGGTTACACGGGGGCGGAGGCGAGGTTTGTGAATCCCCCGTGTCACAAAATAAGTATCATTAGTAAGAGTGAATGACTTAAATGAAGATAATAAATGGATTGTTTGAAAGCATGATGAGTATTTATTATTTTATGTGTGTGTGGGTGTTATTATTATTCTCCTAATGTTTAGATAACTAGCTAATGGTTGTTTTATTGTGTTTTTAGATTTACCGCAGGTTAGAATAACAACTGAGTGATCCGGAAGTAGTGGTCAGCCGAGTCTCCGTACTCCTTAGAATGGGGTTGGGATGTTTCCTTTGTTGTTCTTCCATCTTGTTAAGACAATTAGTCTATTTCGTTGTTTAAGTACTATAGGCTGTTAGACGTTGTTGCATTCATTCCTTTAAAAATACTATTTTATGAATTTCGGTTTTTCTTATTGTGTCTTGTTACAAGATCCTAGTAATATTGTTGCCAAACTGAGGTCGGGACCCATTGTGAGGTCCTAACCAGTAATGCTCCGTGTTTTGAGAATTCGGGGTGTTACAACATGGTATCAGAGCTCTAGGTTGGCAACAATGGCACTTGAAATCTTTTGAATGACCGAATAAGTACTTAAGCAGAACCCGAAAAGGGATCTGAGTTTTAAAAAGGACTTTTGATTTTCAAATGCATACATAGTCTGGTTGGGGATAGAAAGTACGGACCACCACTACTACCGCGGATCTCAGTATGCTTAGTATGGACTTTAGGTTGTTACTCTCTTTCGACTTATTAGCTTGATTATAATGATAGGTAATATAGATAAGAATATGCCGAAGATTAGTAGAATTTATAGTTATATTATGCCCTTAACGGAGATAACAGAATGAGATCCTCATTCAGTTGACACACCTAAGTATAATTGGAAGGTTTCAACACAAGGATAAGTATGCTCAGCTTTTGAGCATTAAGGTAGGCGAACATCCGGACAACTCCTTCGAACTTGTTAAGGAACGTCGAGACGGAAAAGTGAAGACTAAAAGACAACATCAACGACGATGACAAGAAGGGAACCCCGAGTCAACTCAATAGGACCAAATGAAGAAAATACATGAGAGTAGTTCCGGAAAAGCGTGAGATGACCGGAAAATATACAGTTTGGAAGAGACAAACCATAGGTTCTTTCGAGTGTGGTGTAAAGCAACGTTACAAACAAAGCGGATACCTTCAGAAACACACCGGGGCATGAAAGTCAAGGTGAAATATAGTAGCAATCCACACAAGAGGCATTGCATCTAAGCTTACTGACGGACCAGGAGGGAAAGCTTGAGGCTAGAAGTAGGGCGGAATATGATCACTCCAAACCAGCTACTTGACACCACAATCAAGATGAGAAAACCGAGACAATCATAAGCGTAGGAGCCGAGGAGATACAATGTCTATCCAAATACGAAGATTAAAGAGCCCCAAAATGGAGGCTTACGGGTTGCTAGGAAGTAGAAGACAAGTTTCCCAACAGGGAAGTAGGGTGACCTCTTATAGCACACGATAATTAAAACAAGGACCAGGATACAACAAATATCGGATTTCTATTAAGGCGGCATTACAAAACAACACCCCAAGTAAGAAAGGTGTATGAGAATTCGACGTACCTATAAGTTATCGTAGAAGATTTTTTAAGTCCGTAACAAAAGAAGAGTGATACAGTTGGACTAGTAAGAGTATATCGCTCTTATAGGAGTGTAGATTGTAGAAGAAGTATAAACGTAGAACCTGAAGGAGATAGAGTTTCACCAGGTATATCAAGCCTCAAAAGATATAGAAGAAGTAAGTCTACCTTCTTATAGACGATCCATTGCAGACTAATTGGTAATAACTGAGACTTTATACGTGCAGATTAAATAGTGATGACTGATTGACAGATGAGAAGAATAACCACAGAGTTACAAAAGAACTTTGTCGACAGATGGAGAAGCCCTTAAAGAGACTAGCTGCAAAAATTGTGAATTCAAACCAATACGAGTGCTAGTAACACTGAACAAAATCAAGTCAGTAACTCCAATTAAAAAGTTTTAGAGGAAGAATTGACGGTCGGAAATGACCCCTTATATAAGTGATGGTACAAAGAGAATTATTGTGAGTAGTTGCTTACCTACTAGCTAAGGAAAATTTTGTAGATCACGGTTAGTACAGATGGATTAGTATAAGGAGAACTAGAGGAGTAAGAAGAAGCAAATGATTGGGATCATGTCCTACGTCAACCATGAAAGAAGATGCTTAACATTCCACCCAAGTGGGATGAATCGTCCCTCCTGAGCAAAGGTGGGGGTCAATTTTTTCCGAATTTACAAAGAAAGCCTTGTGACTAAGAGGTGACAGAGAATAACTAGAGTTATAGAGGCGACGCAAACCTAGTGTTTTGGACTTGGTGCTTTGGTGAATGTATCGTTGAATTGTGAAGTGACTGAAGATAGAGTCTACATGATGGTTAGACTAAAGGTTATTATACGGATCCGTATTACACCAGTAAGATAGGTAACGAAAAGTGTTTATTTAGGAGTTTAAGGACAAATGGGGGTACCCCAACTTAAATTCAAGTTATTCCGTATAATTCCGTAATATAAAGATGGTTGAATAGTTGTGAGGCCCCGCACAAAAGGGTGTACCATAAAATCCCTCCTCGACTGATGAAAACAAAAATTACGGAAGATAATCAACGTAGTCCGTAAAGATCCTACGAGAACACTCCAAGGGATGTAACTACTATACGGAGTATAAAAAGTTAAAGAAGGTAAAACGACATGAGTTTAAGGACAACATAATAAATGCGGGTCGAGAAAGTTGATTTTTGAGAAAATCATATGCATTTGATATTTCTATATCAATAGTACTGGTAGATGTTTAATAAAAGTCATACTAGCGGACCGATAACCCTGTGATGGATAAAGTGTAAACTCAGCATATAGCTTAACTAGTGAGAAGGAAATTCTTGTATTAAAAGGCGGGTCATCCTAATTTTAAATAAAGTGTTGAGATGAGGGTGCCTTAGGGAATCCTTGCAAGAGTACTACGTAACTGAGGTTTCAACACGGAAGGGGTAGTAATGATCAATTGACAGATAACATGAGTCACCTAGTATAAGAGTGCACAAGACAAGCATGAGAGATCATCATGTGGTTTTACTATAGTCTCGGTGTAGACTTATCACCGCACCCCGAGAATTTGAGCTAAATAGAAAACTCCATGCTAAGAGCATAAATAGACCAAGTTAATGACTTATAGGTCAACTTCATGTACCCTATGTTGGAGGTTGAAGGGATCGTGGAAGGGTAATCACGTTGATTAGTCTTGTCGAGTGGTAAGTAGAGTTTCCTTCCAAGAAGGCGTGACCGGAGAGATATTTTGCTGAAGAGTTCTCAAAATTAATTGTGAAACTCCAAGGGGGTCGAGGATCACAGTTTTGAAAGATATGGATGGGATATCTCGAAGTTTTGGACACCCAGGGCACACGACTTAGAATATGAGCCTTCACGTTACGATAGTAAATCATCCCCAGACCGACGGTCGGTTTGAAAGGATCTTCCCGTATGGGAAGGGAAGCTACGAGCGGACACGTTATATTAGGGACCAAGTGGGACCAAACCACCTTCATTTTCCGGTATATGGATTGTATGATGGCAGAGGGTACGTATATTACGACATGTCTTCTTATAAGACGAGTTACAAACAAAACAAAATTGGTAAATAATTCTGAATCACGGAAGACATCATTATGATTAATGGGTGGCAAGAGATTGATTAGAGTAAGCGCAACGGAAGCATGGTGGACCTATAACCGACAAAACACGAAACTCAATGTTATGTCAACTATGACAACAAGTTAAGGGATTACATATCGATATGAAAATCTCCACGGGGGAATGTGAGTTTAGATTAAGTTGAAAGTAGAACTAGAAGTAGGTGAAGATTCATTCTCTAAGAGACTTTCCGACTGAGTCACCTTAGGAAGCCAGACCAAGCCAATTGTATTACAAAGAGCATTGAACAATTAGTAATGTTTGGTCAGAAGTACAGAGTATGGTTTCAGAATTGATAGACGGGATCTTCCAAAAGATAGAAGCAAGTGAGACCAGCAGAAGGAATAAAGTTTTCATAATTAGTCATGGTAGAGTCATCAAAAGAGCTGGAAGTGGGTTTGGTGAAGCAACTTGTTGAGATCTTAAAGCTGAATTGGAAGTTATTTATTGACCAACACCCCTACCCGTACCCGAGGGTGTACCCTAGTGTTCTACATGACCAGTTGAGAGAATACCTACTAGAACCGACACACGTCATCAGATATGAAAATCTGATAGTTGAGCCCGACCACACTTTTATGGAGTACCTAGTAGCGGTCCTGGAGCGCAGTACTAGACGCTTGCGGTCCAAGGAAAAAAAAACTGATGTTGAAGATCCAGTAGTCTAGACGAGGACTTGATGAGGCCACTTGAGAGACAGAGGAGAGCATTAGACGTAGTTATCGCGCATTCTTTGCGGAGATAGCCGTTAACGTTGTACCGATGAGTTAGTGCTCGGATGTTGTTTGTGTGATTTTTGTGATTATTCATGGTATTGAGTGATTGGGTTTTTATGTGTTGCGTAATTATGATGATTGAGTAGTTTGCAAGTTTAAAATAAAAAAAATTAAATAAATAAATAAATAAATAAAAATAAAATAAATAAATAAATAAATAAATAAATTTTACAACTCTATTTATGGAAGTCGTTTAATTAGATACCTTATTCTAAGTTTCGGGACGAAACTTATTTTAACGGGGTACTAATGTAATATCCGGAATTTTATTACCGTTTATTTCCGAGTCAAACCGGTTTTCGACTCGTTGATCGTTTATACGATACCTAAGATTTGTACCCACACAAATTTATATCATTTTATGTAAGCTTAACTCACATAAAATGATGAATTCCAAACCCTAATCTAGGTCATGACATGTGTTGGACAAGATCATGACAATCTTTTGACGAGGCCATGACGAGGCCATGACAAGCCCATGACCACATTTGACGAGATCAAGACGAGGTCATGACAAGCTGTTGACAAGGCCTTGACAAACCTTCATCCCACCTCTTTTTCTTTTTTTTTTCAGCCCATCTCTCCTTGCTTCGTTTCTTTTTTTTTCTCCTGCCTCACGCAGCCCATCAGCTGCTTGGTCACGTCCAACTAGCCCAAGAAGCAATAACCAGCCCGGTTCTCAGCCCTCGCCAGCCCAGAAAGCAACCCAATCTAGAAGATTCCCCAACCCACGTAGCGCTTCAGCCAGAAGATGTTGCTGACTCACCTCTCCTCCCAGCCGTTACGTCCCTCGTCCTCTATCCCAACCAGCGTAGATCAAGGAACGATTTACGCCCCTAGATCCCGCAACCTCTCCATTGCCTCCCTCCTCGATCTCCCAGCAAGGGCAGTAGTCGACACGATCGACCTTCCTTCTTCGGCACAAGATCATCCCTTCTGTTTTCCCTTTCCTAACCATACCAACAGATCCCTTACACCCATCTGTACGTCCCTCTTCCCGTTCACATTCAGCCTCAAGAAACACCCTACCTTCTGCAGTGCCGGACATTGTGAGGTCCTCTACGAGACTGCAACCCCAATCGTCCTCCTTCTGTACAGTTGATCCCGCTGTCTAGGCCGACGGAAGACGCATCAACCCTCCTCCTACGAGTCACCCCGGTCCTTGCACCAGAGTTCCTTCAGGCGTAGCAGCAAGCACAGAAGAGGAGCCCTTCATTCTATAGCCTCACCGTTTCTAGCTGGAGCAACTTTGATGGTGGCCAGCGCTTCTTCCCTGGACTCCACTGTTGGGTAAGTAGGCCTTCTCACCTTCTTTCATGACGACAAATATGCAAGAGTGATGTTGTTTGAGTTATCCATCACTGTCACACACAGGTATCGATCTCTAGACCTCTTGCAAGCCTGTTCGGAAACAACTAAGGGCTGCCATGAAGGTTCAAACCTGAGACGTGAGGGTTAAGCTCCAATTCAACCATACTAGTGGTTAGAATCGAACCTAAGACCTTTTGCATCTCCTGAGTTAATTTCTGAAACTGTGTTAAGTAGTCATGTTTAAGCCTATGTTTCGAGATGTTAGAGTTATAATCCACCGTTCAAATTTAGTATAACATAGTGGGACATGCATTGTGTAATCTATCAAAATTGGAGACTGATCCAACGGTTGGATCTGGATCTATAGGAGCTCAAAGTAGACAGGTTGAGCAATTGTGAAATTTCACAGAATTTGGCTAAGTATGGAATTTCTGGTTTTTGGAAGCATCTTTGGAGATTTTTACAGGAGTTGTGGTTGATAGTTTTTGAGGGATCTTTGCTCATATGGGTAGAGGGCATATCATAGAAGACCTGTAAATTTTTGTAGAATTTATATATTTTTTATTCGAGCCTCGTATCTTGAGCCAAAGTCGGACCTTAGGGACTTTTTATGAAAGTCAAGAATGTGTTTAACACTTCTAAAACTTTAACAAACTCCCTTTTTAGAGTGAGAGGGTGGTTTTGAGTTCAAAAGAATAGTTTGGAACCTTGTTATATAATTTTATAGAGTTTCGGGACCAGGGGTAAAATGATCATTTACCCGTATAAGAGTTTTTTGATAATTTCTTTATGATCGATTATTTATCTTAGAAATTGGAGACTTCTAATAAAGTGGGATACATTATTGATCCACTTGCCTTGTATAACAGGCGACTGAGTTTCTACGGTTACAAACCGAGTCGAGATAAGGGGATTGGAGATTTGATTCAGGTAAGTCCTTGCGACTTACTTAGCTGGTTTTCTGGATCTTAGTTGAGTGATAATAGTGGTGTGTGTACAACGTGTGTTATAATAATAACTTGTTAGGACGACCGTCGTTATTATGTTTTAAAGGCCCAAGTGTATGTATAACGGGCCGTGACATCACTGCCCAGCTCTGCCAGGAGACTGGGAGGTTCTCTATACCCAGACCATACAGGTACAAGGTGAGATGCATCGGATCCATTCCTGATGTTACACGGGGGCGGAGGCGAGGTTTTAGAATCCCTCGTGTCACAAAATAAGTATCATTAGTAAGAGTGAATGACTTAAATGAAGATAATAAATGGATTGTTTGAAAGCATGATGAGTTTTTATTATTTTATGTGTGTGTGTGCTATTATTATTCTCCTAATGTTTAGATAACTAGCTAATGGTTGTTTTGCTGTGTTTTTAGATTTATCGCAGGTTAGAACAACAGCTGAGTGATCCGGAAGTAGTGGTCAGCCGGGTCTCCGTACTCCTTAGAATGGGGTTGGGATGTTTCCTTTGTTGTTCTTCCATCTTGTTAAGACAGTTAGTCTGTTTCGTTGTTTAAGTACTATAGGCTGTTAGACGTTGTTGCATTCATTCCTTTAAAAATACTATTTTATGAATTTCGGTTTTTCTTATTGTGTCTTGTTGCAAGATCCTAGTAATATTGTTGTCAAACTGAGGTCGGGACCCATTGTGAGGTCCTAAGCAGTAATGCTCCGAGTTCTGAGAATTCGGGGTGTTACAGTACTTGGCATATATATTCTCGAAACTCGGGTCCACTCATCGAGACGTAATCAGTCTCCTCAAGCTCATTCTCCGCTATAGGCGAAACAACAACGGAAACTCATTCTTGACCTATCACTACTGGAGGAAGAGGTGATCTACCTCTACCCCATCCTTCTACAAATATTACTCTAGTGTGAGCCATCTGAGGGGTATACACACCTAACTTATAAAGCTATATATATATAACACATCCACATACAATCCATAATACATATATATACATATCTATACTACTGAGATCCACGACAGAGGTGACGAATTCTCGTACATTCTATCCCAAAATAATAACTTTTGAAACCAAAATCTTTTGAAAACGTCAGACCCCTTTCGGGTTCCGTTTATTTTATCCATCCGACCTCATTCCAAGTAGTAGCAAGTGCCATTGTTGTCAACCTAAGGCTCTGATACCAACTCTGTAACACCCCAAATCCGCGGGACTCCGGATGCAACATTGGGCTAGGATCTCACAGTGAATCCTGACCCTAGCCTGACAACAAGTTCACTGGACCTTACAACATGACACTAATAGATATAAAACAAATACATAAAACTGTATAAAATAGTACAACCAAATGGTATACAAGATCATAGCCGAGTATAAAGCAACATCCTCACACATGAGGTATTCAAAACATCATTCCCACGAGGGAGGGAAACATAAACATCCCAAACCCATAACCACCTAATGTACGAGAGTCCTCGGCCTGTCACCCTGCCAGATCACTCAACAGCTCGCCTATCCTGTAAGGCATCTACAACATGGTATAAAACCATTAGCTAACCATACATATATAAGGTAATGTATAAGCATAAGCAAAAATCATGAAAGATAAACACATAATCATGGTGTCACACATTTACCCATTTTATCATCTTTCTATAACAGTCATTCACTCAAGTCGTATATATATAGATAGATGAAACTATGTGACACGTGGAACGTATCATCCTCACCTCTGGGCCTGATAGCCAGTTGTAGTAGTATTGGTCACACAACCCGCGTACCCTATGGGAGTGGATTGCGCCCTTCTTGTAAAGCCAGTCTAGCCTGACGTCAGAGAGCCTCCCAAACTCCACGGCGGGATGAAAGAGAAAGGTTATCACACAGCCACACATACGGGGCAATAAATAAAACATATGTCGGTAATAATCGACACACATGCTATCATATCAAGCATATAACACACACCACTCATGCAAACACCCAATATAAGGATGGTAGCTAAGTAAGTCCTACGGACTTACCTCAACCTCGTACAATCACAACCACGATCAACCTCCAATTCTGAGAGGGACACTGCCTAATCACAAGGCCTAAAGAGATATCAATACTCCTATCAATCAAAAAGGTCACACCTAGACCCAAGGGATCCATAAGGATCATACTCAATCTATAAGCCTCACAACCAACTAAACCACAATATCTCAACATAACTCACAATTTCTCAAATCTCAAGGTAGTATCTAATCAACATTCCTCAATCTCAATTTTAATATTAATTTAATTAATTAACCTTTAATTAATTAATTAAATTTCGCCAGAATAACGTTTTGCCCGCAGACAATTTCTAAACCCACCTGTCATCAGATTTCATTAAACAAACTACCCATAATCACCAGAATAATATAACAACCGTAATGGAATTTCTAATTATCCATTTTGACAAGTCTAAAGTCAATTTCGGCCAAATCGTAGTATGGAAAATGAATAAATTCATAACTTATTCGCTACTAACCCGATTGACGATCTGAAAGAAGATTCGGAATCACAACGACGCAGGCTACACATGGACAAGATCAAATTCACCGGAATCTGAGGGACAGAACTGTCTTGGTGACATATATGCTCGACCAGACCTCCATATACTCCGAAATGCAGAAACTCGGTATCGATATGAAGAGAATGAAGAGTGGAAATCAAAAACTCATACGGAATTGAAATCGGATTAGAAACGAAGAGTAGATCTGAGTTTGAAGGGTGAGAGAAATCAGAACTTTTACGGGGAAATGTGAAAGGAAATGAATTAATATTGGATTTTCCGCTATTTATAGTGAAGACGATAATTATCCTTTAGCGAAGTCGATAATTATCCTTTAACCGATCCAAAGGCGGGTCGAACCTCCTTCTCCAAACTTCTCGAGATTGAAATAATAATTCTGGAATATTATATGGATAATTATTCCACAACTGCCTCGGAAAACGTGTATTCCTAAGCCGTCTTTTTTAGCCGTTAAGAAACGAAATAGCGACTGTTTTGGCCGTTTTTTTCTCTCCATGTTATTTCATATCTAAGACATATCCGATGTTCTGATCTTTTCTCTCAACTGCATTTTTATTAATTGGATCTCCCAAATGCTCCAAATAACACCGGAGGGTAAAAATAATTACACGGGGGAAAAGTGAAAATTTCCCCAAACGTCCAAAATTACGTCAGGAACATAACGGTGAGACTCATACTCATCACTTGTGAAGTCTTCGCGAGTTATATGTTAATTACTATGAACGATTAAGTTTATCAACATTAATTAGAATTCGGAAATCCTAGCTATTACAGGGTCCACGTACTCATTAGATGGGGACGGGGAGTTTCCGATCAGCATGCATGTTGTTATTATATTTATGTTTTGTAAGGTTGTCATGTGTTGATCATTCATGTAAATACTATGGATGTTTTCAAAAAGGTTTTAAATACGTTTGTGCCTTGTTGCAAGATCCGAGTAAAGTTGTTGTGAAACTAAGGTCGGGACCCATTGTGAGGTCCTAACTAGTAGCTCCCCGAATTTTGAGAATTTAGGGTGCTACAAAGTTCTTGATGGAGAGGATGATGATGTTGGTGCAGGACGTAGTTGTGGTGAAGGTGTTGTTATAAGGCATGTCATTTCTAGTCTTCCACGTGAAGTAGATGAATGTAGTGATGGAGGAGGCTCTTATGCTAGAGATGAGGCTTCGCTTGGTTTTCTTTTGAGAACTCAGCCATGCCCAAAGGTTGTGTTGGTACGGCAGGGGGGAGGGTAAGAAAGTTTGGTCCATTTGGAGATAATGGCGAGGACAAGAGAGGTGTAGTTGCAGTTTGTCCAAAGATGAGATTCATCTTCAGGGTGATTCATGCAAAGTATGCAGGTAGGCACGTCCACGGGTCACGGGTCACCCGTGACCGGGCAGGAACCCGGCGGGTCCGGGTCACCACGGGTCCGGGTTCCCCCGGGTCACGGGTACGGGTAAGGGTCGAGGGATCCTTACCCGTCGACCCTCCGGGTCGACCCGGGTAACGGTCACATTTAAAAAAAAACCCAACGGCTATATAGCCGTTGTAACGGCTATCTTATAAAAAAAATAAACAATAAATTATAAAAAAAAATTCAATTCATTTCAACTCACACCAATTCTCATTCAATCATCTATTAACTCTGTCTCAATCTCTCCATAATTTCCAACTCTTACATTCAATTACTCTCCTAATTTCATATTCTCATTCTCTTATTTTGTTATTAATTATTCATTTTAAAACTCTTACTACTACATTCAATTATTCAAAAAAATATGGCTAGCCAAGGAAGAACTTTCCGTTAGCGGTCCTTCATCCGGCGGAGGTGTTAGCCGAGGACGTCATTCCGTTAGCGGTCCTCCAACCGGTTCGGATTTAAGGCGGGGCTTATGTGGATATCACGAGATCCACGAGGAGGAGGATATCAACATGGAATCACCTCCTTTCCTTAACACCCAAGAATCTGAGACACAATTCCCAGAGCCGGAGGAGCCGTTGTACAACACTCAACTATCGGCGGCGGTCTTCCGATTTTGGTTCACAAAACGTGCTCCCGATGCCAACGGGATTTACTATGCCAAATGCAATTTTTGTTCGGCACAATACAAGCACAAAAAGGGAGAAGGCTACGAGAACTACAAGAGCCATATTCGGAACAAGCATCCCGAAAAAATGGGATTGGCACGAGGGCAAACACAACTAATCGGGTACACATCTACCTCTAACCACCCTTCTTCTTTATTTACATATGATCATGCTTCGTCTATGGATGCATTTTCGGAAATGTTAGTCGTAGATTCTTTGGTATTTAGTTTTGCACAAAATGTTGGTTTTGATGATTGGATGCAAAATCATGCTCAACCCGCATATAAACCGATTTATCGCCAAACCCCTAAAAGAAAAATGATGCATAAATATAAAATGCATAAAGAAGAATTGATTAAATATTTTATGAAAAACGGTGATATTCAAGTTTCTATTTGTAGTGATATTTGGACCAACGGTTTTCAAAAAAATTCATATATGGGTATTACTTGTCATTTTGTTGATAATTTTGGGATTTTAAGCAAAAGAGTTTTAGCATTACGAGTTTTCAACTGACAACACACCGCCCAAAACATTGCCCGTTTGATTGCAAATGTTTTAGAAGAATATAGATTACTTTCACGAGTTTTTTCAATCGGTTTTGACAACGCCTCCGCTAACACGGCTTCCATTAGAGATTTAACCAACTTTTGTAAGCCGACGATTGGAGGTACATTTTTTCACATTAGGTGTGCCGCTCATATTTTAAACTTGTATACGTACTAAATGGTATGCTTATTCTAAACAAAATGGCGTTTATCCTAAAAAATTTCCAAAAGATGTTTGTAGAAGATGGAACTCTACTTACAAAATGATTTCTGAATCATATGAATATCGAGATCTTTTAAGTGGTTTTGCCACACAACATATTGACGGTGATTTTGTTTTCGGTGAATCTTGGGTTTTAGCAAAAGATGTAATGGAGGTTTTTAAATATTTTTATGATGCTACTAATACTTTTAGTTATGTTTATCAACCAACTTCAAACATATTTTGTTATGTAGCAATTAATATTGCATTTTCACTTCAACAAGGTCTTTTAATTGATAATATTTCACAAGCTATTCATACAATGCGAACTAAATGGTTAGATTATTATACAACTATTCCCAATGTTTTTCTTGTTGCATTTGTGTTAGATCCTATACGTAAAATGGATGGTTTAAAACAATTTTTTAGAAGGTCTTTTAATTGATAATGTTTCCGATCAAGGTCAATCTTCTCACCCCCCTCCTCGTCCTTCATCTTCAACTTCATCTATATTTAAATCAATTGCTAGAGATTTGTTTGGCCCGAAAAGGGCAAAAACCACGTCGAGTTCCCATTCGGAACTCGACGAATATCTAACAATTTATTTTGAGTTTGCCAATGATGAATCAAAAGAGGATTTCAACATATTAGAATGGTGGAGCCGACCGTAGAGAATGAGGTTCCCTACCCTCTCAAGGATCGCGGCACAAATTCTCGCCATTCCCGCCTCAACGGTAGCGGTTGAATAAACCTTTAGCCGAAGTGGAAAGGTGCTCGATCCAACGAGATCAAACATGTTGCCCGAGACGTTGAAGGCACAAGTCCTACTAGCCGATTGGAGGAAAGCGGAAATGCGAACACAAAAAAACAACTTATCGGCGGAGGAAGGCGACGAAGATGACGACGAGCGACAACAAACGCCATCGGATGTATCGGCGGGAGAGTCCGACGACTAAGGTAAGGTCCAATCGGGGATATAAACAAAGGTAAGAGAACTACGTGGGGTTTGATTCCTCCTCCCTGAAAGGATATGTAGACAACCGGGATTCCGGTTCAATACCAATTCTTCACTTTTTTTTTTTTTAAAGTTCAAGCAAAATTCTAATTCTTCTCTTTTTATTTTCTTTTTTTTTAAGTTCAAGCCCAATTCTTATTATTCTTTTTTTAAGTTGAGTTTGGCCAAGCCGCTGACCCGACGGGTCTGAACCATGACCCGATGGGTCGCCAACCCGGCGGGTTGGCCGTTTATATGGGTCCAGGTCACCCTTCCCGGACCCCTGACTCGGGGAGTCGGACCCGTCGACCCGGCGGGTCCGACCCGTGGACATACTTATATGCAAGTGTCATTGTTAGTGAGGTTCCATTTGAGAAGTTTAGAAAGCGTGAGGAGTTTTTGATGGCTTGCAATCCAGGGTATGAGGGTGCATTTGGGAATGTTAAGATCTTGCCAATCGATGTTGTAGTTGAAGGGGGCGGGTGAGGTATTGGGGCGCTGTAGAAGTTGTACGTCTTTTTAGAGGAGAAGGATCCATTAGGGTTAGAGATGACATCAAGGCGACTATTGGATGATTCCGAGGGAATGATCTCATCACGCACTTTGAGTATCGTGTTCCAATGGTGTCTGTGGGAGGGGTTGATAGAGAAGGTTCAAATGGAGTGGTTCTTGAGGATGTTTTTGGAGACCCATATACACAAGAGGTTGGAGTTATTTGATGCAATGTCATAGGTGAAGCGGGATATGCAAGTCTGATTCCAGGAGAGAAGCTCTTTGAACCTAACACCACCATCACATTTGGGGGAGCAAATAGTTTAATCAACCTCTCATTAATCGTTTCTCTTTCTTTTGTGTTTGTTTAGTGCTCCATGGCGAACCATAATCAATCTATTCCCTTTTCTTCTTGTATCTTCCTTTTTGAGAAGTTCATCCCCAAAGCTCTTTTGTCGTTACCACCGATGGCGCCACAGTTGCAGCCAATCCTCAATTTTGGTCTAAAATAGTATCATGTTGAAATGGAAGAAAACCAAGTGGAAGAGAAGTATGTGATCGTGAAATAGATTTCCCCAAAACTCACGAAGGTTCTCGATAACCTGCGGGTTCCCGATGATCATAACCGACTCACTTCTTCACCCAAAAACTCTTCAAAACCGACGAAGAAAAATCAAAGTCGTCTCGCCTTCCCTCATGAATATATTCGATCCCAAACCCTTCTTGGGTGTTAGAGAATACCTTCTTCAAGAAAAAGGTGATAAAGAAAGTCTCAAGAGACTCGAAGTTACCGTAAATGATCCATTGTTAATGGTTTATACTATGAATCTATGTCGATAGAATTACGAGGAACCCAAGGGGAAATCAATAAGTAATAATCGTAGATGGTCTTACGCATTAAATCATGGCTGGATAGAACTCGTAAATAACCATAAGTTAGATGTAAGCGATACGATTGAGTTTTTGTCCTTTCATTTCAATATTAATAATTCTCTCGGCTTCATCATCTTCAAGGTCGGATCTAGATTTCCAGTGGATAGTTTTCGGGTTAAGACTGATCAGTGGGATCATGGATTGAGTTTAAACAATGGTACCAAGAACGATGATCAGAACCAATGCGTATACTTCCTTTTCTCTATAGCTTAGTTAGTTCGTTACATTCAAAATTCGAAAATATTACCCAAGTAAATCATAAGAGACTTCTTTATTGAGCATATAAATTTTACTATCTTAAAGCTATAAATAAGCCTGTAACGCATGTTCTAAATTATTTTGATTAATGCCTACAATTTTGGATTGTGTTTTTGTTGAAGTTTTCATCACTGATTTGAGGCATTGTATTTGTTATCTTATATATACAACATACCTATCAACTTCAACGGTTGTAGACCTGTTATAGTGAAAGCAAATCATTCAGCCAAAAACATAGAGTAAAATCTAAAATTCAAATTCTTGCAAGTTTAGTTCAATAAACCTCTCTTTAATCAGTTCTCTTTTTTAATTTGTTTGTTCTACACTCCATGGTAACCATATTCGAGTTATTCTCATTCCAATGGGTATCTTTCTTTTTGAGGAGTGTTAACATGAAATATGGCGATATTCTAGGCACTTATTTTTGTTGTTTTTCCCTTATTATTGTGTACATGGATAAGGTTTTGAAGCAAATGTTAGCTTGTTCATCTATCTTGTCGATATGGAAGTCTACACTTGCTTTGTGTTGATTATAGGTGAATAGGAGCTGGAATCGGAGCATTTGAGAGAGAAAAGGGAGTAATCGATCATGTTCGAGGATAAGGGATGCATTAAGGAAGCTAAGGAATGATCATGGATGAAGGATGTCACGAAACAAAGGCAACAACAAGCAATATACACTTCCACACCCTGAATTACGGCCGTTGAGAAGATGATTTGAAGTTCACGCTCTAAACCACGGCCGTGGACCTGGCATTATGAACGTGGAAGAGAGTTTGGAACACTCCAGCAAGTTACACGGTCTAAATTACGGTCGTGGAAGTCACAAGGCACCGTAATCTGTTTCCACGCTCTAAACCACGGTCGTGGAAGGCTGTGAGACCATGATTTAGGCAATCTTTTGACGTGTCATTATTTGCCACGTCATTTACGTATTGGGCCTTGACGGTAACTCTTTCTCGCCTTATAAAAAGACTGGAAAAGAGAATTTCGGGGACGGCCGCTTACCCTTGTTTCAGCACTTTGCTTAAGGGTTGATTGACGCCGCTAAGAGTTGCGAAAACACCGGCGAATTGAAGATTTGGAGATTGCTTGTGGCGGATGTTTAGCCCTTTTCTTAGGTTTTGATATTGAAGACGGATTGACATCCCGTTCTTCGTGCTTACCTTAGATCATTGTGGGGTTTTGTGTTATATATTCCGAATCCATTAACATTGCTTCTTGTGTTTCGGATTTGAGAATTGGCTTTGAAGTTTTATTGAGTATTCGAGGTTTTCATTATTCATTCTCCTTAAATTGAATATTGATATCATGATAATGGTTATTGGATAAAAACCCTTTAGCAATTCTAAGGTGAAGGGTTGATAGTTGTGGCTTAGATGATGATAGATCGATCGTAAACAGATTGGACCCTGAGAGTGTGAGAAAACATCGTCGACACCCTAAATCACGGCCTGTTCTTAGGTTTCCACGGTCGTGGTTCTCAAGATCTAACCGTGATTTACCTCAGTTTACGAATTTTGCTTTTACTTTAATCCAAAGTTAAGGATTAGCTTTAACCTAGTCTTGGCTTGCCTTTCCTAGGTAGTAGTGAGACTCAACATCCTCTATTTTGGTTTCGAGTGTCACAACCTTAACCGTTTGAGTTTATCTTGATCTTTGGGTTACAAGTTTGGGTATTTGAGATTAATTCTTGTCCTTAGATCCTTTCTATACTGTAGCCTCAACAACTTTTATAGAGAGTGCCTTTGGGTAAGTCATATAAGGTTTTGGAACTTTACCGTACATTACTTTACCTTAGTATACCTTCGCAATTCTTGACTATGTCCTTAATTCTTTAGTATATCTTGAATCGATTGCCACAATTTGATATCCGGATCTTTAGGGTTGCTGTTTTCCCCAATATTTGCAAAGCTTTACATCTTATTTGCTTGACAATTTGAAATTGGATTTTGTTTCACCAAATCCCTGTGTTTGATACTCTGGAATACTTGCTAATCTACGCCGATCCGTACACTGCGGGTTCGCTTGCTTTTATTCTAGTTTTATAAATATAAAGTTTATTTGCACGCACGTTTTCGGGTGAACAAGGAGTTCATCCCCAAAGCTCTTCCGCCGTCACCGTTGGCGCCACAATTGCAGCCAACCCACAGTTCTGGTGTGAAATGGACTCATGTAGAAATGGACGAAAATCAAATGAGGCATCAGTTTGTGATCGTGAAATAGATTTTCCCACAAATCAAGACGGTTCTTGATAACTTGGGCGTTCCCAGTGATCATAACTCGACTCACTTCTTCACTCAGAAACACTTTAAAACTGACGTCAAGAAGATTTAAAGTCGTCTCGTCATCCCTCGTGGAAAGAGTCTCAAACCCTTCTTGGGTGATAGGGAATACTTTCTTCTTCAAGAAAAAGATGATTAAGGAAGTCTCAAGAGACTATAAGTTGTCGTAATTGTTAGTGGTTCATACTATAAATTCATGTTGATAGAATTTCAAGAAACCCAATGGGGAATCAACAAGGAATGGTTGTAGATGGTTTTACACATTGAATCACGGTTGGATGAAACTCGTAAATAACAATAGGTTAGTTAAAGGGGATACGAGTGAAGTTTGATCCTTTCGTTTCAATATTACTAATTTTCTCGGCTTCATCATCTTCAAGGTCGGAACCAGATTTCCGGTCGATAGTTGTGGTATTAAGGATGGTCAGTGTGATCATGGATCGAGTTCAAACGATGGTTGCAAGAACGATGAGGAGAAGCAATGCATGCACTTCCTTTTCACTATGGCTTACTTAGTTCACCACATTCAGGATTAGAAAATATTACCCGAGTAAATTGTAGACTAAGACTTCTTTATAGGGCATATAATTTTTACTATCTTAAAGTTATAAACAAGCCTGCAATGTATGTGCTACATTGTTTTGATTAATACCTACAATTGTGAATTGTGTTTTTTTTGAAGTTTTCATAGTTGATTTGAGGCATTGCATTTGTTATATTATGTATACAACATAGCTATTAGCTTCAACGGTTGTGGCTTTGTCATAGTGAAAGAAAAATATTAAACCAAAAATATAAGAGTAAAACCTCATATTCTAATTCTTGCAAATTTAGTTCAATCAACCTTTCATTAATCATTTCTCTTTCTTTCAGTTTCTTCTATGCTTCATGGCTAACCATATTCAAGCTACTCTCTTTTTATAGGGTATCTTCTTTTTTGGGGAGTTCATCCCCGGAGCTCTTCCGCAGTCACCACCGTAATAACAATCAACTAACTCTGGTATGAAACATTCTCATGTTGAAATGAAAGAAAATCAAGTGGAGGACAAGTTTATGATCGTGAAACAAATTTCCCTAGAACTCAAGACCGTTCTCGATAACTTGAGGATTCTTAGTGATCAAAACCCGATTTACTTCTTCACCCGAAAACACTTCAAAACCGACGTCAACAAGATTCAGAGTCGTCTCGCCATCTCTCGTGGACAAATCCTCTAACTCTTCTTCAATGATAGATAAGACTTTCTTCTTCAAGAGAAGGATGATAAATGAAGCCTCAAGGGACTAGAAGTTACCGTAATCGATTCTTTGTTAGTTGTTCATCATATGAATCTATGTCGATGATGTTACGAGAAACCCAAGGGGAAATCAAGAAGGGATGATCATAGATGGTCTTACGTAATGAACCACGATTGGATGGAACTTGAAAATAACAATAAGTTAGTTGAAAGGGATACATTTAAAGTATGTTCTTTTAGTTTAATAATAATAATAATTATTATCTCGGCTTTATCATCTTCAAGGTCGGAACCGATTTCCGGTGGGTAGGTGTAGGGTTAAGGCTAATCAGTGGGATCATGGATCGAGTTTAAACGATGGTAGCAAGAGCGATGAGGAAAAGAAATGCAGTAAATCCTTGTCACTTCGGCTTATTTAGTTCATTATATTTTGGATTAAAAATATTACCCGAGTAAATTGTAGGCTAAGACTTCTTTATAGATCATATTATTTTTATTGTCTTAAAGTAATAAATAAGCCTATAACGTATGTGCTACATTGAATAGATTAATGGCGACACAGATTGTGTTTTTGTACGTTGAAGTTTTCAGAGTTGATTTGAGGCATTGTATTTGTTATCTTTTGTATGCAACACATACATATCAACTTAAACGGTTGTGGCTCTATCATAGTGAAAGCAACAATTTTAACCAAAAACATAGAGAAAAATCTCATATTCTAATTCTTGCAAGCTTAGTTTAATCAACCTCTCATTAATCCATTTTTCTTTTGTGTTTGTTCTACACTTCATGGCTAACCATATTCAACCTATTCCCCTTTCATCGGGTATCTTCCTTTTGGGGAGTTCATCCACGAAGCTCTTTCGCCGTCACAACCGTTGGCACCACAATTGCAACCGACCCTAAATTCCATTGTGAAACACTCTCGTGTTGATATGAAAGAAATTCAAGCGGAAGAGAAGTATTTGATCGTGAAACAGATTTCCCCAAAACTCAAGGTGGTTCTCGATAACCTGCCGGTTCCCGGTGAGCATAACTCCACTCACTTATTCACTCGAAAAGTCCTCAAAACCGACGTCAACAAGATTCAAAGTCGTTTCACCATCCCTCGTGGACAAATCCTCAAGGGGAAATCAAGAAGGAATGATCATAGATGGTCTTACGCATTGAATCACGAACTCGTAAATAACAATAAGTTAACTGAAGGGGATACTATTCAAGTTTGTTCTTTCGTTTTAATATTAATGATTCACTCGGCTTCATCATCTTCAAGGTTGGAACGGGTAGATAGTTGTGGGGTTAAGGCTGATCGGTGGGATAATGGATCGAGTTCAAACGATAGTGACAAGAATGATGAGGAAAAGAAATGTAATACATCATTGTCATTGGAGCTTAGTTAGTTCATTACATTCAAGATTAGAAAATATAATCCGAGTAAACCGTAGGTTAAGACTTATATATAGAGCATATAATTTTACTGTATTAAAATTATAAATAAACCTATAATGTATGTGATACATTGTTTGGTTTGATTAATGCCTACAATTGGTGATTGTGTTTTTGTTGACGTTTTCATAGTTGATTTGAGGCATTGCATTTGTTATCTTTTTTACAACATACCTATCAACTTCAACGGATGTGGCTCTGTCACGGTGTAAGCAACATATTCAAACAAAAACATAGAACAAAATCTTAAATTCTAATTCTTACAAGTTTAGTTCAATCAACCTCTCATTACTCCTTTCTCTTTCTTTTTTTTGTTCTACGCTTCATGGATAACCATATTCAAGCTACCCCTCTTTCATTGGTTATCTTACTTTTTTGAGAGTTCATCTCAGAGCTCCTTCGCCGTCACTACCGTTGGCACCACAATTGCAGCTAACCCTCAATTCTGGTGTGAAACGATCTCATGTTGATATGGAACAAAATCAAGTGGAAGAGAAGCTTGCGATCGTGATATAGATTTCCCCGGAACTCGGGGCGGTTCTCGATAACCTCCGGGTTTCCAGTGAGCATAACCCTACTCACTTCTTTACCCAAAAACTCTTCAAAATTGACGTCAACAAGATTCAGATTCGTCTTGCCATTCCTCGTGGGAAAATCTTCAAACCCTGTTGAGTGATAGAGAAGACTTTCTTCTTCAAGAGCAAGATGATAAAGGAAACCTCAAGACACTAGAAGTAACCGTAACAAAATATCCTTTGTTAGTGGTTCAAACTATGAATCTACGTTGATGGAATTACGAGAAATCCAAGGGCAAATCAAGAAGGAATGATCGTAGATGGTCTTACCCATTGAATCACGGTTGGATAGAACTCGTAAATAACAATAACTTAGCTGAAGGGCATATGATTGAAGTTTGTCCTTTCATTTTAATAATAATAATTCTCTCGGCTTCATCATTATCAAGGTCAGAACCGGATTTCCGGTTGATAGTTGTGGGGTTAAGGCTGATCAGTGGGATCATGGATCGAGTTCAAACGATGGTAGTTAAAACACCGAGGAGAAGCAATGCAGTATTTCGTTCTCACTACTGAATAGTTAGTTCGCCACATTAAGGATTAGAAAATATTACCCGAGTAAATCTTAGGCTAAGACTTATTTATAAGGCACATACATTTTATTGTCTTAAATTTATAAATAAGATTTTAACGTATGTGCTACATGCATTGTTTTGATTAATGCCTTCAATTTTGGATTTTGTTTTTTGATGAACTTTACATAGTTGATTTGAGGCTTTGTGTTTATTAAATATTGATTACAACATATCTATCAATTCAATGGTTGTGGTTATGTCATTGTGAAAAAAACATCTTCAACAAAAAAATAGAGCAATTTCTTCCAACCTTAGTGCAATCTCAATGACCCTTTTCTCTTTCTGTTTTGTTTATACTGCGCTTCATGGCTAACCATATTCAAGCTACTCCCGTTTCATCGGGTATCTTCCTTTTTGGGGGAGTTCATTTGCACAACTCCTCCACCCTCACAACCGTTGGCGCCACATTTCTAGCCAACTATCAATTCGTGTGAAACGGTCTCGTGTTGGTATGCAAGAAAATCAAGTAAAAGAGAAGTGTGTTATCGTGAAATAGATTTCCTTAGAACTCTAGACGGTTCTCATAACCTTTGAGTACCCGGTGAGCATGACCTGACTCACTTCTTCACCTAAACACTATTAAAAATCGACCTCAACAAGATTCATAGTCGTCTCTCCATCCCTCGTGGACAAATCCTCAGACCCTTCTTGAATGATAAAGAAGACTTTCTTCTTCAATAGAAAGATGATATAGGAAGTTGACCGAAGGTAATTCTATGGTCGTCTATACCCAATCAAAAGTAAATCCCAACTTAGCACCAAAAACAAGTACAGTGGTTAAGTAAGGGTCGAACCCAAGAGAGTTAAGGTGTTTTAGATGCAATTATCGATTATAGTCAAAATTAACAAGGGGGTTTGGTTGAATTGATGCGCACAAAAACTTATGAAAATGATTAATGCGACAAGTAAGACAATGATGGATGAATCTACACTAGGTTGATTCTAGCGTGCGATTGCTACTTTGGTGAGTTCCTTTTACAAGTTTTCAAGTAATCTCCCGTCTCGATCATATATTAGTGTTGAGCCAACCGGCATCAACACAACTTAACAGGTTAGTGTTCCGTAAACCTACAAGAACAAATAACAAGTTAGCTTTCAAACAAAGACTAAGGGATATAAAGAGAAGAGTAAAACCGTTAAACTTATCTTTTTATTTGTGTTCCTTTTCTTTAAGTAAGTACAACCCGTTATTACTTAAAGTTGCTACTAGATTAAAGACCCGAATCCGGAACCTATTAATCCTAGTTGTTTGCATGCACTTTAGAACCTAAGGTGATCAATCTCAAGCAATAGTAAACATGCAATTAGACAATGGAGATCAAGGAAACACAAAGCATTACTGAATAAAAACTTATATTAAATAGAACTTACAACTAAAGCAACAACGCAGCTTCAAACCAACCCAATGTAGCAAGGGAGTTAGCAACTCATTACAAAGGTAGCAAGATAATCTAAGTGGATAATTTATTGGATAACAAGATGGATGATTCTAGCAATCAACCAAGGACTATTTATACTACAAAAGACACTAAATAGGAGTAAATGGCCGGCCCAAAACAGCCACCTTTTATGCCATAAAGGTGGTGTAAACAACCAGAGTAAAGCTTCCGACGTTAAACGGCAGGGGCGGCCTTCAGGTCCGTAGGGGTGGTGAAGGCAAAAACGCTTGATCTTCTTCATGGCCGCAGGGGCGGCTAAGTACTTCTTCTGGGGCGGATCTTCAATGCTCTTCAAACGTCTGAACCTTCAACTTCCTGACGTTTCTGATGCCAAGCTGCCGGGGCATCCCTATGTGAATGCAGGGGCGGTGACACAACCTCTTCGTCTTCCAACTCCCAGGTTGAGGTGCAGGCAGGGGCGTAGTGGAAGGCGCAGGGGATCTGGTCTTCGTCTCTTCAGGACATGTCACCATAGGGGCGCCAAGGAGTGGCGCAGGGGCGGTGACACACTTCATGGTTGGCGCTGGTGAAGGCGCAGGGAGCGCTCCGGTGTAAGGCGTCACCCGCAGGGGCGGTGGCAAGGCTTCGCTGGGGCGGTGAGGCAACAAAATCTTTGCTTCGTGATCGATCTTCACTCCTAAGTGCTTATAACTCCTTCCTTAGCTTCTTTTAGTCTTCTTCTTCTAGACCAAGGAGTTAGTATCATAAACCGACACAAATGCAATAAAAAGACTCTAAAAACTATCCTAAATGATAGTGATTCCATCACCTATCAAACTCTCCCATACTTAGACCTTTTACTCGTCCCGAGTAAAACAAATGACAACAACTAGACTCAAAGGCCTCAGGAAGCATGGGTAAGCAAGAAAGACAATGAAAAACAAGAGAAAAGCCAAGAAAGAAAGAAGGAAGATAGGAATTGTGAGAAAAAAGGGAGAGACTACCATCCTTATTTCTCCAAGAGTGGCCTACCCGGACAACCTCCTTATGACTCCCCTTCTTATGTCGCCAAACGCCGGAAGGGAATCCTACACTCGGTGTCACTCATTTTGCCAAGGCGCCCTTTCGGGTTTTCACCTTGCCACTCTTCTTCTTTTGATGATCCCACTTTAATTCACATCCCTCAAGTCCAATTTTGCACAACCTAAGGTTGGTCGGACTACCTTCTTTTTGCCTAAACCGCCCTTTCGGGTTTTCACATCACTCTTCTTTTTTTTTTCATGAATTTCAGTCTGAATTCAAAATGCAAAACAAAAGCAAAACAAAACAACTTAAACTCAAATGAACTGTACAAGCAATGATAATGTCCTCCCCCCATACTTGAAGTACCCTTTGTCCTTAAAGTGGAAATGAGGCAAAGATAAATGTGGGAGAAAGGAAGAGAAGTGTACCCCTCGGTGGGATGGTCCGGATGGACCACCAGGACCCTCCTCCTGTGGGTAAGGAAAATGGCGGAAGAAGTGCTCCTGCCGGCAGTGGAGCGTGTCGATACGGCCCTCCTGCGCCTCCATCCTCTCTCTAAATGAAGTCTCATAGCTAGCTTGCCAAGCCAGCTGCTGAGTTTCCAACTGCTGTTGATGAGCCGCATGCCAAGCATCTTGACGGCGGTCGAAGTGAGTGGTCATGGAGGAGGCGAAGCTGGACTGCCACGCCTGCTGGTGCTCAAGCATGGACCGCTGGTACTCGGTCTGCCATGCCTGGTGCTGTGTGGTCAAGGCTACCATCTGAGCCTGCAGACTCTCCATGGTCTGACTGTCGTGTGCTGCCGTTGGCATCTCCTCATCAGTGGCGGGGCCCGGCTGGATCCTATTGCGTATCTCCCTACAATATCCTCTTGAGGCCGTCTCGGAGGAACCGGGTCAGCTGGTACATACAAATCTGAGAGCTCGTCTCCCAATGGAAGTCGTCGGGGGAGGTATGTGATGTGACTCCCATCTGCTATAGAGAGCCAAAAACGATGCTCCCCGTCTCTTGAACAGCCTACACCTCCTCAACATACCCTCCGTATAAAGTGGGGCCTCTAATCCGTCCTCCAAGGCAGAGAGATCCATCACCCGTGCAGCCAACAAGGAGATGATCCCTCCTCCAACAATATCTCGTGGCTCATTCTTCCTAATCCGCTTCAAAGTGGTAAGGAAAAGGTATGGCCAATCCGGTACCTAGTCGTTCATGGAGAGGCAGGCGTATAGCAATGGAAGGTCCTTAAGAGCAACCTTATTCTCCTCCTTGTGTCCATGGAAGACACTCATGAATACCTTCGAGATGAGCCTCAAACAGGGGTGAGTGAATTTGTTGGAGTACTCACCCCGGCATGAAACTCATACTTGGTGGCGGCCTGCCAAAACTCCATCAAATCAGGTGTCGGGATAGGTTCCCACCAGTCGTCGGAAGCAGCTATAGTCACCCCTAATGCCTCCTGCAGGTTGGTGTAGTCCAATGTTTACTTTGTTTTGTTGAACTTGAATGTAAGTCCAACACACCCATGGTCTACCGTTTCCATTTTGAAGGTGGCAATGAACTGGCGGCTGAGCTCGGGGTATGTTGGGGCGGTCGTTATCAGAAAATCCCCGAGCCCAACGTTATTGAGAAATTCCTGCATGCTCTCCAACATGCTCAAATGTTCCAAAGTAGGAACGTCCAGAAATCGGGTTGGATACACATCCCGACTTTGTGCAATCAAATGAATTAGAAATTTCAGAAAATTGAGTAAGAAACGAACCCTCTGTTGTGTTTTCTGCAGGGGCGGCTGCAGCAGGCGTAGGGGCGGCCAGGTGCAGGTGCGGGGGCTTGCAGGCGCAGGGGCGGCCAGGCGCAGGTGCGGGAGCTTGGAGGCGCAGGGGCGGGCGAAGAGCAGAGGGCGATTTGGGAGTTCGGTAAAGGTTGTGGTGATGGGGCTTTTCCGGCGTCCTTTTTGCTATTGCAGACGTCGCCGGAGGTGGGGTAGTGGAATTCGAGAATGAGAGGGTTGAGGTGGTGTTTGTGTGTGGTGGTGGAGAGGACTGGTGTCGCAAAAGGGGGGTGAGACTAGGTTTCCTGAGGTGGCGCAACAGTGTCTGGACAGGGTGGTGCGAGAGCTTCCGGAGGGCGCGAGGGCATGGTGGCTAGGTTTAAAAGAATGAATGGAGAGGGAGTTAAGAGGGCGGTAGATGTAGGTTATTTTTGGGAAGTGTATTTTTTTTCTTTCCTAAATGAAACCACAGGGCGGCGTTTGTCACCGCGGGGGCGGTGGTCAGTATCTTGCAGACGCTGGCCCAGCGCCGGGGGCGGCGCTAAGCAAGGGTGTCACCGCAGGGGCGGGGTTTCCCAGCCGCAGGGGCGGTTTTCTTGACAGAAGTTCCTCTTTTTATTCTTTCGGGTTGCCTCCCGAATCAACGCCTTTGTTATACATCGTTGGCTCGACGTAAGGACTCTACCTCTATCATTGAGCCTCCTCCAACATCCCCTTTGGGTTTATAACCGTCTGTGAAGGTAATCCTCCGGAGGACCTAGTTTCGATCCTTGTAATGGCTTCCGTCATTTCACCAACCTGTTTTTCAAGGTTCTTGATGCTGGATTCTGTTGTTTGGACATGAGTAGCAAAGTGTTTAGTCAAAACGTGCAACATATCTTCAGTTGAGTGATACTTACCTTGATGGGGCTGCTGTTGTTGGTTTTGTTGATCCCTCCAACGAAAGATCTGTTGGTCATGCCAGTTTGGCATGAAATTATGTGCATAGGGATCGTTCCTAGGCCTTTGTTGCTGTGGTTGTCCCTAACCCATTGCGTTCACCTCAGCATCGTCATCTTGGTCTTGTGGACACATGTCCGTTGGATGGTATGGGTTCGCACATACTCCACAAGCTTTGAGTTGTTGCGGGGTTCCCATAAGTGTTAGTCTCTTCACCATTTCCTTCAACTCCGCGAGCTCGGTGGAAATCTCGCTCTTCCCGGAACTCACAGCATGAACTCCTTTCTTATCCGGGGTCCTTCCAAAGTTTCGAGTACCTTCCGCTAGTTCTTGTATCTTTTCCAAAGCAAGGTCAGGAGTAGAGTTAAGAATATTACCTCCGCAAGCCGCATCGACGATCCTCCTTTCATTGTCTAGCAAGCCATTGTACAAGTACAAGACTAGATCTTGAGTTGAATATCCGTGAAAAGGACAGCTGGATCGGAGGCGTGCAAACCTTTCGAAGTACTCGTAGAGAGTTTCATTTGCCTCTTGCTCGATGTTGCTTTTAGCTTTCTTCAAGCTATTGGTCTTCTTGGCTGGAAAGTATTTCTCCAAAAACGCCTTGTGAAGGTTCTCCTAAGTGGCGATACTCCTAGATGGAAGGTGGTAATACCAATCATCCGCGAAATCTTTGAGTGTGAAGCCGAATGCCCTCATCTTGATTTGTTCTTCGGTAATGTTGGCCGGCTTCATGCTCATACACACAGTATGGAACTTCCCAAGGTGCTTGATGGGGTCTTCACCACTTAGCCCATGGAAGGATGGAAGCAAGTGAATGAAGAGTACGGTCAACCATCTCTTGTTGAAGTTGTTGTTGTCTTCGTTGCCGGATGTACGTCCTTCCAATTTCTGGATCTAAAGAAGCAAAGCCGGAGTTAGTAGCACGGGTTTGAACCATAAAAATGGTTCAAACCAATAATCAATAATAGCATTAAAACACTAAAACTCCCCGGCAAGGCGCCAAAAATTGACCGAAGGTATTTTCTATGGTCGTCTATACCCAATCAAAAGTAAATCCCAACTTAGCACCAAAAACAAGTACAGTGGTTAAGTAAGGTTCGAACCCAAGAGAGTTAAGGTGTTTTAGATGCAATTATCGATTATAGTCAAAATTAACAAGGGGGGTTTGGTTGAATTGATGCGCACAAAAACTTATGAAAATGATTAATGCGACAAGTAAGACAATGATGGATGAATCTACACTAGGTTGATTCTAGCGTGCGATTGCTACTTTGGTGAGTTCCTTTTACAAGTTTTCAAGTAATCTCCCGTCTCGATCATATATAAGTGTTGAGTCAACCGGCATCAACACAACTTAACAGGTTAGTGTTCCGTAAACCTACAAGAACAAATAACAAGTTAGCTTTCAAACAAAGACTAAGGGATATAAAGAGAAGAGTAAAACCGTTAAACTTATCTTTATATTTGCGTTCCTATTCTTTAAGTAACTACAACCCGTTATTACTTAAAGTTGCTACTAGATTAAAGATCCGAACCCGGAACCTATTAATCCTAGTTGTTTGCATGCACTTTAGAACCTAAGGTGATCAATCTCAAGCAATAGTAAACATGCAATTAGACAATGGAGATCAAGGAAACACAAAACATTACTCAATAAAAACTTATATTAAAAAGAACTTACAACCAAAGCAACAACGCAGCTTCAAACCAACCCAATGTACAAGGGAGTTAGCAACTCATTACAAAGGTAGCAAGACAATCTAAGTGGATAATTTATTGGATAACAAGATCGATGATTCTAGCAATCAACCAAGGACTATTTATACTACAAAAGACACTAAATAGGAGTAAATGGCCGGACCAAAATAGCCACCTTTAATGCCATAAAAGTGGTGTAAACACCCGGAGTAAAGCTTCTGATGTTAAACCGTAGGGGCGGCCTTCAGGTCCGCAGGGGCGGTGAAGGCAAAAACGCTTGATCTTCTTCATGGCCGTAGGGGCGGCTAAGTACTTCCGTTGGGGCGGATCTTCAATGCTCTTCAAACGTTTGACCCTTCGATTTCCTGACATTTCTGATGCCAAGCCGCCGGGGCGTCCCTATGTCAACGCAGGGGCGGTGACACAGCCTCTTCGTCTTCCAGCTCCCAGGTTGAGGCGCAGGCAGGGACGCAGTGGAAGGCGCAGGGGAGCTGGTCTTTGTCTCTTCAGGACAGGTCACCGCAGGTGCGCCAAGGAGTGGCACAGGGGCGGTGACACACTTCATGGCCGGCGCTGGTGAAGGCGAAGGGAGCGCTCCAGTGTAATGCGTCACCCGCAGGGGCGGTGGCAAGCTCCGCTGGGGCGGTGAGGCAACAGAAGCTTTGCGTTGTGATCGATCTTCACTCCTAAGTGCTTATAACTCCTTCCTTAGCTTCTTTTAAGTCTTCTTCTTCTGGACCAATGAGTTAGTAGTATAAACCGACACAAATGCAATAAAAAGACTCTAAAAACTATCCTAAATGATAGTGATTCCATCACCTATCAGAAGCCGCAAGAGACTAGAAGTTACCATAATCGATCTTTTGTTAGTCGTTCATACTATGAATCTACGTCGATGCAATTACAAAAAAACAGGGGAAATCAAGATTGAATTATCGTAGATCGTCTTACGCATTGAATCACAGTTGGATGGAACTCATAACTAACAATAAGTTAGTTGAAGGGAATACGATTGAAGTTTGTCCTCTAATTTGAATAATCATTATCTTGGCTTCATCATCTTCGAGGTCGGAAATGGATTTTGGGTGGATAGTTGTGGGGTTAAGGCTAATCAGTCGAATCATGGATCGAGTTTAAACGACGGTAGCTAGAACAATTAGGAGAAGCAATGCAATATTTCGTTCTCACTACGGAATGTTAGTTCATCACATTAAGGATTAGAAAATATTACCCAAGTAAATCGTAGGCTTTGACTTCTTTATACGGCATGTAATTTTTACTGTCTTAAAGTTATTAAGCCTTTAACGTATGTGCTACATTGTTTTGATTAATGCCTTCAATTCTGGATTGTATTTTAATGAAGTTTTAATAGTTGTTCGAGCGTTGCATTTGTTATCTTTTGTATACAACATACCTATCAGCTTCAACGGTTGTGACTCTATCACAGTGAAAGCATATTCAACCATTAACATAGAGAAAAATCTCAAATTCTAATTCTTGCAAGTTTAGTTCAATCAACCTCCCATTAATCCTTTCTCTTTCTTTTTTTGTTTCTTCTGCACTCCATGGCTAACCATATTCAAGCTACTCCCCTTTCATCGGGTATCTTTATTTATGGGGAGATGTCAGAGAACTAGGGAAGATGTGAGAGGACTAGGGAAGACAACGATGCTAGAGAACTGAAAAGGATGAACTTAACATTGATCAAGCACGAGATTATTGCAATGGTTGGCACAACTAATAAACACCATTACACTCTTCACCTTCTCCAATCAACATCATCATAGTATGATCCTGCAAAAGACATGATTTTTTTAATAAAACTCATGGCACATTTATTTTCTATCATTAGTTGAGAGATAGTGATTAAGTTTCATGTCAATTTAGGTACATATATCACTTTTTGTAAGATAAGATTGTTTGAAAAATACACTTTCTTAACTTTTGAAGTAGGAGTTAGTTTTTAATCAAGAAGCATGACTGAAGAAACTACAAGATTCATTATATTAACTAATAGCGAGATATTTCCAAACATGTGAAATGAGTATCCAAGAGGAAAAGAGATTACCATTGATGTGTCTACTGATGTGGTGTTATTGAATAAGTTAATAAGAGAACCCCACTGAGAATCGAACAAGTTTGGAAACTAGGACCTTTATTTGATAGTCAACAAAGAAGTAGAAGCAGTAGACGGTTGTGAATACGTAGCATGAGTAGCGATAACTGGTGGTGATTACCAAGGAGTAACAATACCAACACAAGGACATGAGAAGAAGCATTCAATCTTGAAGAGTTCAAAGGATATGTACCTTTGTCATTAGTTGTTTCAGTCATTGTGAAGGAGCAGAGAATGAGAAAAATGGTGGTAAATGGCAATCGAAAGAGACGATCGGTTAAGAGAAAGTGATCTGAATCAGTTTGTAAGATTGGAGAAGCTCTGATACCATATCAAAATTGGAAGAACTAATTGATGCTTTCAGTAGCCAGTCAGACAAATAAATATACGTATAGTACATAAACCTTAGGAGGTTACACAAATCTATTAATTACAAAAAGAACCCTAAGAGATAGATATTCACACACAAAGATAGATATTGTTATACATATCCGCATAGTTACAATTAAAGTGATGCTCACATGATTTTTCAAATCAAGAAAGAATTGATAAAGATCACGCAAACATGTTTATTACAGATTGGATGTTGCAACATACTTTAAGCGTTGTTAGGATGAATTACTCGTATTTCATCCTATAGATGTGGCGGCCTGGAGAAACGTGTATGCAATGTGATTGCTTGTTTTCTTGAACTGGAGAATCAAAGACAAACTGATACATTTCTTGATCAATTTGAATGTTGATTTTGACTTGATAAGAGTCAAATCTTGTCGATGAAGCCACTTCTAACTCTAAATCGTGCTTACTATAGGGAAAAAAAACTCTTAAGAGTGGCTTAAAAACAGTATGTTGTACGAATATATTGTAGAGTATATAACACAGCTATGCTATTGCATAAAATATGAGTGTAGAGATTGTAATAAACTCAATATATACAAACATACGTAACTGAATTTGTAAGTATATATATGAATGTAATAAGGCATGAATACGATTTGAGAGCTTGGTTATTTATTTCAATGGTACTATTTGAGATGGTATCAAAACATAGTGGTTTTAATTCACTTTAAACTACTTGATTTGTTCAGTTGAATAGTACGTCGTCTACATTTCATACACTAACACATTTCCTCTCCTAGAGACTCTATCTTCTCTTTCTTCTTTTCATCATGGACGATAGACGACAACCTCCGGGTTATCAAGATTCTTCTAAGAATCAAAGTTTAGATCGAAGTTTAGTCGACAACACTAATGATTCTCTACACCTTGCTAATTCTAATCTAAGAATGCAATTGGTTTCCTTCCTCTTTAATGGATCCAATTTCACTTCTTGAGGACGTAGCATTTGCATGGTGTAGGGAGCTACAAAAAACTAGGTTTATTGGCGGCGCAAGAAACCTGGTGATGACGATGTTGATCAGCTTGCACGATGGATCCGTGATGAATCGGTGAAGGAACTTTGGGATGATGTTACGCTAGTTAGGTAGCACAAAAAGCCTTATATTTATAAACTCGATCTAAAATCCTAAACTACCTAGCGAAACCCGCAGTGTACGGATCGCTTTGTAGAAAGGAAAGTATTCCGAGGTCGAACACAAGGACTGAGGTGAAAATCAAGTCATTCAATGATCAAAGATAGTGTAAATCTAAACTAAGATGAGATGAGGAATAAAGAAAGTGCAAAACACCATATTTTTTGTTGGTTTTGGGTGATCAAACAAGGATCACAAATATATCAACATACAAACACACAAACACAAAGATAGGAGATAAGAGGTAAGAAAGCGGATTCTAGAGATTCGGAATTCCGATTACGACAATGGACTCATGCTTCTAAAGATTCGGAATTCCGATTACAACAATGGAAGGTTGTGGTTGTTCGGAGTTGGGTGTTTCTCTAATGGGAGCAATCACCGGGTAAGTCTCATGCTCCACTAGTCTCGCACCTAAGGTCCTATTACCGGGTAAGTCTCAAGGAACCTAAGGACGGGAATTCTACACAAACCGGACACTACCTAAGGGTCAAACCCCTCCTCACCGGATAAGTCTTGGAATGGGTAAGTCTTAGGCAACGATCCTAGCACACTCAATCCAATAGCGGCTCTTTTGGCTCACTACTACCTAGAGTTCATCATCTTATGCATCTAAGAGAGGAAATTACCGGGTAAGTCTCATCCCTCAAAAAGGTTGCTAACATTAGGTCACCCTAAGCTAGATTAGGCTCAACAAACACTAGGATTTCAACACATCTACATCCTAACATCCAGATTCATCAATACAAGCACAACAGAGAAAATTACGGGTGGATCATGAAAACCACGGCCGTGGAATCATGAAGAACATGCCGTGATTCCACACTGAGTTGGGGTTTCGAACACAAATCGATCCTAAGCTAACATGGAAGTCCATACAATCATAGTCCAAAGCATAAACATCATTCCTTTACCCTAGAATCACAACTATTCAGCCAACAACATACATTTCAAGATCAAACTTCACAAGTAGAGCATGCTTGCAAGTCATGGCTAGATAATGAAGAATAATCCAAAGAATAGACATTAAAAGCTAAAATAGAAGTTACCAAATCTTACAAAGGCTCCAAGAGCTGTTCCAAGTTGTCAAAAATGGAAACCTCACTCAAAACCACTCTAATCTCACTTTAAAACAAAAATCTACACTAATCTCTTCCAAGAACACCCACAATGGGTGCTTGGAAGATAGGCAACAATGGAGAAGTGTTTTGGGGAAGAAGCTAGGTCAAAAAGGAGGAAGAGAATCTGAATGTCCCCCAATTACAACTTGCAAGATCACTTAAATACCCCATCAAGAGCAAGAGTCGGCCAAAGAGATCGTGGGACATGTGTCAAGGTGGTCCAGACAGAAACCACGGCCTATTTCCACGCCCGTGGAAGTCCCAAGGACCGTGGTTTTGGTGCCTCAGCTTTCTTTGGATCATTAAGTCACGAGTTGGTGCAAGGCATGCACCAACAAGGCCCCATGTGTTCTCCTTTGCTCCTAGCTCGCTCCTTAACGAGTCCAGAAGTGTGCCATCACGAGGAATGATCCTCGAATGTGTCGATTAAGTCCAAAAGCTCCCCATAATACCTACGAAACTGACAAAAGTCCGTGTAGACGTCTATCTCGACAATATGCATGAATTAAGCGTAAACGTCATGAACTAATGCCAAACCACGCATGAATGGAAAGGAAAACTATCTAAAAGAGTGCCTAAATTAGTGTCATAAATCGTGTCATCAAAATACCCCATACTTAGCACTTGCTCGTCCCCGAGCAAGGTCCAACTATAGGCTACGAGATGACATGATTTATGAATGCAGAAAAACAGAAAAATATTTTTGGAATTGTGCTTCTAAAATTGGATC
Organism: Fagopyrum esculentum; assembly: GCA_033239045.1. Taxonomy (NCBI): domain Eukaryota; kingdom Viridiplantae; phylum Streptophyta; class Magnoliopsida; order Caryophyllales; family Polygonaceae; genus Fagopyrum; species Fagopyrum esculentum. Next base: position 22,250,548 of record BSUD01000004.1, on the reverse strand, counting down.
ACCTTCATAGTCATGTTTCATGGCAATGGACAAACAATCATGTATTAAATGAAAGAAGGCACGGAAAGACAATTATACTTAACTCGAAAGCATGCATGAAAGGTGAAAATGAAGAAGTCATGATGATCATGAGCATATTCAATCTAGATCACTAAGTCATACACATAAGCAAATAAGTCTTAAGGACTTAGGAAAGAAAAGGCCAAGAAACGTGATGATAAGGTGGGAATTTTCTAAGGTCATGTGGTGCAAATCCGGGAAAGGAACTAAACAACCACAACTTCATATTTATACTTCATCCACCAAAGTGTATTTTTTTCTTCTTTTCTTTCTTTTCTTTTTTTTTCTTTTTCATTTTCTTTCACTTATTTTTGAGACAATGGCATTGGTGTACAAAAGCCGAAACCTTTGTGATTAGCGGACCTCGGGATTTTTTCGAGCTGCCTCACACCAGGCACACATACCAAGGCTCGTTAGGACATTTGGTTTATCCGACTTTGGCAAGGCACAAACACCCGATTATGTGAATGGTGCCGAGTTACTCGTCATCAAAACCAAAGTCCCCAAACCTATATTTGTTTCTACACTTTTCACAACACATTTTCAATAACTTCATTCACAAAATTCACACACCGACTTCACCACCCCATACTTGCTTTTCACACACTCAACACACTAGCATGCTCCTATTTCCGGATGGGTCAAAAGAGGTCAAATTTTTAATCAAGTGAGGTGCTCAAACAACATGATCAAGATGAGAAGAAGAGAGATGAATTGCCTTAATCATTCCTAGATGATGTGCAAGAACTAGAATGTAATTTCGATCATCAATCCTCAATCCAATCAAGGCAAACATCATAATCACAATTCATACATAGGATTCAAGAGAAGTATTTCAAGTCCACATGCATAAATCCATTCAACACACAAGGCCATCCATAGCCAATTCACAAAACAAGATTCATCATTAGGGTCATATCCAAACTAGGAAGCACAAAATTTTAAAATTTTTCGATTTTTTTTGGAATTTTTGAGATGTATATGTACAATGCAAAACATGAAAAGAAACGTGTGGCAATAAAACGAAACTATCCTAGATGCGAACATGCCATGCTAAGAATAATGAAAACTCCACCCCATACTTTGAAACACATTGTCCTCAATGTGCAAATCAAGTAAAGAAGAGTGAAAGAAGTCCTCACAATGTAAAAATGGTGTCGTTCGGTATTTTGGTTCACTCATGTGGGGCGGTGGTGATGGATGATCGATCAAGCATGGTAGAGAGCTCTTCATAGTCATTCCGGCGTCGAGACTCGCGCCAAGGTGTATGTGAGATGGGAGCTCTTCCATCCAACAAAGAGACCTCAAGCCGTCCAAGTCTCACGTCCGCTCCACCCATGGTTGAAAACGGGATCATCATCATCAACTTGCCTTGCAAGGCTTCCTTATTACCTAAAATCTACCACACAAACACAAAACACAAAAAAACACACAAAAACCAAAACAAAAGCAAAAACGAAAAATGAAAGAGAAAAGGGAAAGAGTTGTACCAATGGGTTGCCTCCCATTAAGGGCTTCTTTTAGGTCATTAGCTTGACCAAACTCCGTGGATATGTCAATCCACCTCGAATACCATGGTTTGCTTGAGGAGTCCAAGCAACCATCGCTTTCCGGCATCCATGATGACAAGCACGGGCCACTTGATGCCCAAATAAGCTTTAAGTTCTCTCTTCACCGGTGAGTAGTAGACTCCTTCATCACCGCTCCCTTGATGACAGTATGGAGTTGCAACCATAGAGGCCACCCCATACTTAGACAATTGGTACTCCGCGGTCACACCGGTGAAATGCTTGTCATCCTCATCCTCTATGATCCGAAGAAAGCCAATTCTTGGAAAAAATTCTTCATTGAAGTGCTTCATAACCATCATGGATCCATCATGCTTGCCTCCATCATTCGATATGGAAGACTCTTAAGGAAAGGGACTCCACTCTTCGTGTGTACTCCGGGCAAGTAAGGGAGGATTGGAAGGAGTTGAAATTAGCTTAGGGCTCTCAACAACAGAGATTTCCACGGGCAAATCCACGGTCGTGGAAGTGCCAGGTAGGCCGTGGAAGTCTCTGTTTTCCTCATTCCTCGTGAGCTCTTCAAGTGCGGTTCCGGGGTTGATGGCAAGGATGTTCAGGGGTGAGAGCACTTTATTGCACTCCTCCAAAGGTGAAGGAGGTGGAGGTAAGTCTTGAAAGATGGTAGGATCTCCTAGCATAAGAGCATTCCTAATCTCCTCAATCTCCCTCCTCATTTGTGCTTCTCTCTCGATATTCAATCTTCTTTCATCCTTCAGGGCCAAATCTCTTAGCCTCACTTGCTCCCAAGCTTCATCCAACTCTTCTTGAAGTTGCTTAATGATCATGGTTGATTCGGGCAATTCTTGGATCTCTTCATGGTGAACCTTTTCTTGTTGTAACACTTTCGCTTCAAGCTCCATGTGGGAACTCGAAATGGAAGCACGGTTGCTCTCTAGATCATCCATCTTCCTCAACATTTCTTCTAGCATTGATTCCACTCGATCATTTTGAGGTTGATGGTGAGGTTCCTCATGAGGCAAAGTAGTCATGTGAGCTTGATCATGGGACTCATGATAGGCATTAAACTCCTCTCAATACTCAAACTCATCATGTAGAGGTCCTAAATATTGGTTTTCCATCCATCCCTCATACTCCATGTCGTCAAGGTCGTCTTGGAAGTACAATCCGTCCATGACAAACATGAAAAGGCAAAGACAAAAACAACACAAGATCAAAAGTAACAAGAAATACAAACACTAAAAGCAATCAAAATCAAATGACTTAATCTAGACCTAGTCCCCAGCAACGGCGCCAAAAACTTGTTACGCTAGTTAGGTAGCACAAAAAGCCTTACATTTATAAACTCGATCTAAAATCCTAAACTACCTAATGAAACCCGTAGTGTACGGATCATTCCTCGTGATGGCACACTTCTGGACTCGTTAAGGAGCGAGCTAGGAGCAAAGGAGAACACATGGGGCCTTGTTGGTGCATGCCTTGCACCAACTTGTGACTTTTAATCTTGTGTTGTGCAAGGCATGCACCAACAAGGCCCCATGTGTTCTCCTTTGCTCCTAGCTCGCTCCTTAACGAGTCCAGAAGTGTGCCATCACGAGGAATGATCCGTACACTACGGGTTTCGCTACATATTCGGAGAAGATTATAGAGACAGTTATCAAAGGAAGAACCATATACCGAAAAATCGTCCATGAAGACTTCCATGATATTCTCTACATATTCGGAGAAGATTGCCATCATACACCTTTGGAAGGTGGCTGGAGTGTTGCATAGGCCGAATGGCATCCTTCTTTCCAACATTTGATCGATAAAAGGAAGGGGGAAGTGATCCTTCCTTGTGGCCACGTTCAATTTGCGGTAGTCGATGCACATTCGCCACCCTGTAACTGTCCGTGTAGGGATAAGTTCGTTGTTCTTGTTGGCAACAACGGTAATGCCTCCTTTCTTGGGTACTACTTGTACTGGACTCACCCATTTGCTATCGGAAATAGGGAAGATGATACCTGCATCAAGTAGCTTAAGGATTTCTTTCTTCACGACCTCTTTCATTGCCGGGTTTAACCGTCTTTGAGGTTGGCGTGAAGGTTTGTAATCCTCTTCCATTAGAATTTTGTGCATACATAGAGAAGGCTTTATTCCTACTAAATCATCAATAGTATAGCCTAATGCCCTTCTATGTTGTTTCAAAACATGCATAAGTTTCTCTAATTCAGCATCATTCAAATTCGCATTGACAATGACCGGATATGTGGAATTTGTGCCAAGAAATGCGTACCTTAAATGCGTGGGGAGTGGCTTCAATTCTAATGATGAGGGTACCTTAATTGATGATGAATCTTGGCCTTCGAGTGTTGTGGGAGAGGCCTCTAGAGGTGGGGGTACGGCTTCATTAGATTCGAGAGTAGTTGCGGAGACGTTTGGAGAATCCAGAAAATGTCCCTCTGGATCGACCTCCTCTGAAGTAAATCAGTCGATTTGAGGTACGATTTTTCTTTCTATCGAAAAAAATCGGGTTGCCTCTTCACAAATCGGACGATTTTTCTTAGTCAGGTCGATTTTTCTTTCTGTCGACAAAAATCGGTTTGCATTTTCACAAATCGGACGATTTGATCCCTGCAGGTCGATTTTCTCCACAGTTTCCGGAGCTAATTCTAGTTCTTCAATTCTTGTTCCTAGTTCTTCCTCCACATCATTTAATGCTTTCACATCCTCATTGCAATCATGTTCCACTCCTTCCTCCATGATACTCATGCTAAGAACCTTTTGAAGAGGATCTTTCATCAAGATCGAACTTACTACCTCTCTAGACTCTTCTTCATCAAAAATTTCAAAAGCATCGTCTTTCAAGGCTGGCTCCTTGATTAAGGAAGAGAGTATGAATTCTATCTTTTCTTCACCAATATGGAAAGACAACTGGCCATTCTTGCAATCTACCATGCATCCGGATGTTGCAAGGAATGGTCTCCCAAGAATGATGGGAACCGGATAATCTGCAGGGATGTCAAGAACGACAAAATCTATTGGGATGTAAAACTTACCGAGCTTTACCGGAATGTCTTCTAATATCCCTACCGGCTTAGTGGTGGAACGATCAGCCATGTAGAGTGTGATCTTCACCGGTCTAGGCTATTCTAGACCAACTGCTTTGCATAGAGCAAGAGGTATGATACTTACACTCGCTCCAAGGTCACCAAAGAGCATCATAGGTAGCTTCTCCCAAAGTGATGGGTATGCAAAAGGATCCTGGATCACGGAGCTTGGGTGGCATGTTCTCCGTCATAGTCTTGATGAGTTCGGATGATTCCATACTCATCTTGACTTCTCCTATGTCTTCCAATTTCCTCTTGTTAGAGAGGATCTCCTTGAGGAATTTCCCGTAAGCCGGCATACCTAAAATTGCATCCATAAAAGGTATATTAATATGCAGCTTACTCATAAGTTCAACAAACTTAACAAATTGTTTATCTAGGTGTGCTCGCGCTCTAGATTGAGGGAAAGGTAGAGGTGGTTTGTAAGCGGGAGGAGTAACATAAACTTCTTCCTTCTCTTTTGCCTCTCCTTCTTTAGTGGTGGTATCGACTACTTTGGGTTGAGAATCGGTAGTCGTTTTGCCACTCCTGGTAGTTATTGTCATAACCCTTCCTTTTGGGTTATCTTCCGTCTTCCCAGGAAGTTTCCCTTGATCTCTAGGAACTTCTCCGGCCTTGTTGAATACTTGGTTTTCTAAAGCTTTGTGAGCTTTGTCAACCGAAGTTATATAACTCTCTAGCCCTTGTAGCTTGCCTAGGATCGTCTCTAGCATGGGATCGGGTTTGTTTGATCCGCTTGATTGTTCCTGGCTTGTCAAAGGAGTAGAAGAAGATGGAGGTGTTAGAGCCTTTTCAGCATGAGAGTAAGGATTACCTGGATTTTGCTGATTTGACCTCCAATTGTTGCTATTGGAGTTCCTATTGTTATTGTTCCAATTGGAGTTTCGGTTATTGCTATTGTTGTTGTTCCAATTGGAGTTCCTATTGTCACTCCTTTGATTGTTTTCTCTTCCCATGTAGTTGGCTTCTTGCTCCTTAGTCTTTTGAAGACTTGTTTTGAGTACTTCCCTCAATTCTTTGATGTCATCTTTGAGGGAGAATATTTGTGTTTGAGCAGCTTGGTTCAACTTAGCTCCCGAATCGCCTTGATTCCGGCTATTTGAGTCCACCTTCCGGTGGGATTACTTCTCAATCACTTGGGCTTGCTTCTCAATAAAGTCTCAAGCATCATCGTCTCTCATATCCATGAATGTGCCACAAGAGAGAGATTGGAGGTTGAATCGTGTTTCCACATCCAACCCTTTGTAGTAGATCTCCAATAATTCCAGCTTGGAAATGCCATGGTGTGGGCAATCCAACAAGAGATCTTGAAACCTTTCCCAAGATTGAAACAAGCTTTCATTAGGTTTCATAGAAAAAGCATTTATTTTACCTCTCAATTCCGCCGTTTTGGATGGCGGAAAGAATTTGGTGAGGAATTCCGAAGACAATTCCTCCCATGTAGCTAGCTTTGCAGCTGGAAGTGTTTGGTACCAAGCTAGAGCCTTGTCCTTCAAAGAAAAGAAGAACGGTTTGATCTTGTAATTGCTTGCAATAGCCTTCTTCGGCTTCATAGTCTCCATGAGAATCTCAAAATTCTGCAAGTGTTGGTGTGGAGATTCAGTACTTGCTCCGCCATATTGACTTTGGCGAACCATGGTGATGACTTGTGGTGAGAAGCTAAACTCTTGGATGTCTTCAGCTCCGAAATCCACACCTAGGCGGCGTGGTTGCTGAATTGGATCCATCCGTTGCCCCAAAGTTCGGGGTCTATCACCCTCATTAACAGCTCTTACGTCCCTAGTTGGAAGGCGAGGAAAAACCCGTGGTTTTGGGGTGTTCCGAATAGGACGAAGTAGTGGATCGATCTCTTCAAGTTCTGGCATGTCCGGATCGATCTCTTCATCATCGGATGAGTCATTCCTAATGGACTTTGTTGGTGTCTTGACTTTCTTCTTCTTCCTGGATTCGTTCAATTCCAACTTCATGTCCAGCATCATAGCTCTTAGTTTATCAATCTGAAATTGATGACTCGTTTCAGCATCTTTTCGTGCTTTCTCACTCAACTGAAGTTGGCGTTGAGCTTCATTCAGTTCAGCCTGGTAGTTTCTCTCGCCATTTTCAGCCATTTTCTTTTCCTACAACTTTTTCCTCAAAGTTCTCTCCAATTCGGGATCGAAAGGGACTAGATCTTTAGTGGATCTAGTCTTTCGCATATACCTAAAGAACCTGCAAAGATCACTCAAGTAGACAAATCAAATCACAAGAGCAAGAACTCTCAAGCTAGACAACCGAAAACCGAATTTGGTCTAGACCAAATCCGCGGCAACGGCGCCAAAAACTTGTTCGCTCAAAAAGTGTGTGCGTCAAAGTCTTAAATTTTTATCTAGAACTCAAAGCAAAGCGAACCCGCCGTGTACAGATCAGCTGTAGCAAGGTAAGAATTCCAGAGTCGAACTCAGGGATTTGGTGAGAATAAATCCAATTTCAATTATCTAGCGAAAAGTGCGAAAAGCTTTTGTGATCAAAGGAGGGTAAAATGATTCCAAGGATTCAAGTATCCGATTTCGGCTTTCGATTCAAGACACTTCTATAGGTATAGGACAGAGTTTATATTGCCAAGATTTAATGTTCAAAGGTAGGATTCGTACGATGAAGTTCCGAAACCTATATGACTAATCTAAAGGTCCTCTTTATAAGGGTTGTTGAGGCTGCAATATAGAAAGATCTAAAGACAAGAATTATGTTCAAACTAACTATCCAAAACTCCTGGATATGACTCTCCAAAGTAAAGATTAGAAAGCACACTAGAATCTTAATAAAGGATGTTTAGTCTCTTTATTGCCCAAATCTTGAAATCTTAATCTATTAAATGTAGAATCAGGTTTGAAGTGTCTTCATACATTCAATTAGAGGGTAGAAAGGTTAATCAAAGATGGGATTTAGGCAAGGATTAATTTTAGTTAAAGATTGATTCAATTAAAGTTCGTCAGAGGAATAAATCGGGTTGTTCATAAGAAAATCGGCCGATTTACTCAAGAACAGTCCGATTTTCCTGTTGTCGCAAAACTAAATCTAAACTCTCAGGGTCCTAATGTTTGAATGAGTTCATTCTATCATCATCTAAGCCTTAATCATCAACTATTCTCCCCAGAATCGCAAAGGTTTTAGCCAACCATTTTCAAAACCGAATCAAATTAATTATTGAATGAAATATATCAAAGAAACCAAATCTTGGATAAAAATCCAATAACCTTCAAATCTGTAAACGATTGTCAAAACAGATCAATGTATCTCTTAAGTAACCTAAATTCGTGTTCAAAAACAACAATCACTTCAATGGACAAAGAAATCTCACAACTAGAATCAAGATTAGCTTCCCGGCGAAGAATCCTTCAATCTTCCTCCAAGAATCTCCGAATTCTCTTAAACGTGTAAAGATTTCCAAGTGCGGCCTCCTCGTTTTCGTTCGTAGGGTTCTCCTTTATAGTTTCTTGCCATTGGGCTGTTTGGCAAAACCCTCTTCTAGCCCAAAAGAATTGGGCTTTGCGTCGTCTTTTCATTTGGCCGAAAAACAGAAGAAAATCGACCCAGTCGATTTATACACAAAATCGTGCGATTTCTAACGGAGAAAATCGTCCGATTTATGTACATATTGGCACGATTTTCTTCAACAGAAAGTGTTCTTCTCTTGGCTCGTCTTCTATGCTTCTCCTTTGCAATTCCTTAGCTCTTTTTGACTCCTTTAAGATTCCTTTAGCTTCCTTAACATCCTTGGATGCTCCTTACTCCGCTTTTGCTTCCAATTCCACTCCATTTACCTATAATTCATCAAAAGCTCGTGTAGACCTCTATTTCCGACAATTGATTGAATAGAACATAAAAGGTACACAAAATCTCTCTAAATGCATGGTAAACTGAGACAAACTTCTATAATATGCATGAATATGATGATACATAATTCATGTCATCAAAATACCCCATACTTGCCTCTTGCTTGTCCCTAAGCAAGACTCAAACTTAGAATATAAGATGTCATGGATTATGTATGTATGAAAATTCAAAAACTTTTCTTTTTGGTAGTGCTTCTTCTTATTGGATCACCCTCAAAGTGATACTTCAAGGCATAAAAAGGCAAAGCATGTATCAATGATAACAATAAGATGAACTAACTTCCTTTTCTTTCTTGAAAACACAAATAAAGGACATGATAAAGGTGTAGAGGTAATCAAAGTCAAACAAATCTAAGCCATGAAGTCTTAAACACATGCATAAAAGTCTCAAGGTCTTCTAATCAAAGAAAAGGTTCAAGAAACGTATTAAGGGAAGGAATTCTTTCTGGCTATTGTGGTGCTAATCCGGGAAAGAGGAACACATAATACCTTCAACATTTTTCTTCACCGCACATGCTTCACATGTAGAAAGCTTTGCTTTCATTATATTTTACTTTTTGAGAGTATGGACAGCGGTGCACAAAAACCGAAACCTAGGAGATCGGCGTTTCTCAATTTCGAGATGCCTCAAACCCTTGATGCACATACCATATCCCGTTAGGACTTGTCGTTCAATCGGACTTTGGCAAGACACAAACACCCGGCTATGTGAATGGTGCCGAGTTACTCATCCTCATGTTCAACGTCCCCAAACTTATGAATTTCTGCACTTCCTTTAAAACATTTTCCTCGGCCCTCCCACATCAAACATGCCTTTTTCTATCACTTACCCTAATTCCCGGATGGTAAAAGGAGGGTTACATATTTCATTGAGGGGCTAGCATGATCAAGATATGAGAAAAGAAAAGAAGTGAATCGCCTTAGTCATCCTTATATGATGTAAAAGAACTTGCAATATAGCTTTAACCCTTAATTATTTCATTCTTTTATCAAAACAACTAAATCATATAACTTATTCATGCGTTCAAGTAACAAAAGCAAACTCATTCACGCTATGATTAACATCTCAACACAACTAAGCGTCTTTTTGCCTATCCACATACACATTTCTCATCATAGTGGTCATTTCCATTGTAAGAAGCACTAAAAATTTTTGAAAATTCATAGGATTTGAAAAAGATCATGCAAATGCAATTGTCATAATGGAAAGCAAGTAGTGCAAGAGTTATTACAAGCCAAGTCATCAAGAGTAGTGCAAATGTCATAAAGTGCTAAGATGAAACATAAGGTATTGTAAGTACCCCCACCCCATACTTGACATCCACATTGTCCCCAATGTGAAAATCGAGCGTGAGATGAAGAAAAATACTTACAATGTAAAAGAAGTGGCAGCTCAATCCTCTGTCGGTGATGGAGGTGGTGGATAAGGGTACATCGGTGCGGTAGGATCGTAGAAGTGGCCGAACTAGTGGTAGTACAAGTCTCTCATCTGGCCATCATAGGATGAATGCCTAGCGTCTGTCTCCTGTCTGTAGTTCCTGAACTGAGTGTTCAGGGTTTCGTAGTCGGTGTGGAGAGCATGATAGTCGGTGTTGAGGCTCTAGAAGCTAGTGACTAGCTCCCTAAAGTGACGCGGAGGGCGACGTCCTCGTCCATGTCCTGGAGCACGTGCAAATGAGCGGCGAGGTGGCTGCATGTCATCCTCCGTCTCCTCATCGCCTCTACTAGTCCTGCTAGGTCCTGCACCATGAGTGTCGGTGTCCATGGCATCCGTAGCATGTCCGCTATGAGTATCACTCTCAAACTCGAGCATGGTCCCTTGTCCTCCATCCTCATCCTCCTCCTCGGAGTCACCTGCATCATCATCATAGTAAGTAGGAGGAGAGAACTCCTCAAGCATCGACTCGAACGTCTCCTTCCAGTTCCTCTTGTTCCGAATAGTGTATTTGGACTTCCATATAATCTCGGATGGTTTCTTCTTCGGATCCCTGTGCCATGGCATGGGCACATGAAGTGTTCCTCTCCCTCGAGGAATCAAGACCTGTCGAACAACCAACCGCTGTGAACCTAGTGGAATGGCACTCTCAGCTAGAGTGCATCCGGAGAAGTCTAATCCCATCGTCTTAGCCACATGAGTGACAAGACCTCCAGCACAAATATCACCCTTAGCTTTGTTGGCTATCTTTCCTAGATAGTCCGCAAGCATGGTAGAGATGTCGGGAATGGTGGTGGATGTCATGCAGTAGAGAATGAAGAGCTCGTCAGCCTTGAGCTTCTATGGAGTCTCGGTCCGTGCAAATAAACTCTCGCTAAGAATCCGATGTACTACCTTGAAGGAGAGGTTGTACATACTAGTCTCCTTGGAATTTCTGGGCCTCCATTTGTCTCCCCCGTATTCACCCACTGAAATAGCCTCCCAAAAGTCACTAGCACTAACACCTCTAGCAAATGTGCCTGCATCTGAATAAGAGAAGCCAAACAAGTCTCCAAAAGTGTCAATGGACATAGTGTGGTTTTGGTTCATAAGGAGGAAGGTGACTATCCTTTCCCTAGGATCATGCTCGAATGTACTATGGAATTCTAGGGTGATTTCGGTATAAGCATCCTCCCTAATTGTAGCAAACTGTCTCAGACCAGCCTTGTCAAGCATCATATCAACATCCTCTCGAACAAACAATGAATCTAAGTCATCTAGCACTATGTAGCGAGGAGGGGTGAATGGGCGGTCCATGATGCGTTCATAACGTTTCTTGTGCTTGGATAGGGGAGGGGGAAGCTTAGGGATGTTTTGAGATGGTGGTGGAGGTGGGGGAGGGGCTTTGGAAGAAGATCCCTTCTTCTTCCCCGTGTTTCTAGTTATCCTCTTAACAAGATCCATTTCTAAGTCAAAAAATCGGCCTGTTCTTCAGTTAAATCGTCCGATTTTTCTGGGCTGGGTCGATTTTTCTGTCGATTTCAACAAATCTCACAATTCTGTAAAGTTCTGTTCAAGTAATCACCACATACAGTCTCCTATAATGATTCCTAAGCAGATTCCTCAATCAATTCCAGCAAACAAACACTTCCTAAGCAAACTTCAATTTCGAATTAGAAACTTAGGTTTTGGAAAGAAAAACCTGAATTCCTTGTGGAAGATTCGATTGCCGTGCTTGTTGTTGCTAGATCCTTGTTCCTTGTTGAAAATGCTTCAGTTTGGAGCCAAGAATCACTCAAAATGTTTAAGGAATGAGGATTGTAGGGTATGGGCGATTTTCGGCGTTCTTGAGAAGGGGAAATCGAGAGTGGAAGGTTATGGAATGAGGAAGATCGAGTGTTGAGTCTTTATATAGGGTTGAGAAACTGTGAAGAAAATCGGCCGATTTTTAAGGTCGATTTAATCGTCGGGGCGATTTTTCTCTGGATTCAAAGAAAATCGGACGATTTTATTTGGCAGGTCGATCTCCAGGTCGATTTTTCTTCCTGTTGCCAAAAATCGCCTTGCTCTGCTTCTGAATCGGATGATTTACTTTGTGTAGCTCGATTTCCTTCCTTATTCTTCATGGATCTTGAAGATTTAACCGATTTATGCTCTCTTTCTCCATGGATCTCTCAATTTGAACCTAATTTCCTGCGATTAATGACACGACAAACCAAGAGTGCATCGAGGAACAAATAAAAAACGAAAACAAAGAAACAAAACAACTAATCTACTCTAACTAAGTGATGAAGGGAGGAAAACTATACTATCATGGGTTGCCTCCCAAGAAGCGCTTAATTTATCGTCTTTAGCTAGACGGTGTATGGTTTGTGTTCAATGGAGGAGGATAGGAGCTATCTCCTCGACCGGAGCTTCCGGTGTGTATTTCTTCAATCGTTGGCCATTGACCTTGAAACTTCCGCTTTGTTCACCCCATACTTCAACTGCACCATGGGGGAAAACTTGTTTAATTACATAAGGTCCTGTCCAACGGGATTTAAGCTTACCTGGAAATAGACGAAGTCTTGAGTTGAATAGAAGGACTTGGTCTCCCTCCTTCAATTCTTTTGCAATGATGTGCTTATCATGCCAACGCTTTTTCCGTTCCTTATAGATCTTTGCGTTCTCATACGCATTTAGTCGGATCTCATCTAACTCATTGATGTCTAAGAGCCGCTTCTCTCCGGCTTCTTTCATGTCAAAATTGAGCCACTTGATAGCCCTATAGGCTTTATGCTCTAGCTCTACAGGAAGATGACAGGATTTACCATAGACAAGGTTATAGGGAGTCGTACCTATTGGTGGCTTGAAGGCCGTCCTGTACGCCCATAGTGCATCGTCAAGCTTCATTGACCAATCTTTTCTTGTTTTAGAGACGGTTTTCTCTAAAATTCCCTTGATCTCTCTATTGGATATTTCGACTTGTCCGCTGGTTTGCGGATGGTAAGGTGTAGCTATCTTATGGGTCACCCCATACTTGGCCAATAGAGTCTCAAATCGACGGGCTGTGAAATGCGTTCCTCCGTCACTAATGATGGTTCGGGGAGTTCCGAACCTTGGGAAGATCGTTCTATTGAAGAACTTCACCACTACCATCGCATCATTAGTAGGAGAAGTGATTGCCTCTACCCATCTTGAGACATAGTCTACGGCAAGAAGTATGTATTGGTTGCCGCATGAAGATGGGAAAGGTCCCATAAAATCGATGCCCCATACATCAAAGATCTCTACTTCTTGTATGTTGTTGAGAGGCATCTCATTCCTCCTTGATATATTATTTGTCCTTTGACAAGCATCACAAGCAACAACAAACTTTTGCACATCTTTGAAAAGTGTAGGCCAATAGAAGCCGGAACGAAGTACCTTAGCACAAGTCTTGTGGGAACTAGCATGTCCGCCACATGGTAAAGAATGGCAATGGCGGATGACGCTATCCACCTCATCTTCGGGTATACATCTCCTGTAAATGCCATCGGGGCCTCTTTTGAATAGAAGAGGTTCGTTCCAATAGAATTGCCGGACGTCACTAAAGAATTTCTTCTTTTGAGCATATGAAAGTCCGGGTGGAATCTCCTGACAAACAAGGTAATTCACAAAGTCAGCAAACCATGGATCGTTACCTTGTGAGATATGTTGAAGACACTCTTCGATCTCGTGTAGCTGTTCGTCAAGGAATGAGTCGTATATGGGAAGTTCGTCCGTTTCGCCGGTGGGTGGTGGGAGACGACTGAGATGATCGGCAACGGAGTTCTCCAACCCTTTCTTATCTCTAATCTCTATATCGAACTCTTGTAAGAGTAAGATCCATCTTAGAAGCCTTGGCTTCGCATCCTTCTTCGTGAAAAGGTATCGGATTGCGGAATGGTCCGTATAGACTATCACCTTTGCACCTACAAGATAGGAACGAAATTTCTCAAAAGCATATACTACGGCTAAAAGTTCCTTTTCTGTGGTTGCATAATTATACTGAGCCTCGTCTAGCGTTTTGCTAGCATAGTAGATGGCATGGGTGCGACCATCTTTCTTCTGTCCAAGAACGGCTCCTATAGCGACGTCGCTTGCGTCGCACATGACCTCGAAAGGAAGAGTCCAATCGGGTGGTTGCATGATTATTGCTGAAATCAAAGCTTCTTTGATCCTGCAAAAAGCATCTAAACAATCCTTCGAGAATTCGAAAGTTGCGTCCTTCATCAAAAGATTAGTCAAGGGTTTTGAAATCTTAGAAAAATATTTTATGAATCTCCTATAGAAGCCTGCATGTCCTAAGAAACTTCTAATTCCTTTCACTGAAGAAGGGGGAGGTAACTTCTCAATGGTTTCTATTTTCGCTCTATCAACTTCTATTCCCCCTTTGTGATACTAAATGACCAAATACAATCTCTTCGGTGACCATGAAATGACACTTTTCCTAGTTTAAGACTAAGTTAGTGTCCTCACATCTCTTAAGAACCAGTGAAAGGTTATAGAGACAGTTATCAAAGGAAGAACCATATACCGAAAAATCGTCCATGAAGACTTCCATGATATTCTCTACATATTCAGAGAAGATTGCCATCATACACCTTTGGAAGGTGGCTGGAGCGTTGCATAGGCCAAATGGCATCCTTCTTTCCAACATTTGATCGATAAAAGGAAGGGGGAAGTGATCCTTCCTTGTGGCCACGTTCAGTTTGCGGTAGTCGATGCACATTCGCCACCCTGTAACTGTCCGTGTAGGGATAAGTTCGTTGTTCTTGTTGGCAACAACGGTAATGCCTCCTTTCTTGGGTACTACTTGTACTGGACTCACCCATTTGCTATCGGAAATAGGGAAGATGATACCTGTATCAAGTAGCTTAAGGATTTCTTTCTTCACGACCTCTTTTATTGCCGGGTTTAACCGTCTTTGAGGTTGGCGTGAAGGTTTGTAATCCTCTTCCATTAGAATTTTGTGCATACATAGAGAAGGCTTTATTCCTACTAAATCATCAATAGTATAGCCTAATGCCCTTCTATGTTGTTTCAAAACATGCATAAGTTTCTCTAATTCAGCATCATTTAAATTCGCATTGACAATGACCGGATATGTGGAATTTGTGCCAAGAAATGCGTACCTTAAATGCGTGGGGAGTGGCTTCAATTCTAATGATGGGGGTACCTTAATTGATGATGAATCTTGGCCTTCGAGTGTTGTGGGAGAGGCCTCTAGAGGTGGGGGTACGGCTTCATTAGATTCGAGAGTAGTTGCGGAGACGTTTGGAGAATCCAGAAAATGTCCCTCTGGATCGACCTCCTCTGAAGTAAATCGGTCGATTTGAGGTACGATTTTTCTTTCTGTCGAAAAAAATCGGGTTGCCTCTTCACAAATCGGACGATTTTTCTTATTCAGGTCGATTTTTCTTTCTGTCGACAAAAATCGGTTTGCATTTTCACTGTTCGCTCCAAACGGTGTGTGCAAGCTTTAAATTTATAACCCTAGACTTAAGCTTAAAACAAGGATGCGAACCCGCAGCGTACGGGTCAATCGTAGTAAAAGCAAGAAAATTCCAGGGGTCGATCACAGGGACTTAGTGAAACAAAGTCCAATACGGTATGCTAATGTTAATGCTAACCACAAGAGCAAGTAACACAATCAAAGATGAATAAGATGTCAAATAAAGCAAACATGCAATTCTAGGGATTAAAGCATCTAGTTGTGGTTCCAACTCAAGATCTATAGATAAGCGGACAAAGCTGAGATTTTTGCGTGGGGAAGGTGTTACTAAAGTGGAGTAGATCACCGGGTAAGTCTCACTACACACTAATCCTAAACCGTAACTCCTATTACCGGGTAAGTCTCAAGGAATTAAGATAAAGAACTATAACTTCAAACTAACACACCATCTAAGGGAATAGAATCAACCTTTACCGGGTAAGTCTCAGGCTAACTCACAAAGATGGGATGGAAGCACACTCAAACCCCAATAAAGGATAAACCTTTATTACCTACACTTATGATCGTTAATACACTAACTAAGGAATTACCGGGTAAGTCTCATCCTAAGCTTGCATTGAACCAGAAAGGTGTAATAAGAATAGGATTTGGCAAACTCTAACACTTAACTCTCAGTTTAGGGTCGGATAAGTCATCTCGGTCAGTCAGTGCCCACCCCGGCCGAGGTGTTCATCGATTGAACGAGACGCTTAGGTTTAAGGTAAAGACTCGAACTTTCAGGGTCCTACTGTGATTAAGATCATTCTATCATTGTTTTTCCCACAACCTTCAACCAATCACCCTAGAATCACACAAGGAAATTAGCCACTCATCATCATAATGAAAGTATTAAATATATGGGAAGAAGGTGAATATTTGAACAAAGAAGAATTTAATGAAAACACTTCAATAACTGAATCAAATATCACACAAAATCGTTCCTTGGATAATAATCCAACAAGACAAGACAACAAGGAAAGGAATTGAAGACAATCTTACAAAACCCTCCAAAAAGCTATAAAGCTATAGTCTTCAATCTTCCTTTAACCTTCAAAAAGGTTCTTCAACTCTCTCCCAAATTGGAGTAGGATGCGGTTGCTGCGCTTGTAAACCCTGATCGGCGGTATAGCGTGTTGTTGGAATTGTGAAAATCCAACCCTTTTTATAGGAAAAATAACCCTCCAAAGATAATAAATCTTAAGAAGATATTATCCCATAAATATAGGTAAAATATATGATTCTGCATATCTCCTTCCTTCTAGAAGCTCAGCCCAAAAATATAAGATCACTTTCCAATTTTAAAAGATCTCAGCCAAGAATAAAATATTCTCGCCGCGTCCTAGGTATTCGCCTCGGTCGAGTCGGCGTCTCTGGATCGCCTCGGTCGAGATGAATCTCTGGTCAACCGAGGTGACTCATAACTGAATGTAGAATCTCTCAAAACTGGCCCAAAGTAAATCTTTAATTCATGGCTATGCTTCCTGGATGTAGCTCCAAATGACTCTTGACTCCTTTTGCTCCTTTTTGATGCAAAACGTACCATATTACCTGCAATTACAACGAAACTAGGTGTAGACCTCGATTCTCGCAAAGGTAGATGAAATGGTAGTAAAATCACATAACGTACATACAAACATGCAGATTATGAAAGATAAAACGTCCAAACAAACCTCAAAATATAGACTATAATTCATGCTATCAAAATACCCCATACTTAGCCCTTGCTTGTCCCCAAGCAAGTTCCTTATATAGAAATCAAGATAGAATGGATTATAAGTCAAGAAAATCAATGAAAAAGTCTTTCAAAAACATTTTATGGTGTGCTACAATCATAGATCACTCTAAGAGGATACTTCATGGAATTTAAAAACTTAATATGCTCAAAACATTTTATAAATATAGAAAAGTTGTTCATCTTTGCATAAAATCATAGAATGCATAATAAATCATAATTATCAAAATTAATCATGTACAATCCAGTTTAAACCGCTAAGTCAATCAACAAGCTCAAGGTCTCAAGGGCTTCCCAAAAGAAAGGTCAAGAAACGTGTAGGGTATGGATGAATGTAAGGTAATGTGGTGCTAGAATCCGGGAAAAGGATGAACTTCACTTTCACTTTGACTTGCAACATCTTCCACCAATAAGCTTTGCTTATCCCACACTTTTTTTCTTTTTACTTTACTTTTTGGGATGCATGGACAGAGGTGCACAATAACCGAAGCCTAGGAAATCCGCAATCATCAATTCTTTGAGATGCATCAAACCCTTGATGCACATACCATGACCCGTTAGGAATATCGCTCAATCCGACTTTGGCAAGACACAAACACCCGGCTATGTGAATGGTGCCGAGTTACTCATCATCATGATTGACTTCCCCAAACCTATTATTGCTTTCTAATACTTTCACTTTCAGCCACTTCTCAACTTTTGACTTGCTTTCACCACTTCGCTTGCTTCCAATTCCCGGATAGGTAAAGGGGGGCAAAATGTATATGAGGGGTTAAGCATGATCAAGAAGAAGAAGAAGAAGAAGAA
This sequence comes from Fagopyrum esculentum, assembly GCA_033239045.1. NCBI lineage: Eukaryota > Viridiplantae > Streptophyta > Magnoliopsida > Caryophyllales > Polygonaceae > Fagopyrum > Fagopyrum esculentum. The sequence continues at coordinate 22,232,554 of BSUD01000004.1, read as the reverse complement.
TGAATTGCCTTGGTCTTTCCAAGAAGAACGTGAGAGAACTTATGCTGCGGTGTCAACCTTCAAATTCAACATAATTTGGATAAAATAAGGTATTAAACATGCCAATAATTTCAAACAAAGCATTTAACAACTTAAACATATCATAAAACATTTCAAACATATAAAGAATTTAAAACCAGTCAGTAAACAAGATCTTCACTGAGATCATATCCAGATAAGTAACACAAAAATCGTTTTCGAAAACTCTCAGTTAGCCCACCTCGGTCGAGATGTTCTTGGTTCAACCGAGGTGAAACACCTCGTTTTGCCAGAACTGTCCCGGTCGAGGTCAAAAATTTTTTTTAAAACCATTTTTTTTTCGGTTTCGACGTTTTTTCTCAATCAAATAACCTGTAAGTATGCATGCAATCTCAGATAAACATATAAATGCAGAATGAAGCATAAATATGAAAATATCCGATATAATACATCAAAGGTCAAATAATACATTGAATAGTCAAATAAGTCAAGTAATACATCAACTACCCCATACTTGAGACACACTGTCCCAGTGGGTATAATAAAAGTCTGAAAGTAAGAGGACTCACCGGATAAAGAGTTGAACTGCATAAAAATAAATAAATAAAACCCTGCAGCTCCTCAGTAGTCCTGATCCGGCGGTGGTGGTGGTGGTATGTAAGGATGCTGGGTCGGATCAAACGGATAGCCCATAGTCTGCTGGAACTGTAGCTCCATCATCCTACGCTGATAGTGCTGCCCCTCCAACATCTGCTGAGTCCAGCTGTCAAGGTGTCGGTGCTGGGCGGCAAACCTCTCGTGGATGTCTACTGTAAGGGCAGCATATGAGTCTATCATCTGCTTTGTCAAGTCGTCGATCCGACGATGAGCCTCTGCATCTCTATGACGGCGTGTCCGGCGCCTGGCAGGTCTAGTAGGAGGTGCAGCAGGTGTAGGCTCAGTATCCTCCTTGTCCTCGTCAAGATCGATAATGGGAGGCGCGCTCGTCCCAGCAGTATCTGTCCCTGTGTCCATCGGGACGCCGCCTCCTCTCTCGTCGACAGTCTCGTCATCGTCATCCTCATCAGCCTCCTCTGCCTCCTCTGCAGCTGCGGCAGCAGCAGCTGCTCCCTCTCTATAGTCCTCCATCAGCGGGACCCATGCAGCCTGCCAGAAATGCGGGTCGGCGACAGAAAACTGTGCAGACCATCTGATGCCCTGAGGCGCTGTCCGCTCCCAAGGCATGGCAACGTACGGAGTGGTCAGCCCTCGGGGAACCAGAATCCGCCTCGTGATCATCTCCTGCAGACCCAGCGGCTTCGGAGCCGCCGCCAATGTGCAAATACTGAGATCCATCCCGTGGTAGGAGGCGATGTGGGTGACTAGACCTCCACAGCAAATATCCCCCTTCGACTTGGCCTTGATCTTGTGCAGATCCTCTGCCAAGAGCAAGCCAAAGTCGGGGAAACCGCCTGTAACCATGCAGTAGAGTGAAAAGAGCTCCCCCTGTCTGATCTTCTGGGGCGTCTCAGTACGCGCCAGAAGCATCTCACTGAATATCCGGTGGGCGAGTCTGAAAGCTGGGTGAAAGATGACCTTCTCCCTGGAATCTCCAGGGCGCCATCTGTCTGCATGAGTGGTGATGTGGGCTATCTGTCCCCAAAACTCCCTAGCTACTGAACGGGAGGGAAAGTCTACAGCGGTAGGGGCAGGAAAGCTAAAAATCTCTCTCCATATCTCTAATGGAACCAGGAAGTTCCGGCCCATCAGCCGGTACTTCACAGATCCCTCTGTGGGTAGGTAGGAGAAGGAGCTGACAAACTCGAGTGTCGGCTCTATGTAGGCTGGGGCTCGGATCTCAGAAAACTGATCCAGCCCAATTGTGGCAATCATCCTCCTAAGGTCGGCCTCTAACCCTAGGCAGTCAAAGGCGGATACCTCCAGAAATCGTGGTGCGATAACTGGACGGCCCGCTATCCTCTCGTAATCTGCCCGGCATCTCTCGTGGATAGCCGGGCGGTAGGGACGGGAAGAAGAAGGGGAAGGGGAGGGTGAAGATCTATCTCTAAGGGCCAGTATTCTGTCTGAACTCATCTTCACAAAACAGTCTGTCAGACCACCTCGGTCGACTGACAAGTCCCAGAAATCACCTCGGTCGAGATGCAGGCCGACTGGACCGAGGCGTAACAGTTCGTATTCCAATTCTCAGCTTTCCAGTTCTTTTCCCCCTAAAATCACTACAATTGCTTCCTAAGGGGTACTTATAGATTTCCTCAACAGAATCAAGGGCAACCAAAGCCCAATAAGCGGTAAACGAGTCGGTTAGGGTTTTCGAACCTTTTTCGTTTCGTTTCGGTCGAAACACTCAGCGTTCTTGCAGATCTGTAGTTGCAATCGACTCCTCTACTCCTCAATTTCAGTTTTGAAGCAGAAATCGTCGAAAAAGAGTGAGAAACGAGGGAGAACGAGGTGCCTCTGTCGCCGCGGTCGAAATGCGTAAAAAAATAAAAAGTGAAAAGTAATTTTTCCTTTTTATACTGTCGCGAGATCTGCTGTCACCTCGGTCGAGATGGTCTCGACTGGACCGAGGTGGTACGGACCGAGGTGGTTCTGCAGAAACCCTAGTCGCCTCGGTTGCTTCAAGAATCAACTCGGTCGAGGTGTTCTGACAGTGACCGAGGTGCTTCTTTCTTCTCAGAATCTCGAACTTCTCCTTTTCCTGGAATGCTCCTTCCTGTTGTCTGTCCAGAACGCCAAAAACAAAGCAAAGCAAGGCAAAGCAAAAACAAAAACTATCTAAACTAGACTAGAAAACGGGAAAGAAAGCAATACCTTGGGTTGCCTCCCAAGAAGCGCTTGATTTAAGGTCGCTAGCTGGACCATGATGCATCTCAAACGAGGTAGGCGGTTCCTTCACCCCATACTTCACCTCCATCGTGGGGTGAAGTAAGTAGATCCATCAAACGCTCCAAAACGTGCAAGTGCTCGTCGGGGAATGAATCGTCTATGGGTGGGCTATCCGTCTCGCGGGAGGATTCCGGTAGCCGGCTGAGGTGATCCGCGACTGAATTCTCGGATCCCTTCTTATCGCGGATCTCTAGGTCAAACTCTTGGAGCAAGAGAATCCATCGAATAAGGCGTGGCTTCGCATCTTTCTTAGCCAACAAGTAACGAATGGCTGCGTGGTCGGTGTAGACAATGACTTTCGCCCCTACTAGATAGGAACGAAACTTCTCGAAAGCATATACAACTGCCAATAACTCCTTCTCAGTGGTAGCGTAGTTGCGTTGTGCTACATCTAGCGTCTTGCTAGCATAATAAATGGCGGTGGTCCGTCCATCTTTCTTCTGTCCAAGCACCGCTCCTACGGCTACATCACTAGCGTCACACATGACCTCAAAGGGCAAGGTCCAGTCGGGAGGTTGGATAATGGGAGCGGAGATCAACGCTTCCTTAATCCTGTAAAAAGCATCAAGGCACTCCTGCGAAAACTCAAAAACAACATCTTTATTCAAGAGGTTAGTTAGAGGTTTAGAAATCTTGGAGAAGTCCTTGATGAATCTCCTGTAGAAACCTGCATGCCCGAGAAAACTCCTCACACCTTTGACAGAACAAGGGGGAGGGAGTTTCTCAATAGTTTCGATCTTAGCTCGATCGACCTCAATACCTCGATTAGAAACGAGGTGTCCTAGCACAATGCCTTTGTTAACCATAAAATGACACTTCTCCCAATTCAAAACAAGGTTAGTGTCTTCACATCTTTTAAGCACTAGAGAAAGGTTAGATAGGCAATCATCAAAAGAGGAACCATATACAGAAAAATCATCCATAAATACCTCCATGATCTCCTCAATGTACTCGGAAAAGATGGCCATCATGCATCGCTGGAAGGTAGCGGGTGCATTGCACAATCCGAATGGCATCCTCCGGTAGGCAAACGTCCCCCAAGGACATGTGAAAGTGGTCTTCTCCTGATCATCCGGATGGATAGGAATCTGGAAGAATCCACTATAGCCGTCTAAGTAGCAAAAGTGTGAATGCTGGGCCAACCGTTCGAGCATTTGATCAATGAAGGGAAGCGGAAAATGATCCTTCCTAGTAGCCGTGTTCAGCTTCCTATAGTCGATGCAAACTCTCCAGCCCGTAACGGTCCTCGTTGGGATCAACTCGTTGTTCTTATTCGTCACAACGGTCATCCCTCCTTTCTTCGGAACGACATGCACCGGGCTAACCCACTTGCTGTCCGAGATAGGATAAATAATACCTGCATCCAACAACTTAAGAACTTCCTTCTTCACAACCTCTTTCATGATCGGATTTAACCGTCTTTGAGGTTCCCGTGAAGTCTTATGATTATCCTCCATTAGAATTCTATGCATGCAGAAAGAAGGGTTAATGCCAATAAGATCATCCGTGGTGTAGCCTATGGCTTTCCGATGCTTTCTCAGGACATGCATTAGCTTAGATAATTCAGAATCGGAGAGGGAAGCGCTAACAATAACGGGATAAGTAGAATCCGGCCCAAGAAAGATATACCTCAAGTGACCAGGGAGTTGTTTAAGCTCCACAACTGGGGGTGCTTTCTGGGAGGGATCTGTGCTTCCTCTTTCCAGCGGAGTGGTGTCAGAAACTGGACTGGATGCAGTCTCAGTTTGAATCGTCTCGCTGTCGACCTCGGTCGAGGCGCAAAGGCGTTGACCGAGGTGTTCTTCAGACGCCTCGCTCAGTCCAGAAAGTGCCTCGGTCGAGGTACTGCTACTGGATCCGAGGCTGGAAATCTTCGTTTCCTGGATCAGCTTCTCAGTTATGGCTCCTGGATCTTCTTCCAGTGCCTTCAAGCTCCGTATATCTGCATCACAAGAAGCATCTATACCTTCCTCCATTAAACTGAAGCTTATAACTCTTTCAAGTGGATCATCAATAAGGATAGAGCTCACCAATTCTCTTGATTCTTCTTCATCGTAGATGTTGAAGATATCATCAGTTAGTTGCTCTCCTTTCATGGCTGCAAGTAGTGCGAACTCCACCTCATCGCCACCAACGTTGAATTTCAACTTGGCGTTCTTGCAATCCACGTTGCAACCCGAAGTTGCTAGAAATGGCCTCCCGAGAATGATAGGAACAGGATAATCTGCGGGAATGTCAAGTACGACAAAATCTATGGGTAGATAGAAGTTACCTAACTTGACCGGAACGTCCTCCAAAATGCCCACTGGATGGGTGATGGAGCGATCCGCCATGTAAAGTCGAATCTTGACCGGCTTGGGCTCTCCAAGGCCGATCTTAGTGCATAGCTCCAGCGGGATGATGCTCACGCTGGCTCCTAGATCACATAGGGCTTCACAAGTGACATCCCCAACTTGAATGGGAATGCAAAATGAGCCGGGATCCCTCAACTTAGGTGGCATCTTCTCCTTCATGATCTTTATAAGCTCCGAAGACTTAGATGTCATCCTAACTTCACCAACATCCTCCAGCTTCCTCTTCCTTGATAGAATCTCTTTTAAGAACTTCCCATAGGCGGGCATACCTAAAATAGCATCAAGGAAAGGAATATTAATATGGAGCTTATTCATCAAGTCAAGGAACTTACCAAAGTGCTTGTCAAGATGTGCTCTGGCTCTGGATTGGGGGAATGGAAGTGGTGGTTTATATGCAGGAGGTGGAACATAAGCTTCAGTCGTTCCTCCTGCTTTCTGTTGCACCGCCTCGGTTGGCATCTCGGTCGAGGTGTTCTTCGACTGGATCTGGACCGAGGTGGTCTGCGTCGAGCGAGGTACTGGATCTGCAGTTTTGAGTCCACTCCTCGTCGTGATGGCCATGCACTGGCCCTTAGGGTTAGTTTCCGTCTTTGCTGGAAGCTTCCCTGGATCTCTTGGCGCTTCATTCGCCCTATTAGCAAGTTGTTGTTCGAAGGACTTTTGGGCCCTCGAAAATGAAGTCATAGAATTCTCCATAGCACTAAGCTTGATCAAGATTGCCTCTAGGACTGCGTCCTTCTTTTCCGGCTGAGACGAACTTGATCCTTGCCCTTGGCTCTTCAATGGAGTAGAAGAAGAAGAAGGACAAGAGAGGAAAGGGTTAGAGGAATCATTAGAGTTGGAGTTCGAATGATTGTTACCGTTGTTTTGGTTATTCGCCCTCCAATTGTTGCTGTTGGATCCTCTATTGTTGTTGTAGTTGTTGTTTCGGGGTCCGTTGTTGTTGTTGTTACGGTACCCGTTATTGTTGTTGTTGTTGTTCCTTTGCCCTTGCTCTTCCTTCTTGGTTTGAGCCATCAATAGCTCCTTCAACTGCTTCACGTCGTTCTTCAAGGACGTGAATTGGTTGTTGTTGGTTTGAGTCTCTTGAAAGTTGACTCTTTTAACTCCACCTTCAGCTCCTTGGTGGGTGTACTTCTCCATGTGCAAGGCTTGCTTCTCAATGAAGTCCCAAGCCTCGTCAACCGCCATGTCCATGAATGTACCGGCGGAGAGTAGTTGGAGATTGAACTGGGTGTTCCCGTCCAGCCCTTTGAAATAGATCTCCAACAACTCTATCTTTGGAATCCCATGATGTGGGCAATCCAAAAGGATATCCTTGAACCGCTCCCATGATTTGGACAAGCTCTCCTTGTCCTTCATGATGAAAGCATTGATCTTCCCTCTCATTTCAGCAGTCTTTGAGGGGGGAAAGAATTTGGTCAAGAATTCCGTAGTCATCTCTTCCCATGTGCTGATCTTTCCTGCAGGGAGAGATTGATACCAAGTAAGAGCTCTATCTTTAAGAGAAAAGTAGAAAGGTCTTAGCTTGTAGTTGTTATTTTCAATTCTGGGAGGTCGCAAGGTCTCCATCAAGATCTCGTAGTTTTGAAGATGTTG
>BSUD01000004.1:22214436-22225649 GCA_033239045.1 Fagopyrum esculentum | reverse complement strand
GCTGGATCTCCTAGGTTCACTCCTGGACGCCTCAGCTGTTGATTAGGGTCCATCCTTTGACCTAGGGTTTGTGGAATTCCTGCAAGAAGAACATCTCGGATTGGCATCCGAAGCGGATGCACATCGGCCGGGGCGTCAGGTACTGGATTCTGCCTCGGTCGAGGATCAATTACTGGATCCTGCATCGGTCGAGGTTGAATCTGGTTCCGAATTGCTGCAATCTCAGCTTCGATTGCTGCATTCCTGGCCTGATTCTCTTCTTTCTCCTGCCTTAGCTCTTCTTTACTGAGACGTAGCTGCTCCTGCGTCTCTCTTAACTGGGCCAAAAGATCGTGATCGTCTTGTTGGGCCATCTTCGCTTCTCTTAAGCGTCGCTTGTATGTCTTTTCTGGTTCGGGATCGTAAGGAACGATTTCCTTTCCAGTGCGGGTTCTTCGCATATACCTAAGAAAGAACCTGCAAAAGTCACTCAAGTAGAGTGGTCAGACAACACGGGGCAAATGCCCCAAGAGCAAACCGTACCGGCTCGGTCTAGACCAAGTCCCCGGCAACGGCGCCAAAAACTTGTTCTTTGGCGAAACTTTGTTCCGTTGCCGGAACAAGAACTTCGCGTGTACCTAAGAACACAAATCTGCAAGAACACTCAAGTAGAATGATTAGTAGAAAAAGCAAGAACAGTCCCCGGCAACGGCGCCAAAAACTTGTTCGCTCCAAACGGTGTGTGCAAGCTTTAAATTTATAACCCTAGACTTAAGCTTAAAACAAGGATGCGAACCCGCAGTGTACGGGTCAATCGTAGTAAAAGCAAGAAAATTCCAGGGGTCGATCACAGGGACTTAGTGAAACAAAGTCCAATACGGTATGCTAATGTTAATGCTAACCACAAGAGCAAGTAACACAATCAAAGATGAATAAGATGTCAAATAAAGCAAACATGCAATTCTAGGGATTAAAGCATCTAGTTGTGGTTCCAACTCAAGATCTATAGATAAGCGGACAAAGCTGAGATTTTTGCGTGGGGAAGGTGTTACTAAAGTGGAGTAGATCACCGGGTAAGTCTCACTACACACTAATCCTAAACCGTAACTCCTATTACCGGGTAAGTCTCAAGGAATTAAGATAAAGAACTATAACTTCAAACTAACACACCATCTAAGGGAATAGAATCAACCTTTACCGGGTAAGTCTCAGGCTAACTCACAAAGATGGGATGGAAGCACACTCAAACCCCAATAAAGGATAAACCTTTATTACCTACACTTATGATCGTTAATACACTAACTAAGGAATTACCGGGTAAGTCTCATCCTAAGCTTGCATTGAACCAGAAAGGTGTAATAAGAATAGGATTTGGCAAACTCTAACACTTAACTCTCAGTTTAGGGTCGGATAAGTCATCTCGGTCAGTCAGTGCCCACCCCGGCCGAGGTGTTCATCGATTGAACGAGACGCTTAGGTTTAAGGTAAAGACTCGAACTTTCAGGGTCCTACTGTGATTAAGATCATTCTATCATTGTTTTTCCCACAACCTTCAACCAATCACCCTAGAATCACACAAGGAAATTAGCCACTCATCATCATAATGAAAGTATTAAATATATGGGAAGAAGGTGAATATTTGAACAAAGAAGAATTTAATGAAAACACTTCAATAACTGAATCAAATATCACACAAAATCGTTCCTTGGATAATAATCCAACAAGACAAGACAACAAGGAAAGGAATTGAAGACAATCTTACAAAACCCTCCAAAAAGCTATAAAGCTATAGTCTTCAATCTTCCTTTAACCTTCAAAAAGGTTCTTCAACTCTCTCCCAAATTGGAGTAGGATGCGGTTGCTGCGCTTGTAAACCCTGATCGGCGGTATAGCGTGTTGTTGGAATTGTGAAAATCTAACCCTTTTTATAGGAAAAATAACCCTCCAAAGATAATAAATCTTAAGAAGATATTATCCCATAAATATAGGTAAAATATATGATTCTGCATATCTCCTTCCTTCTAGAAGCTCAGCCCAAAAATATAAGATCACTTTCCAATTTTAAAAGATCTCAGCCAAGAATAAAATATTCTCGCCGCGTCCTAGGTATTCGCCTCGGTCGAGTCGGCGTCTCTGGATCGCCTCGGTCGAGATGAATCTCTGGTCAACCGAGGTGACTCATAACTGAATGTAGAATCTCTCAAAACTGGCCCAAAGTAAATCTTTAATTCATGGCTATGCTTCCTGGATGTAGCTCCAAATGACTCTTGACTCCTTTTGCTCCTTTTTGATGCAAAACGTACCATATTACCTGCAATTACAACGAAACTAGGTGTAGACCTCGATTCTCGCAAAGGTAGATGAAATGGTAGTAAAATCACATAACGTACATACAAACATGCAGATTATGAAAGATAAAACGTCCAAACAAACCTCAAAATATAGACTATAATTCATGCTATCATTCACAAATCGGACGATTTGATCCCTGCAGGTCGATTTTCTCCACAGTTTCCGGAGCTAATTCTAGTTCTTCAATTCTTGTTCCTAGTTCTTCCTCCACATCATTTAATGCTTTCACATCCTCACTGCAATCATGTTCCACTCCTTCCTCCATGATACTCATGCTAAGAACCTTTTGAAGAGGATCTTTCATCAAGATCGAACTTACTACCTCTCTAGACTCTTCTTCATCAAAAATTTCAAAAGCATCGTCTTTCAAGGCTGGCTCCTTGATTAAGGAAGAGAGTATGAATTCTATCTTTTCTTCACCAATATGGAAAGACAGCTGGCCATTCTTGCAATCTACCATGCATCCGGATGTTGCAAGGAATGGTCTCCCAAGAATGATGGGAACCGGATAATCTGCAGGGATGTCAAGAACGACAAAATCTATTGGGATGTAAAACTTACCGAGCTTTACCGGAATGTCTTCTAATATCCCTACCGGCTTAGTGGTGGAACGATCAGCCATGTAGAGTGTGATCTTCACCGGTCTAGGCTATTCTAGACCAACTGCTTTGCATAGAGCAAGAGGTATGATACTCACACTCGCTCCAAGGTCACAAAGAGCATCATAGGTAGCTTCTCCCAAAGTGATGGGTATGCAAAAGGATCCTGGATCACGGAGCTTGGGTGGCATGTTCTCCGTCATAGTCTTGATGAGTTCGGATGATTCCATACTCATCTTGACTTCTCCTATGTCTTCCAATTTCCTCTTGTTAGAGAGGATCTCCTTGAGGAATTTCCCGTAAGCCGGCATACCTTAAATTGCATCCATAAAAGGTATATTAATATGCAGCTTACTCATAAGTTCAACAAACTTACCAAAATGTTTATCTAGGCGTGCTCGCGCTCTAGATTGAGGGAAAGGTAGAGGTGGTTTGTAAGCGGGAGGAGGAACATAAACTTCTTCCTTCTCTTTTGCCTCTCCTTCTTTAGTGGTGGTATCGACTACTTTGGGTTGAGAATCGGTAGTCGTTTTTCCACTCCTGGTAGTTATTGCCATAACCCTTCCTTTTGGTTTATCTTCCGTCTTCCCGGGAAGTTTCCCTTGATCTCTAGGAACTTCTCCGGCCTTGTTGAATACTTGGTTTTCTAAAGCTTTGTGAGCTTTGTCAACCAAAGTTATATAACTCTCTAGCCCTTGTAGCTTGCCTAGGATCGTCTCTAGCATGGGATCGGGTTTGTTTGATCCGCTTGATTGTTCCTGGCTTGTCAAAGGAGTAGAAGAAGATGGAGGTGTTAGAGCCTTTTCAGCATGAGAGTAAGGATTACCTGGATTTTGCTGATTTGACCTCCAATTGTTGCTATTGGAGTTCCTATTGTTATTGTTCCAATTGGAGTTTCGGTTATTGCTATTGTTGTTGTTCCAATTGGAGTTCCTATTGTCACTCCTTTGATTGTTGTCTCTTCCCATGTAGTTGGCTTCTTGCTCCTTAGTCTTTTGAAGACTTGTTTTGAGTACTTCCCTCAATTCTTTGATGTCATCTTTGAGGGAGAATATTTGTGTTTGAGCAGCTTGGTTCAACTTAGCTCCCGAATCGCCTTGATTCCGGCTATTTGAGTCCACCTTCCGGTGGGAATACTTCTCAATCACTTGGGCTTGCTTCTCAATGAAGTCCCAAGCATCATCCTCTCTCATATCCATGAATGTGCCACAAGAGAGAGATTGGAGGTTGAATTGTGTTTCCACATCCAACCCTTTGTAGTAGATCTCCAATAATTCCAGCTTGGAAATGCCATGGTGTGGGCAATCCAACAAGAGATCTTGAAACCTTTCCCAAGATTGAAACAGCTTTCATTAGGTTTCATAGAAAAAGCATTTATTTTACCTCTCAATTCCGCCGTTTTGGATGGCGGAAAGAATTTGGTGAGGAATTCCGAAGACAATTCCTCCCATGTAGCTAGCTTTGCAGCTGGAAGTGTTTGGTACCAAGCTAGAGCCTTGTCCTTCAAAGAAAAGAAGAACGGTTTGATCTTGTAATTGCTTGTAATAGCCTTCTTCGGCTTCATAGTCTCCATGAGAATCTCAAAATTCTGCAAGTGTTGGTGTGGAGATTCAGTACTTGCTCCGCCATATTGACTTTGGCGAACCATGGTGATGACTTGTGGTGAGAAGCTAAACTCTTGGATGTCTTCAGCTCCGAAATCCACACCTAGGCGGCGTGGTTGCTGAATTGGATCCATCCGTTGCCCCAAAGTTCGGGGTCTATCACCCTCATTAACAGCTCTTACGTCCCTAGTTGGAAGGCAAGGAACAACCCGTGGTTTTGGGGTGTTCCGAATAGGACGAAGTAGTGGATCGATCTCTTCAAGTTCTGGCATGTCCGGATCGATCTCTTCATCATCGGATGAGTCATTCCTAATGGACTTTGTTGGTGTCTTGACTTTCTTCTTCTTCCTGGATTCGTTCAATTCCAACTTCATGTCCAGCATCATAGCTCTTAGTTCATCAATCTGAAATTGATGACTCGTTTCAGCATCTTTTCGTGCTTTCTCACTCAACTGAAGTTGGCGTTGAGCTTCATTCAGTTCAGCCTGGTAGTTTCTCTCGTCATTTTCAGCCATTTTCTTTTCCTTCAACTTTTTCCTCAAAGTTCTCTCCAATTTGGGATCGAAAGGTACTAGATCTTTAGTGGATCTAGTCTTTCGCATATACCTAAAGAACCTGCAAAGATCACTCAAGTAGACAAATCAAATCACAAGAGCAAGAACTCTCAAGCTAGACAACCGAAAACCGAATTTGGTCTAGACCAAATTCCCGGCAACGGCGCCAAAAACTTGTTCGCTCAAAAAGTGTGTGCGTCAAAGTCTTAAATTTATATCTAGAACTCAAAGCAAAGCGAACCCGCAGTGTACGGATCAGCTGTAGCAAGGTAAGAATTCCAGAGTCGAACTCAGGGATTTGGTGAGAATAAATCCAATTTCAATTATCTAGCGAAAAGTGCGAAAAGCTTTTGTGATCAAAGGAGGGTAAAATGATTCCAAGGATTCAAGTATCCGATTTCGGATTTCGATTCAAGACACTTCTATAGATATAGGACAGAGTTTATATTGCAAAGATTTAATGTTCAAAGGTAAGATTCGTACGATGAAGTTCTGAAACCTATATGACTAATCTAAAGGTCCTCTCTATAAGGGTTGTTGAGGCTGCAATATAGAAAGATCTAAAGACAAGAATTATGTTCAAACTAACTATCTAAAACTCCAGGATATGACTCTCCAAAGTAAAGATTAGAAAGCACACTAGAATCTTAATAAAGGATGTTGAGTCTCTTTATTGCCCAAATCTTAAAATCTTAATCTATTAAATGTAGAATCAGGTTTGAAGTGTCTTCATACATTCAATTAGAGGGTAGAAAGGTTAATCAAAGATGGGATTTAGGCAAGGATTAATTTTAGTTAAAGATTGATTCAATTAAAGTTCGTCAGAGGAATAAATCGGGCTGTTCATAAGAAAATCGGCCGATTTACTCAAGAACAGTCCGATTTTTCTGTTGTCGCAAAACTAAAATCTAAACTCTCAGGGTCCTAATGTTTGAATGAGTTCATTCTATCATCATCTAAGCCTTAATCATCAACTATTCTCCCCAAAATCACAAAGGTTTTAGCCAACCATTTTCAAAACCGAATCAAATTAATTATTGAATGAAATATCGCAAAGAAACCAAATCTTGGATAAAAATCCAATAACCTTCAAATCTGTAAACGATTGTCAAAACAGATCAATGTATCTCTTAAGTAACCTAAATTCGTGTTCAAAAACAACAATCACTTCAATGGACAAAGAAATCTCACAACTAGAATCAAGATTAGCTTCCCGGCGAAGAATCCTTCAATCTTCTTCCAAGAATCTCCGAATTCTCTTAAACGTGTAAAGATTTCAAGTGCGGCCTCCTCGTTTTCGTTCGTAGGGTTCTCCTTTATAGTTTCTTGCCATTGGGTTGTTTGGCAAAACCCTCTTCTAGCCCAAAAGAATTGGGCTTTGTGTCGTATTTTCATTTGGCCAAAAAACAGAAGAAAATCGACCCAGTCGATTTATAGACAAAATCGTGCAATTTCTAAAGGAGAAAATCGTCCGATTTATGTACATATTGGCACGATTTTCTTCAACAGAAAGTGTTCTTCTCTTGGCTCGTCTTCTATGCTTCTCCTTTGCAATTCCTTAGCTCTTTTTGACTCCTTTAAGATTCCTTTAGCTTCCTTAACATCCTTGGATGCTCCTTACTCCGCTTTTGCTTCCAATTCCACTCCATTTACCTATAATTCATCAAAAGCTCGTGTAGACCTCTATTTCCGACAATTGATTGAATAGAACATAAAAGGTACACAAAATCTCTCTAAATGCAAGGTAAACTGAGACAAACTTCTATAATATGCATGAATATCATGATACATAATTCATGTCATCACTTTGGTTCTTGTCAAACCGAACTTTGATGTTACATTTCCTCAATGCTTGTTGCAAGTTCGAAGTAACGAAGGAAGCCCTTTACTCCTACCTTCTTATATTAACAAGACGCGTATGCTATTCTTTTTACATCGCTCTTCAATACTCGATCAAGACCTTGTCTTGAAGAATCACTTGTACACTTCAAACCCATCATTCCTCCAGATAAATCAAGACAGTCACACCAACGAATCCCCTCTTAACTCTCAACAACTCTATTGTCAATTCTTCGTCCCATTCACATATCTAGTAAAGCTCGGTACATCTAAGAAAACTTGTCACTTCTTTCACATCTTTCGGGGTATGCCATCCCGTGACAACTTGTCAAACATCTTCTCTCTTTTTTCAATAGTATACCCAAAATATCTCTTCCGGGTATCAGTAAGCCCATATGGAGTAACTATACTCGTAGTGGCCCTGGTTGGTCCGGAATGCCGTACTTGAAATATCCGAGTCTCGAATTCTCAAACGGTAACAATCAAATCTTAGCTAATCTTAGAAGAAACTATCGACCCTTGCGAATGATCGAGTAGGTCCCCCATTCGTTGTAAGGGATACTTGTCCTTCATTGTCATCTTGCTCTACTTATAGTAATCAATGTGCAAACGGAGATAACCGTCTCTCTTTTCGTAACTTGTGTTCTCCATAGAAACTTTAAATCAAGAGTTTAAGATATATTCCAATACGAACTTTAATCAAGAATTCGAAAACGTGAACTTGAAATCTTCTTAATGGTAAATCCACCTCCCGATACATTGGAATTCGTTCTATCTCGGGTTCCAGCTTTTCTTCTCCCCATTTCATCTCATTATGTCCGACACAACCTGGTTCTACACTTGACAAGTGGTCCACCCCGATTTTTTGGGGTGACGTCCTTCAACCGGCGTATTGTTCCTTCCATAGCTATTATGTCCACCGTCCTCTTTCAAGGGTCCTGCATCTCCAGAACTCGGGATACTTGCTTTAATAATCTTTTTAAGGTTTCACACTTAAGTCATGAAGGTCCTAAGAACAGGACTTAATCACGCCTTATATTATATTAGTATTACCTTCTGCGTATTCAACCAAAGCTTGCATCATTCCTGCGAGTAAGTGTAGAACTTACTCCCTTTTCTTATGTAACGACCAATCGACCGTAGAGGTTCTATCCTCAATCTTTCATGTACTACTTGTACATCTCACATCGACTTCAAACTTCAAAACTTCAGCCTTCCATTACTATTGTTGGTCACCTTATGTATTTCTCGGTATTCTATGTACACCTACAGTGGAAGCCTCATCTTACAGTTGATCCACTAGCTCCCGTTACCATGATCAAACCTTTAAAATTTGTAACCTATGGCGTTCCTCCATATGTCAATCCCATGACCTAAGAAGGTTGCGTAAGATCGTTACAATCTCCTCCTCGGAAGTCTTGCTATAAGTACTTGCTTGAACTTGTTCCACGTTATTTGATTTAAAACAAATGCGCTCCGTTGATTCACCTCCTTACTATTGACATTGATCCACCGCGAATACTCCAACCTCTTGTTCCCGATCCTATATGTTCCCATAGTCTTGTTTACTCTTCTCATCTACACACATCAATAGATAACCCGCACTTGTGCGTTCTCAGTAGTCACCGATTGACTTGTATCTGACCTTCTCTGAAGTAACGACTTACCATTCTACTACACTTTCCATGTTACCCTTCTTATGAAGGCTACCCTCCTCGGGGTACTCTACCTTAATCTCCGTTAGTTCATTCTTCATTCCCTGCTTCCTTCTTCTTTCATAAGAAAACCACACCTTCTCGGCCCCTTTTGTGTCATATGACTCACTTTCTTAGGCTTAACCGCTCTTCATGATGTTTTGCAAATGCGCTTCTCAAATATTCTGACTTTAGTTAGCATCCACTCGCGTTCGTCTTGGTTGATATCTTAAGTCTTTCGATCAAAGTTCCTTGTCTCATCTTTCATCTTCTTGAGATCAACATCTACACACATTTCCTCCTTAGTGTTGCTTAGTCTCATCACCGTGACGGAAAACGGTTGACTCCACAAGGTAATTCTACTATGTGAACTTTCACCATGTGATCCTCCTCGTAACTCTCATATGTCTAATTAAGTTTCCCGCTTAGGATCTCGCAAAGATCGTCACTTCACCCTTTGGTACCACCGTAAGCTTAACTTACAATTCTCATAAATCTTTCCCTATTGTCCGACCACTCTTTTCATCTTGACTCCCATACTTAGGAGCACCTATTGAAAACTCGTCTTACTTAAAATGCCACTTTTATTCTCGAGCGAGAATGTAGTCATCTTTACTTGATTCACATCTTTAGTTCATCGACACCGCACTTGGAAAAATCTTACGTTTGTTGTCTCTAGTTGCTTCCTTGATGCTCCTCCATTGTTTCCTTGATACCACCCTCATGTCTTCATGTCGCTTTTATATTGGTATAGTCTCCATCTCGGTTTCGCTTAAGTCGACACGAGGTTCCCTTTTTATTTGTTTGTCCTTTGGTTACGTCATCTCTAGTCTTCTTCTTTGACGTCCTCTTAAAGGAGTCCGAGAAATCACCGGGGTGTTTGCGTAAACTTGATGCTCAACTCGTTAAATTGAGCATACTCATCTTCGTATGTATACTATCCTAAGCCAAAAGGCGCTGTCCAAGGGGGCGATGATAGCTTTCTATCATCTTAGCTATAAGGTCCACTATTACTAATATGATACTAAGCATACCATATGTTTATATATATATATATATATATATATATATATATATATATATATATATATATATATATATAAGGATATAAACGTCATGCTACTACTATAAACATAACAAGTCCATAAACAATTTTCAACTCAACATACAAGTATATTCCAAAACATCCTAAGTCCACATATACATATATACACATATATACATAGTATAATAATCATCAATAACTATGTCGCCGAGGTCCGCGGAGGAAGTGGTGGTCCCGTACATTCTACCCCAACTGACTCATGCACATGATTTGAAAAAGAAATTCATTTCTTTAAAACTCAGAACCCTTTAGGGTTCTGTTTATTTTTATTCGGCCTTTAGAAGATTGCGAGTGCCATTGTTGTCAACATAGGGCTCTGATACCACTTTTGTAACACCCCAAATCCGCGGGATATCGGGATGCTACGGGCGAGACCTCACAATGGGTCCCGACCCTTAGCCTGACAACAATTTCACCGGATCTTGCAACAAGGCACAAATAAAGGCCAAAACCGAAATACATTTTTATGCAATGTTATGAACCTGACAATAAAAGAAAGGAAAGACTTCAGCCGTCCTTACAACAACATCAACATAATATATAACAACAACACAAGGACTCCAAAACCCAACTCAACCTAACATGTACGGAACCCCAGCTGCCCACTCCTCCGGATCACTCGGCCACACCCTATCCTGCACATCAACTACAACAACCGGTATAAAACCGTTAGCTCACATTCTAGGCATTATAAAGATAATATGGCACAAACACACACAGGAGAACACAAGGCACACAACATGAGCATTCATTCCATAATATCTTTTTAGGTCGTTCCATATCTAATTCATTTGTTTCAAGTGTGACACAAGAGTCTTATAACTCTTGCCTCTGTCCCCGTGTAACCAACAGGAGTGTGGCGGCGCCCACCCCGTATACCCTGAGGGAGTGATGAAGAAGCCTGCCCGTATACCGTGTATGGCCTGGTCGCAGAGATCCCCCCAGTCTCCCTCGGGAAACTGAGCGGTGATGCCACCGCCCGATAATAATAATAGTAGTAACGATGGGCCAATAAATAAGGTCAAGTAAATCCTAATCCATTTTCATGCTTAAAAGCGGTAAACACACACCACCATATATATCCAAATAAGGCATAAAAGCGGCTAAGTAAGTCCGAGGACTTACCTCGTCTCAAAGCTAACCGAAACCGATAACACTCTCCGAAGGAATATAACCAAAGCATGTTCAAGACAAGGCACGATAATCAACAACTACTCACAAGCTAGAAGTCCTTAGACTTCTAGTCCTATATCGTCTTATTAGGTCATACACTCTCATAATCTAGGATAAATTCCTAGCCCTCATAAACTCACAAGATCTCAACTATAACCACATGCTAGGATACTTCTATCATAACTCCACAATCTCAACAAACACATACTCACAACCTCAACAAAGCTCACATGATAACATACACACCTCAATCCTTAGAACGTTCAAACCCTCCTTAAATCCTCACCTAAAGTTCCAAGTCACTACTTGACATT
>BSUD01000004.1:22104996-22206544 GCA_033239045.1 Fagopyrum esculentum | reverse complement strand
CACCGCCCGATAATAATAATAGTAGTAACGATGGGCCAATAAATAAGGTCAAGTAAATCCTAATCCATTTTCATGCTTAAAAGCGGTAAACACACACCACCATATATATCCAAATAAGGCATAAAAGCGGCTAAGTAAGTCCGAGGACTTACCTCGTCTCAAAGCTAACCGAAACCGATAACACTCTCCGAAGGAATATAACCAAAGCATGTTCAAGACAAGGCACGATAATCAACAACTACTCACAAGCTAGAAGTCCTTAGACTTCTAGTCCTATATCGTCTTATTAGGTCATACACTCTCATAATCTAGGATAAATTCCTAGCCCTCATAAACTCACAAGATCTCAACTATAACCACATGCTAGGATACTTCTATCATAACTCCACAATCTCAACAAACACATACTCACAACCTCAACAAAGCTCACATGATAACATACACACCTCAATCCTTAGAACGTTCAAACCCTCCTTAAATCCTCACCTAAAGTTCCAAGTCACTACTTGACATTCACTCTAAGTTATGCTAGATCCAACCTAGCATGATACTACTAAACATAACTAGATCGAGGAGGAAGGTACTCACACGAAGTCGAAGACAGAAGACGATCTACGGATGTCGAGAATGGATCCGTTTGTCTATATTGGGCGCTTCCGGACCTAAAACCAAAGCTAAGGAAATTTAGCTCATATGCTAAATTTGAACGGAAGATTTAGCGTATATAAGTCTAAGAAAAACTCGCTTTCAAAACCAAGGATAAAACTCGTAAAAACATTTTCCGGGGATTTATACAATTATATAAACATAGGTCAAAATCCGCAATTAAATCTCCGGGGCATAAATATGGAACTCAAGAAACTTAGGCTAATTCCCGAAAATAACTTTGGGCCAAATCTGTGAATTTATTCACAAGGGCAAATCTGCACATTTCCAAAACATAGGGCCAAAATTGCAAATATATATATCAGCAGGGCATAATTGTTTCATCTAAAAAAATCTGGGTAGAAACTGCAATTACAAAGTAGTGGGTCACAATTGTAATTATACCAAAAAGAGGGGAGTCCCGATTTAATAAATCACAAGGGTTTCTTTTAGCCCTACGGATGCAACAGCACAAAGGAGGAAAGCAAGCACGGTAGAGGAGGGATGTTGCCCGGCGGCGGTCAAGGCTCCGCAAGGCTCCAGGCGGTAGAGCACGTCGACGGCGAAGGTAGAGGAGGGAACGGCAGTGTCGGCGGCAAGGAGGCGACCCAATCTCCGGCGGAAAAGGTTGACTCCTTGCGACACTAGAGAACAAAGCAGAGCGACGGAGCAACAGCGGAAAAGGGTGAGGCAGCAAGGGTAGTCCTGGTTGGCTCCGGTTGGCGCCAAAGGTGGCACGAGACTGGGCGACGCCGGTGGTGCTCCAGTCCGGTTTCAGAGGTGAGCGAAGCAAGGAGGAGATCTGCTATTAAGGGGTGCGAGACGGTGATTGTGATCGATCCTGTGCAAAATAGAGGCCGAGAGAGAGATCGATCGTGGCTGCACTGAGGTAGGGAGAGGAATAATGGCTCAAGGGAGGCTGCACTTGGTTCGATCGATACACACAGGGGGAAGAGAGCTCCGGTGGGCTGGAGTGTCCAGAGGAGGCCGGCAACATGACACAGAGAAATAGATGAAGGGGAAGGCTGGTGTTGCTGGATAGAGATGGATGAGATGCAAGGGGCAGGCACTCTTCTGCTCGGGAAGATGAAGCACAAAAAAGGGGTTACAAAGGTTGAGAGTTGGTGACGTTTAGAGCAGAGAGAGATAGTTGAGCAGAGGGGAAGGCGATGCTCACTGCAGTCCGAGGGGAGATCGAGGGGTCGGCCGTCCTGGAGATCGAGGGGTCGGTTTACAAAGGTCCACAGCGGGAATGCGTGTAGCAGCTCTAACCAGCCAGAAAAAATCAAGGATAGAGAGAAAAAGAAAAAGTAATAGGAAAAAGGAAAGAAAATAAGAAGAAAAGAAATAATAAAGGATGGGCTCGATTAAAATCAATCGGAATGGAATTTTCGAGTCGGAAAGATTTTTCGAACCTTTCCGAAAGGAAACCACAAAATAAATATACTGAAAATATAAACAAAATATACTCGTAAAAATATAGTTTTCGATATATAAGTTGCTCCCGTAAAATATATTCTTGATAATAAGTTAATGGTATAAATACGGATAATATATATATATATATATCAAAACTTGTAAAATTCAAATTACGGCATGAAAATACTCGGGAAATAATCGAGGCCATTAAAATATTTAACAAAATACGGAAAAATAAATATGGAAAACGCACCCAATAAACGTGTTGTTACATTAGATCCCCCTAAAAACAAGTTTCGTTCCGAAACTTGCTATGCGTCGAACTTCTCGGTCCCTAAGGCCGAGGTAAGAACTCTCAAACTAAGAAGGCTTAGACCTTCCAATATATACACTCAATCTAATCAAAATACCATTGCAAGATATATCATAAAACATTCCCGTACGGGGCACAAACTACGCATAACATCACACATGCACAACTCAACTTAGGAAAGAACTAGGCCTGACCCGTCGACCCTATCGATGCTACTAGCTCAACATAAAAACTTAACCAAGATACTATCATATGTCTCGGGTCATGTATGTACTCCCTCAATTGATACTCATGAACACCGGGTGAACACCCTCTACTCTCAGCGGTCACGTCAACCGGTAAACCAATTTCCCAACTCGCTCTAGGATCCAAAAAGGTCCGATAAATCGGAACTCAACTTCATTCTCGGTCTTTCTCAATATATCAATTCCACCATCTTTCTTCTTCGCTTGTCTCTAACAAAGGCGGTCGAACTTCCAATTTACACCGTTGGCTTTGGTTCTTGTCAAACCGAACTTTGATGTTACATTTCCTCAATGCTTGTTGCAAGTTCGAAGTAACGAAGGAAGCCCTTTACTCCTACCTTCTTCTATTAACAAGACGCGTATGCTATTCTTTTTACATCGCTCTTCAATACTCGATCAAGACCTTGTCTTGAAGAATCACTTGTACACTTCAAACCCATCATTCCTCCAGATAAATCAAGACAGTCACACCAACGAATCCCCTCTTAACTCTCAACAACTCTATTGTCAATTCTTCGTCCCATTCACATATCTAGTAAAGCTCGGTACATCTAAGAAAACTTGTCACTTCTTTCACATCTTTCGGGGTATGCCATCCCGTGACAACTTGTCAAACATCTTCTCTCTTTTTTCAATAGTATACCCAAAATATCTCTTCCGGGTATCAGTAAGCCCATATGGAGTAACTATACTCGTAGTGGCCCTGGTTGGTCCGGAATGCCGTACTTGAAATATCCGAGTCTCGAATTCTCAAACGGTAACAATCAAATCTTAGCTAATCTTAGAAGAAACTATCGACCCTTGCGAATGATCGAGTAGGTCCCCCATTCGTTGTAAGGGATACTTGTCCTTCATTGTCATCTTGCTCTACTTATAGTAATCAATGTGCAAACGGAGATAACCGTCTCTCTTTTCGTAACTTGTGTTCTCCATAGCAACTTTAAATCAAGAGTTTAAGATATATTCCAATACGAACTTTAATCAAGAATTCGAAAACGTGAACTTGAAATCTTCTTAATGGTAAATCCACCTCCCGATACATTGGAATTCGTTCTATCTCGGGTTCCAGCTTTTCTTCTCCCCATTTCATCTCATTATGTCCGACACAACCTGGTTCTACACTTGACAAGTGGTCCACCCCGATTTGTTGGGGTGACGTCCTTCAACCGGCGTATTGTTCCTTCCATAGCTATTATGTCCACCGTCCTCTTTCAAGGGTCCTGCATCTCCAGAACTCGGGATACTTGCTTTAATAATCTTTTTAAGGTTTCACACTTAAGTCATGAAGGTCCAAAGAACAGGACTTAATCACGCCTTATAATATATTAGTATTACCTTCTGCGTATTCAACCAAAGCTTGCATCATTCCTGCGAGTAAGTGTAGAACTTACTCCCTTTTCTTATGTAACGACCAATCGACCGTAGAGGTTCTATCCTCAATCTTTCATGTACTACTTGTACATCTCACACCGACTTCAAACTTCAAAACTTCAGCCTTCCATTACTATTGTTGGTCACCTTATGTATTTCTCGGTATTCTATGTACACCTACAGTGGAAGCCTCATCTTACAGTTGATCCACTAGCTCCCGTTACCATGATCAAACCTTTAAAATTTGTAACCTATGGCGTTCCTCCATATGTCAATCCCATGACCTAAGAACGTTGCGTAAGATCGTTACAATCTCCTCCTCGGAAGTCTTGCTATAAGTACTTGCTTGAACTTGTTCCACGTTATTTGATTTAAAACAAATGCGCTCCGTTGATTCACCTCCTTACTATTGACATTGATCCACCGCGAATACTCCAACCTCTTGTTCCCGATCCTATATGTTCCCATAGTCTTGTTTACTCTTCTCATCTACAAACATCAATAGACAACCCGCACTTGTGCGTTCTCAGTAGTCACCGATTGACTTGTATCTGACCTTCTCTGAAGTAACGACTTACCATTCTACTACACTTTCCATGTTACCCTTCTTATGAAGGCTACCCTCCTCGGGGTACTCTACCTTAATCTCCGTTAGTTCATTCTTCATTCCCTGCTTCCTTCTTCTTTCATAAGAAAACCACACCTTCTCGGCCCCTTTTGTGTCATATGACTCACTTTCTTAGGCTTAACCGCTCTTCATGATGTTTTGCAAATGCGCTTCTCAAATATTCTGACTTTAGTTAGCATCCACTCGCGTTCGTCTTGGTTGATATCTTAAGTCTTTCGATCAAAGTTCCTTGTCTCATCTTTCATCTTCTTGAGATCAACATCTACACACATTTCCTCCTTAGTGTTGCTTAGTCTCATCACCGTGACGGAAAACGGTTGACTCCACGAGGTAATTCTACTATGTGAACTTTCACCATGTGATCCTCCTCGTAACTCTCATATGTCTAATTAAGTTTCCCGCTTAGGATCTCGTAAAGATCGTCACTTCACCCTTTGGTACCACCGTAAGCTTAACTTACAATTCTCATAAATCTTTCCCTATTGTCTGACCACTCTTTTCATCTTGACTCCCATACTTAGGAGCACCTATTGAAAACTCGTCTTACTTAAAATGCCACTTTTATTCTCGAGCGAGAATGTAGTCATCTTTACTTGATTCACATCTTTAGTTCATCGACACCGCACTTGGAAAAATCTTACGTTTGTTGTCTCTAGTTGCTTCCTTGATGCTCCTCCATTGTTTCCTTGATACCACCCTCATGTCTTCATGTCGCTTTTATATTGGTATAGTCTCCATCTCGGTTTCGCTTAAGTCGACACGAGGTTCCCTTTTTATTTGTTTGTCCTTTGGTTACGTCATCTCTAGTCTTCTTCTTTGACGTCCTCTTAAAGGAGTCCGAGAAATCACCGGGGTGTTTGCGTAAACTTGATGCTCAACTCGTTAAATTGAGCATACTCATCTTCGTATGTATACTATCCTAAGCCAAAAGGCGTTGTCCAAGGGGGCGATGATAGCTTTCTATCATCTTAGCTATAAGGTCCACTATTACTAATATGATACTAAGCATGCCATATGTTTATATATATATATATATATAAGGATATAAATGTCATGCTACTACTATAAACATAACAAGTCCATAAACAATTTTCAACTCAACATACAAGTATATTCCAAAACATCCTAAGTCCACATATACATATATACACATATATACATAGTATAATAATCATCAATAACTATGTCGCCGAGGTCCGCGGAGGAAGTGGTGGTCCCGTACATTCTACCCCAACTAACTCATGCACATGATTTGAAAAAGAAATTCATTTCTTTAAAACTCAGAACCCTTTAGGGTTCTGTTTATTTTTATTCGGCCTTTAGAAGATTGCGAGTGCCATTGTTGTCAACCTAGGGCTCTGATACCGCTTTTGTAACACCCCAAATCCGCGGGATATCGGGATGCTACGGGCGAGACCTCACAATGGGTCCCGACCCTTAGCCTGACAACAATTTCACCGGATCTTGCAACAAGGCACAAATAAAGGCCAAAACCGAAATACATTTTTATGCAATGTTATGAACCTGACAATAAAAGAAAGGAAAGACTTCAGCCGTCCTTACAACAACATCAACATAATATATAACAACAACACAAGGACTCCAAAACCCAACTCAACCTAACATGTACGGAACCCCAGCTGCCCACTCCTCCGGATCACTCGGCCACATCCTATCCTGCACATCAACTACAACAACCGGTATAAAACCGTTAGCTCACATTCTAGGCATTATAAAGATAATATGGCACAAACACACACAGGAGAACATAAGGCACACAACATGAGCATTCATTCCATAATATCTTTTTAGGTCGTTCCATATCTAATTCATTTGTTTCAAGTGTGACACAAGAGTCTTATAACTCTTGCCTCTGTCCCCGTGTAACCAACAGGAGTGTGGCGGCGCCCACCCCGTATACCCTGAGGGAGTGATGAAGAAGCCTGCCCGTATACCGTGTATGGCCTGGTCGCAGAGATCCCCCCAGTCTCCCTCGGGAAACTGAGCGGTGATGTCACCGCCCGATAATAATAATAGTAGTAACGATGGGCCAATAAATAAGGTCAAGTAAATCCTAATCCATTTTCATGCTTAAAAGCGGTAAACACACACCACCATATATATCCAAATAAGGCATAAAAGCGGCTAAGTAAGTCCGAGGACTTACCTCGTCTCAAAGCTAACCGAAACCGATAACACTCTCCGAAGGAATATAACCAAAGCATGTTCAAGACAAGGCACGATAATCAACAACTACTCACAAGCTAGAAGTCCTTAGACTTCTAGTCCTATATCGTCTTATTAGGTCATACACTCTCATAATCTAGGATAAATTCCTAGCCCTCATAAACTCACAAGATCTCAACTATAACCACATGCTAGGATACTTCTATCATAACTCCACAATCTCAACAAACACATACTCACAACCTCAACAAAGCTCACATGATAACATACACACCTCAATTCTTAGAACGTTCAAACCCTCCTTAAATCCTCACCTAAAGTTCCAAGTCACTACTTGACATTCACTCTAAGTTATGCTAGATCCAACCTAGCATGATACTACTAAACATAACTAGATCGAGGAGGAAGGTACTCACACGAAGTCGAAGACAGAAGACGATCTACGGATGTCGAGAATGGATTCGTTGGTATATATCGGGCGCTTCCGGACCTAAAACCAAAGCTAAGGAAATTTAGCTCATATGCTAAATTTGAACGGAAGATTTAGCGTATATAAAAGAAAAACTCGCTTTCAAAACCAAGGATAAAACTCGTAAAAACATTTTCCGGGGATTTATACAATTATATAAACATAGGTCAAAATCCGCAATTAAATCTCCGGGGCATAAATATGGAACTCAAGAAACTTAGGCTAATTCCCGAAAATTACTTTGGGCCAAATCTGTAAATTTATTAACAAGGGCAAATCTGCACATTTCCAAAACATAGGGCCAAAATTGCAAATATATATATCAGCAGGGCATAATTATTTCATCTAAAAAAATCTGGGTAGAAACTGCAATTACAAAGTAGTGGGTCACAATTATAATTATACCAAAAAGAGGGGAGTCCCGATTTAATTAATCACAAGGGTTTCTTTTAGCCCTACGGATGCAACAACACAAAGGAGGAAAGCAAGCACGGTAGAGGAGGGATGTTGCCCGGCGGCGGTCAAGGCTCCGCAAGGCTCCAGGCGGTAGAGCACGTCGACGGCGAAGGTAGAGGAGGGAACGGCAGTGTCGGCGGCAAGGAGGCGACCCAATCTCCGGCGGCAAAGGTTGACTCCTTGCGACACTAGAGAACAAAGCAGAGCGACGGAGCAACAGCGGAAAAGGGTGAGGCAGCAAGGGTAGTCCTGGTTGGCTCCGGTTGGCGCCAAAGGTGGCACGAGACTGGGCGACGCCGGTGGTGCTCCAGTCCGGTTTCAGAGGTGAGCGAAGCAAGGAGGAGATCTGCTATTAAGGGGTGCGAGACGGTGATTGTGATCGATCCTGTGCAAAATAGAGGCCGAGAGAGAGATCGATCGTGGCTGCACTGAGGTAGGGAGAGGAATAATGGCTCAAGGGAGGCTGCACTTGGTTCGATCGATACACACAGGGGGAAGAGAGCTCCGGTGGGCTGGAGTGTCCAGAGGAGGCCGGCAACATGACACAGAGAAATAGATGAAGGGGAAGGCTGGTGTTGCTGGATAGAGATGGATGAGATGCAAGGGCAGGCACTCTTCTGCTCGGGAAGATGAAGCACAGAAAAGGGGTTACAGAGGTTGAGAGTTGGTGACGTTTAGAGCAGAGAGAGATAGTTGAGCAGAGGGGAAGGCGATGCTCACTGCAGTCCGAGGGGAGATCGAGGGGTCGGCCGTCCTGGAGATCGAGGGGTCGGTTTACAAAGGTCCACAGCGGGAATGCGTGTAGCAGCTCTAACCAGCCAGAAAAAATCAAGGATAGAGAGAAAAAGAAAAAGTAATAGGAAAAAGGAAAGAAAATAAGAAGAAAAGAAATAATAAAGGATGGGCTCGATTAAAATCAATCGGAATGGAATTTTCGAGTCGGAAAGATTTTTCGAACCTTTCCAAAAGTAAACAACAAAATAAATATACTGAAAATATAAACAAAATATACTTGTAAAAATATAGTTTTCGATATATAAGTTGCTCCCGTAAAATATATTCTTGATAATAATTTAATGGTATAAATACGGATAATATATATATATCAAAACTTGTAAAATTCAAATTACGGCGTGAAAATACTCGGGAAATAATCGAGGCCATCAAAATATTTAACAAAATACGGAAAAATAAATATGGAAAACGCACCCAATAAACTTGTTGTTACATCCACTTAATAAGTCTCGCCTTAAATCCGAACCGGTTGGAGGACCGCTAACGGAATGCCGTCCTCGGGTAAAACCTTCGCCGGATGAAGGACCAGCACCGCTAACGGAACGTCTTCCTCGGCTAGACATTTTTTTTTCAATAATAGAATGTAGTAGTAAGAGTGGTAAAATGAAAAATAAGAGAATGGGAATATGAGATTAGGAGAGTAATTGAATGTAAGAGTTAGAAATTATGGAGAGATTGAGAGAGTGAATAGATGATTGAATGAGAATTGGTGTGAGATGAAATGAATTGGGTTTGGGGTATTTATAGAATTATTTTTGAGTTAGATTTATTAAAGTATATTTTGTTTTTTTTTTTTGAATTCTTGTGACCGTTACGGGTCGACCCGGCGGGTCACGGGTAAGGATCTGACGACCCTTACCCGTACCCGCGACACGGGGGAACCCTGACCCGCCGGGTCAGAACCCGCCAGGTCACGGGTGACCCGTGGACGTCCGTAGTTTTGGGTATTAAAAGGGTTGTTTTGGAGGGAATGTAAAAATCATCATTTCCCTGCAGAGGGGTCTCATCGACGACAATTCTCCTTTTTCAAACCACTCATTTGCTTCAATATTTACGCAAGAAAAATTTATGAAAAGACTGCAGGAATGGGGATATGATGTATAAGGGGTTATTTTGCCAAACAATTTAAAGTGGGGTTAATTTGTATAGTGTATTATTGGATTAGGTACATTCCACCAAAACCGCCATCATTTATTATTACTTATGAATATAAACAATTTTATTATAGTTTAACATCACGCAAAGTGCGGATATTAGACTAGTAAGTACTAAAGTTAATGTATTTTTACGTCAATTGTCAAACCAAGAATGATTTAAGGCTTATATGTCCATCAATTATTAATTCTATAACAATCTATGTTTAACAATTTTCACAATTATTAATTTTAAAAAATATTTTATAACAGTTTATAATTCAAATTAAACCCACAATTTTTTCCTAGAAACAAGTACTTTTTTAAAAAAAACAATTACATTAACTCAACCAAAATCTTTCTATCAGTACAGTTTTGAACAAATTTATTAGGCTAATGGGTTCATAGTTTTGTTTTGTTATTTAATAAAATAATAAATAATTTATCCACAAATTTTAATTATATATATATATATATATATATATATATATATATATAAGATGAGGTCGTAACACTTCGTGTTCAAGTTCATTTCGTTTATGCATTGTATTATGTCACCTAACAAATTTTAAATATAAAATAAATTCTATTAAAGTTATAATATTGTTACTTTCATCGTGATTAACATCTATTTAAATAATAATATTTTATTTTAATGAAATATTAATTCCATTTTGATCAAAACTTCAATTTAAATTAGATTTTATTTTCATTAGGATCCCATTTTTATAAAAATAAATAAATAAACAACTTCTATTTATATTAACTTTTGTTTCGACTAACTTTAATTTAAATAAATAATTTATTTATATTAGACTAACTTGTACAAAATACGAAATTTAAACTAGAACTAGACTAAAATAGAGTATAACGGTTACATGGCGCACTTACATTTGTTTCGCCATGTGTCGTGCATAGATTTAATGCCACAAAATCCCGTTGTAAAATAATAAAATTAAACACCTTTTATTTAAACAAAATTTTATTCCCACTATGATTAGAACTTAGATTTATTTTACATTCATTGTGATTAAAAAATTATCATTAAAATTTTACTTTGTTATCACATGATTAATTCTATTATAATTTATTTTATTTCTTTTGTAAATAAGACCAAATCTTCTTTCAGATTAGTAAGACACATGCAATAAAAACGACTCATTACTAAACGCATGTGATTAGATCTCTCTCACGAAGAACACTTGCAACCACTCATGTAAGATGTGTTTTCTACTAGAAGAGGAACCCGAACCCGGAATTGACAATTCCTAGAGATTTGAAGCAAACCGAAGTACCTAGATGATCAAATTAGACTAGATAAAAAGGTAAGATTCAACAAGAAATTAAGCACAAGGAAAATAACACTAAGACATTGAAACTAATACTCAAGAAAAAACTTACAATCAATATTTTGAGATCTTCAAATGTTTAAGCGCAACTATCAAACTAGTTCTCCATAGAGATTTTGTGAAAAAATAAAAATGAAAAAAGACTAAGTGAATTGGGGTAAATTGAGAAGATGATGACAAATCCTAACACCTCACTTTATACTAGTATAGGAATTGAAAGAATTGAAAACAAAGAGTCTAAAACGATTTCTACAAATTGAAAGCGATTAAACGCCCAACCTTAACATCTAGATTTATTTCTTCAAAATCCGTTCACTGCGGGCGCGATGGGTCTGAATTGTGGGTGCAGAGAAAGGAGCAGTGAAGTCATATCTTCACCGGGCAAATCTTCGTCTTCTATCGGGGATAAGCTCAAGAACTCACCGTGGTTGCGGTGGTAGTGAGCTGCGGGTGCGGCTAGTGTGTGTCACGGGTGCGGCGGATCCATCCATGACGTAAGCGGCACTGGTCTGATGCAGGTGCGGTGGTGATCATCAAAAGCTCAAAAAGTTGTTCTCTAAGTGTTTCCTTCGACTCCTCACTTCAATGACTTGGATGTTCTATTTACTACCCTGATTTTTTTACTCCTAATCTTCTATTCTGGAATACATAATTTTATCAAAACCTAACTCAAAAGTCATCGAAATTCTGCTAATAACTACTAGTTATGACATACAAAACAACTATCAAATTCCCCCATGACCTTTACCCGTCCCGAGTAAACTAAGGACTCAAACAATCGTGCTCTAAGGCCTCGGGAAGTACGGAAAAACGACTTAATAGTTACAACATATCAATAGTAAGCTCCAAGACAATGAAAATAAGTGATGCGAAACTTATCTAATCCTAACTTCATCAAACTCCATATTGTTTCAAAAGTCATCTCCTTGAATCCTTTTTCTAACTGCAATTCTTATGTCGCCAATGCCGGAATGATGAAACCTAAAAATATTCTCTCAGAATTCTCTTTCACTAATTTGGCCAAGGCACTCTTTTGGGTTTTCACTTTGCCACTATTTTCTTTTTCATATATGGTCTCACAAGTGTTCACATCACTCAAGACCATTTTTTCAACCTAATGTTGGTCGGGCTACCATCTTTTTGCCTAAGCCACCCCTTCGAATTTTTTTACTTATCCCAAGATTATAATTTCCTATTCCCGATAAATTTGGCTTTTTCTTTTTTTTAACACAACTATACATAAATCAGAATGCAAACATAATCCTTCCCTATGATTAAAAATGGGAAAAGAAAAGGAACACTCACTGATCGGGAGGAGAACCGGGTGGATAGGGGGAATTTTCCGAACGAATGAGTTTTTCGTCTTTGTAGCTCAAGTATATGACCATCCTATTGATCCAAGCGGGCAAAAACACTATTATGAAAACTAATTGGCCAACAATCTACACAAATATTGATCTCATCTTAGCTAACATCATCTCTTGAAAGCGGTCCATCGGTGGGGGCCCCTAATCGTCAACACCCATGCCATCATCCCCATCATGAGTAGGAGCACTACTCAAACTCTCAATAATGCGCATAGTAGAAACAAATGCAACTCGGGGAATGATAAGGTCGGCAAGGAGACAAAAATCACTAAACTCAAGTACATAAGGCAGAGGCCGGGGAAGAGCCAAAACATGACTCTGATTAAAACAAGAGCATTAGAAATGTTGTCACCTAGACATCTTCAACATGTTGCACCTCTTCAGCAAGCGGAGTTTGTAACACCCCAAGTTTTGGAAACTCAAAGCGTTACGGGCTAGGACCTCACAATGGGTCCCGACCCACAGAGTAACAACAATAATATCGGATCTTACAACAAGACACAAATATATGAAAACCAAAACTTTTATAAAAAATCAAAGGAAATCTTCAAAGACTCCCAGCTAAGTTCAAAACAAAGGGAAAGAACAACAACAGAAATATAAACCCGATCCCATCCCATAATGTATGGGAACCCCGGCTGGCAACACCATCCGGATCACTCAACAACATATCTAACCTGTAGGGCATCTTGAACATCTATATAAATCGTTAGCTAAGATTCTAGACATCAGAATGACAGTAAAGACACAAACACACAAAAGGTAAAATAAAAATATAGCATGATCGCAGTAAACCGGTTATTATTTTTCATTTAAGTTAATCCCTTTACTAATTGAACTTATGTTGTCACACGAGTATCACTATGATCCCGCCTTGTCCCCTTTAATGGGAATAGAGCGGGTGCATCCCTCTATCATCTACTGGACTGGTCGCAAGAGCACCTCCCAATTTTCCCATTTTGAATTGGACAAGCAGTCACCGCCTAGCTATAATACACTTGGGCCAATTCATGTATAAAAGGTCAATCCTATTCCGGTTATCCGTTATAATGATAAACAACAACACAAACAAACCAATACAATCAAACCATTATACGGAATGCAGCTAAGTAAGTCCAAGGGACTTACCGTCAGCTACAACTCAATTTCCGAAGGAAAGAAGGAAGGAAAGCCTGTTCATACAAGGTTACTCGAATAAGAACCGAACGATTGCTAGAAGTCTAAAACTTCTAGTCTCCATAATCTCTAAGAGATCTCCACAAGCTAAGGACACGATCCCTAGTCTTACAAATACTCCAAGGAACAACATCAACACTCAGCTTAAGGAAAAAGGAACGAGGAAACAAGGAAACAAGTAAAGGAGGCAACTCACCAAAGATGGGAGTTACTGTAGAAGAACCGCAAGGGCGGCGGACAGAACCGCGGAGACGGCACTGGGTTGCAGCCACGGGCTGGAAGGTGTAGGCGCGGGGGTGGCGGCGTGACAAAAAGTTGCGTCTTTTCCTTTGACAACAGAACCACAACAAGGAACCAAAGCTTGGTTCTTTCACTCTTCACACACGTCAACACTCAACACAGGGATCTTGTGAACATCAATGTATAAACAACGGAAAGGCCAACAAGAATCAAGACTCGATCTTGATTATTGTGAAGAAGAGAAGAAGAACGAAAAGAGAAAGAGAAACAGATGGAAGAAGCATGCAGCAGGTTCATGAACGTGTAGAAGGATAAAAGAAATGAAGATTTACATGTTTTGTAGAAGATCACAAGGGAAAGGCTGGAGATCTGCTCGAGTGTGAAGAAACGTAAGCAAGAAACTAGAAACGGAAAAGAAAGCGGGAATTTATAGGGGAATGGTTGTAAAAGATAAAGAAAGGACGTTTCTAGGGTTAGAAGATTAAAGAAAAGCCGGCCCATAAGATAGAAGATCGAATCCTCTATCTAAGGAAATAAATAAAACGAAAAAAAAACCCAGATCGGGCGCGATCTGGAGTCAGCCGCGACCACGGCAGGCTGTCGAGGCGGCCCTCTTCCCCGCGGGGGCGGTGAAGGCAAAAACAGGGTATTGTATCAGATCCCCCTAAAAAGAAGTTCCGTCCCAAAACTTGCAATGAACCACAAGATCACAAAACGACATAAAAAAAACACTGAACTCGACTCATATATTCCGTCTCGAGGCAAATAACTCAAAACGGCACACAAGCGTATTCACAACTCAACAAAAAGGAAACTAAAACTCCAACGTCTATGTTATGGGTACATCCAACTCCAAATAAAACTCCGGACAGTTCCTTTGGATACTATCCTCTATCTCCCAAGTTGCCTCATCAGTTCCTCTCATCGACCACTGAATCTTCATCATCAAAATGTCCTTTGATCGCAAGCGTCTCGTACTACGCTCTAAGATAGCTATCGGATGCTCTACGAACGTATGGTCTGGCTCGACCACTAAATCCTCATGATTGACGATGTGCCTCGAATCCGGTACGTACTCCCGTAACTGAGACACATGGAAGACCAACTGAACACCCTCAAGTCTCGTTGGCAAAGCAAGTCTGTATGCAACCTCTCCAACTCGCTCAAGGATCTCAAAAGGTTTGACAAATTTGGGACTCAACTTCCCTTTAACACTGAAACGTCTAACACCTCGTTTCGGATATACCCTTACCCATAGCTGAGCCCCAACTCTGAACTCTAGAGGTTTGCGCCTTTTATCGGCATAAGACTTCTGCTGACTCTGTGTTTCCAGCATCCGCTCTCGGATCAACGCCACTCTAGCCATATCGTCCTGTATCTGATCAAGTGTTATACCGCTAGCACTACAACGGTGCACGACATCTATGTATATATAAAGCCTCATAAGGAGCCATCCTAATCAATGTGTGCCAGCTGTTGTTTTACGAAAACTCCACTAAGGGAAGGTGATATGGCAACACCTGCCCCCCCCAGTCTAGCACACAGGCTCTTAGCATATCCTCCAGAGTCTGGATGGTCCTCTCAAACTGACCATCAGTGTGAGGATGATAAGTAGTCGTGAACTATAGACTCGTACCTAGGGCGGCATGCACTTGCTGCCAAAACCTCGAAGTGAACCGTCCGTCTTTGTCACAGACTATAGTCCTAGACACTCTATGAAGCCGCACTATCTATCTAGTGAACTCCTCTGTTAGTTGACTTACCGTCCACGTCTCCTTTATAGCAATGAAACGTGTGGTCTTTGTTAGTCGATATACTATAATCCAGATGGAGTCAAAGCCTCGACTCGGTCTCAAACTGGTAACCAAATCCATCGAGATGTCCTCCAACTTCCACTAAGGAACGGAAAGTGGGTGTAGCTCTTCTCTTGGTCGATGATGCTCGATCTTGACCTGTTGGCATGTTGAACACTGAGCTATATATCTCATCACGTCTTACTTCAGACCTCCTCACCATAAAGAGCTTCTAATATCTTGATACATCTTACTCGCACCAGGATGCACTAAGTAAGGTGTAGAGTGAGCCTCTTATAGGATCCGCTATCTCAGCTCTCGATTGGAGGGCCGACATACATGCTCCCGGCGTTTCAAAACTCCATCGGCACTGACGGAAAATTGTGGTGCCTCTCCTAAAGACATCATGTCTCGGATCCATATCAAAGTTGGGCAACTCTCCTATTTCTGCTAGATTTCCGCCAACTGATCAGGTAATATCTCCAAGGTGGACAAATGGTTGTCGGAATCCGGAAAGTGGATATTCATCTCTAGTCATGACAAGTCTCGCTGTAACTGAGGCTGAGCTATCACCCGAGCGATCACCATCTCACGGTGAGTCTTCCTACTAAGGGCATCAACTACCACATTTGCCTCCCCCGGGTTGTATAAGATCTCTAGGTTGAAGTCCTTGATACACTCCAATCATCTCCTCTAGCAGTTATTCAACTCCCGTTGAGTGAATATGTACTTGAGAATCTTATGGTTTGTGAATATCTGACACGTAGCTCCGTATAGATAATGCCTCCAGATCTTCAAAGTGTGAACAACAACAGCTAACTCGAGATCGTGGGTAGGGTAATTCTCCTCATATGTCTTCAATTGTCTAGACGCGCATGTTATAACCTTACTCCTCTGTATCAGAACACATCCCAAGCCGAGTTTGGATGCGGCGCTATAAACCACAAAGTCCTCAATGCCCTTTGGTTGAGCTTGGATAGGAGCGGAGGTTAGCCTCATCTTTAGCTCCTCAAAACTCTCCAAGCACGGCTTGGACCACACAAATCTCGTTGACTTCCTCATCAAGGAAGTAGGGGGTCGGGCGATAACTGAAAAGCCCTCCACAAAACGACGTAGTAGCCAACCAAGCCTAGGAAGCTACGTACCTCCTAGACATTCCTAGGAGGTGGCCAAGATGTTATAGACTCAATTTTCGCCGGATCTACCTTGATCCCTTCAGTGGAAAAAATGTGACCAAGGAAGGCCACCTCAGACATCCAAAACTCACACTTAGAGAGCTTAGCGTAAAGCTCTCTATTCTGCAGGACTTGGAGTACGATCCTCAAGTGTCCTGCGTGCTCCTTTCTACTACGAGAGTATACCAGAATATCATCGATAAAGACCACCACAAACTGTTCTAGGAAGTCGATGAAGATGTTGTTCATCAACTCCATGAACACTGCAGCAATGTCCTTCTCTCTCACCTTCAGCTGATGATATCCGGATCTCAGTCAGATCCGAGAAAACACTGAAACTCCATGCAGCCGGTATAATAGATCGTCGATACGGGGCAATGGGTACTTATTCTTGATCATCACCTTATTAAGCTCTTGGTTGTCAATACATAGCCTTATCGACCCGTCTTTCTTCCTGAAGAAGTGC
Source organism: Fagopyrum esculentum (assembly GCA_033239045.1). Lineage (NCBI taxonomy): Eukaryota > Viridiplantae > Streptophyta > Magnoliopsida > Caryophyllales > Polygonaceae > Fagopyrum > Fagopyrum esculentum. The sequence continues at coordinate 22,189,317 of BSUD01000004.1, read as the reverse complement.
ACTGGTGCGCCTCAAGGAGATACACTAGGGCGGATGAAGCCCTTCTCAGCTAACTCCTTGAGCTGCTTCTTAAGCTCAAGCATCTCGATAGGTTTCATGCGGTAAGGAGCCTTCGAGATCGGTCTCGTCCCGGGCTCTAGATCAAAGCCAAAGTCTACACTCCTTGTGGAGGTAAACCTAATGGCTCTCAAAAAACGTCGGTAAACTTGCACGCTACCAGAATTTCCTTCAACGCTAGACTCGTACTATCCTTCATGGCATAGCACCAAATAGCCTCGCAACCCAGACCGATAATTCTCGCAGCTCGGATTGCACTGATGATTGTACCGATCTTTCTGAGATCTCATCCTCGGAAAATCTCTACATGGTGTGACTCAGTAGTCATCGTCACTGTCCTCTTGCCGATGTCCAAAACAGCCTGTTGTCGATCCATCCAATCCATGTCCAGAATAACTTCTTCATGTACTAAGTACATGATGAAGAAGTCAGCTAGCAAATCGCGACTGTAACACCCCAAGTTCTGGGAACTCGAAGCGCTACGGGCTAGGACCGCACAATGGGTCCCGACCCTCAGAGTAGCAACAGAAAACAGATCTTACAACAAGGCACAGACGAATGAAAACCAAAACTCAATATAAAACCAAAGGTTTAAACAAACAAAGCGGAAAAAGACTAGCCGAGTTCAAAACAAAAGGGAAACAACAAAGAAACATAAACCCGATCCCGTCCTATAATGTACGGGAACCCCGGCTGACCACACCATCCGGATCACTCAGCAGCATCCTGAACATGCAGAACGTCTACAACGGCGGTATAAACTGTTAGCTAACATTCTAGGTATAAGCAAGAGCGTAAAGACACAAACACACATAAGGTAAAATAAGCATATAGCATGCTTGCACTCAACCGGTTATTATCTTCCATTAAGTCATTCATTACTAATTCAACTTCTTTTGTCACACGAGAATCCTTTCGAAACTCGCCTCGGTCCCCTCTTCCGGCAATGGAACGGTGCGGATGCCTCCGACCCTCTAACCAGCACGGGCTAGTGGCCGAGAACCTCCTAGCTCCAGCAAGAGCTAGGCAGATGATGTGACCGCCCGTTATCATACACTTGGGCCAATTAAGGTTATAAGGGTGAATCCTAGTCCGGTTATCCGTTATAACATGAATAAATAACACAAACAAGCCAATACAATCCAACTAATACGCGGAATGAAGCTAAGTAAGTCCAAGGGACTTACCTCACACGAAGGTAACTCAAAGCTCAGGAATACTCAAGAGAGCTCAGTTTCCCTCAGGATTGGAGCAAGGGAAAGCCTGTACGAACAAGCAACACGAATCAGAAACGAAACGGTTGCTTGAAGTCTATGACTTCTAGTCTCAAAGATCTTTAAGGGATCAACACATGCTAAGGGCTCAACCTTAGTCTTACAACAACTCAGGGAACAAGGTATAACCATAAGGAACCAAGGAAGGAACGAGGAAAGGAAGAAAGGAAGCAACTCACCAAAGACGGGAGCTACTGCAGAGAAACCGCAGGGGCGGCTGGACTAAGGGGCAGGGGCGGCTCTGTGCAGGCGTAAGGGCGGCGGCGTGACAGAAAGCGATGTCGGCTTTCTTCTTCGACAAAACTCGCAGCAAGGGCAACCAAAGCTCGAACCTTTGGCTCCAACACGACAAGACTCAACTCCAAAGAGCCTGAGAACAACGATACATCAACAACGGGCAGCCAACAAGAATCAAGGTTCAAACTTGATTCTTGGAGAAGAAGAAAAGGAGAGAAGAAGAAGAAAACGAAAGGAAGGAAGCACGCTGGAATACAAGAACGTAAGGAGGAACAAAGGATGAAGAACTTACACATTCAACAGGGTCGCGGGAGGCAAGGGACGGCTGCAGCTCTCTAGGGTTTGAAGACGATAGCAAGAAACGGGAAAAAGGAGGAAAGGAGGGAATATATAGAGAAGGGTTGGAAGTGTAGAAGGAAGGGGCGTCTAGGGTTAGGAGAATAGAAGGAAGACGGGCCAAAAGCCCAAGGATGGAATAAAATATGAGAAGACGAAGATAAAACAACCCGTATACGGGCTGGGCCTAGCCGCACCTGCGGCTGGGCCGTGCCGCGACCGCGGCAGCTAGGTTGAGCCGCGCCTACGGCTCCCCTTCACCGCGGGGGCAGTGAAGGCAAAAACCTAGGATCTTACATCACATCCTCATAAAAAGAAGTTTCGTCCCGAAACATACAAAAGTTCACGATCTCAACAACACACAGAAACAGAACTAAACTCATATATTCCCACTCGGGGCACGTAGCACAAAACGTCACACAAAAGCGTATGCAACGCAACAAAGGAAAAACTACAACAACTGACTATGCTAAAGGTGCAACAAGCTCAGCGTAAAACTCCGGATAGTTCATCCGGATACTATTCTCTGTCTCCCAAGTCGCCTCATCAGCTCCTCGCATCGACCACTGAATCTTCATCATCGTTATGTCCTTCGAATGCAAGCGTCTCGTACTACGTTCTAAGTCAGCCACCAGGTGCTCAACAATGTGTGGTCTGGCTCGATCACTAGATCCTCATGACTGACGGTATGTCTCGGGTCCGGTATGTACTCCCGTAACTGAGACGCATGGAAGACGGGGTGAGAACCCTCGAGTCTAGGTGGCAAAGCCAGACGGTGTCCTGCCTCTCCAATTTGCTCAAGAATCTCGAATGATCCGACGTATCTGACTCAGCTTTCCCCTGGCACCAAAAACGTCTGACGCCTCTTATCTGCATAAGAGTTCTGTCGACTCTGCACTGCTAACATCCACTCGCGGATTACTGCTACACGAGCCATGTCATCCTGTATTTGTTCAGGTACTACTCTGTTAGCACTACTCGGCTCATCCCAACCTAACGGTGTACGATATCTCTGTCCGTATAAAGCCTCATAAGGAGCCATCCTGATCGATGCGTGCCAACTGTTGTTGTATGCAAACTTCACTAAGGAAAGGTGATTTGGCCACACCTATTCTCAGTCTAGCACGCAGGCTCTCAACATGTCCTCTAGAGTCTGGATGGTCCGTTCGGACTGACCATCAGTCTGAGGGTGATAAGTTGCCGTGAACTGTAGACTCGTACCTAGGGCGGCATGAACTTGCTTCCAGAACCTCGAAGTGAACCGTCCGTCTCTGTCAGAGAGAATGGTCTTAGGTACTCCATGAAGTCTCACTATCTGTCTCGTGAACTCCTCTGCCAATCGACTCACCGGCCACGTTTCCTTGATCGGAATGAAACGTGCGGTCTTCGTCTATCGATCTACTATGACCCAGATAGCATCAAAACCACAACTCGGTCTCAAACTAGTCACAAAATCTATAGAGATGTCTTCCCACTTCCACTGAGGATTGGGAAGTGGGTGTAGCTCGCCTCTTGGTCTATGATGCTCGATCTTAGCCTGCTGATAGGTCGCACACTAAGCTACATATCTCGTGACGTCTGGCTTCAGACCTCTCCACGAGAAAGAGCGTCTGATATCCTGATACATCTTACTCGCACCAGGGTGTACAGAATAAGGTGAAGAGTGAGCTTCCTGAAGGATCCTCTGTCTCAACTCTCGATCTGAAGGCACACAAACACGCTCTTGACGTCTCAAAACTCCACCAGCCCCAACTGCAAACTGCGGTGCCTCTCCTTGAGACATCCAGTCTCGCATTTGTGTCAAAGCTGGGCAACTTTCCTACTTCAATCGGATTTCGGCCAACAGATCAGGTACTATCTCCAAGGTAGACAAATGGTTGTCGGAATTCGGGATGTGGATATCCATCTCTAGCCATGTCAAGTCTCGTTGTAACTGTGCACTGGCGTTTATTCAACTCCCACTGAGTGAATAAGTACTTAAGACTCTTGAAGTCTGTGAATATCTGACACGTAGCTCCGTACAGATAATGCCTCCATATTTTCAAAGCATGAACAACAACAGCCAACTCTAAGTCATGGGTAGGGTAATTCTCCTCGTACGTCTTGAGTTGTCTAGACGCGTAAGCAATCACCTTGCCCCTCTGCAACAGAACACATCCCAAGCCCAGCCTGGATGCATCGTTGTAAATTACAAAATCCTCAATGCCTTCTGGCTGAGCTAGGATAGGAGCAGAGGTCAACCTCTTCTATGGCTCCTTGAAGCTTCGCAGGCACGACTCGGACCATACGAACCTCGTAGACTTCCGCAGTAAGGAAGTGAGCGGTCGGGCGATAACTGAAAAGCCCTCAACAAAATGCTTGTAGTAGCCTGCCAATCCTAAGAAGCTGTGAACCTACTTGACATTCTTAGGTATCGGCCAGGAAGCAACTGACTCAATCTTCGCCGGATGTACCTTGATCCCTTCAGCTGAAACTACATGACCAAGGAATGCTACCTCGGACATCCAAAACTCTCACTTAGAGAGCTTGGCGTAGAGCTCTCTATCCTGTAAGACTTGAAGAACAATCCTCAAGTGTTCAGCATGCTCCTCTTTACTGCGAGAGTAAACCAGAATGTCGCCAATGAAGACAACTACAAACTGGTCTAGGAAGTCGATGGAGATGTTGTTCATCCACTCCATGAAGACTGCGGGTGCGTTCGTAAGCCCGAAGGGCATCACTACAAACTCGTAGTGTCCATATCTGGTCCGAACTGTTGTCTTAGCTACATCCTGCTCTCTCACCCTCAGCTGGTGATATCCAGATCTCATATCGATCCTCGAAAATACTGAAGCTCCATGTAGTTGATCCAAAAGATTGACGATACGGGGCAATGGGTACTTGTTCTTGATTGTCACCTTGTTCAATTCTCGGTAGTCGATACATAGCCTCGTTGTCCCGTCTTTCTCCCTGACGAAGAGAACTGGTGCGCCCCAAGGAGATACACTAGGGCAGATGAAGCCCTTCTCTGCTAACTCCTCGAGTTGCTTCTTCAACTCAAGCACCTTGATAAGCGCCATACGATAAGGAGCTTTAGAGATTGGTCTCATATTGGGCTCTAGCTCAATGCCACAGTCTACACTCCTCTGTGGAGGTAAACCTAATGGCTCTCCAAAACGTCAATAAACTTGCAAGCTACTGGAATCTCCTCCAAAGCCGGACTCGTACTATCCTTCATGGCATAGCACCAAAAAGCCTTGTAACCTTGGCTGATAAGTATGGCAGCTCGCACTGCACTGATGACTATACCAGTCTTTCCGAGATCCCATCCTCGGAAAATTTCAACACGACCTGTCTGTGTAGTTATTGTCACAGTCCTCCTGCCGATGTCCAGAATTGCTCGATGTCGATTCATCCAATCCATGCCCAGAATAACTTTCTCATGTACTAAGTACATGACGAAGAAGTCAGCTGGCCCATCGCAACCTCCCAATCTAATAGGGAAATTGTGAACCTCTCGTGTACCTCAAAACTTACCCTCATCGGTAATTCTATGAAGAAGGGTCTACATTCTACACTAACTAAGGCCAAACTATCTACGCAAGCATCGGATATAAAAGAACGTGTAGCACCGGTATCGAAAAGAACTTTGGCAGGAAAACCATGAATATGAATGGTACCTGTGGTCGTTGACACTGTCGGCTCTACAACACTCTTCAAATCATATACTTTGGCTGATGCATCTTTGGTGTCAAGTGTACCACCCTCTCGTCTTCTTCTTTGATGGCAGAACGCAGCTCTATGTCTAGACATGCCACAAGAAAAGCAAGTCATTGCAGGCTTCTCACAATCTGCTTGGATGTGTCCGACACCTCCACAGTTATGGCACTATCGTCCTCCGTTGGAACTTCGTATTGTCTGCTGGATCCCAGAGTGACCTGTCCTCTGAACATGCTTGATTCCTGATGCTCCAGCTCCAACACGGGCTGATCCAGTCTTCTGTCTCTTTGTAAGGCCTTCTGCCTGAAGATCTCTTTTGAAATCCGGTCGCTTCCTGAGCATACTTCTTATTGACTCCAACGCTGAATCCATGTGGTCTAACCAAAGCTCAACCTCCGAACTTGCTCCCTCTTGAGCTCTGACGTTCTCAACTACTCTCACGGGTATTGGCGGTGTTGGTGCAGGTCCTCCAGTCTTGATAGCTTCTTCAACTCTCTACACGTAATCGCGATATGCAGATACTTCAATGGTCACTTGACCGGACTCGATCGTTTGTGCTCTTTGTGCTCCAGACTTCTCGATAGTCTCGTTCCTTGCTTCGGGAACACCTCTCTCAGCAACTTTTTCAACGAACGCCTCAACGATAGGTGGATCAGCAATTGGGGCTTGGCCCCGACCTCTAGCTAGTGAAGGTCCTTCTGCACGTTCTCGTCCACAAACGGCAGGTGGAAGAGGTGGTTGACCCCTTCCTCGCCCAATAGCAGATGTAGCTCTAGTACGCGTCATCTACTATAAGGATAGATATATAATATTATATACATAGATATAAGGCCACGCTACAGCTAAAGCAGAAAACCAAGAAAAGCACATATAAAGGTCAACATATAAGAAACTACACTACTGAGATCCGCGGAGGTAGTGGTGGTCGCACGTACATCTATCCCAGACCAACGGTTTAAAAACAAAAACCCCCTTTTGAAAACGTTAGACCCCTTGCGGGTTTTATTTATTTATCCATCCGACCTGTAGAAGATTTCGAGTGCCATTGTTGTCAACCTAGACCTCTGATACCATATTGTAACACCCCAAGTTTTGGGAACTCGAAGCGCTACGGGCTAGGACCGCACAATGGGTCCCGACCCTCAAAGTAGCAACAGCAAACGGATCTTACAACAAGGCACAGACGAATGAAAACCAAAACTCAATATAAAACCAAAAGTTTAAACAAACAAAGCGGAAAAAGACTCGCAGCCGAGTTCAAAATAAAAAAAAGAGAAAAGAGTAATGAGAGGTTGATTGAACTAAACTTGTAAGAATTAGAATTTGAGATTTTGCACTATGTTTTTGCTTGAATCTGTTGCTTACAAATTGACAGAGCCACAACCGTTAAAGTTGATAGGTATTGTATACAAAAGATAACAAATGCAATGCCTCAAATCAACTATGAAACGTCAACAAAAACACAATCAACAATTGTAGACATTAATTAAACCAAACAATGTATCACATACATTATAGGCTTATTTATAACTTTAGTACAATAAAATTATATGCTCTATATATAAGTCTTAGCCTACGGTTTACTCGGGTAATATTTTCTAATCTTGAATGTAATGAACTAACTAAGCCGCAATGACAATGATGTATTACATTTCTTTTCCTCATCATTCTTGTCACCATCGTTTGAACTCGATCCATTATCCCACTAATCAGCCTTAACCCCACAACTATCTACCAAAAATCCTGTTCTAACCTTGAAGATGATGAAGCCGAGTGAATTATTAATATGAAAACGAGAATAAACTTGAATAGTATCCCCTTCAACTAACTTATTGTTATCTACGAGTTTGTGATTCAATACGTAAGACCATCTATGATCATTCATTCTTGATTTCCCCTTTAGGATTTGTCCACGAGGGATGGTGAAACGACTTTGAATCTTGTTGACGTCGGTTTTGAAGAGTCTTTGGATAAAAAAGTGAGTCGAGTTATGCTTACCGGAAACCGGCGGGTTATCGAGAACCATCTTGAGTTTTGGGGGAATATGTTTCACGATCAAATACTTCTCTTCCTCTTGAATTGCGTTCATATCAACACGAGAGTGTTTCACATTGGAATTTAGGGTTGGTTGCAATGTGGTACTAGCGGTGGTGACAGCGGAAGAGCTTCATGGATGAACTCCCCAAAAGGAAGATACTTGATGAAAGGGGAATAGGTTGAATATCATTAGCCATGAAGTGTAGAACAAACACTAAAGAAATAGAATGGATTAATGAGAGGTTGATTAAACTAAAATTGTAAGAATTAGAATATGAGATTTTGCTCTATGTTTTTTGTTGAAATTGTTGCTTTCACTACGATAGAGCTACAACCGTGTAAGTTGATAGGTATGTGTTGTATACAAAAGATAACAAATACAATGCCTCAAATCAACTATGAAAACTTCAACAAAAACACAATCTGTGTCGGCATTAATCAAGACAATGTAGTAGAACCGTTATATGCTTATTTTTATTACTTTAAGACAATAAAAATTATATGCTCTATAAAGAAGTCTTAGCCTTGATTTACTAGGGTAATATTTTTAATCCAAAATTTAATGAACTAAATAAGCCGAAGTGACAAGGATTTACTATATTTCTTTTCCTCATCGTTCTTGTTTTAAACTCGATCCATGATCCCACTGATTAGCCTTAACCCCACACCTATCCACCGAAAATCGGTTCCGACCTTGAAGGTGATAAAGCCGAGAGAATTATTATTATTAAACTAAAAGAACGTACTTTAAATGTATCGGCTTCAACTAACTTATTGTTATTTACAAGTTTCATCCAATCGTGATTCATTGCGTAAGACCATCTATGATCATCCATTCTTGATTTCCCCTTGGGTTTCTCGTAACTTCATTGACATAGATTCATATAATGAACAACTAACAAAGGATCGATTACGGTAACTTCTAGTCTCTTGAGGCTTCATTTATCATCCTTCTCTTGACGAAGAAATTCTTCTATATCATTGAAGAAGGGTTAGCGGATTTGTCCGCGAGGGATGGCGAGATGACTTTGAATCTTGTTGACAACGAATTTGAAGAGTTTTCGGGTGAAGAAGTAAATCGGGTTATGATCATTAGGAACCACAAGTTATTGAGAACGGTCTTGAGCTCTAGGGAAATTTATTTCACGATCATAAACTTCTCCTCCACTAACATGAGATTGTTTCACACAAGAGTTAAGGGTTGATTGCTATTACGGCGCCGACGGTGGAAGAGTTCCGGGGATGAACTCCCTAAAAAGGAAGTTACCCTATAGAAAGAGAGTTGTTTGAATATGGTTAGCCATGAAGTATAGAAGAAAGTGAAAAGAAAATGGAAATGATTAATGAGAGGTTGATTGAACTCAATTTCCAAGAATTAGAAATGAGGTTTTACTCTTATGTTTTTGGTTTAATATTTTCCTTTCACTATGACAGAACCACAACCGTTGAAACTAATAGGTATGGTGTATACATAATATAAGAAATGCAATGCCTCAAATCAACTATGAAAACTTCAAAAAAACACAATCCACGTTGTAGGCATTAATCAAAACAATGTAGCACATACATTGCATGCTTGTTTATAACTTTAAGATAGTAAAGATTATATGCCCTATAAAGAAGTCTTAGTCTACGATTTACTCGGGTATATTTTCTAATCCTGGATGTAGTGAACTAACTAAGCCATAGTGAAATGGAAGTACTTGCATTGCTTCTCCTCATCGTTCTTGCTACCATCGTTTGAACTCGATCCATGATCTCACTGACCATCCTTAATACCACAACTATCGACCGAAAATCTAGTTCCTACCTTGAAGATGATGAAGCCGAGAAAATTACTAATATTGAAACGAAAGGATCAAACTTCAACTAGATCCCCTTCAACTAACTTATTGTTATTTACGAGTTTCATCCAACCGTGATTCAATGTGTAAAACCATCTACAACCATTGCTTCTTGATTCCCAATTGGGTTTCTCGTAATTCTATCGACATGAATTCATAATATGAACCACTAACAATGGATCAATTACGGAAACTTATAGTCTCTTGAGACTTCCTTACTCATATTTCTCTTGAAGAAGAAAGTATTCTCTATCACCCAAGAAGGGTTTAAGAATCTGTCCATAAGGATGACGAGACGACTCTGAATCTTCTTGACGTCGGTTTTTAAGTGTTTCCAATTGAATAACTGAGTCGTGTTATGATCACCGGGAACCCGCAAGTTATCGAGAACCATCTTGAATTTGGGGAAATCTATTTCACGATCACAAACTTCTGTCCCATTTGATTTTCGTCTATTTCAACATGAATCCGTTTCACACTAGAATTGTGGGTTGGGTGCAATTGTGGCGCCAACAGTGACGGCGGAAGAGCTCTAGGGATGAACTCCTCAAAAAGAAAGATACTCAATGGAAGAGGAGTAGCTTGAATATGGTTACCCATGGAGTGTTGAACAAACAAATAAGAAAGAGAACTGATTAATGAGAGGTGTATTGAACTAAACTTGCAAGAATCTGAATTTTAGATTTTACTCTATGTTTTTGGTTGAATATTTTGCTTTCACTATAACAGATCTACAACCGTTGAAGTTGATAGGTATGTTGTATATAGAAGATAACAAATGCAATGCTTCAAATCAACTATGAAAACTTCAATAAAAAAACACAATCCAAAATTGTTGGCATTTATCAAAACAATTTAGAACATACGTTAAAGGCTTATTTATAGCTTTAAGATAGTTAAATTTAAATGCTCTATAAAGAAGTGTTATCCTACGTTTTACTCGGATAATATTTTCGAATCCTGAATGTAATGAACTAACTAACATATACAGAAAATGAAGTACATGCATTGCTTCTCCTCATCGTTCTTGCTACCAATGTTTAAACACAATCCATGATCCCACCGATCAGCCTTAACCCGAAAACTATCCACCGGCAATCCGGGTCCGACCTTGAAGATGATGAAGCTGAGAGAATTATTAATATTGAAATGAAAGGACCAAAACTCAATCGTATTCCTTACATTTAACTTAATGTTATTTACGAGTTCCATCCAGCCATGATTTAATGCGTAAGACCATCTACGATCGATCATTACTTATTGATTTTCCGTTGGGTTTCTCGTAATTCTACCGACATAGATTCATAGTATTAACCACTAACAATGGATCAGTTACGGTAACTTCAAGTCATTTTGAGACTTCCTTACTCAACTTTTTCTTTAAGAAGAAGGCATTCTCTAACACCCAAGAAAGGGTTTGGGAATATATTCATGAGGGATAGCGAGACGACTTTGATTCTTCTTCGTCGGGTTTGAAGATTTTTCGGGTGAAGAAGTGAGTCGGTTATGATCATCGGGAACCCCCAGGTTATCGATAAGCTTCCTGATTTTTAGGGAAATCTACCCCGATCACATACTTCTCTTCCACTTGGTTTTCTTCCATTTCAACACGAGACTATTTTAGACCAAAATTGAGGGTTGGCTGCAACTGTGGTGCCATCGGTGGTAACGACATAAGAGCTTTGGGGATGAACTCCTCAAAAAAGAAGATACCATAAGAAAGGGGAATAGCTTGAATATGGTTAGCCATGGAGTGTAGAACACACAAAAAAGAAAGAGAAAGGATTAATGTGAGGTTGAATTGATTGAACTATTTGCTCCCCAAATGTGATGGTGATCTTGGGTTCAAAGAGTTTCTCTCCTGGAATAAGACTTGTCTCTCCCGCTTCATCTATGACATTGCATCAAATAACTCCAACCGCTTGTGTATATGGGTCTCCAAAAACATCCTCAAGAACCAATCCATCTGAACCTGCTCTACCAACCCCTCCCACAATCACCATTGGAACACGATACTCAAAGTTTGTGATGAGATCATTCCCTCGGTATCTTCTAATAGTCGCCTTGATGTCATCTCTAACCCTAATGACTCCTTCTCATCTAAAAAGACCTACAACTTCTTCAGACGCCCCAACACCTCTCCCGCCCCCTTCAACTACAACATCATTTGACAGATATGCAGCTTCATATCCCGGATTGCAAGCCACCAAAGACTCCCCACGCTTTCTAAACTTCTCAAATGGAACCTCACTAACAATGACACCTGCATACTTTGCATGAATCACCCCGAAAACGATCTCATCTTTGGACAAACTGCAACTACATCTCTCTTGTCCTCGCCATAATCTCCAAATGGACCAAACTTCCTTACCCCCCACCTAATGAACACAACCTTTGGACATGGCTGGGTATCAAAAGAAACCCAAGCGAAGCCTCATCTCTAGCATAAGAACCTCCTCCATCATTGCATTCATCTACTTCACCTAGAAGGCTAGAAATGACATGGTTTACAACAACACCTTCACCACAACTACCTCTTGTGCCAGCATCATCATCCTGTCCATCAAGAACTTCACCACCCACCATTGGAAAGATCGTTCCCAAGAGTCCCTCTCTTGGGCCAGATTGCTCGGAGTTCATTTTAACTAACCCCTCCCTCTGCTTCCCTCTCATGAATATTGGTTTTGAATTACTGTGGTCAAGTCGACCCTCCTTTTTTGTATATTTGCCCCTATTTCTATAAACGTAAATTTTCATAAAAAAAAAAGTTAAATTGTGCAAGATAAAGTTAAATATATAATTCAATCTGGTTTAAGTCTAACTCCTAACATTGTTGGAACGAAAATATAAATCTGATATCCTACATAGTTTTAAAACATAAAATGATACGAATCTCAAAGCTGACACTCTATATTTAACCCATTCTCCTTAATAAACTGAAAATTCGGGTGATGGGTCTTGTACTCCTTAGCCATATCCGAACCGTCCATCACCCGTTAATGCAATGAGTTTTCACCCTATTTTTGAACACCCATAAAATACAGTGAGATTGTCATCCTACCTCCAAATTGGTTACATGTTTAGATAACCGGTCGGATTGCATTTTAATCTTAACCTATAACAGCTTTATTGGTATACATAACTAGATAACATTATTTATTGAGTAAAATGGGTAAGTAGGCTTTTATTGTATAAATGTAGATTAAGTAGGCTTTTATGTTTCAACTTGTATTAACTAGGCCCCTTGTAATTTTGAGAAAAAGATAAAATCAAAAATAATTTAAGATACTTTCAATATTAAAAAGAAAAATGAGAGTAGTCCCCTACAATTATTCAAAATTAAAAAGATTCTCTCCCTTAATTTTTTAAAATAAAAAAGGAAAATGAGAGTGGTCCCCTACAATTAAGTAATTAGTTTTAACATTAAAAAAGATTCTCTCCCTTAATTAATATTAGTTATTTTTTTTCAAAGAGTCGCTTATTTGTTGGCATTAAAATTAATTACATAATTTTTGTACATAATTTGCGTGCGAAATTATGTAGTGGGATCACTTTCATTTTCCTTATTTAATTAAAAAACATGTAGTGGGGATCACTTTTATTTTCCTTATTTAATTAAAAAACAGTCATATTAATTAAGAAGAGAATATTTTTAATGAGAGTGATCCCCACAATTAATATTCACTTATTTTTTTAATTAGTGTATTTTTTAATTTTAATAGTTATTTGAGAATCTTTTTAATGAGAATGGTCCCTACAATTAATAGCATCTTTATAATTTAATTTAGTTTTATTTTTAGGAAGATAGATTGTATATAAAAAAGGCTTCCCGGCCTACACCAATTTTCTCTTATTCTTATTTAATTATGCACTAATTTAAGTTTGCATGCATGATTAACCTAATGTAGAATCATTAGCTAATGTGACAAATTTCATTAACGATGGTGAAACAATCACCTAATTTCCCATCATTTCAGTTTTAAACCTTAATTTTATGAAAACACGTTTCCCCTAAACCAACTTAAAATCCATCTTTCAATGTGTTTTTCTATTATATTATTGAACTGAAACAAGTGGTTTTTTTTTTTTTTGTGTTAATATTTAATCGGAATTGACGTCTACATAGTAAAAAGTAAGCTTCCAAACACTTCGTTTTAACAAATTAATTTTTCTGTTATATGAATTTACTGTTAAAAAGGGTATTTGCGAGATGAATCTTAACATATATCGATAGGAAGCATATCAAAAGATATTTATAGATGAACATCTCAAAATTCTTATAACATAAATCTATAAGTATAAAGTATAAGATATTTCATGCAATTATTAAACACTAGATCGATGCATGAAGGCCTATAAAAAGAAAAAAGAAAAAAGAATATTGCATGGCTACTATGAAGTAGTACGTACGTATTAAACCCTAATTAAACCCTAGTTCTTCTGCCACACAAACAAAAACTCTTTAAGCCCTTGACCACCCTGAACGCCTTGTTCGTTTGCAGTCCATTTGCAATTCTGCGCGCACCGGAACTGATCATACCATTGTTTATAAGCATCGAACACAGCATGTCCTTTGACGCTCGTACACCCGCAAAAGAAAAGAGTATTCATCAAGTAATTCGGACGGAACGAGAACTGGTACTGCTCTCCATGCTTCAACACATGGATTCCCAAATCATCGTCTCCGGATTTGCAATGGACCGTCATATCAATGCCGCGTCCGATGTCGTTCGCGATTACGACATGGACTCTAGCTGCGCGGAATGATGATTCGACTTCCTTGGCTTCCTTTGCTACACATATGACTGCACACAGGATTATGAACTTCAAGAACTTGATCATCGCTGACCTCATTGTTCCTAGTCGCCAAGCTTTTGTGTTTGTGTTGGGTACGTATGTGTGTTTGTTTATATACACATTTTTTTGGTTCAATGATCGGAATATTCCTTTCGATCCCAACCATTTCCGGTTTTTATGGGGGATTTTTTGATTTGATTTGGTTAATATTAACTGTCTGTGTGTATTCAGATGAGTATTACGTTCATTTGCTTCAAGTACAGTTTGATTTGATTAGATTAATGTAACCTAAATCTAAACTAATTAACCTCGTGTTAGGTAACACTATCGATAAAGATCTAGAGTAACAAGAACTAGACGTCTAGCAGAAATCATTTATATGTACTTACTATATAGTGAACCCATTTGATTAAAATTTATTTTAATTTGTCGGCCAATGTATCTACACATGCATAAGATATAAAGGAATGTGTAGCTCCGGTATCGAAAAGAACTCTGACAGGAAAACCATTCATGTGAAAGGTACATGTGTTCGTTGGAGCTGCCGGCTCCAATGCACTCCTTAGCTCATAAACTCTGGTTGAAGCATCTTTGGTGTCTGACGTACCATCAACGTGTCCTCTACCTCTCCCCTGTCCTTGAGCGGAACCCTGAGGAACGGTAAAAACTAGAAGCTCTTTGTTGCTACTGCTGATACTAAGGTCTCTGCCCACATTCTGCAACGCTGGTAGGTGAAGAACCTTGTTGTGATAGCGCCTTGCCCTGAAGGCAAAACGCAGCTTTGTGTCCGGGATTGCCACAAGAAAAACAAGTCACTTTAGTCTTCTTACAATCAACTCTCATATGTCCGACACCTCCGTAGTTAAAATAGTACCATCCTCTGTCGGAACTCTACATAGACTGCTGGAAACCAGAACGTCCTGACGTCTGATAACACCCAAATCTAGAAGCTCTAGCTCCAGCACTAGATGGTCCAGTCCTCTATCTCTTCTCAGAGCCTCTTGTTTGAGAATCTCTCCTATGACCCGGACGGTCTCTCTCGCAAGTAGATGCTCTATCTTGATAGTCTATCAATGAGTCACAACGGAAACCAACAAGTTAAGAGCGAGTCGACTCTCTCAACCTCCAAGAGCAAAGGTACACATGTTGATCCTCGAATGGTGCAGGCGGACCCAACAAAGATAACTCTTCCTAAAACTTGTTGGCAACCTCAAGAATAGGGGTATCCTTGAATCCATCCTCAAGGAAATCTTGTAGTCGATCTCTCCTCATAGCTGCAAGGCAATAGCGATCCCTGATCACTGTCTTCATCTTCTCATAACTCGTGACCTTGCTGCGAATGGTCCTCCACCAATGATGAGCCTGATACTGCAACAACGTTTGTGCTATATCAACTCGACGACCCTTTGGGACACGGATCGCCTCCATAGCAGAATCCACCTGGCCTAGCCAAAACTCCACCTTCAATCCGGTATTTTCTCCGAAAGAAGGAACTCTAACCTGGTTGAAAGACTTCAGCCAACAGTCGGGTCTCAGCTCTCGCGCCTCATCCGGTACTTTGGCAAACTTAGCAGCTCTAGCAGGTGCAACAACAACCTACGTCACTCTTTGTGAAACCTCAGCAGATCTGGCGGGTACTGGCGAAGGTGGTGCAGGTTCTCCAGACCTAATAGCCTCCTCGGCCCTCTACACATAGTCGTGGTATGCAGATGCTCCGATGGATACTCGACCGGACTCGGTTGACTGTGCTCGTTGTGCGCCGGACCTAGCAGCGGTCCCGTTCCCTACCTTGGGAGCAACGCTCTCAATAACCTCTTCGACGAATGCCTTAGTGATAAGCGGATCAACGACTGGGGGTTGGCTCCGATCTCTAACTCGTGGAGGTCTGTCTGCATGTCCTCGTCCATGAACGGTAGGTGGAAGAGTGGTCGACCTCTTCCTCGTCCTACAACAGATGTAGCTCTAGTACGAGCCATCTACGATAGGGATATATATAGATATATAAAGTCATACTATCAACTACTGCAGAAATCCAGAAAAAGCATATAAAGGCGTCAAAGACTCGCAACCGAGTTCAAAACAAAGGGGAAGAACAACAATAGAAATGTAAAACCCTATCCCGTCCTATAATGTACGTGAACTCCGGCTAACCACACCATCCGGATCACTCAACAACATCTCTAACCTACAGGGCATCTACAACATAACCGTTAGCTAACAATCAAGATATTAGAAAGACATTAAAGGCACAAACAAACAAAAGATAAAATAAACATATAGCATGCTCGCACTCGACCGGTTATTATCTTTCATTTATGTTAATCTCTTTACTAATTTAACTTATGTTGTCGCACGAGAATCACTATGATCTCGCCTCTGTTCCCTTTTACCAACAGGAATAGAGTGGATGCATCCCTCTATCACCTGCTGGACTGGTCGCAAGAGCACCTCCCAATTTCCCCATTTCGAACTAGACAAGCTGTCACCGTCCGGTTAAAATACACTTGGTTCAATTAAGGTATAAAAGGTCAATCTTATTCCGGTTATCCGTTATAACGATAAACAACAACACAAACAAACCAATACAATCAAACCTTTATACGGAACGCAGCTAAGTAAGTCCGAGGGACTTACCTCGCTCGAAGGTAAACACAAGGGTCAGCTACAACTCAGTTTTCGAAGGAAAGAAGGAAGGAAAGCTTGTTCATACAAGGAAACTCGAATCAGAACCGAATGATTGCTAAAAGTCCATAACTTCTTGTCTCCATGATTTCTAAGAGATCTCCACAAGCTAGGGACACGATCCCTAGTCTTACAGACACTCCAAGAAACAACATCAACACTCAGCTTAAGGAAAAAGATACGAGAAAACAAGGAAAGGAAGCAACTAACCAAAGTCAGGATTTACCGCAGAAGAACCACAGAGGAGCGGACAGAACCGCAGGGGTGGCACTGGGTTACAGTTGTGGGGCGAGAAGGTGCGGGCGCGGGGGCGGGGCGTGATAGAAAGCTGCGTCTTTTCCTTTGACAGCAGAATCATGACAAGGAACCAAATCTTGGTTCTTTCACTCTTCACACACGTAAACACTCAGCATAGGGAGCCTGTGAACATCAACGTATCAACAACGAAAAGACCAACAAGAATCAAGGCTCGATCTTGATTCTTGTAAAAAAGAGAAGAAGAACAAAAAGAGAAAGAGAAACACATGGAAGATGCATGCAGCAGGCTCCTGAACGTGTAGAAGGATCAAAGGAATGAAGACTTACATGTTCAACAGAAGATCACAAGGGAAAGGCTGCAGCTTTGCTCGGGGTTGAAGAAACATAAACAAGAAACGAGACACGGAAGAGAATGTGGGAATTTATAGGGGAACGGTTGTAAAAGGAAGGACATTTCTAGGGTTAGAAGGTCAAAGGAAAGTCGTCCCATAAGAGAAGATTGCATTTTCTATCTAAGGAAAGAAATAAAACGAAAAAAAACAGATCGGGCGTGATTTGGAATCAGCCGCGACCGCGGCAGGCCGCAAGGGCGGTCCTCTTCACCGCGGGGGCGGTGAAGGCCAAAACAGGGTATTACAAACCTCAATTACAAAAGCAGCAACGAGAACTAGAAATGTTGTCTTCTAGACAACTTCAACAGAAGCAGCATGCCGACATCAAAGAGTTGTGGCATTAAATCTGATTAGCCGGATCATGGATCACGTTCAAACGGTGGTAGCTAGAACGCTAAGGAGAATAAATACATTATTTCATTCTTACTACGGAATAGTAAGTTCATGACATTAAGGATTAGAAAATATTACCCGAGTAAATCGTAAGCTGAGACTTCGTTATAGGGCATATAATTTTTATTTCTTAAAGTTATAAATAAGCCTATAACGTATGTGCTACATTATTTTGATTAATGCCTTCACGTTCGGATTGTGTTTTTGTTAAAGTTTTCATAATTGATTTGAGGCATCGAGTTTGCTATCTTTTGAATACAACATGCCTATCAACTTCAAAAGTTTTGTCTCTATCACAATGAAAACAAAATAGTCAACCAAAAACATAGAGCAAAATCTCAAATTCAAATTTTTGCAAGTTTAGTTCAATCAAAATCTCACTAATCCTTTCTATTTCTTGTATGTGTGTTATGCACTCCATGGCTAACCATATCCAAGATACTCCCCATTTATCGGGTATCTTCTTTTTAGGGAGATCATCCCCGGAGCATTTTCGCCGACCACTGTTTGCGCCACAACTGTAGTCAACCCTCAATTCTGGAGTGAAAATTCTCATGTAAAAATGGAAGAAAATCAAGTGTAAGAGGAGTTTGTGATCATGAAACAAATTTCCCCAAAACTCAAGACCATTCTCGATAACCTGCAGGTTCCCAGTGAACATAATCCGACTCAATCCTTCACCTGCAAACTCTTCAAAACCGACGTCAACAAGATTTAGAATCGTCTCGTCATCCCTTGTGAACAAATCCTCAAACCTTTCTAGAGTGATACAAAAGACTTTCTTCTTCAACAAGAAGATGATAAAGGAATCCTCAAGAGACTAGAAGTTACTATAATCGATCATTTGTTAGTGGTTCAAACTATGAATCTACATCGATGAAATTATGATAAACCCAAAGGGAAATCAACAAGGAATGATCGTAGATGGTCTTACCCATTGAATCAAGACCGGATG
Source organism: Fagopyrum esculentum (assembly GCA_033239045.1). NCBI lineage: Eukaryota > Viridiplantae > Streptophyta > Magnoliopsida > Caryophyllales > Polygonaceae > Fagopyrum > Fagopyrum esculentum. The sequence goes on along the minus strand of BSUD01000004.1, from coordinate 22,170,356 downwards.
AAATATGATTGAGTTTTAGTCCTTTCATTTTAATATTAATAATTCTCTCAGCTTCATCTTCTTCAAGGTTGAACCCAAATTTCTTATGGATAGTTGTTGGGTTAAGGTTGATTAGTGGGATCATGGAACGAGTACAAACGATGGTAGCAAGAACTATGACGATAAGAAATGAAGTACTTCCTTGTCACCACGGCTTATTAGTTCACTAAATTCAGGATTAGAAAATATTACCCGAGTAAATCGTAGGCTAAGACTTCTTTATACGGCATATATCTTTTACTATCTTAAAGTTATAAATAAGCATTTAACGAATGTGCTAAATTGTTTTGATTAATGCCTTCAATTCTGAATTGTGTTTTTATGAAGTTTTCCTATTTGATTTGAGGCATTGTATTTGTCATCTTTTGTACGCAACATACCTATCAGCTTCGACGGTTATGGCTTTGTCATAGTGAAAGCAACATATTCAACCAAAAACATAGAGCAAAATCTCAAACTCTAATTCTTGAAAGTTTAGTTCAATCTACCTCTAATTAATGTTTTCTCTTTCTTTTCTATTTGTTCTACGCTCCATGGCTAACCATATTCAAGTTATTCCCCTTTCGTCGGGTATCTTCCTTTTTGAGGAGAGTTCATCCCTAGAGCTCTTCCGTTGTTACCACCATTGGCGCCACAATTGCAGCCAACCCGCAATTTTGGTCTGAAATAGTCTCATGGTGGAAAAAAATCAAGTGGAAGAGAAGTGTGTGATCATGAAATAGATTTCCCCCAAAACTCAAGATGTTTCTCGATAACCCACGATTTTCCAATGAACATAACCCGTCTAACTTCGTCACCCGGAAATTTTCAAAACCAACGCCAAGAAGATTCAAAGTCTTCTCGTCATCTCTCGCGGTAAAATTCCTAAACCCTTTTTAGGTGATGGAGAATACCTTCTTCTTCAAGAAAAAGGTGATAAAAGAAGTCTCAAGAGACTAGAAGTTACCGTAACTGATCAATTGTTAGTGGCTCATAGTATGAATCTATGTCGATGGAATTATGAGAAACGCAAGGGGAAATCAAGAAGGAATGGCCGTAGATGGTCTTACGCATTGAATCACGGTTGGATGGTACTAGTAAATATCAATAAGTTCTATGTAGGTGATAAGATTGAGTTTTGATCCTTTCACTTCAATATTGATAATTCTCTCAGCTTCATCATCTTCAAGGCCAGACCCGGATTTCCGGTTGATAGTTGTTGTGCTAAGGTTGATAAGTGGGATCATAGATCGAGTTTAAACGATGGTAGCAAGAACGATGAGGAAAAGCAATGCATGTACTTCCTTTTCACTATGGCTTAGTTAGTTCATTACATTCATGATTAGACAATATTACCCGATTAAATCGTAAGTTAAGACTTCTGTAAAGGGCATATAAATTTTATTATCTTAGAAATATAAATACGCGTGTAACGTATGTCCTAATATGTTTTGATTAATTCCCACAATTGTGGATTGTGTTTTTGTTGAAAACCTCATAGTTGATTTTGAAGTGTTGTATTTGTTATCTTATGTATACAACATAGTGAAAGCGAAATATCCAACCAAAAACAAAGGGTAAAATCTAAAATCTAATTATTGCAAGTTTAGTTCAATCAACCTCTCATTCATTCATTCTCTTTTCATTTATATGTTCTACACTCGATGGCTAACCATATTCAAGTTACTCCCCTTCCATCGAGTATCTTTCTTTTTTGAGGAGTTCATCCCTAGAGCTCTTCCTTTTTCACCGTTGGCGCCACAACTACAGCCAACCCACAATTTTGGTGTGAAATGGTTTCGTGTTAAAATGGACGAAAATCAAGAGGGAGAGAAGTTTGTGATCGTGAAATAAATTTCCCTAAAACTCAAGACGGTTCTCGATAACTTGCGGTTTCCCAGTGATCATAGCCCGGCTCACTTCTTCACACGAAAACACTTCAAAACCAACATCAATAAGATTCGGAGTTGTCTTGCCATCCCTCGTTGATGGAATTACTCAAAGCCCAAGGAAAAATTAAGAAGGAATGCTCGTAGAGTGTCATACAAATTGAATTACAGTTGGATGGAACTCGTAAATAACAATAAGTTAGTTAGAAGGGGGTACGCTTAAAGTTTGATCTTTTTGTTTCAACATTAATAATTCTCTCGGCTTTATCATCTTGAAGGTTGGAACCAGATTTCCAGTGGATAGTTGTGGCATAAAGGATGGTCAGTGGGATCACGGATCAAGTCCAAACGATGGTAGCAAGAACGAAGAGGAGAAATAATACATGTACTTGTTTTTCACTATGTCTTAGTTAGTTCATTACACTCAAGATTGAAAAATATTACCCGAGTAAATCGTAGGCTCATACTTCTTTATAGGGAATATAATTTTTAATATCTTAAAGTTATAAACAAGCCAATAATGTATCTGCTACAATGTTTTGATTAATGCCTACAATTGTGGATTATGTTTTTGTTGAAGTTCTTAGAGTTGATTTGAAACATTCCATTTGTTTCTTATGTATACGACATACCTATTAGCTTCAACGGTTGTGGCTCTGTCACAGTGAAATCAAAACATTCAACCAAAAACATAGAGTAAAACCTTAAATTCTAGTTCTTGCAAGTTTAGTTCAATCAACCTTTCATTAATCATTTATGTTTCGTTTCTATTTCTTCTACGCTTCATTGCTAACCATATTCAAACTACTCCCTTTCTATCGAGTACATTTATTTTTGGGGAGTTCCTTACCAGAGTTCTTTCACCGTCACCACCGCCGGTGCCGCAATAGCAATCAACCTCTAATTCTGGTGTGAAACAGTCTCATGTTAAAATGAAAGAAAATTAAGTGGAAGAGAAGTTTATGATCGTAAAAAATTTTTACCTAGAACTTAGGTGTAATATCCGGAATTTTTATTCCGTCTATTTCTGTTATAAACTCGATCTCAATCAGTTTATGCATATCCGTCTACTTAGTTAGACATATTATCATAGGATTTATCATTTTATGTTATTTCCTTCACATAAAATGATAGAATCTTTTAAATAGTTTATCATTTTATGCAGACTACTTCCGCATAAAATGATAGAATTCTTAACCGATCTTAATCTATAATAAACTCCATATCCGCCTAGTCCGTTTATTTATGTGTCGGGATCTTGTCCAGCCAGAAACTCGCTAAATTAAGGAGCCCAGCCGCAGCCCAGTTTAGCCCATCTGTTACTCTATATTTCAGCTCAACGGATCCAGCCCACTGTTGCCTTGTCTAACGTTGCCAGCTCCAGCCCAGAAGCAGCCCACTGCTGCCTTGTCCAGCGTTGCCAGCTCCAGCCCAGAAGCAGCCCACTGCTGCCTTGTCCAGCGCCAGCTCCAGTCCACTGCTTGCCTTGGCCGCAACATCAGCTTCAGCCCAAACAGCCCAGCGCCTTCTCCAGCTCAGCAACGCCAGCCAGTTACAGGAAGATCTCAGCAGCCGTTACACGAGATTAATGCAGACAATCAAGGCTCCACAAACTCAGCAGTAACGCTTCTTCCCTACCTTCATACCTTCATTCTGATTCTGGAAATCATACCGCTCCAGCCATCTACAGATCATCCAGTACTCCCCTTACAATCTGCAGCAGACCCAGAAAACGCACAGTGAAGAGGCCAGCGAATCTCATAGCCGAAGATCTCTCGTGCCCACACCGCCTTCTGCTCCAAGAGGTGAGTCTTCGTCCCTCTTCTCCCTTCCTTCAGTCCTTTCCGGATCTGGACGGGACCAACGTACAGAGAGAGTAGAACCCTCATAGCGTAATGTGTACAGGACCGGTGAACTCCCCATCCAAACGTTTCAGCAAACAACGTGTAAAGCTCCTTTGCGGCTGAACCGGACTTCCTTCCTCACATACATCTATAGTGACCTTAGGCGCGGCTGCAGATCCAAATAATCGAACTAAGGACCGCTGAAACGGGTAAGTCACTGTTGTACCATTTTTGTTGCTGAGTAAAGAGTATAACGTAGGGTAGAAGATACATGAATGACGGGAGAAATGTTGTGTGTTTTACAGTCTAGAGTGACTGAGGTTTAGAGAGGATCAATTAGTTCGAACCTGAGGTATACGGGACTAGAAAGTAGGACCGGAATAAAAGACTGCTGTAATTGGGAACAATAGAAATAAGGGGCTGCTGTAAAATACATTTTATTCCTTCAGCTTTTAAGTTATAAACTGCCATCTTGCCGACCAATGTTTGAGCGTTTGGATGAAGATCCACCGTTGAAAATTTGATAGATGACAAAGGGATGTATGTAGTTTACTCTATTAAAATTTGGGAAGAAATGAACGGTCGGATTAGAAGTTATAAGCTTCCGAAGTTAGGTAGTTGGGCAGTTTTGGTAAACATAGATTTTGGCTAAGTATAGGAACAATAAGTGTAGTAGCCCACTTGGTGAATTTTTATAGGAATAATGGCTGAACAGTTGGGAGGAATTCTTTCTCCTAAGGTTAGATAGAACCTCATAGATGATCTAGAGATTTAATTCGGAATTATTATAAGCTGTTACGAATTTTATATTTAGAACCGAAGTTAGACCTTTACGACCTTCCGGAAAATAGAAACATAGGAAAAATATCAGTTTGGGACCAAACGAAACTGTAGGAGTTAGAATATGATTTTAGAATATCAAATAGGAGTTTAGACATGAATTTTTAGAATTTTCGGGAATTTCGGGACCAAGGGTAAAATGGTCATTTTACCCTAAAATTAATATTGTAACTAGTTATGTCTTAATACATTATTCGGTCTTAGAAGTCTTAGACTTCTAACTACGTGAGAGTGTGCTAATGCACTTATCGCCTTTGGCAGGCAACTGAGTTGCTACAGTTTACAGAACGAGTGGTGTACAAAGAGTCGAGCTTTATATCAGGTAAGTCCTTTGGGCTTACTTAGCTGACTTCTAAATATGAGTATGAATGATGATAGTGGTGTGTGATTGAAATGTTTAGAGAGATAGGTTGTGATATATAATTACCGACCTATACTTGGCCTAAGAGTAACGGGCGGTGGAATTCTGCTCAGTTAGCTTGCGAGCGCTGGGGTTTCTTTAGGGACTAGTCCATACTCGGTTTGTAGTGATGCTACCGGCGGAGGTCAGCTAGACCTACACCCAGTTGGATAAGGAACGGAGGCGAGAGCTGTTAATAGCTCTCGTGCCACAACTTAATTGAATAATGTGAATCACTTAAATAATAGATAATAAACGGTTGAGTGTCAGCATGATGTTTTGTTTATTTTTGTTTCTGCTTGTGTTTGTGCTGTTATCATTCTACTTATATTTGGATAGTAAGCTAACGGTTGATGTGTTGTGTAGATTTGCCACAGGTTAGAGCAGATGCCGAGTGATCCAGATGGTAGTGGTCAGCCGGGGTGTCGTACTTTAGGATGTTTTACAGTTCTTTATTTGTGGGATTTATAGTTGGACTTTGTCTCTTGTCGTTCTTTCCGTACTTTGTTATATTAAGTTTTCCGGCTGTTAGTTGATCTGGTCACATTCATACATTGTTAAAAACTATTTTTATGATTTCTGGTTTTCCTTATCTGTGCCTTGTTGTAAGATCATGTTAAGTTGTTGTCAAACTAAGGTCGGGACCCACTGTGCGGTCCTAACCAGTAACTCCCTAAGTTGTAAAATTTGAGGTGTTACATTAGGACCGTTCTCGATAAATTGCGGGTTCCCAGTGATCATAACCCGGTTTACTTCTTCACCCGAAAACTTTTCAAAACTTACGTCAACAAGATTCAGAGTTGTCTCACCACCCCTTGTGGCCGAAACCTCTAACCCTTCTTCAATGATAGAGAAGACTTTCTTCTTAAAGAGAAAGATTATAAAGGAAGTCTCAAGAGACTAGAAGTTATCGTAATCGATCCTTTGTTATTGCTTCATACTATGAATCTATGTCGATGAAATTACAAGGGACCCAAGGAGAAATCAAGAAGGAATTATCATAGATAGTCTTACACGATGAATCACGGTTGGATGGAACTCATAAATTACAATAAGTAAGTTGAAGGGGATACATTTAAAGTTTGTCCTTTCATTTTAATAATAATAATTATGACGACTTCATCATCTTCACGTTCGAAACCGGATTTCTGGTGGATAGTTGTGGGTTAAAGGCTGATATGTGGATCATGGATCGAGTTTAAACGATGATAGCTAGAATGACGAGGGGAATAAACATAGTAAATCATTGTCACTACGGCTTATTTAGTTCATTACATTTAGATTTGAAAAATATTACCTGAGTAAATCGTAGGCTAAGATTTCTTTATATACCATATAATTTTTAGATATGTGGATCATGGATCGAGTTTAAACGATGATAGCCTATGACGTATGTGCTACTTTGTTTTGATTAATGCCGACGACTGTGGATTGTGATTTTGTTGAAGTTTTCATAGCTGATTTCAGGCGTTGTATTTTTTTATCTTTGGTGCAACATACCTATCAACTTCAACGGTTGTAACTCTATCACATTGAAAGCAACATTTTTAACAAAAAACATAGAGCAAAATCTCATATTCTAGTTTTTGCAAGTTTAGTTCAATCAACCTCTCATTAATCCTTTCTAGTTCTTTTATGTTTGTTCTACACTCCATGGCTAACCATATTCAACCTACTTCCTTTTCATTGGGTATCTTCTTTTTGGGTTGTTCATCCACGGAGCTTTTCCGCTGTCACCGCCATTGGTGCCACAATTGCTGCCAACCCTCAATTCTAGTGTGAAGCACTCTCATGTTAATAAGGAAGAAAGTCAAGAGGAAAAGAAGTCTTTGTAACACCCCAAATTATGAGAACTCGGGGAGCTACTGGTTAGGACCTCACAATGGGTCCTGACCTTAGTTTGACAACAATTTAACTTGGATCTTACAACAAGGCACAAAAGTATTTAAAACATTTGAAAACTGTAAACAATATATACATCGAAATATGTATCAGCCTTACAAGAAAAGATATTAAAACGACGCATATGAAGAACAAAAGACATCCCCGTCCCCAACTAAATGAGTACGTTGACCCGGCTGACCATTTCCCCCGGATCTCTCTACAACTGTCTTAACCTGCAAGGCATCTACAAGCGGTGTAAAACCGTTAGCTAACATTCTACGCATAAGTATAAAGGTAAAAGCACAAACACACAACATACACAATCGACATGCACACTCAATCCTTTTATTATCTTGAATTAGGTGATAGGTCATTACTAATGATACTTATTTTGTGACACGAGGGATTCCCAAACCTCGCCCCTATCCCCGTTTACCAACGCGGAATGGTACTAATGCATCTGACCGTCTACCGGACTGGGCTGGTCGCAGGGAACCTCCTAGACTCTCGCAAGAGCTAGGCAGATGATGTCACGACCCGTTATCATACACTTGGGTCAATTACGTAAATAATAAAGTCGGCCTAATCCGGTTTCGTTGTTTATCATAAGTAACAAACACCACTCATACACATTACACTCATACAAGAAGCCAGCTAAGTAAGTCCGTGGACTTACCAGAATCAAATCTCGACTCTCTCTTAACCACCACTAAATCCGTAAGTGCGGAACTCAGTTGCCTGTCAGAGGAGGCACGGGGGTCAACATATTTCCCTAGATACTTATAAGTCTAAAACTCTTAAGATATACGATTCTATGTGCAGAAGTTATTACAGTGTTTATTTAAGGTAAAATAACTATTTTACCCTTAGTCCCGGAACTTCCAAAAACTCGGAATATGTACTTCAATTATAATTTGAGGCTAACTAACCATATTCTACTCGCTAGGATGATTTTAGGTAACAACTAGAAAAACTACCCATTTTCTATTTCCCGAAAAGTCACAAGTCCAACTACAACTTCAAATATAAAATTCTAATAATCTTATAAAAATTCCGAAATAATTCCCTAGATCATCTATGATATCCTATCTACTCATAGGAGAAAGAATTTCTTAAAACTGTTAAAATATCGCTTCTACAAAAATTTCTAAAGTTGGTTACAACACTTAACAAGCAGCACATTGTCTTAACTTTGAAAAATCATAACTCCTAAACTACTCGTTGGTTACAACACTTAACAAAAATTTCTAACTTTGAAAAATCAGAAAACTGAGAGATGTAACAGCTCTCTGAAGTTGCTCCTTTGGGCTGAAATGTATGGGTTTAAATGTGGTTTAGAGGCACCCATTGACACATAAACATGGAGGGGAAGTAAGGAGGTAGATGTGGGTCTTACCCGACTCCAAACTCGATCAAGAGTCTTGTGAGGGTTGCGCGACTAGAGCCGGCGCCAAGCAGGAGATCTCGACCGGTTGTGGTTGCTACTGCTGTGCGCTTGGGGAAGGGGAGGAAGAGAGGCAGAAGACTCCCTGGTTGTGTAGTCTGCTCCTATTTGTGAGACAATGTTGGACCTCGTTGCTACCACAGGCACGTAGGAGAGGGTGGATGCAACTGCCCAAAAACTGTGGTAAGAGGGAGAGTATTAGCCAACCCACTTGGTTCTCCTAATCGACCAAAGAGATGTAGGAGATTGAGTCTCACCTTGGCGTTTATCGAGTGTAGCACTGCTGTACTAAGTCGATCGACAGAGCCACCGACGTTCTTGGTTGTTCGTCTTTATGCAACTCGTTGTTTCTTATGTGCAGCAGTGAGCGTTGGAGGTGGGATCCTTGAGTTGTTGCAGTGTCGTAGGGACCTGGGGAGATTGAGGTGATGAATTTGGACGTGCAGAAAGGCCGGCGTGGAGGTTGGGAAAGGTAGAAATTAATGGAGGGGATCATCATGGTCCGGCTGTTACGCTTTGGAAGGGGGAAAGTTGTCGATCCTTTTGGGCTGACGTGGAGTGAGAGGATGAAGTCTGGCCGTCCCTGGGTTGCTGTCTTCGTGGGCTGTACATTCCTGGGCTGGAGAGGGCTGCTGCAAGGTTGAAGAAGTTTGTGCTTGGGCTGAAGCAAAATTAGGGAAAGGTGGCCTGAGTAGTGGCAAGAAAGGTGGGCTGAAAAGTCTGTCAAAACTCGTCATGGCCTTGTCAGGCCCATGAATGAGTTTGTCACAGATTTGTCGGGCTTTGTCATGGCCTCGTCTCAGCTTAGTCATGATCTCGCCACAGCTTGTCATGATCTCGTCTAAAGTCATCGATAAGAATGAATTATAATAGCTAGGGTTTGATATAAATCTATCATTTTATGTGAATTAAATTCTACATAAAATAATACATAATTATAGAATTAGAGCTTGGTATAATTTTATCATTTTATGTGAATTAAATTCTACATAAAATAATAAAATTTGTGAAGGAAGAAACACTAGATAGAATGGGAAACCGTCAACGGCTCGAAGTCCGATTTAATTCCGAATTAAACGGAATAAAAATTCCGGATATTACAGTCTTTGATCGTGAAACAAATTTCCTCAAAACTCAAGATGGTTCTCAATAACCTGCGGTTCCCGTGAGCATAACCCGACTCACTTTTTCACCCGAAAACTCTTCAAATCCGATGTCAACAAGATTCAAAGTCATTTCACCATCCCTCGTGGACAAATCCTCAAACCCTTCTTGAATGATAGAGAGAACGATGATAAAGGAAGTCTCAAGAGACTAGAAATTAATGTAATCGATACTTTGTTAGTGGTTCATACTATGAATTTATGTCGATGGAGCTACGAGAAACCCGTGGGGAAATCAAGAAGAAATGTTCGTAGATGGTTTTACGGATTGAATCACGGCTGGATGGAACTCATAAATAACAATAAGTTAGTTGAAGGGGATACTATTCAAGTTTGTCCTTTCGTTTTAGTATTAATAATTCTCACGGCTTCATCATCTTCAAGGTTGGAACGTGATTTCCAGTAGATAGTTGTGGGGTTAAGGTTGATCAGTGGGATCGTGGATCGAGTTCAAACGATGGTTGCAAGAATAGTGAAAAGAAGAAATGTAGTACATCCTTGTCACTACGGCTTAGTTAGTTCATTACATTCAGAATTAGAAAATATTACCCGATAAGCTTGTCATCGTGAAACAGATTCCCCCAAAACTCAGGAGGGTTCTCGATAACCTCCGGGTTCCTGTGAGAATAACCCGACTAACTTCTTCACCCAAAAACTCTTCAAAACCGACGTCAACAAGATTCAGAGTCGTCTTGTCATCCCTCTTGGTCAAATCATCAAAACCTTCTTTTATGATAGAGAAGACTTTCTTTTTCAAGAGAAAGATGACAAAGGAATCCTCAAGAGTCTAGAATTTACCATAATCGATCCTTTGTTAGTGGTTCAAACTATAAAACTATGTCGATGGAATTACAAGAAACCCACGGGGAAATCAAGAAGGAATGATTGTAGATGGTATTACCCATTGATCACGATTGAATAGAGCTCGTAAATAACAATAAGTTAGCTGAAGGGGGTATGATTGAAGTTTGTCCTTTCATTTTAATAATTAATAATTCTCTCGGCTTTATCATAATTAAGGTCGGATCCGGATTTCTAGTGGATCGTTGTGGGGTTAAGGTTGATTAATGCGATAATGGATCGAGTTTAAACGATGGTAGCAAGATTGATGAGGAGAAAAATTTAGTACATCCTTGTCACTAGGCTTAGTTAGTTCATTACATTCGATATTAGAAAATATTACCCGAGTAACTCGTAGGCTAAGACTTCTTTATAGAGCATATAATTTTTATCGTCTTAAAGTAATAAATACTCCTATAACGGATGAGTTCAATTGTTTTGATTAATGCTTATAATTGTGGATGGTGTTTTTAATGATGTTTTCATAGATGATTTGAGACATTGCATATGTTATATTTTCTATACAACATACCTATTAGGTTCAACGGTTGTGGCTCTGTCATAGTGAAAGCAACATATTCAACCATAAAAATAGAGCAAAATCTCAAAATCTAATTCATGCAAGTTTTGTTCAATCAGCCTCATTAATTCTCTCTTTATTTTTTGTTTGTTCTACGCTTCATGACTAACCATATTCAAGTTGCTCCCCTTTCATCGGGTATCTTTCTTTTTAGGGAGTTTTGTTCCAAAGCTCCTCCACTGTCACCACATTTCTAGCCAACCTTCACTTCTGGTGTGAAACCGTCTCATGTTGATGTGGAAGAAAATCAATTGAAAGAGATGTGAGTGATCTCCCTAGAATTCTAGACAATTCTCATAACCTTCGGGTTCCCAGTGAGCATAACCCGACTCACTTCCGATCTTCATCTGAAAACTACTAAAAACCGACGTCAACAAGATTCATAGTCGTCTCGCCATCCCTCGTAGACAAATCCTCAAACCATTCTTGAATGATAGAGAGGACTTTCTTCTTCAAGAGAAAGATGATAAAGGCAGCATCAAGAGACTAGAAGTTACCGTAATCGATCTTTCATTAGTCGTTCATACTATGAATCTGCGTAAATGAAATTACGAGAAGCCCAAAGGGAAATCAAGAATGAATGATCGTAGATGGTCTTACACATTGAATAACGGTTGGATGGAACCATAACTAACAATAAGTTAGCTGAAGTGGATACGTTGAAGTTTGTCCTTTCATTTTAGTAATAATAATTCTCTCGGCTTCATTATCTTCAAGGTCGGAATTGGATTTCCGATGGATAGTTGTGGGGTTAAGGTTGATCAGTGGTATCATGGATCGAGTTCAAATGATGGTATCCAGAACGCTGAGGAGAAGCAATGCAGTATTTGTTCTCACTACGGAATAGCCAATTCATTACATTAAAGAAAATACTACCCGAGTAAATCGTAGGCTAAGACTTCTTTATACGGCATATAATTTTTACTATCTTAAAGTTATAAATAAGCCATTAACGTATGTGCTACATTGTTTTGATTAATGCCTTCAATTTTGGATTGTGTTTTTGATGAAGTTTTCATAGTTGTTTGAGGCATTGTATTTATTAATCTTTTGGATACAACATACCTATCAGTGTGGCTCTGTCAGAGTGAAAGCAACATATCAACTAAAAACATAGAGCAAAATCTCAAAATCTAATTCTTACAAGTTTATTTCAATCAAACTCTCATTAATTCTTTCTCTTTCTTTTCTATTTGTTCTGCGCTCTATGGCTAACCATATTCAAGTTACTCCCCTTTCATTGGGTATCTTCCTTTTTAGGGAGTTCATCCCCGGAGCTCTACCGCCGGTGCCACAACCCTCAATTTTGATGTGAAACAGTCTCGTGTTGATATGGAAGAAAATCAAGTGAAAGAGAAGCTTGTGATCGTGAAACAGTTTTACCCTAAACTCAGAACCGTTTTCGATAACCTACGGGTTCCCGGTGATCATAACCCAGACTCACGTCTTTACTCGGAAACTCTTTAAAACCGACGTCAACAAGATTCAGAGTCGTCTTGCCATCCCTATGGACAAATCCTCAAACTTTTATTGAGTGATAGACTAGACTGTCTTTTTCAAGAGAATGATGATAAAGAAAGCCTCAAGAGACAAGATGTTACCATAGTCGATCATTTGTTAGTGGTTCATACTATGAATCTATGTTGGTGGAATTTCGAGAAACCCAAGGAAAAATCAAGAAGGAATGATCGTAAGTGTTCTTACGTATTACATTACATTGTAAAGTTTTTAAGTATTTAAGATGGCTAGCTTGCTTGGAATATCAAAGTCCGATACAAATGGACCATAGGGTTGAGGTCGTGCATATGAACTCACATGCGTGTTAAGCCCAAGCCCAACACATATGCCCAATAAGGTTTCATTTTAAAATCAATGAATTATAGGTGGAGTAGCACAATGACCTTATATACTAGGCTCAAAATATCCCCAACTTTAGATGTATGAACTTATCTTCTCCGATAGTTACCGAGCACCACCCTGCTATTAGTGGATACAACCTGCAATTTCATTCTGATCTTGACTATTTAGCTCGCAAACCCAAAGACAATATCTTAGTAATCCTCTCCGTGGCTAGCTTGTTTACTACGGTTATAGCCTATATGTCACGGTTAATTTGTTTGTATCTAATACTCTTGAAGTTTAGAACGTGTCCACTTGCTTGCTTTAGATAATAATATACTTATTAGAGCTTCATTTGTATTCAGCATACCTAATATTTGCAAAAAAAATGTCATAAAGATAAGAATTCTTGGGTTTGCTTATGATGATAGTGATACCACCGTGAAGATGAGAGTGACATAATTGTTTCTACTATAACTGAAGATATTGTTGCTAACACTCATATGGAAACTCATGCATAGATTAGAGATGATGGTCATGCTTCTGTTGCTAATATTCTTAGGAATAGTGAGAGGCTTTGTCTCTAGGACTTGGGTATATGCACAATTCTCAGAGTTATGGGGAGTGTTGTATGGAGTTAAGGTGGCTTGGAAGTGGTTACCGCTCTGTAATTTTGGAGACAAACTTATACTTGGTTGCCATATTCTTAAACAAGGACCTCTTACGGAGTCATCCTATATTTCTAGTCTGGTGATTAGATGTCAAGACTTTCTTGAAGAGAATTGGACTATCCAAATCCGTCATATTTATCGCGAGGTTAATTGTGTTGTTGATTTCCTCCCTTCTTTGCTTTTAATCTTTAAATTAAATTAATTGTATTGATTGACCCTCCCGAGGGTATAGTGGATGTTTTTTACTTTGCGATATAAGGGGTCAGACTATCCCTCGAGATATCTACTTAGCCTGTTTTTCTATTAATAAAATCGTATTCGAATGCGCAGGAGATCACTTACTCTCCCTCCCACCAAAAAAACAAAAGAACAAAGTTGATTATTTATAGTCAATTGTATAATAATTAAATTCAATTAAAGATAATCGAGTACTTTTTAAAAAGAGAATTGAAGCATATGTTCTAAAATTTGATTTTCAAAAAAAAAACGAACCACACTTGAATCAAATAAGTTTGGGCAATTTTGGTAACTAGGCTTTTTTAAAAAACTAGAGTAGTAACTAGGCTTTTTAATGTTTCAATTAAGTAAATATACCCCACCTTTTTGTATTTGTTTTCAAACTATACACACTCTTTTATCAAGGAGTACATTTAGTAAACACAAAACTAGAAAAAGTCTAGTAAACCAAATTATTTCAATAAAGTTTTGAGATTAATTTTAACACATGTTGATATTCACATCTTTAACAAAGTAAATGTGTTTGACCAAAATAAAATTTTGAGAGTTTTGTTCCCTACTTTTAAGTAATGAGCACAACACGTCATAATTTTGTTAAATTTATAAAATAAGTTTATATTGAGGAAGTGATACAAGTCCTTGGATGTATCATAGGGGCGGATCTAGGGGGTAACGGGGGATACGGTGTCCCGGCTTGCGATCTCGTTTTGTCTAAGGAAGGGGGAAGAGGAAAAAAACCCTCCTTAAAACAAATATGATATACATTGTTTTACTAGCTCATTTGGTAGAGGAAGGAAATGAGGTACTCCTGGGAGTTGAAAAAAGCTCTTTTTATTTTTATTTTAAGTAAATTACAATATATTTAGATGAAAAAAGTAAGTATTGTTTATTATATCATTAACTCTTAACTAATACAATAAAATTAATATAATTTTTAATACAATAATTCATCAACGACTATCTAATTTATTTGACAATATATTTATAAAACAAATTAATTATATATAAAATATTTTTAAATTTCATCTAAGTAAATTAAATAAATTAAAAGCTCTAATTTATAGTACAAAATTTAAGTAAAATTTTATTTATTTATTTAATTTATAGATTTTATTGTTTAATTTCAAACTTAATATGCAACATAATTTATAAAAAAAAAATTGTTCCCCTTCAACAGAAATTTTTTTTGCCTCCGCCGCTCTCATGTATATATAGATGAGTATATGCGTGTTGGTTTAACCTAAAATACATGGATAACGTGTTTGCTTGGATGAAACCGTGGTTGACAGGGTATATGTAAGCATGGGCGGGAGAAAAAGTAATTAATTTTGATTAAAGCTAATTGATTAAAGCTAATCAATTATTTATTTAGAAAGAGAATTTAAACATATGTTCTAAATTTTGATTTTTAAAGAAGAACGAGCCGCACTTGAATCAAATGAGTTGAATTAAATTTTAACAAATATTTTTATTAGTCATTGAACGAAGTGTGTTTGAGAAAAAATTAAATTGAAGAATTTGATCTACTAGGCTTTTTTTTATTTTTGTTAAAGAAACTATACTCTATATTTTTTAATCACTTTCATTTAATGGAAACTAATTAATCCTTCTATTTAAAAAAAATGTTTGTTATTTGTTATTTAAGTTTAAGTTTTAATTTTTAAAAACTGAATTTGTTTTTTTTATTTTCTTTTATTATTATTTTTTTTCTATTTTCTGGAATGAAGAAATTTTCACATACCGGAATTTTCACATACCGGAATTTCACATACCGGAGCTTCACATACCGGAATTTCACATACTGGAGCTTCACATACCGGAAGTTCACATACAAGGATTTATCATACCGGAATTTCACATACCGGAAGTTATCATATCATACCGGACGTTATCATATCATACCGGAAGTTATCATATCATATCGGAAGTTATCATATCATATCGGAAGTTATCATACCGGAATTTTTTTTTTTATTATTTTCTTAATTTTATTTTTTTTGTCTTTTTTATTTTCTTTTTTTATTTTTTTTATTTTTTGGAAAGCATACCGGAGTTTCACATACCGGAAGTTATCATATCATACCGGAAGTTATCATACCGGAAGTTATCATACCAAACCTACTTAGTTTATGTCATAGTTTAGAATTAAGAATTACATATCGGACAATTATATACCGGAAGTTATAAAAATGGTATGAGCAAAAATGCAACATTCAGGTATCAACCTTGAAGCAACAAAAATGTCTCTAAAAATGGTATAACCTTCTTCTTTGTCTAGAGACGATCAAGACCACTATCAGCATCACCCTAAGCGAGCAAATGTTTTAAATTCACCAATGTAAACATCATTGGCATCCGGTATGAACTTCTGGTATAAAACAATTTCGGTATGAACTTCTGGTATGAAAAATTTCGTTATGAACATCTGGTATGAACTTTCAGTATGAACTTCTGGTATAAAAAATTTCGGTATGAACTTCTGGTATGAAAAACTTCGTTATGAACTTTCGGTATAAACTTCCGGTATGAACTTTCGGTATGAACTTTCGGTATTAACTTTGGTATAACAAATTTCGATATGAACTTCCAGTATTAGAAATTTTGTGATGAACTTCCGGTATGAACTTTCGGTATGAACTTCCGGTATGAACTTTCGGTATGAACTTTCGGTATGAACTTCTGGTATGAACTTCCGGTATAAAAAATTTCGGTATGAACTTACGCTATGAAAAACTTCGTTATGAATTTCCGGTATGAACTTTTGGTATGAACTTCCGGTATAAAAAATTTTGGTATGAACTTCCGGTATGAAAATTTTCGTTATGAACTTCCGGTATGAACTTCCGGCTTGTAAAATGTTCGGTATGTAAATGTTCGGTATGTAAATGTCCGGTATGTAAATGTCCGGTATGTAAATGTTCGGTATGTAAAATTGTCCGGTATGTAAATGTCCGGTATGTTAATGTCCGGTATGTAAATGTTTGGTATGAAAACAGAAAATAAAGAGGGAAATAAAATAAAATAAAATAATAAGTTAAGTAATTAAAATCAAAATTTACATAACAAAAATCAAATATTCTTTTTTTTTAATAGAAGGGTTAATTAGTTTTACCTTACTATTAAATGAAAGTGGTAAAAAAATCATGGGGTATATTTACTAAATAAAAAACTAGAAAAGGCCTAGTTAGTATACAATTAAATAAAAAAATCTACTTACCTAATTAGCCCAAAAAAATTGAGTCTAGTAGTTTGACTAATGTAACATCCATATAATGCTATTATAGTCGAACAAAGCGAAGCGAAATTTATTTTATGTTCATTTTCACCTCGTCTAGAAAGCGAACACATTGGAACAATGTTTTTTTCAGATATAGTCTAGGTAGCTCGGCTAACATAACAATCCTAAATGTTATTCTAGATAAGCTTTGACACGTTCAAACCCATCCCGTTAAACAAGTCAAGCTTGAGGCAAATCTAATACTATCCTAACTTTAAATTATTTTTATATTTGACTCAAGGTGGAGGAACTCAAACATCTTTTTAAGTGGAATCCTACCAGAGATTTTTAAAAAAACTTTTCAAACACAATCCTCACATAGTCTGATTCCAACGGACTTGAGGCTTATAACAAACCTTCAAACACAACTCCTTAATCTATTTCTCACGCATATGACCCTACTGACAATACAATGAATTTGCATTGTCATGTGCTCTACAGTAATAATATTGTTTTGGGCGTTGTTGATCATGTACGACGTTCCCGCGTTATTGCATCGAGCCAACATGACTCTTTTGATTGTCTTCCAATTCTCATAATCAAAGGTTACAACATAGCCTTTGTCATCTAGTTGCCCAACTGAAAGAAAGATTCATTTTAGAACAGGGTTTGTCTTACTTCATGCATGTGCAAAACAAATCCATTTAGTGTGTGAATACGACAAATCCCTTCCCCGTAACTTGTAAGGTCTCTTCATCAGCAAGATAGACCTTTTTAAAATCTCCTGGAGTATACTTTTTCATTATGTTAGTGTTGTTTCACGAGTGAAATGAAACGCATGTTTATGCTCATGAAAAATGCGTCTATAATCTCATGTGGCCGCATTTGTCGACTTGCTCTTGAACATCGTAGTACATTCATTCTTGTTTTGATCACGTTTCCAATACTTGATAATATCTTGTCCTTGGGTTTGTCAATTCATTTAGACCTTGTTCTATTGCAACTCAATCTTGACTTTGACCTACCCCTATTTCATCCTTCTAGGTTGATCTTGAAGTAGATCCCGACTCTTTCTTATGAACATACTCACTAACAATTAGGTTCATGACTTCTTCAATCTTAAGTTTTTTCTTCTCCGTTGAAACACTAAAATCGTAATTGTTTTACTCCAACATTTTGGAAGAGAGTAAAAAATAATCAAGGCTTTAATTTCTTCGTCAATATCAACACAAATCTTTATTGTTATTATCATATTGAACTCGTTTAGGTGATTGGACACCACGACATTCTCTTCTATCTGTAGTTTAAACGACCTCCGCATCACGTGAACCTTGTTTACCGTAGAAGGTTTCTCATACATGACAAATATTGCTTTAAACATCTCATTTGTTGTTTTTGAATTGATCATGTGGTGTGCAACATTTTTGAACATAGATTAACAGACCATGCTCATCATTTTTATATCCACCAACTTCCAATCATCATCATCAGTTATTAAGATTCGAATGCACTCTAGAGAGAAAAGAAAACCCCAATACATGTAAACTAATGTGGCTCATGAGGCCACATTGCCCAACATTACATATATAATTGTTGGATTGTACAGGTGTTATCCAACGAAGAGCTTATAAAAATATATAAAAACATTCCTGATCAAAAGATTTGGAAACAAGAAAAGTTATAATATAAGAAGTTAATAATAATATATATAAACCCTTATATTTATATATCTATTTTGTAAAAAAGAATAAGACATAAGTAGAAACAAAAAGTTTTCATTTAAGAAATAAGATTTTAAATATGTCAAATTTATACTCAATAAAAAATAATATAAAGTAAATATTTTAAATAAAAATGTTAAAACTTAAATTTAATGAGCTAATAATACATTTTTTTTTATTATGATATGCAGATTAAGTATATTCTCAAATTTTATGAGATATAAATATGAGTCAAGTCTAAGATATTCACACATCATCTTATGCTCTTTTTTCTATTCATTCCTTTTAGAATTGCTTATTTCTTTCTTGATGACAAATCAATTGATATTTATGTTCCAATTTTTTCCTCTTCGGCTCCCTTTGAACCAAACTTTGACTTGCCATAAAGATTTAGCTCCTATTAATATTAATGATACAAGTCGGATCCTAAATGTAAAAATAGAAAAAAGGGGACACCCTTCTACATTGAAAGAAATTTGTCTCCAGTTAGATTCGGGACAGCACGGGTTGTGTTCTATCCAAATTTAGACTTTTTTCGTCAATCAATTCAATGAAAAATTGAAGTACGATATTTTCTGACAATTTCCTACGAGCATCATATATTTTAGATTATATTTGAATATCCGATTCTCTGCTTGGGTAAGTTCTGTTCCAGTTCCGGGGTAGTTCTATTATCAACTATGGGTTCGAATCTAAGAGAACTTCTAGAGAATATTTGCTACCCTGAAATTTTCTTGTCTTTCTTGACTAATAAAGAGGGGGGAAAAAAGTTGGATCAAAAGAAAATGCCATTTTGGAGTTCTATCAACAATTTGCTTGTGTCGGCGGGACCCGGTATTTAGCAACAAGCAATGAAGACTGATAAAGCACCTAAACTATAAGTAAATAAGCCTCTCCAGATCATACAAGTGCGCAGCGAGCCCACGCAAAAGGCTTAGTTAATATATGTCAGATTCCGCCAAGTATACAAATGGAACTTAATCATACATGTCCTCCGATATTAACGAAGCCCTTCTAAAAACAAGACGCTTAAAAAAAAAAGAAAGCAAGTGCCAATCCCCTTTTGGGAAAGAGAAGCCCCATATTTTCATTCATACTTTTGTTGTCTTCTTCATTATGTTGTTCTATCCTTCAGGATTGTTTGGTAGGTGTATGGGCCTCCTAAAAAATCTCAACAAGAGCTTTATGTAAGGGTCGAAGCGCCAAATGGAGAGTTGGGAATTTTTTTTTGACAGGAGATCGGAGTGATTTTAAATATACTGAATTATCTTTTTTCACAATTTTAATATAATACTAGTATAATTTTCGTGCCTTGTATGGATATTTATCTTTTAAAAGATATCGTAAAATAATTTTTATATCTACATTATCTAACAATTATAAATAAATTATATTTTTTTGATTTAAAATAATATATTGTAATTTCCGTGCTTTGTATGGGTATTGGTTTGTCAAAATTAAATATATTTGTAAGATAAAAATATCTATTAGGTAGATATTGACTTTTTAAATTAGTAATTTTTTAGTTTATTTTTATTTGTATGGTAACAATAGCTAAATTTTAATTGATAACAGATATAATAAAAATAAATAAATAATAAATATTAAAAAAATATAAAAAAAATAACACGTGTTATTTAATAATGTTTTTAATTTTATATAGTATATAGATATTGATATGAGTGTATAATACCAAATATGTTATAAGGCTTTTGGTAAGATGGACACATCCGGCGCGCATGGAAGACTTTTGACTTTTTGTTTACAAGGAAAGTGATGGGAGGCGGGCGTTAGCTAACTTACCACAAAAGAACAACGTTCATTATTTATAGTCAATTGTATAATAATTACTTTGAATAGAAGTTAATCGATTATTTTTTTTAAAAAGAGAATTCAGACATATGTTCTAAAATTTGATTTTCAGAAATATACGAGCCGTCTTGAATCAAATGAGTTGTCACTAATTTTAATATTTGTTTTGTTTACAAAGTAAGTGTGTTTGAGCAACTAAACTTTTTTTTTTTTTTTTAATAATTTGGTTTATTAGGCTTTTTTTTAGTTTTGTTTTTAGTAAATGTACCCCTTGAAAGAAGAGTGTGTAAAGTATGAAAATAAATACAAAAGGTTGGAGTATATTTACTTAATTGAAACATTAAAAAGCCTAGTCACTACTCTAGTTTTTTAAAAAAGCCTACTTACCAAAATTGTCCAACTTTTTTTACTAAAGTAGTTCGACTAATATAACATCCATACAAAATTATTATAATCGAACGGAATGAGCCTACATTTTCACCGGATTTTATTATATTTTACCTCGTTTAGAGAGTAGACAAGCTCGAACAAAGCATTGTTCTGATCGAGTCTGAGTAGCTCGACTAACATAATGACTCTAAAATATTATTATAGACAAGTTTTGACATGTTCAAACTCATCCCACTAAACAAGTCGAGCTTGAGTCAAGTCTAATGCTATCTGAGTTTTAAACTTTAAAATAATTTGGTTTACTAGACTTTTTCTAGTTTTGTGTTTAGTAAATGTATCCCTTGAAAAAAGAGTGTGTAGAGCTTGAAAATAAATACAAAAGGTTGAGGTATATATACTTAATTGAAACATTAAAAATCCTAATTACTATTCTAGTTTTCAAAAAGGTCTAATTATCAAAATTGCCCTTAAACTTTTTCAATATTCGCCTCATTTAAAAAGTGGACAAAATCATAAGCGTATACATACCGGCTACGTAACAACTCTATCTGTGATGGATTTGTACAAAAATATTTAAAAAGAATTTGGCCAAATACTTATCATAATTATTAATTAAATAAATAAAATTCAGTTTTTGTCTATTTAAATCTCTCAATAGATCTCTTTTCACAATTTTTTCCCCTCAAAATCTTTCAAAAACTCCAACTCAAAAATCTCATATCATCAAATAAATAACTTTTTTAAAAAATTGTTACTCAAAACTTTCAAATCTGTCTCAATCATCTAACAAACCATTTAAGTATAATATATAAACACTTTCTATGGTGGTCTAATGAAGAACGCAAATGCAAAATTTTCTTCTACTTATAACCTGACTACTAGAATAAACAATATTTTGTTTGTTTTGATTCTATAATCCGTATTAAAATGAAATAAAAAAAAATGTGCGGTTCACAGGAAGAGATAGAATGCCAAGAAATTTGCACAATACAAAAACCATGAATCATCGTAACAGCCTTTATCATGGAACATGGCCAACTTATCTCATCCACAAACCCTTCCCATCATTCTCAAACTCACGCTAAATAAAAACCCCTTCAATTCATTCTCCTTTGCAAATATCCCCAAAACATGGACTCAACAACTCCTCATGTTCTCATCTTTCCATTCCCGGTCCAAGGCCATGTAAACTCAATGCTAAGGCTAGCTCAACTACTTTGCCTTGCAAACCTCAAAGTCACCTTCCTAAACTCGACCCACAACCACCGACGCCTCCTACAACATACCGACGCCCAAGCTCGTATGGCCCAATACCCGGGATTCAGGCTCGAATCGATCCCCGATGGCCTTGCGGAGGATCATCCGAGATCGAGCGAGCGGATCATGGAGCTTGTTGCGTCGATTGAGTCGACCGCGAAACCGATGCTTAAAGAGATATTGCTGGGACTAAGAGATGAAGCTAAAGCGCCGGTTACTTGGTTTATAGTTGATGGAATTCTTGGGTTTGCTTATGATGTAGGTGAGGAAGTTGGGGTTCCTGTGGTTGCGTTTAGAACCATTGGTGCTAGTTGCTTTTGGGCTTACTTTTGTATCCCAAGGCTCCTTCAAGCTGGAGAAATACCTTTCAACGGTAACTAACTAACTACTACATTTTTCTATTTAGACTTGAACTAAGACATTTGGCTCTCAAACTTGTAGATGATGCGATGGACGAGTTGGTGAAGAACGTACCCGGGATGGAGGCGTTCTTACGCCGTCGTGATCTCCCGAGTTTCTACCGAGCAAAAGACTTATCGAATCCGTCTTTTCAAGCGGTTAGTGTAGAGACTCAAAGAACCCGGCAAGCTAGCTCTCTTATAATAAACACCTTTGAAGAGCTAGAAGAGTCAGCGCTATCGCTCATACGCGCACATTGCTCTCCTACGGTTTACACTATTGGACCTCTTCACGCCCAACTGAGGTACAGGCTAGATCGAGAAAATGAAACGACGTCATCTAGCAGAAGCTGGGTTAATAGCTTATGGGAGGTGGATATGAGCTGTATAAAATGGCTCGACAACAAGCCGGAGAAATCGGTTGTCTATGTCAGTTTTGGGAGCATAACGGTACTCAGCAGGGAAGAGCTAATGGAGTTTTGGGCGGGATTGGTCATGAGCAAGAAGCCGTTTCTATGGGTCATCCGACCGGACTTGATTGCGGGAAAGGACCAGAATAGCCTGGTAGAGCCAGAGATACTCGAGGGAACGAAGGAGAGAGGGTACATGGTGAGTTGGGCACCACAGGAGGAAGTCCTGGAACACCCGGCTATAGGCGGATTCTTGACACACAGCGGGTGGAACTCAACGCTAGAGAGCATAGTAGCTGGTGTTCCGATGCTGTGTTGGCCCTTCTTTGCAGATCAGCAATTAAACAGTAGGTTTGTTGAAGAGGTCTGGAAAATTGGCTTGGATATGAAGGATATATGTCAAAGGGAGATTGTGGAAAAGATGGTGAATGATCTTATGGAGGGGAAGAAGACTGAGCAGGCGAGATCAGTGGCCGAGGTTTCCCGATCAGCCAAGCGGAGCGTGGCTGAAGGTGGAACCTCCTACTGTAACCTGGACCGGCTGATCGAGGACATCAGAAAAACGACAAGGAAAACATAACATAACTTACACAGCTATAGCAGAGTATTCAACATTTCATAGTAAAAGATATTTTGTAAATAAAGAGTGTCCAAACCCAAATGGCTCCTACTAAACCAACATTGTTGTCAGTCGCTTTCGAGTTTCAATCCAAATCCGGAAACATATAGTTCAATTCTTAAAATTATGTTGGATGTTAAGATGTATACCTGGTCTGTCTTTGGATAATATTTTTAGGCCTAAGGGGCATGGACCGATGAAGCGTCTTCTCCGCAGGTGGAACCAGGAGCACATTTCTCCATCAACCGCGTAAGAGAAGCATCAAATTCCTTTTCTAAAGCCAGCATTTCTTCATGGTATAATTTTTGGTATTTCATCTTCACCTCATCTACCTTCTTCTCGAGGATCATTTGCAGCTCATCTCTCTCTAAGGTGAACTGTGATATCTTCCGATCTTGAGACCCTTTGAAGCGATTCATTTCCTCCATCCTAAAGCCAGAGAAATACATCAGCATCACAAACATGTTAAATCCGTCCAAGTTTAATTCACTCAACAATAACTTCTAATAGAGTAACATGGCAGAAGAGTGCATTACATGAGCCTGCGGTCCTCTGTACTCGAAGCATGTGAAGTTGAATCTTCTATTTTTTTTCTTTCACCCTGCAGGAAACTCTCGAATTTGTCTTCCTTCGTATACACGGCCTCTTGTAAACGTGCCATCTCCTCTTTGAAAAAGTTGTCTTGGTAGTTCAGCTACAAGCATACCGCATAGTTTTTCATGAAGATAACATGCAAAGAAGAACATAGGGAGGCCAAACTACCAAGTTAGACTTATATTAACAAGATCTCAAATATAAAACAGAATAAATAAGGTAGAAAATCATATTCCTATCCCCTTAAAAAAAGCAGATACATTTTCGGATCTAGAAGTCAGCATCATAGCTATGATGCCTTCAATAGCCAATGTCAAACATCATCAGATGTTTAACAATTTAAGACATTAGGCGATAAAAAGCATTATGGTTCAGGTTTTGCTATCAACAAAGAATATATGAGAATAGAAGTTGAAGCTCATTAATGACACATCTGTCCCTAACAATGAAATTATTATAACTATAAAAATAGGATAAACATATCTAAAATTTATGTGATACAGGAATGCCTATCTTATTTAAATTTTATTATTGAGAAAATCTCCTCACACATAGACATAATGACACATTCTAGTAAGCAAACCACTAGTTTCCAATTTTACCTCTTGTTGATTTTGCTCATGATGCATCTTTGATCTTTCCGTGACCAAACGGTTATGATCAGATGCCTTCCTAAGCTTGTCAGTCATGAAGCTTAATGAATCCTCCAATGCTTTTGAGTGCCTCTTTTCTTTATAGACCTTTTGCTTAAACCACGACAGTTGCTGATTGTCTTCACTCATCTGTTTCATCTGAGAGACTACCATTTCGTTGTATGATCTCATTTCATACTTCAGCCTCTGCTTTCCTGATTGACGTAGCATATGATATACCATTAGGTAAAGTTAGCAAACTTAAAAGGCTACGAATTCGCAGAACTATGAGATTTGAATTAGTGCAACATTTCATCTTTAAGAAATTAGAGTTTCAAACATCATCAGACTTGGGAGTCTTTTCAATTAGTAATGTGTAGGTAATGTTAAAACAGAACATTTTCATAAAATAAAACGAAGAAGCAATCAAGTAAGAGAAAGATCAGAAAGATTAGTAGGTGACCTTTAGAGTGTTGGTTGAACATTTCCATATCATCTTTTGTCGGCAAGCAACCGTAAAGCTGGCGTTTCCCTCCATAGCCATACAATTTGCGCCTCTGATCCCATGCCTCTTTACCTGTCCCTTGCTCCAGAAAATGCTTATGGAGTCGTTCAGCCTCCATGTATCCAACAGCAGAGCTCTCAAATATCAGCAAACTTATACCACGATGCCCCTGGGGGCCGTATGAATGCTTAGCCCTCACAGGAGTGTAGGAGCTGAAATAGTCAATAAGTTCCTGATTGCCCATGCCTAACCACTGATAAATATATAAATAAAAGTGTTGATAAGCAATAACAGCTAACAAAAAATCCTGTATCAAATAATACAAACTACCTTAGCATGTGATCAAACCTTCCCTGAGTTAGAAAACAATTGCAATGATCATAAACAAATTTCTACCAGAAAACAACAGCACTAACATGAAACAAAGTCAAACCTTGTCATCATCGCTCTTTTCAAGTCTAGTGTTCATAATCAGAACCATTGGAGGCCAGACAATTTCATAGTCTTTTGTTTCTTTCTTTAGGCCTTCCCAATTACCAAAGGCTTCTCCAGCAGGAACCACAGATGTTCCTCTCACATTCAACTCTTCTTCTAACAGTTTACCAAAGATTCGATGCAATTGAACCCGCTTAGATCCCTTTGTCCTTGCATGAGCAGCAAGAGCTTGAAGCCCACGGAACCAGTCAATGGAACCTGGACCACCTTGACAAGCAGGGCAGTGCCACTGTCTAGTGGTATCATTTATTTCCTCCAAAGTTAACTTGTCTAGTATCTCAAAGAAACCCTTCAACAACCTATGGCTTTTCATAGACTCATGGCTGTGTGGGCTTTCATCAGAATCTCCATCACTGAGAAGGTCATCATCCTCATCCTCAAGATCATCTTCATCATCATCTTCTTCTTCCTCGGCTATGATCTCTGGTCTGTCATACTTTGATTGAGGCAAACCAACTCCAGAAGCCCAGTTCAAGCCATGCGTTGTAGCCTGTGGCTTTCCTCGTGGACCTAGTCCCCTACCAGGATGGGGATTCGGGTTTTGCAAGCTTCCAGGGGTCAGCCCAGACCCACTAGTACCTCGAATGCCAAGTCTCTGATTAGTATCGGGCTGGCCCCAAGCTTTTGGGGCTGGAACTTGAGAGCCCCACAGTCCCCACTGTCTGCCACTTCCACTTCCAGCTCTGTTTTTGTTTTTGTTTTTCTTTGATGCTTTCTCCCAGTCGCCGTCTTGTCCAGGATTGAGGCTCATACCAGAAACATTTTGTGTCAACTGATCCATTCCTCCTTTTGATGTGCTTTTTCACGAATTAATCCCTGCAACAATGGGTATATCCAATCAATAAGCGAGTCAACCTTTATTCCACACAAGTGTTGATGGACTAGACCTCATGAACAAAGAAGGTTACCAAAACTAATTTGGAGTACATAATGAACCTGAATATAATTAAATTTACTATCATCAGCATTGTCTTTCAGACCAAAAAAACAGCAGCTGCAGCACTCACATGAAACTAATAGATAGATGATGTGAACAGCAGGCATCAATATTCACGCACCTACCTAGCTGGATCACAAAAGCGGCATGACAACAAAAACAACCAGAAATTCTTCAAAAACAACCAGAAATTCTTAAAAAACAAAAATAAAAAGATCATTAAGCAAGAAGATGGTAAATGTGGATAGGAAGGACAATGAATGAAGATCAGGACTAGATTGTAGAAGAACTTGAGAAACCTTTGAGACCTTAGCACCTAAAACAAGAATATTATGAAGATATAACAAAAAACAAGCATAAAAAAAAAAACTCAAAACTGCAAGCAAAATCGCATAGTTTGTGCTAAAATCACGGAATAGGCATGATAAAATCCCAAAAGGCAAAGAATATTCTAAAGAGAGGTAAGACTGCCGGCAAAAGGAGAAGATGGTAAACATACATGCAAAGAAAAAAAAAGAATGACGATCAGGACTACATTTTAGAACAACGTAAGAAACCTGCGGGATATAAGCACCAAAAGAAGCAGATCAACTCAAACAGAATCGCATAGCAAACGCAAATCAACAGACGCACCATGTTAACGAACAAACAAAATCGAGAGTTCCACAGGCCAAAACAGGTGATGTAAGAAATCAAAACCTCTCAAAAGCCCTAGAAATGGTCAGAAGTACGCTCAAAACCTCCAAAAACGCAGAGAAACGAATACTCATATCAAGCAAAAGGAATATTTGATTAGAAGCAAAACGACACTAGACCGATAACCACCTGAAAGCCGATCGGCGAACGGCGACAGGCAGGCGAAGTAGAGCTTGAAATCTGGCGTGAACAGAGTCAGAACGACGGTTGTGTAGGAAGAGAGTTTAGCTGCATTTAGCATGGAGGGTTTGGAAATTCTGCACTTTCACTTAAATAATAAGGACAAGGACCCGGATTTCAAATCTTACTAAATCCAATTAGTGGAACATTACAATTCCAGTATTTGCAGGTGAGCCAATAACTCTACAAGTTTATTTTAACAAAATTGGGAAGATTATTTTTATTTAAAAAAGAGCATTGAGAAGATGAAACGATATCAATGGTGTTGACAATGTTATGTAGTTGACTATCAATGCCGTTCCGAAGTTAGTTGGTAGGTATTTCATGGGGTGAAATATCCAACAATTTCCTCAATTAACTCTTTCAGAGCGCGTTGTAGAAATCGAAGGGGTTAATTTTATTTATAGTGGTTTAGATTTTATATCGAAAAATTAATTAAGGTAAGTAAGGGCAAAATCGTACTTACCCACCGACAGTTATATATTGCCGTCATTCACGTCGTCGTATCTTATCATGTCCATTCAACAACGTCCCTTCACATCGAACTCTTGTTATGTGATGTGTTGTTAGTTATGTCTAAAAGTGTATGCTTGTTGATACATTTGCTATGATGGACATTACATATGTAACTAAGCTACAAACAACAAGAGTTGGATATGAATCCAAACTCGAACACTTTACGAGCTTAGGGTTTAGTTCTTGCCTTGCTCGGACTTTCTAGATTTGAGTCTAACTCTTATGCCACTATAAATAATATGCCCATTTTTATGGGTTGTTTGTGATATTGAAAGTGAATTGACAATAAAGTAGAGAAATATTGAAAAGAATGGGTTACTGAAATCTTTTTATATTGTTGATACAAACTAGGCCTTTTAATTTTCTTAATTAAAATTAAAGGTAAAAATGTTGGGTATTGGCTGTAAAATATAAAGTAACATAGACCTATTTTATTCCATTAGAAGCATAAGAGCATCCCAATAGCTTCTCCATTTTAGAATATTTGGAGAATTTTAAAGATTTTTTGGTCCAACAGATTCTCCATTTCATTCTCCAAAATGGAGAATAATAGGAAAAAGTGGGGACTCTTCCCTAAATTTGAAGACATTCTTCAAATAAATAGAGAATTCTCCAAGATAGGAAATCTGTTGGATTTGATAAAAAAAATAAAGGGTAGATTTTTAATTTTAATTCTCCGAAGGGTTTAGGGAAACTGTTGGGATGCTCTAAGAGCCTTGATTATGCTCATCCGTATAATAACAACTCACAAGCCCAATTTACCCAAATATATTTGACTACTCTTATGTTTGTAAGACTCTTTATATTATCCTTATTCTTAGGTTTTACTTCATTTAGGATTCTCTAGAAGTAAAAAAAACTTAGTTCGGTGCATTGCAATTTCCTCAATTAACTCTTTCGGAGCGCGACATAGAAACCGAAGGAGTTAGTTCTATTTCTAATGGCTTAGATTTTATATTGGAAAGTTAACTAAGGTAAGTAAGGGCAAAATCGTACTTACCCACAAAATGTTATTTCTTGTCGCTAGTCACGTCGTCGTATCTTATCACGCCCCTTCAACCGCGTCCCTTCACATCGAACTCTTGTTATGTGATGTGTTGTTAGTTGTGCCTAAAAGTTTATGATTGCTGATATATTTGTTATGATGCGCATTACATACGTAACTAAGCTGATGTGAATCCAAACTCGAACAGAGCTTAAGGTTTAGTTTCTGCCTTGCCCGAGACCTTCTAGATTTGAGTCTAACTCATATTTAATCTATGAATATTATGCCCATATTCTATGGGTTCTTTATGATATTGAAAGTGAATTGACGCTAAGCTAGAGAAATATTTGACTACTCTTATGTTTGTACTACTCTTTATTGTCGTATCATTAAATGACAGTTTATGTTGTCCTTATTCTTTGGTTTTGCTACTATGTAGTTCATGTCTTGCATATGTGTGATGAAGTAGATGAATTGTGAGCTTCTTTTATTATGGATTTCTTTAATTTGTAACTATGTAGTTCATGTCTTGCATTTTATATTCAACTAGTCTATATCATGTGTCTTGCACGAACATTTGTTAAGAAACACTGTGTTGACAAAGGAATTGCATGTTTACATGTAACAATGCAAACATTTTTGTTTGTAAGAACGTAATAGATTTTTGAATCCACCACAAGTTGATGATAAAAGAACACTTTTTGTTGCATATCGCAATAAATATAATTAGTAAATTTACAAATTTTGATAGTAATTAACGTATTGAAAATCAAAGATTTGATTTGTACTTATTGAAAAATCGATAATGAGTGAGTTGTAATTAGGTGTTCCATATATTTCGTGGAGAGTAAATCGCAGTTACGTACCTTACTCGGAAAGATTTATTCGAATGGATCAAGATGAACGTAACTCATATATTGACGGAATCGAATTTATTTATTTGATTTATTCATAATATATTTTAGATGTTTTATAAATGAAGAATGTATGAAAAGATTATATGAACTAAAAGTATTATTAGGGCTAGATACGTTTTCTTTCCGACTGATGTTTTTATTTATGGAACTATTGATTTAGAAGCTATATGGATTATGTTGAGCTTCTCCTACAAGTTTTATTTTTGTTAGATTTTTGAAATTACGTTTGAAGAGTCTACACGAATCAAATCTTCTACTTATTTGTGTATTAGAAAAGATATTTTGTTTGATTTTAAAGAAAATTATAATTTGTGAAATTTCCTAATTGCGGAATACTACGTTAGAAGTTAGAGAGGTCAAGTTTTTTTTTTTTAAATGTAAATATAGTAAAAAGGATTTCATAGCTTAATTGTGGATTTGGTAAAAAATTCTAGATAAATTGTGAACGCGCTACGCCAACACCTGATAAGAACAAGTGTTACGGTAAGAAATAAAAATTGTCGGATTAAATAATAAATGTTTATGATTAAACGATCAAATATGAAAATATTAATGCACAACTAATGCATACTATTTTTTATGGTAACTATGAACAAGATATGCACTAAATACGCATATAAAAAGGCTTGTATCATACATGTAAGTGTGCACGACTAGAAGGATGACAGTATTCCGATACATGCACATCTATATTATTAGTGTTTATGATCAATCTTAAAATTTGCAAAATCGTAATCGTGCATGTATATAGGTCGAATATTATGATTAATGTTGAATATAAATATTAGAAAAATATGAATCATGATTTGTGCAAATGCACGCTTGAAGTGCATATGTATCATGTTCATGATTTTTTTTATCTGAATATAAAAAAGGTGATTCTGCACATGCATATTTATACTTTGCACATGTATGTTCTTAATTTTCTTTTTAAGGTAACAAGAGTAAAATTAATAAATTAAACCATACATGTACGAGTTGCACAATACAAAAGAATCATACATGCACTACTTGCAAATGTAAGATGAACTTACATTCTCTCATGGATGCATGACTTGCAAATGTAAGATGAACATACATTCTCTCATGGATGCACGACTTGAAAATGTAAGATGAACATACATTCTCTCATGGTGAAATGGGAAGAATAAAGTTCGTATGAAATAGGTTAGTCTTATATACTTAATTTGACGGTAAATAAATTTAATTCTTATATGGTGTAACGCCCCAAAAACTAGTCAAGCGTCACAATGTCTAGGGACCCGGGCGGGGATCCCCCAAAGGCTTTTGATTAAAAAAAAATTGAACGACAAAGACGTAAATGAATGAATTACAACAAGGACACGAACTTTACTTGCCAAAAACTAGAAGTCATGATATCTCAAAATGATGTCCCATGACGTCAACCACAAAGGTTCCAAATTCAAAGATGAAATAAACAAAAAGGTTGACAATAATCCGGACTTATAAAAGTAAAATTGCCCCAAACTCGAATGACACGACTATGTACCACTAGGGTTCATGGCCTCCATGCTCTTGAACTGGTCTTGTACCTGATTATGTTCAAAACAAACATAATCATCCTCACCGTAGTAAGATTAGTCTTCCACATACACTAATCTCGTATATAAGTAATTTAATTATATAAACAATACATGAGTAAAAGCATGAATATTGTAACATGATCTTTTATAACTCAACGAATCTAAATAGTCATACATGCATTTAAAATCATCAAATATCTCATAAGCTCATGTTTAACATACATTGAAATCTCAAATTAAAACCATACATATGATCAAGTCTAGAATACTCATGATTCAAATACTTCATAACCAAATTCAAATACTTATAATCAAATTATTTCAAAAGAAGTGCAATCCAATGTAATCTCAATAATTTGTAAATGTCTCTATCATAAACCATGAATCATGATCCAAGTACTTTAAAGATATAAAGTATAAACCATCTAAATGTAAAAGTCTGAAAACGATATCTTAAATCCAAAACACAGTTCATAAACCAAAATCATAGTCCATAACTCCAACTCATTGTTCTCGTAAATCCAAATTAATAACTCATAAATTCAAATCGGTAACTCATAATCAAATCAATGTTACTTCAGTATGGCTGGTTTGAACAAACCCGGTCCTCCTATTTTTCCTTCTTTTTTTTGTATGAGTTTACCTTTAACCAATAAATATCCATGATCAAAACCAAACGTTCGTAAATCATTTCAAAAGGCATTCAACTCAATAAAACCATCAATAATTATAAATGTCTAAAAAACTCTTCAAAGTAATACCGCCATCAAAAGCTTGTAACCATGATCAATACTTCGTAACTCAAACCAATAACCCATAAACCATATAAAAACTCATAGCCCGAAATAAATACTTGTAATAACTCAAAAAAACTTTACTTCAACTCCATTTCAATAAATCCATATTCATCTCAAAAGACACTCAAATCATTTAAACAACTCATCTCAAAAATCATCAAAACTCAATGCTAAAACCGAGGAGTAAAAATACATAAAAACAAATTATATTATAATGTGTTGCAATTGAAATCTAAAATTATTTTTAAAAAATTAGAAAGTTGATTTTATCATACAAAATTTATTAGTTTATATTATAATTAAATCTAAATACATGTCTAACTAAGATTTTATAGATTATTAATTTTTTAAGTAGCAAATTAATCATTTACATAAAAATGTGTAATTGAAGGTTGTATTTATTCAACAACTACATATCCCCCTTCTTCATTGCTCTCACTCCAGTTCGTGAAACCTTGGAGCCATATCTCCCCCTTTTTTAGTTCGTGAAAACTTGGGGGTGATTGGAAGTTGCATTTATTTTGCAGCTGAGTATCTATACATGTGAAGAAAAGGAATTTGATTTCTAAGGTTCAAAGTATTCTTCACTTCTTGTATCCTTCATGGATGGAAGGTTCCATTGTCACCCTACAAAGCAAAAAGGTCTTCTGGATCTAGTTTGAAGATCTTGGGATAACTTGTAGGAAGTCTTAGCTTCAAAGGTGCATTAAAGCATTAGAGTTAATTGTGAGCTTAATCCCATCTGAGAAAGATGTTGCTCCTACAGCTTCTTGCTTAAGCTTCTCAAGGCTGCAAATAAGTTGATTGCTTCTTCATCTTCAATGATGAAATTAACAAGGAGAACTGACTGTTGACTTCCTCCACAATCTGGAGCATTCGAATCCGGCATATAAGACCCTAGTCTTTCATCTTCACCGCCCCGCGGTGAAGTGTGTCACCCCTGCGGCAGGCCGCACCCGCGGCAGGGTCAGCCGCCCCTGAGGCTGATTACAGATTACGCCCGATCTTTCTTTCGTTCGTTTTATCTTCTTTTCATAGATAGAAGATCCGATCTTCTATCTTATGGGTCGGTTTCCTTATATTCTTTCTAACCCTAAATGTCCTTTCCATCTATCTTTCCAGTCCGCCTCTATATATTCCCGTCTTTTCTTCTTTTTCCCTCTTCTTGCTTACGTTCTTCAAACCCTTGAGAGTTGCAGCCGTCACCTTGCTTCATGTGACCTTGTTGAACGCGTAAGTTCATCCCTTCTGGTTTCTTCATCACGTTTATGTAGTTGTTGCATGCCTTTCTCTTCTGTTTTGCTTTTTCCCTTCGTTCTTCCTTTTCTTCTTCTTCAATGATCAAGATCAAGTCATGATCCTTGTTGTTGGTTCCGTTGTTGATAAGTTGATGTTCACAAGCTCCCTTGGTCGAGTCTTGAAGAGTTGAAACAAAGGATCGAGCTTTGGATCCCTTGTTGTGAAGTTTATGTCGAGAGAACCCTCGATAGCGTCTTCTATTTGCATCTGCCCCCGCGCCTGCATATCCCCGCCCCCGCAGCGAGCCGTCCCTGTGTCTGTCCAGCCGCCCCTACGGTTTCCTCTTCAGTAGCTCCCGTCTTTAGTGAGCTACTTCCTTCTTGCTTTCCTTGTTCCTTTCCTTGTTCCTTCTGGATGTTGTTAACCCTTAGTGTTCTGTAAGACTAAGGTTGAGACCTTAGCTTGTGTATATCTCTTAGAGATTATGGAGACTAGCAGTCATAGACTTCTAGCATTCGTTCGGTTCTTGATTCGTGAAGCTTGTGTGAACAGGCTTCCTTGTGTCCCTTTCCTAAGGCTTTCCTGAGTGTTTGCTGAGTGTTGAGATTATCTTCGAGTGAGGTAAGTCCCTTGGACTTACTTATCTTCATTACGTGTATTGGTTTGATTGTTTTGGCTTGTTTGTGATGTTTATCATGTTATAACTGATAACCGGAATATGATTGACCTTTGTAATACCTTAATTGGCCCAAGTGTATTATAACCGGGTGGTTACCGCTTGTCTAGTTTAGAATGGGAAAACTGGGAGGTGCTCTCGCGACCAGTCCAGCAAGTGACAGAAGGATGCATACGTTCTATTCCTGTTGGTGAAAGGGGACGGAGGCGAGATCGCAGGGATACTCGTGTAACAACCATAAGTTGAAGTAGTAATTGGATAACCTAATGAAAGATAATAACCGTCTATTGTGTGAGCATGCTATATGTTTACTTTACCTTATGTGTGTTTGTGCCTTTATTGTCATTTTGATATGTAGATTGTTAGCTAACGGTTTATACCGTCGTTGTAGATGTTCCGCAGGTTCAAGATGTTGTTGAGTGATCCGAATGGTGTGGTCAGCCGGGGTTCCCGTACATTATAATACGGGATTGGGTTTATGTTTATATTGTTGTTTTTCCCTTTTTGTTTTGAACTCAGCTGCGAGTCTTTTACGCTTCCATTTGTTTAAACCTTTGGTTTTATTTTGAGTTTTGGTTTTTATTTGTCTGTGCCTTGTTGTAAGATCCATTTGTCGATGCTACTTTAAGGGTCGGGACCCATTGTGAGGTCCTAGCCCGTAACGCTTCGAGTTCCTAGAACTTGGGGTGTTACACGACACATCGGGATGAAGTAATTTATATAGGCTCTAGAAACATTTGATCGTCCAATTGAGAATCAAAAGCCTAAAACTTTGTCTAAAATTGGGAAAACCTAACCCAATTTGGTAGTAGGAACCCATAGGGCAACCAATCGATGTATTTGATGCACAAACAAGAAAAAAGATTGAAAGATCGATGACGTAGTTGAAGGAAAAAGCAAAATAAAATGAATATGGGTATTTGAGAATTAAAAATATCCATCACCTCTTTAAGCTCTCATAAGATTGTCATGGGAAGCTGATGAAAAGGTGGATTTCTTCAGCTTTCATAAGCTTGCTTCAGCTTCTTCATCTAGCTTCAGCTAGTGTAGAATTAGCTATGCTTTGGAATGTAAACTGTGTCTTATTATGAAGGAAAGGTACAATATATATACATATAGAGAGAAACAGATTGACTAAATTAGAGGAGAGTATAATGTTGAATATAACTAATACAAGGTAGTAGTATACAGAAGAATATATTTTGTCAAATATTCTCCCTCAAGTTTGAGCCTGTAGATCACAAACGCCCAACTTGGAAAGTAGATGACGGATTGATGATGTCAGAGTGCTTCGGTGAATAAATCAGCCAGTTGGGATAAGGATCGAATATGATGTGTACAGAGCTGAACGGATTGAACGAGATCGCGAACAACGTGACAATCCACTTCAATGTGTTTGGTTCGTTCATGAAACACCGGTTTGGAGGCAATATGAAGAGAAGCCTGGTTTTCACACCATAAGTTGCTAGGTCCAAAAAGGATGACGCCAAGGGAACGTAGAAGAGTAGTGAGCCAAATAAGTTCACAGGAGGTGGTGGCCGTGGCGCGGTATTCAAATTCTATAGAGGACCGGGAGACAATGTTTTGCTTCTTTGTTTTCCAAGAGACCGGAGATTGACCCAACATGATGAAGAAGCTAGTAACGGAGTGATGGGTGATGGGACATGTCACGTAATCTGCATCACAAAATGCATTGATTTGAAGTATGTTGGAGCTGGACATGAGAAGGCCTTGACCTAGAGATATTTTCAGGTAGCGCATAACATGTTTGTAACACCCCAAATTCTCGGAACTCGGGGAGCTACTGGTTAGGACCTCACAATGGGTCCCGACCTTGGTTTAACAACAACATTACTTGGATCTTACAACAAGGCACAAATGTATTTAAAACAATTTCTAAAACATAATATTTTCAATGGTATAAACGTACACATGTGACAGCCTTACAAACATATATAAAGATACATAACATGCATGACGTATGGAAGACTCCCCCGTCCCCATCTAATGAGTACGTGGACCCGGTTGACCATCCGTTCCGGATCTCTCTGCAACTGTCTATCTCTACAGATCTACAACACGGATAAACCGTTAGCTAACTATCCAAATATAAGCAAAATGATAACAACACAAACACGAGCAGAAACAAAAATAAACAAACATCATGCTGGCACTCAACAAATTATTATCTATTATTTAAGTGATTCACATTATTCAATTTAAGTTGTGGCACGAGAATTATTATTAGTTCTCGCCTCCGTTCCTTATCCAACTGGTGTAGGTCTAGCTGACTTCCATTGGTAGCATCACTACAAACCATGTATGGACTAGTCCCGAAAGAAACTCCCAGCGCCCCGCGAGCTACTGAGCAGAATGCCACCGCCCGTTACTCTTAGGCCAAAATACAGGTTGGTAATTATATATCACAACCTATCTCCATAAACATTTCAATCACACACCACCATCATCATTTATACTCATTTTTAGAAGTCAGCTAAGTAAGCCCATAGGACTTACCTGATATAAAGCTCGACTCTCTGTAAACCAACTCGCTCTGTAAACTGTAGCAACTCAGTTGCCTGTCAAAGGAGATAAGTGCATTAGCACACTCCTACGTAGTTAGAAGTCTAAGACTTCTAAAATAGAATAATGTATTAAGACATAACTAGTTACAGTGTTAATTTAGGGTAAAATGACCATTTTACCCTTGGTCCCGAAATTCTCGAAAAATCTAGAATTCATGTCTAATCTCTTATTTGAGGTTCTAAATTTATTTTCTAACTCCTAAAATTTTATTTGGTTCCAAACTGACATTTTTTTTTCTATGTTTCTATTTTCCGGAAGAATTGTAAAAGTCTAACTTCGGTTCTAAATATAAAATTCTTAACATCTTATAATAATTCCGAATTAAATCTCTAGATCATCTATGAGGTTCTATCTAACTTTAGGAGAAAGAATTTCTCCAAACTGTTCATTCAGCAGTTTTATAAAAATTCCTAAAGTTGACTACTCCCTTTACAAATTCTATACTTAGCCCAAATCTGAGTAGACTTTGAAAAATCATAACTCCTAAACCACTCACTGGATTTATCCCAAATTTTAATATGTTCTACTATAAAATCTTATCTATAATATATCCAAAATTTAGCTGCAAAGGAGATCAAAATCCTATTTAAAACTATCTCCCAAAACCGAATTTCAGCACAACAGAAAAACTGCTTACGACTCAATCTTGGAAAAATCGTAATTCCCAAACCACTCGCTGGATGCCTCTCAAATTTTAATATGTTCTACAACAGTATGTAAACTATATCATATCCAAAATTCAAGTCCAACGGATATCAAGAGCTTATTCA
Organism: Fagopyrum esculentum; assembly: GCA_033239045.1. Lineage (NCBI taxonomy): Eukaryota > Viridiplantae > Streptophyta > Magnoliopsida > Caryophyllales > Polygonaceae > Fagopyrum > Fagopyrum esculentum. Next base: position 22,132,814 of record BSUD01000004.1, on the reverse strand, counting down.
AAATCATCTCACAAAACAGCATCGCTTGCTGTTTTCCCCAACACTCAGCACGTATATAAAAACGTCAACTTTGAAACACAATAACTCTCAACCCGTAACTCCGATTCTTCCCAAATTTTAATATGATCTCCAGCAAGATATCAACTATATCATATCAAAAATTCAAGCCTAACAGAGGTCAAAAGCCTATTCAAAACTATCTCACAAAACAACATCCCATGCTGTTTTTCTCAACTCAGCACATTTATAAAACTGAACTTTGAAATCCCATATCTCTCAAACTGTAACATGGATTCCTCTGAAATTTTAGTATGATCTACTATACTATATCAACTATAACGTGTCCGAAATTCAAGTCTAACAGAAGTCAATAACCCATCCAAATCTATTCCACAAAACTGCATCCCAAACATCAACATACTAAAAAAAACTGCATGAGTAGCCAACTTGAGAAAATCATATCTCCTAAACTATAACTCAGAATAAGCCCAAATTTTAATATGTTCTACCAAAATATCTCATCTATAACATATAAAAATTTCAACGGTGGAGGATCGTTTAACACCTCGAAAACTATCCCCAAATTCTGCAGTTCAAAACATCAATTAAAAAAAAACAGATTGCATATTAGGTCTCTACTTTGATTCTTCCCAACAACATTTACTGTAAATAATGCTTCATCTACAGATTTAGGTTCGAAACCCACTAGAAACAACAGCATGCTTCCTATCCAAAACCAAATCCAACATCAAGGCAGTGGCTTACCTAGCGGCTGTAGAACAGCGAGTAGCGCTTGGCTCTATTGGGGTCGTGAGGACGAATCAGCTTCTTCAGATGGTACTGTGTGCTAGAGGAAGTGAGGAGCCCTAGCCTGCTCGCAAATGGAGACTGCAGTGCCGCTCATGAGGCCTGGGAAGGTACCGTCGCGCCGCCACTAAGGAGAAGGGAAGAAGGCTGGCGGCAATCGATCTCCTCTCCATGGTTGTTTGCGAAGACCGTAGGTTGCGGGTGTCGACAGATCCAGGCTGGGGCCTCCACTGCTTAAGACGAAGGAAGGTAGGGCTGCCGCCTTCCGCCGGAGTGGACGTGGGGCTGGTGGCTAGCCTGGCGTGCATCGACCCACAGAGAGGTAGGGGAAGAGGAGGTTGGCGGCGTCAGTTTCCGGACGAGAGAACAGTGCCGTCATTAGAAGAAGGTGGATTAGATTAAGAAGGATTAGGTTAAGAAAAGGGGTTAGGTTAAGAAAGGGGTTAGGTTAAGAAAAATAATTAAAATAAAAGAAGGGAAATAAAAGGGAATTAAAGCTTGTCTTCTAAAAAGAATTTATGCGATAATCATGACATAAAAAAAAATGGAAGGGATCCTAACCGGTCGTATTAGGTTTGACTCGGAAATATCCGGAAATTAAATTTCCGGATGTTACAATGTTGAACGACAAACCAATGGTTTACACTTGGAGCATGAACAAACTGCGAGAGAAGGTGAACAGAGAAACTGAGATCAGGGCCAATAATAGTAAGATTGATCAACTTACCTATAAGACGACGATATCGTTCTAGTTGATCATAAAGAGGGCTAGAGTCGTCGGAAAGCCGGTGGTTTTGCTCTAAAGGGAAACCGGCTGGTTTTGTAGCAAGATTTCGTGTCTTAGAGAGTAAATCCAAACAATATAGGAGTTGAGAGAAGTAAAGACCATCAATAGTACGAGTAATTTCAAGACCCAAAAATATTTAAGAACACCGAGATCTTTTATATGACAACAGATGTGTAGGTAGCATTTAAACCGGGAAATGAGCTCACCATTGTTGCCCGCAATAATAAGATCATCAATGTATACAAGAACATGAAGAGTAAGATCACGACGAATAAAAGAAAACAGAGAGTAATCTGCATACGATTGAGTAAAACCAAAATATTTTAAAGCAAGAGTGAGTTTAGCAAACCAGTTACGAGGGGCCTGTAGAAGTGTAATATCCGGAATTTTTATTCCGTTTATTTCTGTAACAAACCCGATCTCGATCAGTTGACCCATATCCGTCTACTTAGTTAGACACATTATTATAAAATTTATCATTTTATGTAGCTTCCCTTCACATAAAATGATAGGATCTTTATAAAATTTTATCATTTTATGTAGCTTACCTTCACATAAAATGATAGGATTATTATAACCAATCCTAAACTATAACATGATCCGTATCCGTCTATTCCGTAGCCTACCAGTTCCGATCCCTTGACTTCACATAAAATAATAAGTTTAGCCCCAAACCCTAATTTAGAATATGACTCGTCGTTGACAAGTCTGTGACGAAGCTGTGACAAGGTCTGGACAAGTCTGTGACGAAACTGTGACAAGGTCTGGACAAGTCTGTGACGAAGCTGTGACAAGGCCAGACAAGTCTGTGACGAGCCTGTGACAAGGCCAGACAAGTCTGTGACGAGTCTGTGACAAGCCCAGAAGCCGCCATCAGCTTGCCCAGCGCCCAGTGTCCGCCTCAGCCCAGCAGCGCCATCTTGCCCAGCCCATACCTTTACCTTGTTTCAGTCCAGCTCTTCCTTACTTCAGCCCAACCCTATGACGCGGCCCAGCAGCTGGAGAAGGCCAAGCGGATCTCAGAATTTACTCTTCTCTCCTATCTTACGTAACTGGAAATTAGGAGCAAATCTTTTCCCCTAAATGCACAAGATCACGCCGGCCTTCACTCCTTCTTCCCACGATCTGCTGAGCGAGATTTGACGATCGGTTTACCTCAACTGCTCCAGGATCACGTGCAGCCCCATCGATCTACAGAAGCACGCCCAGTCTACGCAGATCCCTTGCATCCTAATCAGCACCATCGATATACAGAAGCACGCCCAGTCTGCTGAGCGAGATTTGACGATCGGTCCGTCCTTTTGTACGAGATCCATTGCATCCTCCCTTCTTGAGCACATGTATCCTCTTCACTCTTCATCTTTCTGTCACCAACCAACACAAACCGACGCCATCCTTCTGCACGCAATGGTCTTCCCTGCTTGCTGTTGAGCCATTGGGTAAGCACAACAGACCAAGGCGCCCCTCCTCCCTCCTTGTCGAGATTATAGTGAGTATGACATGCTCTTCCTTCCCTCCGTTTATATATATATGCGTAGCTGCTGCTAAGCCATCCTAGAACCCATACTTTGCAGCCAAAGGAGCAATTACAAGGAGCTGTTACTTCTTTTTCAGCTTTCCAACATTTACGAGCAGTCAACTTCGGGTCCAATTTTGGGTAAGCTATACTCTTCCTTTTTGGCTAGTTTTCGGATATGTTATAGATGGTATTTCAAAGTAAATCATACTAAAATTTCAGAGGAATCCATGTTATGGTTTGAGAGATATGGGGTTTCAAAGTTCAGTTTTATAAATGTGCTGAGTTGAGAAAAACAGCATGGGATGCTGTTTTGTGAGATAGTTTTGAATAGGCTTTTGATCTCTGTTAGGCTTGAATTTTTGATATGATATAGTTGACATCTTGTTGTAGATCATATTAAAATTTGAGAGGCATCCAGCGAGTGGTTTGGGATGTATGATTTTTCAAAGATTGAGTCGTAAGCAGTTTTTCGGTGGTGCTGAAATTCGGTTTTGTGAGATAGTTTTAAATAAGATTTTGATCTCCTTTGTGGCTGAATTTTGGATATATTATAGATAAGATTTTATAGTAGAACATATCAAAATTTGGGATAAATCCAGTGAGTGGTTTAGGAGTTATGATTTTTCAAAGTGTACTCAGATTTTGGCTAAGTATAGGAAACTTCAAGTGTTGTAACCAACTTTGGAATTTTTATAAAAATGACGGATGAAAAGTTTTGAGAAATTCTTGCTCCTAAGGGTAGAGGGAACATCATAGATGATCTAGAGAATTGTTTTGGAATTTTTATAAGCTTTTACGAATTTTATATTTGAAACCGAAGTTGGACCTTTACGAACTTTCGGAAAATAGGAAATAAGAAAAGTGACAGTTTGTAACCAAACTAAACTTTAGGACTTAGAATATGACTTTATAGTCTCAAATAGAAGTTTAGACTTGAGTTTTGGAAATTCTGGGAGTTTCGGGACCAAGGGTAAAATAGTCATTTTACCATAAATTAGTACTGTAATTGGTTATGTCCTATTACGATCTTCTATCTTAGAAGTCTTAGACTTCTAATTACGTGCGAGTGTGCTAATGCACTTATCTCCTTTGGCAGGCAACTGAGTTGCTACAGTTTACAGAGCGAGTTTGGTTTACAAAGAGTCGAGATTTATAACAGGTAAGTCCTTTGGGCTTACTTAGCTGACTTCTAAATATGAGCATGAATGATGATAGTGGTGTGTGATTGAGATGTTTAGAGTTATAGGTTGTGATAGATATTTACCGACCTATACTTGGCCTAAGAGTAACGGGCGGTGGCATTCTGCTCAGTTAGCTTGCGGGCGCTGGGGGTTTCTTTAGGGACTAGTCCATACTCGGTTTGTAGTGATGCTACCGGCGGAGGTCAGCTAGACCTACACCCATTTGGATAAGGAACGGAGACGAGAACTGTTAATAGCTCTCGTGCCACAACTGTAAAATTGAATAAGATGAATCACCTAATTAGTAGATAATAAACGGTTGAGTGCCAGCATGATGTTTGTTTATTTTGTTTCTACGTGTGTTTGTGCTGTTGTTATTCTACTTATATTTGGATTGTTAGCTAACGGTTTATCCGTGTTGTAGATTTGTAGAGATAGACAGTTGCAGAGTGATCCGGAACGGATGGTCAGCCGGGTCCACGTTGTAACACCCCAAATTCTCAGAACTCGGAGTGCTACTGGTTAGGACCTCACAATGGGTCCCGACCTTAGTTTGACAACAATTTTACTAGGATCTTGCAACAAGACACAGATAAGAAAAACCGAAATTTATAAAATATTATTTTAAAGAGATGAATGCAACAACATCTAACAGCCCACAGTACTTAAACAACTTAAAAGTCTAATTGTCATAATACGAAGAAAGAAACGACAAACAAACACCCAACCCCACTCTAAGGAGTACGGAGACCCGGCTGACCACTACTTCCGGATCACTCAGCTGCTGCTCTAACCTGCGGTAAATCTAAAAACACAACAGAACAACCATTAGCTAGTTATCTAAACATTAGAAGAATAATAATAGCACACACACACATAAAATAATAAACACTCATCATGCTTTCAAACAATCCATTTATTATCTTCATTTAAGTCATTCACTCTAATGATACTTATTTTGTGACACGAGGGATTCCCAAACATCGCCTCCGCCCCCGTGTACCCATCAGGAGTGGATCCGATGCATCTCACCGTGTACCTGTATGGTCTGGGTATAGAGAACCTCCCAGTCTCCTGCAGAGCTGGGCAGTGATGTCACGACCCGTTATACATACACTTGGGCCTTAACCCATAATAACAACGGTCGTCCTAACAAGTTGTTATCATTATTATCACACACATTGCACACACACCACCATTATCACCCAACTAATATCCAGAAACTGACTAAGTAAGTCGCAAGGACTTACCTGAATCAAATCTCAAATCCCATTATCTCGACTCGGTCTATTGTAACCACATAAACTCAAACGCCTGTTAAACAAGGCAAGTGGATCAATAATGTATCTTATTTTTTTTAGAAGTCTCCAACTTCTAAGATATTCAATTGATTATATAAGGAAATTACCAAAATACCCTTACAAGGGTAAATGACCATTTTACCCCTGGTCCCAGAACTCTAAAAAATCTAAACCAAAGTTCCGAACTATTCTTTGGAACTCAAAACCATACTGTAACTCTCAAAAGGAAGTTTGCTAAAGATTTAGAAGAGTTAACTACCTTCTTTACTTTCATCAAAAGTCGCTAAGGTCCGACTTTAACTTAAGATACGAGGCTCGAATAAACATATAAAAATTCCAAGAAAAATATCAAGGTCTTTTATGTTATGCATTCTAATCACTAGAAGAAACAAAACTCAAAAAGGATCAATAACTAATTCTAAATAGAAATCCCAAGTTGGCTCCTCAACACGTACAAATTCCTCCATACTTAGCCAAAAATCTGCATAATACCAAACTGTACAACTAGCCTACTTTGGAACCCTATAACTTCCAATCCGACCGTTGAAATGTTCCCAAATTTTAACTCATTAAACTACATATATCCAACTACAACATCTTAAAAATTCAACGGTGGACGATCAATCTCAATTACTAAAACAAGGTCCTAAACTTAGCAGGTCCAGGCTGGAAAAAAAAATGTAGGAGGTTTCAACTTTGATCCTCCATGTCAAAACATGTTGCTATTATGGCTACCAAAGGTCTCTAGTTGGAGTCCGACTAAACATAAAAATTCGGCATAAACTCTTATATCAACATCCTACGTTCAATTCCTAGTGAGGTCACTAACATGTATACATACATAACTTCATCTTCCTTCCAAATATACATGATGAACATAGGGGATTCCGATCACATACCGGACTGCAGCAAGGAGGGGAGTAAGGTTGCTACTGGTGTCGATCAGCACCACCGGACCCCAAGATCGATATGCTCGGCACAGAAGAACAACAATAACGCCGACAGTGGTTTGGAGGCTCAAATTCAGTGCTGCAATGATGGGAAGGCTCGCTCGTCTCGTGGCTCGTCCGATGCTCGTGTGTAGAATGAAGAGGAGGGACTTTTAGGCTATTTGCGTCTGTGTGCCCAGGCGACAAGGACGCCGGCTGCTGCTTCCTTGTGTGTGCAGAAGGGAAGGTTCCGGTCCGTTGTCCCCGTCCGGAAGGATCTGTGTGCAACCCGGAAGGTGGGCTTCATGATTAATAAATGGGAGGGAAAACAGTGCAGGCATGGCGGCAATTGGTCCGGCGTCGGGTACTGTCGTCGAGTGGACTGTGTTGCTTGGCTCAATGTCGACTGAGGAATCAAGATGGTGGTCGGATCGATCGGTTGTGATGCTGAGGACCCAGGGACGAGATTGTGTATGGGAGGATGGATAAGAGAGAAGATCTGCGTGTGGCAATGTGAAAAATGCAGAAGAGGCACGCAGATTCGGTGCACCATTAAAGGGGAAGATTCGACTGATCGCGTAAATGCAGGATAGGAAGGAGTGCTGCTACACTTACCTTACGCAGTCCAAGGCTGAGGAGGCGGATGTGTCTTTCCCAACATGCTAGGGTACGGCCAGCTTCACCGTAAAATAAAGTCTAGCTGGCATGTATAAGGTCAAAAAGGATGGGTTATGTCATGGGCTGAAGAAAAAAAAAAGGTTGAAGGCTTTGTCATTATTTAGTTTTGGGCTTGTCAAGGATTTGTCTAGATGGGCATCTACTTCTACTCTTGCAAGGTGAAAATACAATGGTGGTAGCTATATTTTATGTGCGTAGACATATCACACAAGATAATAAACTTGTAAGAGTTCATGGTATAGGTTATCACGTAAAAAGTTTAAATTGGTCGGCGTCCGGTTTGACTCGGAATTAAACGGAAATAAATTTATATTTATTAATTTATATATATATATATATATATATTCTTTTTTTTCCGGTTATTACATCAGTACCTCCTTAACATAAGTTTCGTCCCGAAACTTAGAATATGGAACATCCATTCGGATAACCTTCTATAAAAAGAAACGGGTATCTCACTTCTCTCCTAAATGATCTCCACTCTAACTTGCTAACACGTCAACACCAATCAATTATCATAGACAAGCAACACATGAAAACACAAATACTCAATTCAATGTATAAACACAAAAGTCACACAAAACAACATATGAGCACTAACTCGTCGGTACAGAAGTAGCGGCTAACTCCGCAAGGAACTCGGGATAACTACGTCCAATGTTCTCCTCTATCTCCCAAGTAGCCTCTCCAGCTCCTCGTCTAGACCACGGGAGCTCTACAAAAGTATGATCCGGCCCAATTATGAGATCATCATAGCTAAGGACATGTCTCGGGTCCCGTATGTATTTCATTGATTGTTACATGTGAACAATGGGTAGGAGTGTTAGTCGATTACTAACTTCCCATATTCTTTAAAATCTCACAAGCATACATTCCTCGAGTTACTTTCAGTTACTTGGTGACTTTTCAAAAATGACCACAATATTGTACTCTTTTTATTACATCAGATTGTTCTAGTCTTTTCGGAAGATCCCGACTATTGCTTCTGAAACCATGATATGAGACATCTCCCGACACTTTAATAAGTGTCGAATGCTCTTTGTAAGAACACTCACTTGGTCTTGTCTCTCTAATATGACTCAATCGGCCGTTCCTCAAATAATGACTCAACACCTACATCTTGTCAGGCTTTCAACTTGTTGAAATCCAAAGTCGCACTCCCAATGGAGATTTTCATACAGATCTCTAATTCTTTAACTTGAGTTCATAGATATAATATCATTGAGTTTCCTGATCTATGGTTTATGGGCCCATCACTCTTCCGTTGCGATACCGTGATCGATTTGTTGCCGCTCATTACTCATAATGGCGTCCTCCGTGAGTCAGGATTATTTATCAGACGTTCGCCCATAACTTCCTTTCTAATAAAGGTAAGGTTCTCTCAAACCGGTCGTCATTCTAAGGATGATTCACTACAGTACAATGAAAGTTCGTACTCTAAGCCTGTGTACTGGTTGTCCAAACCTCGAAATAAACTGTCTGTATTTGTCGAAACTATGGTTCCCGACCCCCATTGAGTTTCACAATTGGTCTAAGAACTCTTCATCAAAATAACTCACCGGTTACACCTCCTTGGAGGGATTGGAATGTGTGGTCTTAGAATCTCTTCGAATTCACTTAGGTCTCATCGGAACTTTATTTACTACTTGTCAGGACTACTCAATGTTGATATCCTTCCACAATCCCTTTGACCTTTAACGTAGGGCACATCACGTTAACTTACAAGTCCCTTCACAATCTTGACATGGAGTTTTCTATTTAGCTCCAAATTCTCGAGGTGCGGTAATAAGTCTACACCAAGACAATAGTATCAACCACATGATGGTCTCTCATGCTTGTGTTGTCAACTCTTCTACTAGGTGACTCCTCTTATACATTTTCCTTCTCCTAATCGGTCTCTCTAAGTATCAGTTAATCAGTACTACCCATTTCGTCTTAGAACCTCAGTTACGTTGTACTCTTGTATAGATTCCATAAAGGCATCCTCATCTCAACTCTTTATTTAAATTTAGCATGACCCGCCTTTTGATACAAGACTTTCCTTCTCACCGTTTAAGCTATTTGCTTGGTTTACACTTTATCCATCATAGTATTATCGGTCCGATAGTATGATTTTGATTAAACATCTACCGGTACCATTTGTAAATGAAACATCAGATGCATATGATTTTCTCAAAATTAAAATTTCTCGCATCGAATTTATTATGTTTTCCTCATACTCATGTCGCTTTACCTTCTTTAAATCTTTACACCAGTAGGATAGTTAAATCCCTTTGAGTTTCCTTGTATACGCTTTACGGACCATGTTGATTGGTCTTGTTACTTTCATCAACTCTTATGTCATCAGTCGAGACTGGACTTATAGCACACCATTTGTACGCAGTCTCACTACTACACCTCCATCTACATTTTATTGGTTATCAAAATCAGCTTGAATTTCCATTTGAGTATTACTATTTCTCATTAAACTCTTATATATACACTTTTCGGTAATCATCTTATTGGGGTAATACCGGATCCGTATAACAACCTCAGTCATTCAGTTTTACTCTTCCTCATGTCTATTCCAACAAAGATGTAGATTCCATCTACAATCACCTCACAACTCGATACGCCATTTTATCAAGGCATTAAATTATATTTTCTATGTTTGTGCCGCCTCTAAAATTCCAATTATTAGGTGTCACATCTTTAATCACGAAGGCTTCCTCTGCCAATCTAGATAGTTTGACCCCACCTTTTCTCGGAAAAGCACCATCAGTCCTACTTGTTTGGAATGCTAAGACATAGGACATGTTCACAATCATTTGTTTCTTCTTACTCTTCTAGTTCTTCTTACAAGGATCCCTCTTTACTAACTTTGATATGTATTTTTCCTTAGTCAGTAGTAAGCAACTGCTCACAACAATTCTCTTTACATCATTACTATAATAAATGGTCATTACCGACCGTCAAGAGCTTCTCTTTAATTTCTTAATTAGAGTTATCATATTGGACTCATTCAATGTTATCATCATGGCTACTAGTACTTGTATTGATTTAACTTCACCATTGTCGTCAATGATCTCTGGGAGAAATTCTCCAGATGTCGATAAAATTCCCTTATAACCTTGTGGTTATTCTTCTTATCTGTCACTCAACCATCACTAGTTAGCCAGCACGTGTAAATTCTCTATTGTTACCACTTAGTCTATAGTTGACATTCTATAAGATCGTAGACTTACTTTTCTTCTATCTCTTTTGAGGTTTGATATACCAGGTGAAAATATATCTCTTCCATTTATACTCCTTTAGCTCCTTCTACAAACTACACTCCTATAATAACACTATACTTTTACGAGCCTAGTTGTATCTTCGTCTTCCGTCAACGGACTTATCAATTCTTCTACGATAACTTGTAGGTATTTCTCCATGATTCTTTTTACCCGAGTTATCGTCCACTTGCGGTTCTCTATTATGACCCACTAGTGTTTTTATTAACTTAAATCCCTTAGTGAATGAGAAGTTATTAGAGCCCTCGTTTTCACCAAGACCATTCTCCTACACCCTTCTTCCTTGGGGTGCTGCTTTGTATTGCCGCCTTAATAGAAATCCGGTCTTTGTTGTATCCCGATTCTTGTTGCAATTCTTGTGTGTTCTAGGAGATCACTCCACTTCCATGTCGGTGAAATCGGCCTTCCACTTTATAGCAACCTGTAAGCTTTCGTTTTGCGGCTCTTTAATCCTTCGTATTTGGATGGACAATGTATCTCATCTTGACTCCTATGCTTGTGATTATCTCGGTCTTCCCTCCTGATGGTGGTGTCGAGTAGCTTGTCGAAAGTGATATTATATTCCGCCCTGCTTCTAGCATCAAATTTCCACCTTTTGGTCTATTAGTAAGCTTAGCTTCAATGTCTCTTGTCTGGATCGCTACTATATTTCACTTTGACTTTCATGCCTATGGATGTTTCTGGAGGCATCCTAGTTGTTTGTAACGTCACTTTACACCACACTTGCAAGAACCTATGAGTTGCCATTCCCAAATTCATAATTGCCGGTCATCCATTGCTTCTCTGGAACTAATCTCAAGTATATTCTCCCTTTTATTATGTTGATCTGCTTCGAGGTTCTCTCCTTATATGGTTATCATTGCCGTTGATTTTGTCTTGGGGTCCTTACCCCTTCTTTTTTTTTTCCACTTTGACGTCCTTCAGGGGTTCGAGTTAGTTGTCCGGATGTTCGCCTAATATAATGCTCCTAAGATGAGCTTACTTAATCTCGCATTGACACACTTGGAAGTCCACCTAGGTGTGTCAACGACGTGAGGATCTCGTCCTGCTATCTCAGCTAAGGACCTCATATAACTATTATGCTACTAACATACTGCCTATACTTACCTATATAAAATATCTTTAATTACTAAGCTAATAAGTCCACATAACATTGCTAAAGTGCTAAGCCGCCGAGATCCGCGGTAGCAGTGGTGGTCAGCCGTACTTTCTATTCCCAACCAGACTATGCATGCATTTGAAAACCAAAAGTCCTTTTTAAAACTCAGATCCCTTTTCGGGTTCTGCTTAAGTACTTATTCGGTCTTTCAGAAGATTTCAAGTGCCATTGTTGCCAACCTAGAGCTCTGATATCATGTTGTAACACCCCAAATTCTCAGAACTCGGAGTGCTACTGGTTAGGACCTCACAATGGGTTCCGACCTTAGTTTGACAACAATTTTACTAGGATCTTGCAACAAGACACAGATAAGAAAAACCGAAATTTATAAAATATTATTTTAAAGAGATGAATGCAACAACATCTAACATCCCACAGTACTTAAACAACTTAAAAGTCTAATTGTCATAATACGAAGAAAGAAACGACAAACAAACACCCAACCCCACTCTAAGGAGTACGGAGACCCGACTGACCACTACTTCCGGATCACTCAGCTGCTGCTCTAACCTGCGGTAAATCTAAAAACACAACAGAACAACCATTAGCTAGTTATCTAAACATTAGAAGAATAATAATAGCACACACACACATAAAATAATAAACACTCATCATGCTTTCAAACAATCCATTTATTATCTTCATTTAAGTCATTCACTCTAATGATACTTATTTTGTGACACGAGGGGTTCCCAAACCTCGCCTCCGCCCCCGTGTACCCATCAGGAGTGGATCCGATGCATCTCACCGTGTACCTGTATGGTCTGGGTATAGAGTGTAACGACCCGAGTTTTAAGTAACCCAAGACGTCACTAGGCTAAGGACCACACAGTGGGTCCCATCAGTTAGCCTGACAACAACTTCACAAATAGGACCTTGCAACAAGAAGCACGAAGAAATAATGAAAACATTCAACCTGTCATTTAGAAAACGTTTACATAACAAGCATGCATGAAGTTAGTATGTATATCCCAAAACAACACTATAAAACATGACACCTGAACAGGTGTCTTAAAACTTCAGCCTGAAATCAACATGTGTACACAGTTGCACACAATCAACAAAAGACTCGCTTGCAAGCGATTATTTTTAAAAGCAAGTTCAACCAACCCTTGGGTTAACACTGCCCCGGCTGTCCACACCCTGCAGCTGACATCCCTGAAGCGTTCCTATGATCAGCATTACCTAAAAAGATTCGGTTTAAAACCGTTAGCTACTGATCATAATCTATCCACGAGAGATTATATCATCACATCACAATACAACAAATATACTCAAATACCATATACCGTGCTCATGAGATGATATCATGCTTTTATGAATGATGCACGTGAATGCAGTATGAAATTTACAATTTTCGATCCCGGACCCATTAATCCGGAACCATTGCTTATACGGTTCTGGCTTTGGTGTGAGCTCACCATTGCACAGATTAGGTTAATTCAGACATTTGCTCTTAGGTCGTAGCCAGACTGATCAAGTCTACGGGCCAGGCTTTCTCGTGGTGAGTTATGGTCTTAACTCCTAACCACATGCAACATTTTGCCATTCATGTTAATGCAAACATTTACCATTTTCATTAGGTGTGCGACCCGAGCCTGAAGTCCATCAGACTCGGTGTCATTCTTATACAAACGCAAGTGATCCGGGCTTGGCCGAGCTCCGGTATTCACTGCAAAATACTCACTTTACATACTCTTGACCTTTACAAGTCATCATCATATCACATGCCTCAAAAGGCTTATCATCTCATACATTATCATGTCTCAGCAAGCTTATCATGTCATTCAATAGCACGCCTCAATAGGCTAACACATGTTCATTTAATCATTTCTCATAATTATGACATGATAATAATCACAACAACATTAAGCATGCTTTACACATCATAACGTCATTTTCATCATAAACACATCAAGCATGCTTCACACATAACACATCTCAATGCACATCAACATTCACATTTCAACACAACAAGGCATTTCAAAACAACAACACATATCAACACAGTGAGATATAAATCTCTCAGGCACGGTTTCTGCAGATCGAAGCTAAGTAAGTCCGAAGACTTACCTGGATACGCTCACTGAGCAACTAAGCTATAGTTAGTCTACCGTCTTCAACACCACCTGTCGAGAATATCATATTCCTCGTATTAAACTTCTTGCTTCAAACATCAATTAAATTCATTCCTTTGAATTTAATTAGCTTATAACGTTTTCTAGATTCCTAATTTAATTAATTAATCTTTAATTAATTAATTAAATTTCACCAGAATAACGTTTTGCCCGCAGGCAGTTTCTCAACCCAACTGTCATCAGATCTCATCAAACAAATAGCCCATAATCACCAGAATATTGTAACGAGCATAATGGAATTTCCAATTATCCATTTTGACAAGCCTAAGGTCAATTTAGGCCAAATCGCAATACTGAAAACGAATAAATTCATAACTTATTCGTTACTAACCCGATTGACGATCCGAAAGAAGATTCGGAATCACAACGACGCAGGCTACGCTCTGACACCATCAGATTCACCGGAATCTGAGCGACGGGACCGGACATATAAGGGGGATGCTCGACCTGGCCATAACTTCAACGGAAACGCAGAAACTCGGTACCAAAATGAAGAGGACGAAGAGAGGAATCCGAAAACTCAAACGGAATTGAAATCGGATTACAAACGAAGAGTAGATCTGAATTTGAAGGTTGAGAGAAATCAGAGCTTTTACGAGGAAACGTGAAAGGAAATGAATTAATAAATGAATTTCCGCTATTTATAGCGAAGACGATAATTATCCTTTAGCAAAGTCGATAATTATCCGTTTATCGATCCGAAGTCGGTTTGAGCCCCTTCTCCAAACTTCTCGAAATTGGAATAATAAATCTGACATTTTGTGTGGATAATTATTCCGCAACTTTCTCGGAAAACGCGTATTCCTAAGCCGTCTTTCTTAGCCGCTAAGAAACGAAATAGTGACTCTTTTGGCCATTTTGCCTTTCCATGTTATTTCATATCTAGAACATATCCGATGTCCTGATCATTTCTCTCAACTGCAATTTTACTAATTGAAGCTCCCAAATGCTCCAAATAATACCAGAGGGTAAAAATTATTTCCCGGAGGAAAAAGTGAAAATTTCCCCATAAGTCCAAATTTACACCAAAATCATAATGGTGGAATTTATACTCGTCATCTACACACTATTTGCGATTTATGGTCAATTAATATCGATGATTAACTTAATCACCCTTAAACATCCTTTATTAGGATTCGAAAATCCTAGCTTTTACATAGAGAACCTCCCAGTCTCCTGGCAGAGCTGGGCAGTGATGTCACGGCCCGTTATACATACACTTGGGCCTTAACCCATAATAACAACGGTCGTCCTAACAAGTTGTTATCATTATTATCACACACATTGCACACACACCACCATTATCACCCAACTAATATCCAGAAACTGGCTAAGTAAGTCGCAAGGACTTACCTGAATCAAATCTCAAATCCCATTATCTCGACTCGGTCTATTGTAACCACAGAAACTCAAACGCCTGTTAAACAAGGCAAGTGGATCAATAATGTATCTTATTTTTTTTAGAAGTCTCCAACTTCTAAGATATTCAATTGATTATATAAGGAAATTACCAAAATACCCTTACAAGGGTAAATGACCATTTTACCCCTGGTCCCAGAACTCTAAAAAATCTAAACCAAAGTTCCGAACTATTCTTTGGAACTCAAAACCATACTTTAACTCTCAAAAGGAAGTTTGCTAAAGATTTAGAAGAGTTAACTACCTTCTTTACTTTCATCAAAAGTCGCTAAGGTCCGACTTTAACTTAAGATACGAGGCTCGAATAAACATATAAAAATTCCAAGAAAAATATCAAGGTCTTTTATGTTATGCATTCTAATCACTAGAAGAAACAAAACTCAAAAAGGATCAATAACTAATTCTAAATAGAAATCCCAAGTTGGCTCCTCAACACGTACAAATTCCTCCATACTTAGCCAAAAATCTGCATAATACCAAACTGTACAACTAGCCTACTTTGGAACCCTATAACTTCCAATCCGACCGTTGAAATGTTCCCAAATTTTAACACATTAAACTACATATATCCAACTACAACATCTTAAAAATTCAACGGTGGACGATCAATCTCAATTACTAAAACAAGGTCCTAAACTTAGCAGGTCCAGGCTGGAAAAAAAAATGTAGGAGGTTTCAACTTTGATCCTCCATGTCAAAACATGTTGCTATTATGGCTACCAGAGGTCTCTAGTTGGAGTCCGACTAAACATAAAAATTCGGCATAAACTCTTATATCAACATCCTACGTTCAATTCCTAGTGAGGTCACTAACATGTATACATACATAACTTCATCTTCCTTCCAAATATACATGATGAACATAGGGGATTCCGATCACATACCGGACTACAGCAAGGAGGGGAGTAAGGTTGCTACTGGTGTCGATCAGCACCACCGGACCCCAAGATCGATATGCTCGGCACAGAAGAACAACAATAACGCCGACAGTGGTTTGGAGGCTCAAATTCAGTGCTGCAATGATGGGAAGGCTCGCTCGTCTCGTGGCTCGTCCGATGCTCGTGTGTAGAATGAAGAGGAGGGACTTTTAGGCTATTTGCGTCTGTGTGCCCAGGCGACAAGGACGCCGGCTGCTGCTTCCTTGTGTGTGCAGAAGGGAAGGTTCCGGTCCGTTGTCCCCGTCCGGAAGGATCTGTGTGCAACCCGGAAGGTGGGCTTCATGATTAATAAATGGGAGGGAAAACAGTGCAGGCATGGCGGCAATTGGTCCGGCGTCGGGTACTGTCGTCGAGTGGACTGTGTTGCTTGGCTCAATGTCGACTGAGGAATCAAGATGGTGGTCGGATCGATCGGTTGTGATGCTGAGGACCCAGGGACGAGATTGTGTATGGGAGGATGGATAAGAGAGAAGATCTGCGTGTGGCAATGTGAAAAATGCAGAAGAGGCACGCAGATTCGGTGCACCATTAAAGGGGAAGATTCGACTGATCGCGTAAATGCAGGATAGGAAGGAGTGCTGCTACACTTACCTTACGCAGTCCAAGGCTGAGGAGGCGGATGTGTCTTTCCCAACATGCTAGGGTACGGCCAGCTTCACCGTAAAATAAAGTCTAGCTGGCATGTATAAGGTCAAAAAGGATGGGTTATGTCATGGGCTGAAGAAAAAAAAAGGTTGAAGGCTTTGTCATTATTTAGTTTTGGGCTTGTCAAGGATTTGTCTAGATGGGCATCTACTTCTACTCTTGCAAGGTGAAAATACAATGGTGGTAGCTATATTTTATGTGCGTAGACATATCACACAAGATAATAAACTTGTAAGAGTTCATGGTATAGGTTATCACGTAAAAAGTTTAAATTGGTCGGCGTCCGGTTTGACTCGGAATTAAACGGAAATAAATTTATATTTATTAATTTATATATATATATATATATATATATATATATATTATTTTTTTTCCGGTTATTACACACGTACTCATTAGATGGGGACGGGGGAGTCTTCCATACGTCATGCATGTTATGTATCTTTATATATGTTTGTAAGGCTGTCACATGTGTACTTTCATACCAGTAAAAATATTATATTTTGGAAATTGTTTTTATTTACATTTGTGCCTTGTTGTAAGATCTTAGTGAAGTTGTTGTTAAACCAAGGTCGGGACCCATTGTGAGGTCCTAACCAGTAGCTCCCTGAGTTCTCAGAAATTGGGGTGTTACAAGAAGGTCGTACAAGGATTTGCGTGGCCGACAGACCGTGTATGTACCAGGCAAAGCAAACCTCGGAGGAGGAGACATATAAACCTCTTCATGGAGATCTCCATGAAGAAAGACATTGTGGACATCCATTTGGTGAAGTGTCCACTTCTTGATGGATGTAACTGCTAAGAACAACTTGCAAGAAACAAGCTTAGCAACTAAAGAGAAAGTATCAGAGTAATCTATACCTTCTATTTGACAATTTCTAAGAGCAACTAATCGGGCTTTAAAGCGCTCAATAGAGCCTTCGAACTTGTGCTTAATACGAAATACCCACTTACAACCAATGGATGTTTTTTTTTACGGAAGATCAATGATGTCCCACTTGTGATTTCTCGTAAGAGCATCAAGCTCCTCTTGCATAGCCATGCGTCATCTAGGATCAGAGAGTGCCTCACGAACAAAATTGGTTCTGTAGAAGACTAGACTACATGAACATACTTAGGATGACCACAAGAAACATTAGAATAGCAAACAAAATTAGAAATGGGATAGAGAATACATGGGGACGAGAGTGGTGAAGGAGAGGGGTGATCAAGTCTAGGAATTGCGTCGCAGTGATTCTTTCAGAAGAAGAGGGAGTTAATGTTGTCGAGAGTTTCGACGAAGGGGAGGAGAAGAGGGGGGTTGAATAGAAGCAGCGAAAGAGGAAGACGGGGAGAGAGAAGAAGATGAGGGATCGAGAGGGGTAGGAGATGTAGACGGGAAGGTTGGAGAAAATGGAGAGATTGCCGGCGGAAGTTGTATTAGTGGTTAATGCAATAGGATCAGAAGAAGAAGAGGGATAAGAAGAATCGTGTGAAGAAGATTCAGTATACGTGATTGTAGGGATGTGGAAAGGAATAGGAGAGGGAGTTGGAAACGTGGATGAAGAATCTAAAAAATCAGAAGAATTAGGGTTAGAAGAGTTTGTAGATAGAGAAGGAAAGGATGAGAGAGAATCAATGGAGGGTTATGATGATAGAGCCGGAATGGATGGTTGTGATGTAGGATTAATTGGGGATACATTTTCTATATCATCTAAAAACGTAAAGGAAGAAATTTGAGTATTGATATCTAAATTTGAAGGTAAATCGGATATATTTTGATAAGGAAATAAATTTTCATAAAAAACAACATCACGAGAAATAAATAAATTTTTAGTTAAGAGATTATAAACTTTCCATCCTTTTGAGTAATAGGATAACCAAGGAATACACATTTTCTGCTTTTTGGTGAAAATTTATTTGAAGGTTTTGGATAATAGAAGCATAACATAAACAACTAAATGTGCGTAGAGAAGAGTAATTTGGTGGTTTATTAAATAAATGATGTAAAGGAGTTTTGCCTTTTAATAAATTTGACGGAGTGCGATTAATGAGAAAACAAGCTGTTAATTTAGATTCATCCCAAAAATGAATAGGCAAATGTTCTTGAAAAAGAAGAGTTCTAGCCACGTTTAAAATATGAAAACTCCACCTTGATAAAAATGGTTTACAGGTGTTGATGATTGAAGACTTCACACAAATGTAGTATTTGGATATACTAACAATGTATTGATTATATTCTCTAGATATTTGGTTGGTTTGAATTTAGTGCAGGTTTTATCAAAATGTCAAGGGCCTTGATATGGATTTCAAGGACCTTGAGATATAAATCAAGGACAAAGGAAGACATCGTTTACAAAGGGACGAATTCAAGGGTCTTGAAGATTAGTTGCACAAAATAAGAATTCAAATGAGTTGAAGATTTTCCAGGAAGATTTTCTAACAAGAAGATTTTATCAACTGAAGATCTTATCAACCAAAGATTTCATCAACCGAAGAAAGATCTCAACCGAAGATTAAAGAATCTTTTCAGAAGATTTTCTAAAACAAAAGCGGCAAAAAATCCTCTCTCTCGATTCAACAGAAGACGAGAAGATTAAGGAGCTAAGGACTCGACGTGTTCTCAGGAACTGAAGATCTGCAACGTCTACCTTATCTCTAAACAAGAAACGATCTTCATGGAGAAGAAGATTCATCTTCAAACGGTCATCTCTACAATGGCTAGAAGAGCTCTCCATAGAAGAGTATATATGAAGATGATGGTCGAAGAAGAAAAAGACACAAGCTTACACAGGAAATATCTTTACATCTTCAAGCAACCTGATCATCTTCATTCGTTGTTTTTCTTTCTCTCATTCACGCAAAAGCTTAATCCCCTTAGAGAGAGAAAACACTAAAGCTCCATTGGAAGATCTAAATAGTGTAATACTAGAGTGTGTGTTACTCTGCGAAGTAACTAGGTTGTTATAGCTAGGTTAAGAGTTGGAGCTAGATCATAGCATTGGCTACAGTGAGAGAAGAAGGGGATTTCTTCTACTTTGTATGTAGGACTTTTTGAAGCTGATAATAGATAGTTAGATCCTAAGGCCATACCCTGGGGCGGAGAGTAGGCTATTTAGAGCCGAACTTTGTAAACATATCCTCGTGTCGATCTTTTAAATTCCGCACCATATATACTTTACTGTGACTAACTTTGTTTTGTAGAAGCAAGAAGTCAAGGCCCTTGAAACTTGTTTCAAAAGCCCTTGAAATCAAAGTTACACGAAGAAGCACAAATCGACATCAAGACCCTTGAAATGAGTTTCAAGGCTTTGAGATTTGGTTTGCAAAAAGTTCTCATACTCTATTCAACCTCCCTTCTAGAGTATCTTTTAACTTATTTATTTCACCTACCGGTTCTTCAAAATATGTCTATGTTTTCGTTCGACACGGTCATTTTGTTGCGGTGTAGCAACACATGAAGTTTAAAATAAAATTTAGAATTTTGAAAATAAGGTTTTAGTGTAATAAATTATGTACCGTTGTCGCCACAAAGACTTTTGACTTGTTTTGAAAATTGAGTTTGTACCATAGTACAAAACTGTGGAATTAATTTGCGGACTTTAGATTTATGTTTCATTAAATAAACCCAAGTTGATCGTGAGTAAGCATCCACAATAGTTAGGAAATAAGATGCAGCACATGAGGATGGAATCCTGTAAGGACCCCATATACACAATGTATAAGATCAAAAATACGACAAGCAAGAGATTGACTAAACGGAAAAACAAAACGAGTTTGAATAGCCATGTGACATGTATCACATGGTTTTGTTTATAAAAGATTAATGCTAGTAAACGAAACATCCGAAAAATGTTTAAGAATATTAAAAGATGGATGTCCGAGGCGATTATGTCATAAAAGGGCAGGATCAATAATAGTAGAAACAACCGTGGATTATGGATGAGCCCATCAGAGCCAATAAACGCCATCTCGAGTATCACCCTATCCAATCAACGTCCTCCTAGTGTGGTCCTGAAGTATACACAATTTTTTTAGTAAATATGATACTACAAGAAAAATCACTAGGAAAGAATTGAATAGAAATTAAATTACAATGTAAGTCGGGAACATAAAGGACATTGTTAAGAATTAAATTTGATAAAAGTTGGACATATCCCGCTTGATTTGCAATGGAGATAGATCCATTTGATAATTTGATATGGCAAAGAGAAACCGAATGAATATGAGATAAAAAAAATCATTGGATCCGTCATATGGAACGAGATTGTACTATCGAGAATCCAAGGGGAAGAGATTTCACGTGCACTCGTTTCAGCAAAAGAAGTGTTGGGATATGCTTGGAACATCTTATATATAGACGTCCATTGACCATTAGAGATGGTTGGACCTAGCGCATGACGATCGGAATCTGAGACAAGAGACGGAGAAGTTGAGGCAGTGTGAGCAATAATGGCGTTTGAGACCGGTTGACCACACCATATGCACCAGTCCCTTGTCTGAGGTTTGAAGTAGTGTCGCGTCCTCGTCCAACCGGAATTTGAACGGTGTTGTCGATAGGTGGTGCCCCGGTGACTCGATCACTAACACTACGACCATTGTTCCACCAATCGGGGTACCCGACAATTTTGAAACACGTCGAAATGTCATGTCTAGGACGATCACAACGATCATAATGAGTGCGCATCATATTTGTTTTTTGTCGAGAGTGAGATCCACGGTAAGCAGCGAGAGCAAATGAATCGGATATGGGAATTTTTTCTTGAGAGATCAGTTTAACTTGTTCTTGTTGAATAGTTAAGGAGTATACCTTGTTCAATGAAGGCAACAGATCTCGAGTGGTGATGGTAGATCGTAGAGTTGCGAACGAGTCATCATCAAGACCGATTAATTGATGAACTCGCTCATTATTCTTGTTGGTAAGGGCGTGTCCACAAGAGCAGACACACGTGCAAGATTGTCCAGACAATTGAGAGTCGAGGTCTTCCCAGATCTTCTGCAGACGTCCAAAATACACCATAACAGAATCTCCATTCTCAGTGCAACGAGCCAGGGATACGCGAAGATGAAGGAGGCGGGGACCATTACCAACGGCAAACCGTTGTTTGATGTCATCCCATACTTCTTTGATAGTAGATCTGCGAGGAACAAAAGAACGAAGAGTAGGCTCAATAGCATTAAAAATCCAACTTACCAGCAGAGAGTTTACACTCCAATATTTTAGTTCAGATGAAAAAGCAGCTGGCTTCTTGACAGATCCGTCTAAGAAGCCTTCTTTGCGTTTGGTAGAAAACGCAGTCATCAATGCAGTCTTCCATTCCGAGAAGTTATCATCCCCTTTGAGCAGTAGGTTAAAAAATATTTTGGTCAGGGTTGTTTGAGGGATGAAGGTAGAAATCGAAAGTTGGAGATAGAGCATCAGTAGAAGAGATAATTCAGACAGTGAAGATAGGGGCCCAAATAGAGGTTGAAGAAAAAAATTTGAATTTTAGGGTCGTGAAAATTTCTACTCTTGATACCATGTAGAATTAGATAGGCTTTGGAATGTAAAGTGTGTCTTATTATGAAGGAAAGGTACAATATATATACATATAGAGAGCAACAGATTGACTAAATTAGAGGAGAGTATAATGCTGAATATAACTAATATAAGGAAGTAGTATACAGAAGAATATATTATTTCCTATAGTATTCCCAAATAGCAGTACTTTTATTGTCGATATATCTTATTGCTCCGCTTAATGGAGACAAAGAAAATAATCTCAAATCGATTATAAAAAAATTCCTAACTTGGTATATAAGCTAATAAAAGTACTTTTATTGTCGATTAGTTTTAAGTTTAAAATCTACCAAAAATTAGGTAGTAGACTTATACCTTATTTATTTCATAGACTTAAACTAACTGAATTTAAGACATATCTTCCCATGTTAAATGACAGTTAACAACAACCAAATGATTAACATTAATCAGCATATAAAAATAGCTTTCCCTTTTATTAGAAGACAACTTATAACCTCATGATTACGGACATTATCACTCAATTATAATGTTTTTGTTCCTCTTACTATAATATATAGGAAAGCATAAAATTGTTTTTTCTAAAGCCATAATCTTCTTCTTCTTCCTGGTGCTTCATCTCAGCCTGTCTTATTCTCATCCTGAGAATCTTCAAGTTTCTCCATTTCATCTTGCTGGAACTTCTCAAAGCTGTCATCCTTTGCAATCAGCAATTCTTGTATTTCTGTTATCCTCTCTTTCAAGAAGCTGTCTTGAAAATCCATCTACAAAATTACACACATCTTTTATTCTTTATCTTATGAATAACATTTAAAAAATAAAAAAATGATACATTGAGCGCAGGCGCCGGGATGCGTAGGCGTCAATGCGATACGTTTAGCATGAACCGTGTGGTACGAATAGCAATCTCGACAAAAAGTTTAAGATTTTACCTCTTCTTGGTGCTGCTGATGATGCATCTTTGACCTCTCCTTCAAGATACGATTCTGATCCATTGCCTCCCTAAGCTTATCACTCAGAAAAGTGACTGAATCCTTCAAAGCATTCAAAAGCCTTTCAGTTTTAACAGCCTTATTCTTGAAGTAAAACATATGTGTATGTTCCTCCTTCATTTTCACCATTTCAGAAACCACCATCTCATGGTGAGACTTCATTTCATACTTAATCCTCTGACTCTCTGCTTGACCATTGAAGTGTAGATTGAATGATTCCAAATCATCTCCCGTCGCCAAGAATCCGAACAGCTGACGCTTCCCTCCATAGCTGAACATGTTCTGCTTTTTCGCGAATGCTTCTCTACCGAAACCTTGACAGAGAAAATGCTTATGGAGTCTTACCGCCTCCATGTATCCGAGACAAGAGCTCTCGAACTTCATCACCGCAAACCCGCGGTGCCCTTGTGGCCCGTACGCGTGCTTCGCCTTTTGTGGATTGTAGGAGATGAATAGCTGTAGAAGCTCGTCGTTGCTCATGCCCTTCCACTGAGTAAAATACCACCCAGTTAAAAATCAATTGACAATAGGAGGAGTAATAATAATAGAAGACGAATTTACCAGGTTGTCGTCGCCAATATCATGTCCCGTATTCATGATCATGACGATTGGAGGCCATAGAATTTCATGATCTTGGTTTTCATTCTTTAGGCCCTCCCATTTGCCCCAAACTTCATCACCAGCAGAGGTTCCTCTCATGCGCAACTCATCTTTCAACGTTTGCGCAAAGACTCGATGTAGTTCAGCTCTTCTAGAAGTTTTTGTGCAAGCATGGTTGACGAGAGGCAGAAGTCCCTTATACCAATCAACTGAACCTGGACCGCCTTTACAAGCGGGACAATGCCAATTTCTACCGGCTTCATTTATCTCGTCCACACTTAACTTGCTTAGAGTCTCGAAAAAGCTCTTCAACAACTTATGGCTTTTCAAGGACTCGTGGCTCTTCGGGTTTTCGTCCAAGTCC
This sequence comes from Fagopyrum esculentum, assembly GCA_033239045.1. Classification (NCBI taxonomy): domain Eukaryota; kingdom Viridiplantae; phylum Streptophyta; class Magnoliopsida; order Caryophyllales; family Polygonaceae; genus Fagopyrum; species Fagopyrum esculentum. The sequence continues at coordinate 22,108,588 of BSUD01000004.1, read as the reverse complement.
TCGTCACTGTTAAAGTCTTCATCCGAATCATCAAACGAATCATCGTCATCTTCTTCTTCTTTCATTACCGGAATCTCAGGTGTCTCAGCCTTTGGCTCAGGGACACGAGCTTTAGGAGCCCATTGGCGTATACCAATCTGAGGTGTTGCCATAAAGTGTGGTCTTCCTCCTCTAGCAGGACCGGGACGCCAATTGTCCCTGTTGTTTCTGGGGATCATCCCATACGCGCCAGCACCCCACTGCCTACCACGACCGCCACCACCACCACCACCACCACCGCCACGACTGCTTCCTCCTCGGTTCCTGTTCCTCCTTGATACCTCTTCCCAATCTCCATCTTGTCCAGGGTTGATGCTCATCTTCCTTCAACCTGGAAGAAGATCATTTTATACAAACCAAAGTATATAATTTACTCAAAATACCCGACTCAAGACAATCGGGTGATGGGTCCTTCATTCGAAATATCTAGAAGTTTTATTGTTTAATCTTAAAATCATTAAACTACTCCTATCTTAATTTTTTTTTATTACAAACAGAAATATATACAAGTTTTATTATTGTTTAGAGATGTAATAACGTATTATATAAAAGTTTTAAAATATATTTATTATTATTATTTTAAAATATATTTATTAATATTATTATTTTTAAAACATAAATTTTGGACTACATGTATAAAATACATTAAAAACGTTAACAATATTAATAATTCAGAATCATCCGTGGATGAACCCGATTCACCCATGATCCTAAAAAAATAGATATTTAGATAGATATATCCAATTAGGTTAATGAGCGACGGAATGGTTCCTCCATCGTGTGACGGCGGCTACCCAATTTGTCAAATCTCAAGTTAACCATCAAAATTTCTTTTATAAAAACAACAATGAACGTGGATCAACAAGTTACATGCATCTATGCTTAAATGGAATGACGAGAGGACAACAATTACAATAAGAAACTTTCTTATGTGAAACAAGTGGATCTTCGAGCAAGAGATGGTAAACGTACATAGGGAGTAGAAAAGCATGACGACTAGGATTAGATTTTATAAGATAACACAAAAGGCAAGCTAAAGTCCCCAAAAGAAAGATTATGACTAAATTTTTTAACACAAGAAGCAAATAAATCTCCGAAAACCGCAAAGAAATCAAACAACATGCAGCGAGTAACGCAAACACAAGCAAGAGATTGCGATTACCTCTTGAAGACGGTTGTAGGAACAACAACGAGAGACGGAGTGCTAGACTTGAGTCTACCGAAGAGAGAAAATTATGGCTATGAAGAAGGGAATGTGACTTTGGAGGAGGAAGCAAGTATTGCAACCTCACTATTTATTTGATGTTTGAAAATGGAAGGAATCGGACGCCAATTTTTATTAAATCTAGTTAACTAGTTTTTTCATTAAAAAATTATAAACGAATTTGGAAATTTTATCATCAAAGAAAAATGGGTAGCGATAATGTTAATGACACGTCTAATACATGATACACTCTCTTTTTTGAGAAGCCAAACAATTAAGTTATGATATTGTAGACAAATTTTATGGGTATAGATGTATCTAATATTTGAAATCTTGGATTGAGTGATTCAATGCACTTATTACATCGAAGTATTCCGTGTATCACAGCTGGAGACGCGCCTTTTGATTAACTCTTGTTCCCGCCCAAAATTTAAAATTGTTTTTATTTTGAGTAATGTCACAATATTCACTAGGCATGTGTAACTGATCCGACCCGAACCGGGTTATTCGGGTCCGGAGGAACAAATTTTGGTTTGACATTGGTCAGGCTAACCCCTTATCTTAGTTTTTTTGGATGATTTTAGTAAGTATTTACTTTTTTTTATATTGGGTACAAAGTCCGCACTTTTGTAAATGAGGAATATATTAAATAACCCTAGAAAAAAAAAATGACATAATCAATTTTACATACTCAAGTTCACATACCCAACTTTTATCCAACTTTTACATACCCAATCTTACATACCCAACATCACTAACATATCCAACTTTGATTACCTGAATCGTTTACCCAATTTCAATACCCAAGTTAAGGGCAATCTTGTAAATAGAAATATGTAATTATCCGATGTTACTGCACATGAATCAAGTGAACCCTAAATTCAATTTCATCAATGCAACATTTTCACTCACAAAACAACTACACTAGCAAGAGTATCGAACACCATATATCAAGGGTCTTCACATCTTATTAGGGCAATTAAATTCATTTCAATGTCATAACTTATAACTCTTGATGGTTAAATCTCTTAGTGTTGGATTTATAATTAGTTTCCTATTGCATCAGATGATGTTACAACCGATCGGTCGGTTACACCTTTCGGTGTCAGAACTCATGACAACATCAATTACCTCTCTCCCTATCTGAACTTATGACAACAACTTATGTTATTCTAATTTTGAGTTCAAAGGCAAGAATGCTTATCTAGTTAACTAGTTTTTTTTCGTAAGTTAATGATAAAAGTAAATTATAAATGAATTTGGAAATTTTTATCATCAAAGGAAAATGGGTAGCGATAATGTCAATGACATGTCGAATACATGATAAACTCTTTTTTTGAAAAACCGAATAATTAAGTTATGATATTGCATACTCTCGTATTTGGATTGAGTAATTCAATGCACTTATTACATAGAAGTATTATGTGTATTTAAATTTTGAAATTCTTTTATTTTGATTAATGTCATAATATTCACTAGGGGTATGTCACCGGTCCGACCCAAACCGGGTTAACCGGGTCCGGAGGACCGGAAGTTCAGTCTGACACAGCCCAGGCTAACCCCTTATCTTATGGTTTTTGGTAGGTATGCACTTTTTTTATAGTGCGTACAAAGTAGGCACTTTTGTAAATGAGTGATGTATTTTAATAATCCTAGGAAATAGGAAAATGGCATACCCAAATTTCATAGACCCAACTTTCACATACCCAACTTTAGGGGCGGTCCTTGGGAAGGGGGGCAGGGTGGGGCAGCCGCCCCACCCACCAAAAAAAAAAAAATTTGAAAAAGAAAGTCGTTTTAAAATAGGTTGTGGCTTTTCGTTTATAAAAAAATTTTCTACGATTTATTAATTTTTTAAATTTCATTATTCTTGTGTTATATTTAAATGTTGTTTTGGATCTTTCGCCGAAGTAAACGAAACTTCAAAAGAAATTTCCGTTTTAGGCTCGGAGTGAAATAATTCACCAAAATGCACGAGATTTGTTGTTTGAAGTAGAAGTGCGGTCTTAGACCGCACTATGATTTGTAAAACGCGTTGTCGAGGACATCGTTTTAATATCTGAAATAAAGATAATAAAAAAACAAATAGAGGTGCGGTCCTAGACCGCGGCTATAGTATAACGTTTTTGAAAGAAAAAAAACTAAAGAGGCGCGGTTATAGACGCGCCTATAGGGCAGCTATTTTTTTTAAAAAAAAAATTATAGGCGCGGTCGTAGACCGCGCCTTTAAGTGTAATGTTTTTTTAGTTTTTTTTTTTGTATTTTTGTTTATTGTAAGTAGATGACATATTGACTTTGTTTTTATCGCTATTTTATTTTCATAGATATATTTATCGAAATAAATTTTCG
>BSUD01000004.1:22077604-22104777 GCA_033239045.1 Fagopyrum esculentum | reverse complement strand
GCCCCCCCCCCCCCCCACCCCCTAAAATCCTGTGGCCGCCACTGCCCAACTTTAACATAACCAAGTTCACGTACCCAACTTCACATACTAGACCTTCATGTACCCAACTTCACATATCAAACTTTCATATACCCAACTTTCAAATACCCAACTTCACACACTGAACTTTCACATATCAAACTTCACATACCCAACTTAACCTTTTTTACTTACCCGGTTTTACTTACCCGATCTTACATACCCAACTTTACAGACCCAATTTTTATCAACGTTAGATATATTCATGCAAATAAATATTTCGAATATGTAGAATACAATAATGTCGGATCGATCACATAATTTCTCCCCCTTTGTCTTTCAACAAGGGAGAAAATTAATTAAAGTACGGGAGTTAAATATTAGAGACCCAAAATGTATCAAAACAAGGTTTTAAAATCAACCCACAAACGTGTTGAAATTTAAAAAAAAGAAAAGTTAAAGTGCATGTCAAGGCCTTGACATCCAATTTCAAGGCTTTGAAATCTATTTCTGGCTTTCCTCGTAAAACTTCTTCCTCCACCTAGAGGGCTTTATCTTCGCTTCAATCTCTGGCCTCTGCCTCTAGGCGCCGTTTCCTTTCTACATTACGGTACTCCTTGACAACTGCATACTCTTCGGTTGTCAAAATGGTTGGCTCGACATGAGTAGGGTGAAGGATAGGTTTGTTTTGTACACTGCTTGACAATTCAGTAGAACATTTGCAGCCTTCTCTTGTGTATGTTGAGCTGCATATTTAATTAAGGGCATGATTTTTCTAGTGGCAATGAAAGTGAGGGCATTCAAGAGAAACATTTGATTTATCGTGGAATGCATCACTGATAAAACCTCATGACTTGCATCTATCTTACTGAGCATGTCCAACTAAAAGTCATTCATTTCCCTGTTCAGAGTGTCCAGTTCCAACTCTAATCCATCCAACCTTGTCTTTGACATTGAAGGAGCTTTGGATGAAGATGTCACAGCTAAAACCTTCCCTTTTAATTTCCATTCTCCCACAAGAGTTTTCTCAATCCCTGGACGTTCAAGAAAGTGTTCATCAATTTTTCCAATCGACACCTGTTGATCCTCAGTAGAGATATCGATGGAAAAATGAGAAAAGATTTTGGGGAGCAGATTTCCATAAGGTAAAGAATGACTCTAGTGGAGTTAATGGTGTGCACCATGTGGTTTAAGATAAGGTTGGGCAGGTCAACATCTAGTCCAGAGATAATTTGATAGATCAACTCTAGTGTTTGATCCGTCAACAGTTCTCTCAAATTAGCTCGGGGAATCACACATCTAACCAGCTGAGTAAAAATAATTTTGACTTCTAAGGGAGGTGTGAATAAGCTGTCGAGAGGAGGAGTTGGGAATCAAAAAATGTTCCTTTGCCAACCTAATACTTTCAAACGAGACATGTGGTTGATGGAGGTGGTTATAGAAAGCCCTAAAATCTGATATATAACAGTTGGTGTGAGAATAATGGGCGTACCTTTTACCAATGTTTCGAGGGTTAGGGTTCCCCTATCCCTTTGGCTATAATATTCACATAGAACAACCTAGTGAGTCTCGTGAGGCGACATCTCCAGGGTTAAGGACCTTCTAGAACGAGCAACCTTCCAGCAAAGAAATGCATGATAGCTAAAGAGTTTTCAAGAACTCCAGATTGACGGAATCACACATGCATAGAGGTCGATTATGAAACCCGTCTAACCATGTCCCTATATCTTTGAAATTCCGATATTAGTTTGTTGGTAACCTAGTGTTAGTTGAGATCTCAATATCGTCCTGATTGGATGGCTTTGTTGATGTTGAGGAGATGTGAGCCATTGTTTCTTTGTGAGTTGAAGTAAGACGATTTGATGATTTATTGGGAGCCATGGATGAGCGTTTGTATGAGAGAGAGTTTTGTAATTGAAAGAGTAAAGCACAATAGGGTTTCTGTAAAGTTTTTGAATGAAGGAAAGAAGAGATAAGTTGGAAAGGTGGATTGCTTTTAAAAGGGCATGTCAAATCAATTTAAAACATATCAAAATCTTGATAGAATCAAGGTCTTGATAACCGAATTTTGATTTGCATGCTTCCCTAATAAATCACAACCATTATTCAAAACAAAGATTTGAATTTTGAAAATAAAATCTTGGTGAAAATTTTTGAAATCATTTTAAAAATACTTCTTTAAAATGATTTAATGATCAATCATCTAGAAAGATGAAAATCATAAATCTGATCCGTGTTTATCACTTTTGTCCTTGAAATCCGTCTTAAGACCTTGTATTGTATTTCATGGACTTGAAATGGAAAAGTGGACTGCATTATAAGGAGAAAATAAAACGATTTACTCCCCTAAGATAATGTTTCCTTGTTCAACATACCAAGCTCTAATCTAATAAAATTCAATCGATCTTCAGGTATAGGCTTAGTGAATATGTCTTCAAGCTGCAAGTTAGTCGAATTAAAAGATATGGATACGCCATCTTTTTCAACATGATCACGTATGAAGTGATGTATTACGTCGATATGCTTTGTTCTTGAATGCAGCACAAGATTTTTACTTATCAAAATAGCACTAGTATTATCATATTTAATAGGTATATCTTTGAGATCAACCCAAGATCACGAAGTTGTTGAGCTATCCATAGAATTTGTGAACAACAGGCTCTCGCAGCTATGTATTTGGCTTCAGCTATAGATAGGGCGACAAAATTTTACTTCTTGGAGTGTCAACTGATTAGGGATGACCCTAAGAATTGGCAACATCCAAAAGTGCTCTTTCTATCGACCTTATAGTCTGCAAAGTTTGCATCTAAATAGCCAACGAGGTGAAACAAGTTTTGACGGGGATACCATAACCCTAAATCTTTAGTGCATTAAGATATCGAAATATCCTTTTCACAGCTATCAAGTGTGACTCTTTCGGATCAACTTGAAATCTAGCACACATGCATACACATTTTTGTCTTGATGTAATGAAAGAGTAGAACTCATTGGAGTTTTTGAAACCTAGGACTGATCCATTTTATATTTCTTGAGCAAATCCTTGGTATACTTGCTTTGGTTAAGAAAGATTCTTTTCTTAGCTTGAGTAACTTGAAGACCAAGAAAGAAATTCAACTCTTCCATCAAGCTTATTTCGAATTCTCTACACATAATATCTGAAAATTCTTTGCATAGAAAATCGTTAGTAGCACCAAATAATATAACATCAACATAGATTTGTACTACTAATAGAACGTTGCCTCTAGTTTTGACAAACAAAGTTTTGTCAATCAAACCTCTTTTGAATTTATTTTTAAGGAGATACTTGGACAATCTTTCGTACCAAGCACGAAGAGCTTCTTAAGACCATAAAGAGCTTTGTTCAATTTAAAAATAAGATCCGAAAATTCATCATTTTCAAAACCACAAGCTTGAGCAACGTAGACTTCTTCTTCTAAGAAGCCATTAAGAAAAACACACTTAACATCCATTTGAAAAAGCTTTATATTCATGATGGGTGCAAATGCAAGTAGCATATATATGGCTTCTAACCTAGCAACCGGAGCGAAAGTCTCCTCATAATCAATGTCTTCTTCTTGGTTATAGCTTTGAGCTACAAGTCGTGCTTTGTTTCGAATGACTTTACCATGTTCATCCAACTTGTTTCGAAACACTCATTTTGTTTCTATGACGGATTGTTGCTTAGGTCTAGACGTGAGAGTCCAAACTTTGTTTCTCTCGAATTCATTCAGATCATTTTGCATAGCAATTATCCAATCTGGTTCTTGAAGTGTTTGAACGTAGTTTTTGGATTCTACAAGAGACACAAACACAGAAAAAAGACACAAGTTGTTTACCCTATATTGGGTTTGCACACCTGCTTTTGGATTGGAGATCACGTTCTCTTGTGGATGATATGAAAAATGTTGAAACTTTTTTCTCTTAAAGAGTGGAACGGATTTTGATGATTGAGGTTCAATTGCTCAATTTGATTCAGATATCGCTGGAGTTATGCCCTTGTTTCCGATGTCAAGGCTTTGAAGTTGGGTTTCAAGGCCTTGAAATTGACTTTTAACAGTGTTGTTGTTTGTCATTTCAAGGTCTTGAATGTGTTTCAAGGTCTTGAGGTTGTTCTCCTGTATCCTGAATTTGTTCTTGCATGTTCTTATCTTGAGCCTTAGGGTCTTCTTCTCCATCAGAATTTTGGTCTCCATGTCGATTCAGATTCAGATTTGTAAAGTTATCACTCAAAGTACCATCATTGCTTTCATCAAAAATAACATGAATACTTTCCTCGACAATTTTGGCATGCTTATTGTAAACCCGATAAGCTTTACTATTTGAAGCGTATCCTATAAAGATAGCTTCACCACTATGTAATCAAACTTTCCAAGGTTGTCTTTGCCATTATTATGAACAAAACACATATACATCCAAAGGGTTTAAAATAGGAAATATTAGGTTTTCGTCCTTTAAAGAGTTCGCAAGGAGTCTTATTTAGAATAGGGTGTATTAAGCATCTATTTAAGATTGTAATTATCCGTGTTAAAAGCTTCAGCCCGAAAACTTTTTGGCAAACTATCTTCAAGAAGCATAGTCCTAGACATGTCCTCCAAGGTGCGGTTCTTACGTTCCACAACCCCGTTTTGTTGAGGTGTCCTAGGAGTTGAAAAGTTGTGTGAAATCCCATATTTTGAAAAAAAAAATCAAATTTAAGTTGGTCAAATTCTCTACCATGATCACTTCGAATAGAAACGATAGGTAGGTTTTTCAAAGTTTGCATTTCCTTACAAAGTTTTGAAAACTCGTACAAAGCTTCAGATTTTTCCCGTAAGAATGAGATCCATGTAAAACGAGAAAAACCATCTACAATGACAAGGATGTATTATTTTCCCTTGGAAGATTTGAAATGCATAGGACCACATAAATCCATATGTAAAAGTTCAGTAGGTCTATAAGAACTTACAACCTTCTTTGGTTTGAATGAACCTCTTGTTTGTTTACCTTGTGTACAAGCCTTACATAGTTCATCAACCTTGAAGTTTAGGTTTGGTAAGCCACGTACCAAATCCTTTGAAATAAGTTTCTTCATTGTATGCATGCTTACGTGACCAAGTCGTTTATGCCAAAGTCTTGGATCGTCAATCAAGGCCTTGAGACACGTTAATCTTGTTCCTGAAACTTGATTAGTGCTCATCGAATATACATTGTTGCATCTAGGGAGCTGTAAGCACGACATCACCAGATAATTTATCTTGAACTTCACATTTTTCTGAATCAAAGATCACTTTGTTACATTTGTCACATATTTGAGAGATGCTAAGTAGATTATATCTTAATTTGTCAACAAGATAAACATCATCAATAAAGTTAGATGAGTTATAACCGATTTTACCAATGTTAATGATGTTACACTTCCCTTTATCACCAAGGGTAATGGTTTCAAATAAATGCTTCTTTAAATCTGAAAACAGTGAGCTTTTTCCACTCATATGTTTTGAGCAACCACTATCTAATATCCATTTATGCTCCTTAACCTTGGTGATATACGGCAAAACAACCAACTTCAACCTTTCCGGGTGGACCAAATGGCATATTTTGGTCCATACTCAAGTACAATCATGTTTGGTGGTCTAGTACCTTTAGGAACCCAAATTTGCTTAACTTGTTTCCTTAGACATAAAAGATAAGTGTTTCTAATAATGTAGAGATGATTTCTTCTATATGGGCAAGTTGATTTTACATGTCCCTTTTTACAACAATAGAAACTTGTGGGCATATGTGAACTTCCTTTAGGTTTAACAAAAGTGGTAGTCATTTTTCTTGGAAAGTTCATGTGATAGTTAATACCACTCTTGTTAAGCGAGGATTGTTGTTCACCCATCATCCTTTCAAGATTAGCTTTCGAACGACTTAATTGAATAAGTGCAGCCTTATGGTCTCTACACGTCACAGTTAGATCAAGCTTCTCTTTCTCTAGATTAATATAATCTTGATGTAGAGAAGAGTGATTGTCCTTAAGAATCGCATTTTCCGATTCTAAGGCCTTGATATTGTCATCAAGGTCTAACTTTTCAGTGTTAAGATTTTCAACTTCCAAAGACAATTCACTTACTCGTTTATCTTGTTTGATAAGCTTTTCTCTTAAGGCACTTATCCTAATTCTATGTTCCTTATCACATATGATAATATCTTTAAGGAAGTTTGTAAGTTCTAGATTAGATTGAGACATAAGGGTACTTACCACTACATCAACATAGAGGTTTGGGTCCTCTTCTTGATCGGCCATTAAACATAAGTTTGTTTGATCATTTTCTTCATCTGAGTCATTTATTGAATTTGAGTCACTCCATGATGCTACCATAGCCTTCTTCTTTCCATCATTCTTCCTAAAGTTGTTCCTCTTCTTTTGTTGACAATCCTTTACAAGATAATCGGCTTCACCACATTCAATACAAGTCAATACTTTAGTTTTTTTATTAGGGTTAGAAACCTTACCTTTGGGTCCTGATGATCGTGGATATTCTTTGTTTGCGAATTGCTTCTTCATTTGAAGAATTCTTGCAAGACCTCTTGAAATCAAGGCGAATAGATCTTCCTCCTTATCATCACTCTCTTCATCATCCGATGGAATGTTATCCTTCTTGGATCTTAAATCAAGGTTCTTTGCATTTGACGATGGCTCTCCATCTTCTTCACCAAGAATCATTTCATGGGTGATTAGCTTTCCAAGTAGGTCGTCGAGAGGTAATGTTGTGAGATTATGAGCTTCTTCAACAGCGGTCACTTTGGTCCCCACTTATCTTTAGGCAAGCTTCTCAATACTTTCCTTACTTTTTCTTCATTTGTGAAGACCTTTCCAAGTGAATCAAGATTGTTCACAATCTTAGTGAATCATGTGAACATCTCTTGACCGTCTCGTTTGAAGTCATCTTTAATAACTCATTTGCCTGAGGAAGATGCTTATTTTTGTCTCCTTCACTTAACTTGTTCCGTCATATGTAACTATTAGCTTGTCCCATAGTTGCTTTGCGCTCTTGCATGATGAGACACGATTGGATTCATTTGTATCCAATCTACAATAGAGCAAGTTCATGGCCTTGTAGTTCTTTGACACATTATCCAAGTCCGTTTGAGTGAAGTCAGCTTCCTTCTTTTTGACTTGGACTCCTTTAACCGTGGTGGTTGGGACTTTTGTACCAGTTTGAATAATACTCCATAGTTACATGCCTTTATCAATAATGAACATTTGCATTAGTCCTCTTCAATGGGAAAATTTGCAACCGCGGAAGAGGGGTGGTCGAGATGTGGATCTTTCTTGAGCGAATCCTCCATCACCTACAAAGTTCATGATTAGTCTCACTAATTGTTAAATCAATATACGTGAGTCTAGCTCTGATACCAATTGAAGAATCGAATAGGTGAGTAATAAGGATATAAATACTCTAGAAGGGGGGTTGAAAAGAGCTTGGGAACTTTTTGCAACATTGTATATCAAGGCTTTGAAACTAATCTCAAGGCCTTGAAGTCGATTTTTGCGCGTTGTGACAAAACTGTTTCTCAAGGCTTTGAAGTGGATCTCAAGGCCTTGACTTCGAAACCTGCAGAAAGCTGTTAGTCACAATAAAACGCGATAATAAGTGTGGAATGTAAAAGATCGACGCAACGATATGTTTACGAAGTTTGGCCCTAACAACCTACTCTCCGCCTAGGGTTTCCGACCCTAGGATTCTAACTATCTATTATATGCTTGTTAGGAGTCCTAGATACAACCTAGCAAAACTTCCCTTCTTCTCTCAATGTAGCCTCAATGCTACGATCTAGTCAACTCTATTCTAGCAATAATAGCATAGTTACTTCGCAGAGTAACACACTCGAGTATAACACTATATAGATATGTCAATGGAGCTCTTATATTTATCTCACTCTAATCGAGTCAACTAAAGTAAGCTCAGAGGAAGATAAACTTTTGCATCGATGAAGATGCTCTTGTATGATCGCTTGGACGACTTGGTTTCTTTCACATGTAAGATCTATCTTCATCTTCAATTGACATCTTTATTTATAGTCTTCTATGGAGATCTTTTAGCCGTTGTCCCATAGCCGTTGTAACGTCTTTATTTCTCCATAGAATTTGTTGCTTGGTTGAGCGAAATCTTCTCACGTTGTTTGAGAAGTAGCCGTTGCAAGATCTTCATCTTCAAATACTTAAAAGTCCTTGAAGATCTTCAAGCCCTAGATCTTCTCTTGTTCACTTGAAAGCCGTAGTAGATCTTCAAGAATCTTGACCGTGATTTTCTTTCAAGCCGTTGGAGATCTTCTCTTATCTTCAAACTCTTTTAACCGAGATCTTCTCTCCTAGATCTTTGCATCGGTTAGATCGTATCTTCTAATGCCTTCAGCCAAGATCTTTCAAGATTTTCTTGTTTGGTTAGTAGGCGTTTGAAGATCGTCTCTCTTGGTCGTTGTAGATGTTCGTGTGAGCTCTTCCCTTGTAATACTATCCAAGACCTAGACACTTTAACAAACAAACCAAGACACGCAATCTAAAAATATAATCGATATTTGTTAGTTTATAAAACCACATTTATATGTTAAGTCTTCCATCATTTAAATAAAACAATTCATATCAAAGGGGGAGTTATCACTTATCATATTAGAAGATAAAATCCTAGTAGATCTAGGGTTTCAGGCTATACCTTGACCTTGTAAATAAGATGTTTAAACCATTATGTTAGATATCTCTTCCTTTTGCAAATCAGCAGATTTCGCCGCTCATTTTCCCTTTGTTGTCGTTTGACCAGGACCCCCTTGGTCGCTCAACTGGATATGTTTTCGATCATTAATAAATCATTTGAGTTTGTGTAAAGTATGTCTAGCTAGTCCCCATATTTTGTAAAGTCTGGTGAGCTCAACTGCATGAATCTATGATATTGGATTGATTCTATGTGTTAGATGTATCTGTATGAGTTATGGTATCATTTGATTCTTCCTTTGTTATATGTTTTTCAAGGTGATGTTGGCTTAAGGTGACAATGTAGTTTTCATACCTCCATGTTGAGTTCGAAGTGAAGATAATGTGTCGTCTTGGGTACGTGGCAATCAATAGGTGACAACATTGATGTATGCCGAGCAACGTCCTGACAACGTGACTATCGAAAAAAGTTGTCTCCCGTATAATTTTGACTTACATTTAATATTATGGAATTGTCAATTGATATCTAAGTGCATGTTGTGGTAATCTGATTTATGGAATTGCTTTATCTATTGATAATTTATTCTTTGTGCTCTCCCTTCTATTTGATTTGGTTTCGTACCATTTAAGATCTAAGCTTTCTTATTTTTCTCCCTTATCTTCTTAAACGTTTATGAAGCAGTTGAGCATAACTTCTCAATGGGGTCGGTCTACCAGACTGAGGGTGTTTGCACTTTTTTCTTTGATTTCATCTCTGTTTATTTGTCAATTACTTTTTTGTTTAAAATCGCATTTTAACTCGATCGATCAGATCTTTCGTTAAGGGGCTACTTTGCAACCGTTATTTAAAAAAAATTTCTATTTTCCAATTTCACTCGATTTTTAAAAGGCGTCCATAATTTTATTTTGGTTTTCTTTGTTGGATTGGAAACAATTTTAAGTGTAGCTATCGTTAAAAACAATAATAAAGAGATATTTATTTATGTAAAAAATTCCTTAGAGCACTAACACTAGTGAAAAAAAAATCTCTCCTTACTCTCTCTCTTTATTTACCTCTCTTTCACATAATCTTTTTTTCCAAAATTTTTTTTTCATCCCACCAACAACAAATTTAAAAATTCTCTCACAACCCTCTCTCTTCTACTTTTGTACTCACCCATCACATTCTCTCTCCTATATTTTTCCAAATTTTAATTTACTAACCATTAAAATCTATAAAAAAAAAACTTAATTATTATTGTTTACTTTAGTTAAACTAATTAAATAATAATAATAATTAAATTAATACGATTATGAATTAGTGAAAATTTAATTAAATAACATGATTGTTGCGGAGGAGTGATTTTTTTGGAGTGGTTGTTGTGGAGAAAAACTTATTCTAACTTGCAATAAACGGAGAAATTGAGGATTATTGATAAAAGAATGATCGAATTTGTTGAAATTCACGGACTATTTATGAGGATTATTAGGATCCATTTTTTCAGAAATTGAACAAAATAAAACAATTTTTTTACGAATTTGAAGAGACAAATACAAAAAAAAATGAGAATTTTTAAAGTATGTCAATATATGTCAAAGTGGATGTATATATATAGAGGAGGAAGATGAACGTCGGTATAATTTTTATTTTTAAATCTTTTTTTTTTTAATAAAATTATAACCGTTGTAATTTAACGGTTATATTATAGCAAAAAAATAAAAATAAAATCCACATATAAAAAAAAACTAACGTTAATTTGGGAAGAAGTGGGCTCCATCCTACAACAAAACCTGCAAAAAGCAAGGTTAAAAAAAATTGAATTTTAGCATTTTTTTTTCTAACTTCTAAAATTTTTATAAAATATATCACCGTTGCATACATTTTTGCCCAAAAAAAAGGTTGCAGATGGGAAAAAAATTGTTGCCGGTAGTGGTCTTATGTTATAATGTAGCAATTGTTTCTTATGAAGTTATGGTAGTTTGTACCAATTGTTCAACTTTATTTGAAATTGTTTAAATATGTCAACTGTTCAAATATAATTGAAATTGTTCAACTATACGACTAATTGTTCAAATATATTTGAAATTGTTCAACTATGACAAAGAAATCTACAATAAGAAGATAACTATTTTTGAAAAAAAAATAATTAAAATGATTAAAATCTATTTTTACAAGATTTGATTTAAAAAACCTCTTTATTTGAATAATATGTTGAAAATTATTTTGGAGTTGACCCATTGGAGAAATGCATGATAATTTGGTGTTAAATTTGGTATGCTCTTCCTTGGAGCGGATTGCATCGTTGGGCCGAAAAGAGAAGTGAGGGAAGCTTTGGGCCCCCAAAAAATCTCCTTATCATCTTCTTTTGTTTGAGCAAGCAACAGCGCAACGCTGCCCAGACTGAACATGCTGAGCATCGAGAGTTGTGCTGCATAGCCTCAAGCTCCGCCATCAATGGAGACCCCCAAAGCACGAACACAGTCCGACTCATCTCGGACAACAGCGCCCAAACCAACCAAATACGACTACACCACTGATTTTCTGTAATTTGTTCAAAATAAAAGTTATTAGGCCCCACCCACCACGTTGCCAAAGCCCGCGAAGAATTTTCAACATCTGCCAAACCAGTCCTTGTTTTAATCTGCAAGCCGATGAAAAAAGAAGGGAAAAAATGAATCCTGAGGCATTGAGGAGGTATTTGTTGAGGGTGCCCAAAGAAGACGAACCTACCAAAATCCATGAGTTACCGTACAAATTCTTCGATCCATTCATCGTCCAAGTTCTACATCTAGATCTCGTTGAACCAGATCGCCTTCTCTGCTCTTTCAAAGTCACTCCTAATCTCGTGGTAAGTAGAACACTTTGATTTCTTTTGTTTCATCTTATTTCCTCGTCCCGAAACCCTAGTTTTTCCCGCTTTGTGGTGAATTGATTGATTTCGTTGTTGGATTGGAATTCGAAGAACACCGCGAATGTATTACAAGGAGCAGTGATTGGCTCGCTAGTTGATTTGGTCGGATCAGCTGCCATTTTCGCTTCTGGTGCTCCTACTACTGGAGATTCTGTCGAAATCAACATTTCCTACTTGGATTCTGCTTTTCTCGATGTAAATCTCTCGTTCTATTTCTTGATTTGGATTGATTTTTCGTAACTTGCAACGAAATAGTCACGAATGGAATTCAATTCACATCAAATTTGGATTGATTATGCTGTTTGAGAGTGAAACTTGGATTTAAAAATCCTTGATATTCCTATTGTGAGTGTTTGCGGTAATTGTATATGCGCCGGAAAGAAGCATGTTAGAAGTTTGCGTATTCCATTCATAGCATGAAGGATCTTACATTTTTATACTAATCAATCATGTTTAGTCATTCACTCTAGCTGCTAATTTCTAAATTCTGACATATGTATGGTATCTGCAAATTGAAATTTCTGATTGATCTGCTATGTTCGTAGTTTGTATTAACTTGTTAACAATTTGGTTGGCTGTGTAATTCAGGAGGAGGTCGAGATTGAAGCTAATAATCTACGTATCGGAAGAACAGTGGCGGTTGTGAGTGTAGATTTGAGGAAGAAAGCAACAGGTAAAATGATAGCTCAAGGACGTCACACTAAATACCTTGCTGTCAGCAAAATGTAATGTGTTTTATAAGATTTAAGTGATATTTCAGTTCAGTGTTTTCATCTTAGTTTGCTTCAAGCAGGCAATAATATATGATGCTGATCGGAAAAACGCAGTGCGCAAAGATCATCAATAAGGGAAACTGATTGTGCAAGACATGTGTTAGCATAGAAAAATTTGAATTGATGTGCGAAATGCTAAAACTGATTGTGCAAGAAATGTATTCTAAGGTTCCACTCTCGTTGACATCTGTCTGCAAGAGATTCAGATCCTTCTTAAGTTGAAATATCTGTATATAAACTCAATGTGGAAAGTCTTGAGCTGGCAAAAATGCTTACAGCAATAATGAGATTCTCGATTTCAGATTCAAGGATCTTGGAGTCGACTCGTTTTAAGCTTTGTTTCAGCTCACTTTGCATATGTTTCAATATTAATTTAAAAAAATTGAATATAAATTAATTTTATTTATCCATTAACACACTTTTCATATAGTTTTTGATAAAATCTGAAGTCGGTGTCTAGAAGGAAGAGTCCAAAATTTGAAAGGCAAAGTCCAAATTCCAAAATGTGGAAGGTAGAGTCCAAAATTTGGAAGTCAAAGTCCAAAATGTGGAAGGCAGCGTCCAAGATTTGGAAGGCAGAGTCCAAAATCTGAAAGAAAATTGCGTTGTTAGCGTAGAAACTGAGATGGAGCCCTTTTACACTATCCACGTCCCACTCCATTTATAAACCTATTTAGACTATCCACGTCTCACTCCGTTTATAAACCTATTTATGCACTCTATTTGTATACTAAATCATGTATACCCTCCGTTTATATATATTTTTCTTACATCCTATGTTCCGTCTATAATATAATTGTACTCATTTTACTCCACTATGTTTTCAATTTTTTAAAAGAAAAATTAAGAAAAAGAGAGAGATAAATATGATAAATATTTGATTTGTTAAGTTGCAAAAGAGGTGGGCCTGATTCCTTTTGCACTCTCTCAAAATTAAATCCAAATTTGAACAGAGTGAATTTTAGGGGGTGTATTCATTTGAGACTTTTAAAGATTTTGACGGATTATTAATAATCACAGGATTTGCAAATTTTGTGGGAAATTTTAATTCTATATAGAGTCAATACAGATTTTGTGGAAATCTTATGTGTTGGGGGAAGATTTCTATGGATTTTAGGTAGTTATAAAAGTAATGAAGAATCCTACAAAATCAATGAAATAATAGATTCTTTTAAAATCCACAAACTTTTAAATAACATAGGAATTTTATGGAAAATTATAAATCCTAATTGAATACCTACAGATTTATATGGACTTTTTAAAATCTATATTCAATACTCATAGACTTTTAAACTCCAAAAAATTCCTATAGACTCTTAATTGAATACACCCCCTTAGTTTAACTTTTTTCACATACAAGGAATGTGGAAATTATTTTAGAAAAAAGTGTAAAATTTAACAATTTAACTTAGGGATGTAGATAGTCTTAAGGGCAGGGTGATTGTGATCACTATCGAGGTGTACAAATTTTCTTATTCAAGCTAGAACACATTTATATAAGAGAAAATTGTTCAAATAGTACCCAATCTTTTATGCTGACTAAACTTTAGTACCTCATTATTTAAACTATCAGAACGGTACATCAGCTATTGAGCCCGACAAAAAGATTAGTATATGGATTGCTTTTCACAAGTTAAGTTAACACAACAACTTTGCTCTTAGAACTTTCCCTGGTATTTCATGTTGAATAAGTATGTCATGTAGGCCTCATTGCAACTGTTTTAACCATTTTACTTAACGTGCGAACATTAATTTAGATACAAATCTTTGGTCAGACTCAATAGCTGAGGTACCGTTCTGATAGTTTAAATGACAGGGCACTAAAGTTTAGTCAGCCTAAAAGATGGGGTATTGTTTGGACAATTTTCTCTTCATATAATGATTTACAAATGATAGCCCAAAGACGTCACACTAAATACCTTGTTGTCAGCAAAATGTAATGTGTTTTCTGATAATTCATCATCTCACAAACTTTGTGTCTTCAGATACAATAATACCACAACTAGCTCAAGATGTAGATTTATAAGATTTATCCCCTTTGGTTAGAAGTCCGGAAACGGAAACGGAATGCAAATAAATCTAGTTTATGTGCTTACCTTATCCATGAATATTTTTTAGAATCATTTCTTGTGGTTGCATGTAAAATGTAGTTGTTTCCTCCATTTTTGTTTCCCTATAGGGTATCGACACTAATCAAGTTTTACTGCAATTACTTAAAATCACAAGGAATGATTCCATAAAATTTCATGAATAATAGCGTACGTAGGGACTAAATTCGTTTCCATTCCGTTTTCGTTTCTAAAGTTGAAACCAAACGGGCCCTTAAATTGTTAACCAATAGTAATCCTTAGATGTTAGTTTTTGACTTACTAGTCAAAACTAACAAGTCTGGGTCACAAAATAGCAAAGTATTGACTATCGTACTTTTTGGGTGAATATTTATTATATTTGTTGACCAAGACATAACTCAAGGTTCGTTCCACAACTACACATGGATGAACTAAATAATTTGTAGTAAAAATAATAATATTATTATTAAAGTTTATCTTTCAAAACTAGATCCAATGAATGAAAACTTTCTCTTGAAATTTAAATTTTAAAAATAGCTTTAAATTAATTAAAATATCTCCTCCTTTGGACACAATTCAAACTCGTCTTTATTTAATTCAATTATATAGTTGACAAATAATGTGTAAATTTTGCATAGATTACAAAATCTAGTTAAAATTATTAAGTTTATTAAAAAAAATATGTAGCTATTTGAATATTTGAAAAGAAAATTCAATAATTCGAAAATATATCCAATATGACTAATAAGATATTTGTTATAAATTGTGAAAATAATAAAGATAAATATTACTAAACTGATAAAGTGGTATTCTAAAAAAAAAAAAGAGAAAAAATATTTAATACGTAGGGAATAGTTCAGGTACGGAGGGTGCTACAGTACGCAATACAGAATAATCTGGATTGTTGATTCACTTGATTTAAGAGAAGTGTAGTGACAATTTTGCAATTTTTAGAAGGTTTGAGGACAATTTTGTACTTTCGAAAAAAAAATTTGAAAGGGGGGACGTAGTGGGATTTCTGTAATTCTCATGAAAAATTATACCCTTAGACTATCCATATCCCATTCCGTTTATAATCCTATTTATGCACTTTATTTGTATACTAAATAATGTATACCCTCCGTCTATATATATTTTTCTTACATCCCATGTTCCGTCTATAATATAATTGTACTCATTTTACTCCACTATGTTTTCAATTTTTTAAAAGAAAAATTAAGAAAAAGAGAGAGAAAGATTTGATTGAATCTATATAACTTACTAAAACAAAGGACACTAATGTCACATGTCAATCAACGAGGGATGTCACCTCAGCATTTTTGTAAAATATTTACTGAAATGCCACTCCTAAAAAATTTATAATAGATTACTAAATTGTCATTCTTAAAAAATAGATGCCGAATTACTAAATAAATATATATTAAAGATTATCAGGCACAAATAATTAAGAATATTTAAAAAAAAAAATTTGAGGCTTCTTTTATTTTTTTAAAAAATTTGTTTAAACGATAGCCAGAATCTTTGATTATTTTGTAAAAAAAAATCCAGGGTCCACATTTTTATCGGATTAAATCTTTTACTAAATCTCGAATTAAGCCAATAATTTTTTTTACTAAACCTTAATTATTTTGTAAAATATGAATTTTGTTATCTCACATCGGTTATCAGAGAAGGACGACACTTTGACAACATGTATAAATAGACCTAGAAGGTTTGAAGATTATACAAATCATACATTATAATACTTATTCATACCGGATGAGTATTTGTATGTGGATTGTTGTGACCTACTAATTCGTAGGTCATTTTTGGGTTGTTTTGATCTAATGATTTTTGAGTCGTTTTGACCTACGGATTTTTAGGTCATTGTGACCTACTGATTTTTTGGTCGTTGTGACCTACTGATTTTTGGGTCGATTTGATCTAATAATTAGTAGGTTGTTGTGACCCACTGATTTGTGGGTCGTTGTGATCTAATAGTTTGTGGGTCATTATGACCACTGATTTGTGGGTCGTTGTGACCTACTGATTTGTGGGTCGTTTGTGACCTACTAATTTGTGGACCGTTGAACTATTAAATTCGTAATTCTTATTTTATCAATATACTAAATAGGGCAATTTTGGTAATTAGGCCTTTTTGAGAAACTAGAGTAGTAACTAGACTTTTTAATGTTTCAATTAAGTAAATATACCCCAACCTTTTGTATTTATTCTCAAGCTTTACACACTCTTCCCTCAAGGGGTACATTTACTAAACACAAAACTAGAAAAAGCCTAGTAAACCAAATTGTTTCTACTAAATATGCATATATATATATATATATATATATATATATATATATATATATATATATATATATATATTCTATATACTTTACTAAAGTAAAAGACACTAATTCCGACGTGGCCCCCCACGTTTTTTCTCGGATTAAACTTTTTACTAAATCACGAATTAAGCTAATAAATTTTTTTTAACTAAACCATAATTATTTTGTAAAATATGATTTTTGTTCTCCCACATCGATTATGAGAAAAGGATGACACTATGAAAACATGTATAAATAGATTTAGAATGTTTGAGGATTATAAAATTCATACATTTCTGAACCTTTTGGTCAGAATCAAATATAATACTTATTCATACGAATTAGTATTTGTATGTAATTATTGTGACCTATTGAATTTTGGGTCGTTTTGACCTAATGATTTTTGGGTCGTTGTGACCTAACGATTTGTGGGTCGTTGTGCCCTTGTGGGTCCTTGTAATCTACTAATTTGTGGGTCATTATAACTGATTTGTGGACCGTTGAACTATTAAATTCGTAATTCTTATTTTATCAATATACTAAATATACATCTATATATTTTACAAAAACATACGAAATTAATGTTGACGTGGCGCTCCTACATTTTTTGTCGAATTAAATCTTTTACTAAATCACAAATTAAGCCAATTAATCTTTTTTACTAATTGATTTCATATCAGATTATGGTATTTTTAAATTATATGATTATGTTTTTTTATTTAAATTATTATTTATTAAATAATAAATTAGATTTAAAAAAATTATTAGCATAAAACTAATTAATGATCAACACATGGGTTACGTGGTCTCATATACTATGTAACACTTGACGCGTTATTTATACGAGCTCGTAACATATAACTAATAAAGTTAACAACATATAATATAATAAAAAAATGTAATACGATAAGCTATTTTATTAACAGACCCGCACAAGGTGCGGGCTATAAACTAGTAATTTGTAAAAGAGGTGGGTCTGATTCCTTTTGCACTCTGTGTAATAACCGAAAATTTTAAGTTCCGGTAAAGTGAAATTAAACTAAGTCCGATGAGACCATTGTAAATAAATAAATAAGTAAAATAAAACGAGTTTAGTTCTATCATTTAATGTGACCTAGATTCACATAAAATGATAAATTAAATGACCGAAAACAAGTTACGTTGTTAAAATAAAAATAATTATAATTTATAAATACGGAATTTAATTCCGTATTATATAAAGTAGATAATACGGAATTTAAATCCCGTATTATATTAGTTTCCGTACATAAGTAACAAGTCCCGAATTTTCCGTTCTAAAGAAGGGCCGGATATAAGCCCACCTACCAGCCCATTAAGTAATTCCTAAACTAACCCCAACCCTAATTTTATTAAACTAATCTAACTATTACGCTAATCAGCCGCTGCTTACCCTCGCTGGATCGACAACTCCCCTCATCTGCACCGCCGCTTCTCTTCTCCCTATTCCGCAACAGCATCAAAACCGAACGTGATCTTCCGCCTCCACCTGCAGCCCCGCAGCAACCGCCGGACCCTAGCCCTGCAACCGCCACCGCTGCGACCCTCAGGTGAGCCACCGACTCGGTCTATCCCTTCCGTTCCCTTTCTGTTTCGCAACAAACGGCCTAACGTTGGCATTCACGCAGCCGCTGCGAGGCACGCCTGTGAGCTCCGTCGCCGCTGCTGCCAACCACCGTCCAACGCCGCCGAGCCCGCGCCGCGTTCCGTCGTGTCCGGTAAGAGTACTGGCGCCCCTCCTTCCGTTCTTCTCTGTCCGAGACTCCACAGCCCCGCTTCTGCAGGAGGAGAAGACGCTGCTCCGCCTCGTATTACACCGGAACCAGGTACGGCCGCCGCCTCACCCTTCCTCCTTCGTCCCCTTCGAATTTCTGGTGGTTTGACTAACGGGTTGCGGCTGTTACGCTGAACCAGCAGACCTTCCGCCTCACTGTTGCCCCGTAACCAGGACGTCGCCACCAGCGCAGCCGCCGGAACGCTAGCGCTGCTTAGGACCTTATCGCCGGACTGCAGTTCCGTAAGCTGGCTCCTCCTCTTTTCGATTTCACTGTCATCCATATGTATGTGAGCTGCTGTTGTTCAGCCCTAGGCATAGATAACATACTGTTAAGGAGCTGCTGGGATTTTTTTTTTCACATAAAATGGATGGCAAAGGCTGCTGTAAACTTATTTTAATCCCTTCAGTTTTTAGGTTACGAACAGCCATTTTGTCGATCAATTATAAAACGTTTGAATAAAGATCCACCGTTGAATTTTGGATATGTTGTAGACGGATATATGTAGTTTATCATATTAAAATTTGGGGAGGAATGAACGGTCGGATTGAAAGTTATGAGCTCCCGAAGTTAGGTAGTTGAGCAGTTTTGGTAAACTTAAAAATTGGCTAAGTATAGGAAAATAGAATGAAGAACCGACTTTGGGAATTATTATAAAATTATCGGCGGAACAGTTTGGAGTTTTTCTTTCTTCTAAGGTTAGATGGAACCTCATAGATGATCTAGAGATTTAATTCGGAAATTTTATAAGCTGTTAAGAATTTTATATTTAGAGCCGAAGTTAAACCTTTTTCGGTTCTTCCGGAAAATAGAAACATAGGAAAAATGTCAGTTTCGCACCTAATAAAATTCTAAGAGTTAGGATATATTTTAGAACTTCAAATAGGAGTTTGGACATGAATTTTAGGGTCTTCGAGAAAATCGGAACCAAGGGTAAAATGGTCATTTTACCCTAAAACTAATAATGTAACTAGTACGTCTTAATACTTATTTGATCTTAGAAGTTTTAGACTTCTATCTACGTGAAAGTGTGCTAATACACTTATCGCCTTTAACAGGCAACTGAGTGGGTACAGTTACAGAGCAAGTGGTTATTAAAGAGTTGAGCGTTATAACAGGTAAGTCCTTCGGGCTTACTTAGCTGACTACTAAATATGAGTATAAATGATGATGGTGGTGTGTGATTGACATGTTAGAGAGATAGGTTGTGATATATAATTACCGACCTGTATTTTTGGCCTAAGAGTAACGGGCGGTGACATTCCGCTCAGTAGCTCGCAGGGCGCTGGGGGTTTCTTTCGGGACTAGTCCACACATGGTTTGTAGTGATGCTACCAAAGGAAGTCAGCTAGACCTACACCAGTTGGATAAGGAACGGAGGCGAGAACTAATAATAGTTCTCGTGTCACAACTTAAATTGAATAATGTGAATCACTAAAATAATAGATAATAATTGGTTGAGTGCCAGCATGATGTTTGTTTATTTTTGTTTCTGCTTGTGTTTGTGCTGTTATCATTTTGCTTATATTTGGATAGTTAGCTAACTGTTGATATGTTGTCTAGACTTGACACAGGTTAGAGCAGATGCCGAGTGATCCAGATGGTAGTGGTCAGCCGGGGTGTCGTACTTTAGGACGTTTTGCAGTTTTTGCATTTGTGGGTTTTTCAGTTGAACATCGTTTCCTTTCGTACTTTGATATATTACTTTTCCGGCTGTAGTCGATCTGGTCACATTCATGCATTATTAAGAACTATTTTTATGATTTCTGATTTTCCTTATCTGTGCCTTGTTGTAAGATCTCGTTAAGTTGTTGTCAAACTAAGGTCGGGACCCACTGTGCGGTCCTAACCAGTAACTCCCTAAGTTGTAAAATTTGGGGTGTTACATTTTCCCAGCCGATTCTTATGTTTATCCACTTTGGTCCTTTGATCTAAGTGAAGGGGGACTTTTCCGTGCACTTGGGCCCAGTAACAAGCCCAATAGCACAACCACTTTGACCACACAACCAATCTAGTATGATAAGATACATGGTTATAAGGGGTTATAGAAGGTTGTAAACTCTCGATGTGGGACTTTTTATTATCTCTCAGATTTACATCAAATGGATCTATCTCAACACTTCTTCAGCTGAAACGAGTTTAGGTAAAATTTCTTCCCCTTGGATTCTCGATAGTGGAGCCTCGTTCCATATGACGGGATCCAAGATTTTTTTTATCTCATATTCATTTGGTTTCTCCTTGCCATATTAAATTACCAAATGGATCAATCTTCAATGAAAATCAAGCGGGATCTAATAAAATTTTATCAAAATTTATTCTTAACAATGTCCTATATGTACCCGACTTACATTGTAATTTAATTTCTATACAATGTTTTGCTAGTGATTTTTATTGTAGTATCATATTTACTAAAAATTGAACATGATCATAATCAGTTTTTTTTTAAAAATTATTTTTTATTGAAAAAATAGAAATCAAAAGTAATTTTTTTCTTTTTATCTAAAATTAGTTTTGAATTTTTTTAAAGAACTTATAATTGAAACTTTAACAAAATGTATTAAGAAAGGGTATAAATATGAAACAAATTAACATTATTAATTCATTATTTTGCCTAACTCAAATATTTTTAAATATAATATATTTTTAAATATAATTATTAGTACAAAATTGTAAAATAAAATCTTGATTTATCCTTTCGTAAACAAATACATTTATAATAAAAGTTTTTTTAATAGCCGAATAACCGGGAATATATAGTGATTCGGTACTATTCGACTATCCGCGAATATCCGGATGCCAAAATCTCGATCCTTATTAGATGTCGTGATTCGGTAAAATATTTTCGATCGGATCCGGATCAAAACGGGTACTAGAATATCGAGTTTTTTTGGATCGGCTCCACGGATTAAAAAATTGGTTGTGTGATCGTAAGCCCCGTTCAGTTAGTTCAAGGACCCAAGTTGATAGCTGTAAGAGTCGGCTATGATCTCTCGGAACGGAATGGCCGCCTCAAAGTTGAGGCCCAAACCCGCCTAGAGGGCCGGAGGAACTACTATTAGGTTTGTGCATTTTTGCAACTGCAGCCGTGGGACTTGGTTTGTGCCTCAAACTTATAGGCGTTCCGTCCCGAGAGTTCCCAGCCGATTCTTATGTTTATCCACTATGGTCCTTTGATCTAAGTGAAGGGGGACTTTGTAATAACCGAAAATTTTAAGTTCCGGTAAAGTGAAATTAAACTAAGTCCGATGAGACCATTGTAAATAAATAAATAAGTAAAATAAAACGAGTTTAGTTCTATCATTTAATGTGACCTAGATTCACATAAAATGATAAATTAAATGACCGAAAACAAGTTACGTTGTTAAAATAAAAATAATTATAATTTATAAATACGGAATTTAATTCCGTATTATATAAATTTTCCGCACAATAATTAACGGGTTATGAGTTCCGTTTAATACATGGGCCAACCATCAGCCCACTTTCCTAAGCCCATTTTAAAAATTTAATTATTAAACCCTAATTAAACTAATCTTAATCTAATCCGCTAATTACCTCCCTCTTAACCTACCCTTATTGCCGCTTGTGCTGATTACCTCGCCAACTGCACCTCGCATCTTCGCAGCCGCTTCTCTCTGCTTGGACGGACGAAGGAACGACACCAGCCGCCGGACTGCGCCTTTACCGGACCGCCAGTGTCGCCACCACCTCCGACCGCAGTCGCCACCGCACGCCTGCGCCGCCCCAGTCGAGTCTGGTAAGGTTCCGGCCCCTCTTTTCCTCCGTCCTCCTTCTCCCGTTCCTTCCTGTTTCGAACCAAACCATGGCTTAACCGTGACGTTGTGCAGCCGCTGCGAGACGCCTCCGTCCTCCTTCGGAACCCTCCGCCTGCCACTGGATCGCCGCCGCTGCCTCCAGTAGCGCAGCAGCCCATCGCCTCCTTGCGCAGCAGCCCATCGCCGCCGAGCCTCCGCCGTCCGCCTTCGACCGGTAAGTGTGCTGGCCCTTCTTTCCGCTTCCTTCTGTCGATTGGTGAATGAGCACCTCACTGCAGCCCTACGACTTAATCTGCAGTGCTACGAACCAGCCGACGCCGCACCTCGCTGCACCGGGACCCGACTAGCATTCCTCCGGTGTTTAGGTTAGTCCGAATTAGTACACTGCTGAGCATATAGATCTAAAGAGTAGAATAAAGGACTGCTGCATATTTTTTTATGAACAATGGAAATTTTGGCTGCTGTAAACTTATTTTAATCCCTTCAGTTTTTAGGTTACGAACAGCCATTTTGTCGATCAATTATAAAACGTTTGAATAAAGATCCACCGTTGAATTTTGGATATGTTGTAGACGGATATATGTAGTTTATCATATTAAAATTTGGGGAGGAATGAACGGTCGGATTGAAAGTTATGAGCTCCCGAAGTTAGGTAGTTGAGCAGTTTTGGTAAACTTAAAAATTGGCTAAGTATAGGAAAATAGAATGAAGAACCGACTTTGGGAATTATTATAAAATTATCGGCGGAACAGTTTGGAGTTTTTCTTTCTTCTAAGGTTAGATGGAACCTCATAGATGATCTAGAGATTTAATTCGGAAATTTTATAAGCTGTTAAGAATTTTATATTTAGAGCCGAAGTTAAACCTTTTTCGGTTCTTCCGGAAAATAGAAACATAGGAAAAATGTCAGTTTCGCACCTAATAAAATTCTAAGAGTTAGGATATATTTTAGAACTTCAAATAGGAGTTTGGACATGAATTTTAGGGTCTTCGAGAAAATCGGAACCAAGGGTAAAATGGTCATTTTACCCTAAAACTAATAATGTAACTAGTACGTCTTAATACTTATTTGATCTTAGAAGTTTTAGACTTCTATCTACGTGAAAGTGTGCTAATACACTTATCGCCTTTAACAGGCAACTGAGTGGGTACAGTTACAGAGCAAGTGGTTATTAAAGAGTTGAGCGTTATAACAGGTAAGTCCTTCGGGCTTACTTAGCTGACTACTAAATATGAGTATAAATGATGATGGTGGTGTGTGATTGACATGTTAGAGAGATAGGTTGTGATATATAATTACCGACCTGTATTTTTGGCCTAAGAGTAACGGGCGGTGACATTCCGCTCAGTAGCTCGCAGGGCGCTGGGGGTTTCTTTCGGGACTAGTCCACACATGGTTTGTAGTGATGCTACCAAAGGAAGTCAGCTAGACCTACACCAGTTGGATAAGGAACGGAGGCGAGAACTAATAATAGTTCTCGTGTCACAACTTAAATTGAATAATGTGAATCACTAAAATAATAGATAATAATTGGTTGAGTGCCAGCATGATGTTTGTTTATTTTTGTTTCTGCTTGTGTTTGTGCTGTTATCATTTTGCTTATATTTGGATAGTTAGCTAACTGTTGATATGTTGTCTAGACTTGACACAGGTTAGAGCAGATGCCGAGTGATCCAGATGGTAGTGGTCAGCCGGGGTGTCGTACTTTAGGACGTTTTGCAGTTTTTGCATTTGTGGGTTTTTCAGTTGAACATCGTTTCCTTTCGTACTTTGATATATTACTTTTCCGGCTGTAGTCGATCTGGTCACATTCATGCATTATTAAGAACTATTTTTATGATTTCTGATTTTCCTTATCTGTGCCTTGTTGTAAGATCTCGTTAAGTTGTTGTCAAACTAAGGTCGGGACCCACTGTGCGGTCCTAACCAGTAACTCCCTAAGTTGTAAAATTTGGGGTGTTACACTCTGTCACAATTAGATCCAAGTTTAAACAGAGTGAATTTTAGTTTAACTCTTTTGAAAAAAAGTGTAAAATTTAACAATTTAACTTAGGGATGTAGATAGTCTTATTATCTCAGTTCATAATTATAGTTCACATCGTTTAAAATTATACACTATCCGTTTTGATATTTTATGCAGTTAGTTCACATATTATTTTGTTAATCTGGTAGTTATGTTTTTATGCGTTTTGTTACTTATACGCGTTTGAACTAACAAAATAAAATGTGTGAACTCACCATACACAATATTCAAACTACTGATACCAAGTTTTGAACTAATACTATAAAAGTTTATATTTTTATAGTTATGGTTATTAGAATCGAGTGTTCATGCATTATTTAAACTTATGAACAAATTTTTTTTTAAATGTAGAATTATTAGTACAATATACTATGAACTAACATGGCATATAATTCAACGGAAAAAATGTATGGTAGAAAAAAAAGAAGAAGGAAAAGAAACTGGAAGAGAAAAAGTTCAAAAATTTTATACTAGAAGTTCAAAAATATACAAAATCATTAGTGTACTATAGTTTAACGAAATGTAAAAAAAAATTTAAACAAAAAAAGTCTCCGTTAGAAAAAAAAAACATAAAATAAAATAACTTGAACTAATAGTGTGTTTGATTAGTTCACGAATTTTATACTATTAGTTCATCATTATGTTGAAGTTACAAAAAAGCTTGAACTAACAAAAAAAACTAGAAAAAATATAAGTATTAGTACATTTGAATTATCTGAACACAAATTTGACAGAAAAAAAATGTTAAAAGATAAAAAATGGTATAATAAATAGTTTGAACTAATATAACAAACATATTAGCAATTCAAACAAATTGTTAGAATAAACAGTTTGAACTATACATCTTATAAAAATTATAAATTGCTATCGCATCAGAACTTATAAAACAGATTTTCAAAAGGATAAAATTGTCGTCCGAACTTTATATAATTATGATTGCGCTACCCCATAAATCATTAAAGTATGTGGATTAATCTGGATTGTTGGATCAAGTGCATCAACGGTGAAAATTGTTCGAAAACTAAACCAATTAAGTAAAACTTGTAGTTTTGTTTGTGTCATCTTAAAGAAAATATTTCATTATAAGTTAAAAAAACAATTAACAAAAGTATTGTATGTAACACCCCAAATTCTCATAACTCGGAGTATTACTGGTTAGGACCTCACAATGGGTCCCGACCTCAGTTTGACAACAACATTACTAGGATCTTGCAACAAGACACAAATAAAGAAACCGAAATTCATAAAAGCCATGTTTTTAGAGTAATGAATGCAACACTGTCTAGCAGCCTACTGTACTTAAACAAAAGAAACGAACAACTGTCTTAACCAAAAGAAAGGAAAGACAAAACAACCCCAACCCCGCTCTAAGGAGTACGGAGACCCGGCTGACCACTACTTCCGGATCACTCAGCTGCTGATCTAACCTGCGGTAAGTCTAAAACAACAACAAGAAGAACCGTTAGCTAGTTATCTAAATATTAGCAGAATAATAGCAGCACAATCACACTCAGATAAACATAAACACTCAGCATGCGTCAAACAAGTCCGTTTTATTATCTTGCTTTAATTTACTCGTTCACTCTAGTGATACTTATTTTGTGACACGAGGGATTCCCAAACCTCGCCTCCGCCCCCGTGTAACCATCAGGAATGGATCCGATGCATCTCACCTTGTACCTGCATGGTCTGGGTATAGAGAACCTCCTAGTCTCCTGTCAGAGCTGGGCAGTGATGTCACGGCCCGTTATACATACACTTGGGCCTTAAACGTAAATAATAACAGTCGTCCTAGCAAGTTATTATTATTAAATCAAGCAATAGCACACACCACTACTATCACTCAACTAACACTCAGAAACTGGCTAAGTAAGTCGCAAGGACTTACCTGAATCAAAACACTCTACACTCCTCAAAAGTCCGTACTCGTGGTAACTCAAGTGTCTGTCAATGAAGGCATGTGTATCAAAATCTCATCTCTATGTCCAACCTCATGCGAAGGAATTACGGAAAGAACGATTCTCATACGGTAAAAGACCGTTTTACCCTTAGTGTAGATAATTCTCCGGGTCACATCTTGACCTCTAATATTTCTTTTGGAACACTTTTCTAATCTAAGATTATTTCCAAAACAGTTTACTAAGCTTCTAAAAATTTATCTCGTCCACTCGTCCTCTGGAATTAGATTACTTCATTTTCGGGTATTAACTAATCTTATATATATATCTATATATCTGTATATATATATATATATATATATATATATATATATATACATACTTCCGTTCATACTAACCTTCCTTCCAAATATATAACATCCGTAACTCTTAGGTATTTAGATATATATATAGATTCACCTATTATATAAATTATCCAACTCAACTCATAAGTATAGTTTTATTTCATATAAAATATATACGAATTTTTATGTATTCGGCATACCCTCTCTTATAGTTTCTTTTTATAAGTTATACGTTAAAACTCGAACCCACTCCTCAAAGGACAACATTCCTCTTCTTTTCCGATTACCACTCTATCCTTCTACATGTATATATACGTGACTACTCGGTATTTGTATATGTATAATTACATAATTTCATTTCTTATCTCTTACGGTTATCTGTACACTTCCGTATATGAATATATATACACTTATGTTCTTTTATATATATAAGTCTCGAAATCCCAACCTATTCATATATATATATATATATATTTATATCTCACATTAAAAGTATAATTTATCCCTTTTATACTTATCAGTCTGTGTATATATATATATATATATATATATATATATATATATATATATATATATATATATATATATATATATATATATATATATA
>BSUD01000004.1:22050799-22077594 GCA_033239045.1 Fagopyrum esculentum | reverse complement strand
AGTCTCCTGTCAGAGCTGGGCAGTGATGTCACGGCCCGTTATACATACACTTGGGCCTTAAACGTAAATAATAACAGTCGTCCTAGCAAGTTATTATTATTAAATCAAGCAATAGCACACACCACTACTATCACTCAACTAACACTCAGAAACTGGCTAAGTAAGTCGCAAGGACTTACCTGAATCAAAACACTCTACACTCCTCAAAAGTCCGTACTCGTGGTAACTCAAGTGTCTGTCAATGAAGGCATGTGTATCAAAATCTCATCTCTATGTCCAACCTCATGCGAAGGAATTACGGAAAGAACGATTCTCATACGGTAAAAGACCGTTTTACCCTTAGTGTAGATAATTCTCCGGGTCACATCTTGACCTCTAATATTTCTTTTGGAACACTTTTCTAATCTAAGATTATTTCCAAAACAGTTTACTAAGCTTCTAAAAATTTATCTCGTCCACTCGTCCTCTGGAATTAGATTACTTCATTTTCGGGTATTAACTAATCTTATATATATATCTATATATCTGTATATATATATATATATATATATATATATATATATATACATACTTCCGTTCATACTAACCTTCCTTCCAAATATATAACATCCGTAACTCTTAGGTATTTAGATATATATATAGATTCACCTATTATATAAATTATCCAACTCAACTCATAAGTATACTTTTATTTCATATAAAATATATACGTATTTTTATGTATTCGGCATACCCTCTCTTATAGTTTCTTTTTATAAGTTATACGTTAAAACTCGAACCCACTCCTCAAAGGACAACATTCCTCTTCTTTTCCGATTACCACTCTATCCTTCTACATGTATATATACGTGACTACTCGGTATTTGTATATGTATAATTACATAATTTCATTTCTTATCTCTTACGGTTATCTGTACACTTCCGTATATGAATATATAAACACTTATGTTCTTTTATATATATAAGTCTCGAAATCCCAACCTATTCATATATATATATATATATTTATATCTCACATTAAAAGTATAATTTATCCCTTTTATACTTATCACTCTATATATATATATATATATATATATATATATATATATATATATATATATATATATATATATATATATATATATATATATACATTTCCACCATATCAAACATCTTCACAAATTTGTACATATATAACTCTTAATCCAAAGTCTACCCATTTATATAATGGTGCTGTTGCAATCCCCTTTTTAAGACAAAATCAAGACACAAGAGTGGACTGTACGTACGTCTCAACCACCACTGCTTGTTTCGATCCGGCTCAGCAACACGGAATGGTTCGGCTGGTCACTGCAGATCCAAGAAGGCCAGATTGCCCGTAAGTTAACCACACGAACAGAAGGCCAAAAAGAAGAGAGGAAAGAGCGGAAATAGAAATAAGCCGACTCACCGGCTGGAGCGGCGGCGAGCTTGGTCGGTTTGCGCTGAAGACGAAGGGAAGGAGAAGGCCGGATAACCTACTGCAGACCGGTTCCGGCGGCGACGGTCCTAGCGGCGACAGAGGGCGGCGGTGGCGTCGGCACAGGGGCTGCTCTGGTTCGTTCTTCTCGGCGCAGGAGGCTGCTCGGGTTCGTTCTTCTCGGCGCAGGAGGGTGGCGAAGAGGGGTGTAGGCTAGCCTCCGGTAAGCACGCTGCAGAACTCCGACGGGCTTGGCGGCGCAAGGTTTGTAGTCGAGGCGGTGAAGAGGGCAGTTTAGTCGCGCACAGAAACGGAAGAGGGAGGAGATAGACGGAGGGTGGCTTACCTAGCGGCTGCTGTCGCCGGCGGACGAGGGAGGCGGAAGAGGAGGCGGTGGCTGCATCGGCTGCGTCGGAGACGGAAGGATGCTGCTGCTCTTTTCCGAAGGCAAAGAAGCGTAAACCAGTGAAGGAGCGGAAGCTTCATAGGATTAGGGTTTAAACGCAGGATTAAAAATTAGGGTTAGGATTAGTTTAGGAAGTGGGCTGGTGGGTTTGGTAAATGGGCCTAATAGTGGGCCACAATCCGGCCTGCTTTCTCATTAGAACGAGAATAGGAACTCGTTACTCGTCCGGTTTCTGGTTAGGTACGGGAAGTTATATAATACGGAATTAAATTCCGTATTATCTTATTATTATTATTTTTATTATTTTTTTTATTAAGGTGCGTAATTTATTCCCGGTTACAAGGTCTCGTCATTTATGTGAATTAATGTCACAATAAATGATAGAAATAACATTTGTTTTATTTTACTTTTAATTTATGTACTCATTTATTTAAGATTGACGTTTCGGAAATCGGTTAAATTCCGGTTTTACGGAGTTTAAAAATTTCGGTTATTACATCAGTGCCCTCTTAAAAGAAGTTTCGTCCCGAAACTTAGAATAATTCTCTTAATCGCGCATTTCCTTTGGTATATTTTAATTTTCTCGACTGTTCCGTTGGCTACAAGAAACTACTCAATCACCAAAAGTAGACATGTGTCACATAAACCGTAATCACTCAAAACAATATAAAAACCTGAAAGGTCAAACAACACAACATCCGAGTACTAACTCGTCAAAACAGGAGTAACCTCTAACCCCGCAAAGAACTCGGGATAACTACATCTAATACTCTCCTCTATCTCCCAAGTAGCCTCATCAGCTCCTCGTCTAGACCACTGGAACTCTACAAAAGTATCAACCGGCTAAATTTTCTAATCTTCATAGTTGATGACGTATCTCGGATTCGGTAGGTACTTTCTCACGGTTTGGTTTTCTAAACTTGCCTCCAACTCTGTTGATGACTCTACCAAACCATAAAAACTTTTTCCTTTCGAAAGTTTCCGACTATCGATTATGAAATAATGATCTTAAACTTCTGTCGCCTAATGCTCTTTGTAATACAAACCACTTGACCCGGTTTCTCAATGTAACCTTATCGGATCGTTCCTCATTTAATTATTTCCACCTACTTCTTTTCAAGCTTTAAAATTTATATAACTCCAAACAAATCACGCACCCAAGTGGACTTTTTCATATAGATCGTTAATTCCTTATTGAAATCGGAGTTAACCTAACATTGATTTTCTTCATCTGTAGTTTATGGGCCTACTACGCTTTTGGTTTAACACCCATTAGTCACAATGGCGTCTTTCTAAGGTCAACATGAGTTACCCAACTCCCGCCTATACTTTTCTTCTACTACTATCAAGATCCTCCTCAAACAGATCCTTACTCTCTTACTCACCCGTAGACTGTTCTTAACCAACTAGTACGCCACCTCTAACCGATTCTCTCTGTATCTTTAGACCACTCCAGAAAGTTGTCGTTGCCTACTTGGGGATTTCTCCAAGTCATCGGTAAAGTTATCTCTTAAATTCGCAGTCACTAAAATCTCCTCTCAACGGTACCTGCTCGTCAATACCAATCAACACTTATACGTCCTCAGTTGATGTCAGTCACTCTATAATTGACTTATCTCAATATCCCGGACCTGCCCTTCTCATACCTATATTGGCGTTAAATTCTTGGTGAGCATCATTTGCTCGATTAATCCTTTCATGCTCCACTAATTCGTTTTCTATTCCACACTTCTGGTTCCTTAGGCTAACTCTACTTCTCGAGCTCAACTGGGTCATTCATCTTGACCTAAATAGTCATTCCAAGTCTTCAACGATAGTTGGTAAGTGTCTTTGTAGTTCTGATGATTTTAGTTATCATCCCCTTGCAGTTCTCCTTGCATGGACCGTCGGTGTTGATGACTTAGGTCCCGTGATAATTGGGGTTACCTTGGACTTTCGAGTCCACCAAGGCCGTTCTCATATATACATTCCTTTGCTGGTGTTACCGGCAACATTGCCTTCATGATACTCCGTTGTTTCCGCTACAGGGCTTCAACTCTTTGATACCGACATATCCTAGTAGGTATCCCTTCCATGCACCTTAGACCCTCATATCCTAGTCGACATTTTACCTCTTTTGGCCCTTCAAGCTTGTCTTGAGAACTCTTCTACTAGGTGACTCGTCTTATACATTTTTCTTCTCTACATCGGTCTCTAACTGTTTGTTGATCATTACTACTCATTATGTGTTGGAACTTCAGTTGCTTTGTACTCTTGCCTAGGTTTCCTAAGGACATCCTCATCTCAAAACTTTATTTAAAATTTATCATAACCCGAAATTTTGATACCTGACTTTCCTTCTCACCGGATAAGTTATACACTTGGTTTACACTAAATCCATCATAGTGTCATCAGTCCGTTGGTATGATTGTTATTAAACATCTAATGGTACCATTTGTATACAACACATTAGGCGCATATGATTTTCCCACCAATCAAATTTCTCGCATCACATTTATTATGTCTTCCTTATACTCATGTCGCTTTACCTTCTTTGATATTTACACCCCGTAAGATAGTTAAATCCCTTTGAGTTTTCTCGTACACACTTTACAACCGCGTTGGTTGGTCTTATTACTTTCATCAACTCTTAGGTCATCAGTCCAACTGAATTTTCCATGGAGTACCTCCATTTCTCCTTAAATAACAGTCTTTAGTCCTTTCGGCAACCATCTTATTGGTGTGATACCGGATCCATATAACAACCTTTAGTCTTTCACTTTTACTCCTTCTCATGTCTGTTTTAGTCGACCTGTAGATTCTAACTGCAATCACCTCACAACTCGACCACACATTTCACCAAGGCTTTACATCATACTCCTTATGTTTGTGCCGCCTCGGAATTTCCAATTATTCTGTGTCACATCTTAAATCACAAGGGTTTTCCCTGTCAATCTAGACAGTCTGACCCTACTTTTCCTCGAAGGAGCACCATCAGTCTTACTGGTGTGGGATGCTAAGACATAAGACATGTTTCCATTCATCTACTTCCTCTTAGTCTTCCAGTTTTTCTTACAGGGATCCCTTCATTCTAACTCTGATATGTATCTTTCGTAGTCAGTAGTAAGTAACTACTCCCAACAATTCTCTTTTCGCCATTACTATCTTCAAGGGTCATTACCGACCGTCAAGAGCTGCTCTTAATTTCTTTATTAGAGTTATCATATTGAACTCATTTAACGTTACCGTCCAGGCTACTAGTACTTGTATTGATTTAACTTCACCATTTTCGTCGTGGATCTCCGAAGGAAATTCACTAGATGTCGATAAAATTCTTTTATAACCTTGTGGTTATTCTTCTTATCGGTTAACTAACCATCACCAGTTAACCCGCACATGTAACTTTTAAGTTGTCCAAGTAGGATGTAGTTGACCTTCTACAACATCATAGACTTACTTTTCCTCCATCTCTTTTGAGGCTCTATATACTTGGTGAAATATATCTCCTTCAGTCTCTCTGTTTATTCTTC
This sequence comes from Fagopyrum esculentum, assembly GCA_033239045.1. Lineage (NCBI taxonomy): Eukaryota > Viridiplantae > Streptophyta > Magnoliopsida > Caryophyllales > Polygonaceae > Fagopyrum > Fagopyrum esculentum. Next base: position 22,072,238 of record BSUD01000004.1, on the reverse strand, counting down.
TTTAGCTCCTCCTACAATCTACACTTTTGTAAGATTGTTATACTCTTACGAGTCCAGTTGTATCATTCTTATTCCATCAACAGACTTCTCAATCCTTCTAGGGTAGCTCGCAGGTACATCTCTGCGATTCTTTTATCTGAGTTATCGTCTACTTGCGGTTCTCTATTATGAACTTGTAGTGTTGTTAGCTTAAATTCCTTTTGAATGAGAAGTTATTGGGGTCCCTCGGGTTCACCAATACTCTTCTCACACACTCTTTTTCCTTGGGTGTTGCTTGTAATGCTACCTTTACAGAAGCTGGTTATTGTTGTATCCCGGTCTATGTCAAATTTCTCCTGTGTTCTACGAGATCACTCCACTTCTACGTTGGTGAAATCCACCTTTCCCTTTTTGGCAATGCGTAAGCTTCCAAGTTGCAGCTCTTTAATTCTTTCTATTTGGATAGATAATGTATCTCGTGTTGACTTCCATACTTTTGACTGTCTCGGTTATCAATCTGGATTGTGGTGGCAATTAGTTTGTTGAGAGTGATCATATTTCGCCTTGCTTTTGGCATCAACTTTCACTTCCTAGTCTGTCAGTGAGCTTAAATTTTATGTTCCTTTTCTTGATCGCTACTATATCTCCCTTTTGACTTTCATGTCCATGGCAAAATTTTGACGTCATCCTCTTTGTTTGTGAAGTCACTTTACACAACTTGAAAGAGCCTCTCCGTTGTCTTTCTCAATTCCCTAGTTGGCGATCATCACTTGCTCCTCCGGAACTACTCTCTTGTATATCCTTCATTTGATCCCGTTGAGTTGATTCGGAATTCTCTTCTTGTCATCGTAGTTGGTGTTGTCTTTGAGTCTTCACTTTTCCGTCTCGACGTTCCTCAACAAGCTCGAAGGAGTTGTCCGTCGTTCGTCTACCCCAATGCACATCAGATGTGCATACTAATCCTCACGTTGACACCCTTCAAAACTACTTAGATGTGTCCAAGGGGTGAGAAACTCATTATGTAATCTCCGTTAAGGACATAACATAACTACAATTTCTACTAATCTTCGGCATATACCTATCTATATAACATATCTTTATAAACAAGCTAAAAGTCCAACTATAGTAAAACCTAAAGTCCATACTAAGCAAACTGAGATCCGCGGTAGTAGTGGTGGTCAGCCGTACTTTTCTATTCCCAACCAAACTATGCATGCATTTAAAAACTAAAAAATCTTTTTAAAACTCAGATCCCTTTTCGGGTTCTGCTCAAGTACTTATTCGGTCTTTCAGAAGATTTCAAGTGCCATTGTTGCCAACCTAGAGCTCTGATACCATGTTGTAACACCCCAAATTCTCAGAACTCGGAGTATTACTGGTTAGGACCTCACAATGGGTCCCGACCTCAGTTTGACAACAACATTACTAGGATCTTGCAACAAGACACAAATAAAGAAACCGAAATTTATAAAAGCCATGTTTTTAGAGTAATGAATGCAACACTGTCTAGCAGCCTACTGTACTTAAACAAAAGAAACGAACAACTGTCTTAACCAAAAGAAAGGAAAGACAAAACAACCCCAACCCCGCTCTAAGGAGTACGGAGACCCGGCTGACCACTACTTCCGGATCACTCAGCTGCTGATCTAACCTGCGGTAAGTCTAAAACAACAACAAGAAGAACCGTTAGCTAGTTATCTAAATATTAGCAGAATAATAGCAGCACAATCACACTCAGATAAACATAAACACTCAGCATGCGTCAAACAAGTCCGTTTTATTATCTTGCTTTAATTTACTCGTTCACTCTAGTGATACTTATTTTGTGACACGAGGGATTCCCAAACCTCGCCTCCGCCCCCGTGTAACCATCAGGAATGGATCCGATGCATCTCACCTTGTACCTGCATGGTCTGGGTATAGAGAACCTCCTAGTCTCCTGTCAGAGCTGGGCAGTGATGTCACGGCCCGTTATTGTAACACCCCAAATTCTCGGAACTCGGGGAGCTACTGGTTAGGACCTCACAATGGGTCCCGACCTTGGTTTAACAGCAACATTACTTGGATCTTACAACAAGGCACAAATGTATTTAAAACAATTTCTAAAACATAATATTTTTAATGGTATAAACGTACACATATGACAGCCTTACAAACATATATAAAGATACATAACATGCATGACGTATGGAAGACTCCCCCGTCCCCATCTAATGAGTACGTGGACCCGGCTGACCATCCGTTCCGGATCTCTCTGCAACTGTCTATCTCTACAGATCTACAACACGGATAAACCGTTAGCTAACTATCCAAATATAAGCAAAATGATAACAGCACACACACACGCAGAAACAAAAATAAACAAAACATCATGCTGGCACTCAACCAATTATTATCTATTATTTAAGTGATTCACATTATTCAATTTACGTTGTGGCACGAGAATTATTATTAGTTCTCGCCTCCGTTTCTTATCTAACTGGTGTAGGTCTAGCTGACTTCCATTGGTAGCATCACTACAAACCATGTATGGACTAGTCCCGAAAGAAACCCCCAGCGCCCCGCGAGCTACTGAGCAGAATGCCACCGCCCGTTCCTCTTAGGCCAAAATATAGGTCGGTAATTATATATCACAACCTATCTCTCTAACATTTCAATCACACACCACCATCATCATTTATACTCATATTTAGAAGTCAGCTAAGTAAGCCCAAAGGACTTACCTGATATAAAGCTCGACTCTCTGTAAACCAACTCGCTCTGTAAACTGTAGCAACTCAGTTGCCTGTCAAAGGAGATAAGTGCATTAGCACACTCCTACGTAGTTAGAAGTCTAAGACTTCTAAAATAGAATAATGTATTAAGACATAACTAGTTGTAGTATTAATTTAGGGTAAAATGGTGTGGTCCCGAAATTCCCGAAAATTCTAAATTTCACGTCTAAACTCCTATTTGAGATTCTAAAATCATATTCTAACTCCCAAAGCTTCGTTTGGTTCCAAGCTAACATTTTTCCTATGTTTCTATTTTCTGGGAAATCGTAAAGGTCTAACTTCGATTCCAAATATAAAATTCGTAACCGCTTATAAAAATTCCGACTTAAATCCCTAGATTATCTATGATGTCCTATCTAACTTTAGGAGAAAGAATTTCTCCAAACTGTTCATTCAACAGTTTTATAAAAATTCCTAAAGTTGACTACTCCATTTACAAATTCTATACTTAGCCAAAATCTGAGTAGACTTTGAAAAATCATAACTCCTAAACCACTCACTGGATTTATCCCAAATTTTGATATGTTCTACTATAAAATCTTATCTATAATATATCCAAAATTTAGCTGCAAAGGAGATCAAAATCCTATTTAAAACTATCTCCCAAAACCGAATTTCAGCACAACAGAAAAAAAAACTGCTTACGACTCAATCTTGGAAAAATCGTAAATCCCAAACCACTCGCTGGATGCCTCTCAAATTTTAATATGTTCTACAACAATATGTAAACCATATCATAACCAAAATTCAAGTCCAACGGATATCAAGAGCTTATTCAAAATCATCTCACAAAACAGCATCACTTGCTGTTTTCCCCAACACTCAGCACATATATAAAAACGTCAACTTTGAAACACAAAAACTCTCAAACCGTAACTTCGATTCTTCCCAAATTTTAATATGATCTACAACAAGATGTCAACTATATCATATCAAAAATTCAAGCCTAACAGAGATCAAAAGCCTATTCTAAACTATCTCACAAAACAGCATCCCATGCTGTTTTTCTCAACTCAGCACATTTATAAAACTGAACTTTGAAACCCCATATCTCTCAAACCGTAACTCCGATTGTTCCCAAATTTTAGTATGATGTACTATGCAATACCGACTATGACATATCCGAAAATCAGCCAAAAAGAAGAAGTCTAACTTACCCAAATCTGGAGTCGAAGTTGACTGTTTGTCACTCCCGAAAAATTCAGAAAACGCCTCAGCTTGAAGAAGGGAAGGTCTAAAGACCCCTATGGACACTCATCAACACATACACAAGGAGGTTTGGGTCTCCAATCTCACTAGCCGCTCGTTTGCTTTCTAGATCCATTCACACGTCTTGAGTTCGGTCTCCCTAACCCTCTTCGAGCTGCTCCCATTCTGACCCAAACACTCGACCCCCTCTCTGCAGCACGGATGAGACTTGATTCGCTGATGGTCAGAGTGGAAGGGAGACCTGGTACGTTGGCCGGACTGCAAGGAAAAAAAAAAACCTTCCCGGACTCATGTAATTGAGGAGAGGAAGAGAGATAGATTAATCGGTGATTTATTTGGTCTAAACAAGGTGAGTAGGAGAGGGTCTGAATATATACTCACTGCAGAATGGGAGGGCTGGAGGGACGCTCATTGAAGGTGGCGTAACCGTCGAAGCAGGAAGCAAAGATGCACTCACTGTGCGGTTGTCCTAGGCGTGTTGAACCTCTCATGTGCAGCGGAAGATCCTAAGGCAAGGTGTCGGCTGCTCGAGGAGGGTCTGCGCTGGGCTGCTGGCTTGCCGACAGAGAGAAGAGGAGGAGATGACCTGCGTGAGGGTTGTGTAACTGCCGCTGAAGGCAGCAGGCCGCGACACAGGGTTGGATCCGGAGGCAAGCTGCTCGGCATGGATTCCGTCTGAAAGTAGAAGGGGAGAGAGAGGCGCTACTGTCCGGCGAAGACGGCTGTTGCTCGCCGGCGTGGAGGCGCAGACGAACGAACCCTCTTGCTGCGAGGCGTTGGCTGTCATGTGCTGGGGAGTGGCGTGCAGAGAGAGAGGCGCGGCTAGGGCAAGTGCTGCAGGAAGAGGAGATGGGAGATAGGAGGCTTAACGGGCCAAATGGTTTACTCGAAATGGGCCCGGATGGTAAGGTTCATGGCTGAAAATGGGCTTGTCAAACTCATGTCCTGACTTTGTCAGAAGTTGTCATGACTTCGTCTGGATCTCGTCATGGCTTCGTCAAAACTCGTCGAAAGACTTAGATATATATATATAACTAGGGTTTGGTGTATTTTTCATTATTTTATGTGGTTATAATACTTACATAAAATGATAAAATAAATTTATTTTATCATTTTATGTGGTTATAATACTTACATAAAATGATAAAATAAATTTATTTTATCATTTTATGTGGTTATAATACTTACATAAAATGATAAAATAAATTCTAGTCATAAAGTTAGGCATCTTAAAGAGGTCAACGGTCTCTAAACTCGGTTTGACTCGGAATTAATCGGAAATAAATTTTGCGGTTATTACATCAGTACCCCCTAAAAATAAGTTTTGTCCCGAAACTTAGGGTTAGATAATCATGATTGGCCTTTAAGGCACCAGTCGGGTGTATCTAATCACTACACAAAAACCTTGTCGTTTCCACATCTAAGTACTCACACACCAAAGGTCATCAACATAACACACATGACTAAGCACTCAATCATAAAAAGGAAACGAGTAGTCATACAGTATCACACACCTGCAGGGTCAAGCCCTAACTAGTTGTTTTCAAGGTTACAGCATCTCTTAATATCACAATATCTCAAGTAGCCTCGTCGGCTTTCCATAAAACCACGTATTCCGAAAATCTTTTCATGTGCCTACCTCACAAGCGCTTGCTACCACGTTCTAGAGTGGTGATCGGATAACTCACCGGTATCATTCGGTCCAACTGTCCGATCCTCTATTTTGTGGACCTAACTCATGTCTAGTAGTTATTCCCTCTAACTAATCCGTGGACAATGGGGTTGCTCTCCTATATAGGGTGAGGAATACTAGTCCATCACTCACTTTCAACCCCGCTTGTAAGGTCTCACAATGTTGTTTACATAACTCACCTCTAAATCTTTTGATGACCTACCTGAGGTAATTCATTCCAATTCTTTTCTTTCTGATCTTCTGAAGGGTTTTGGGTATCCGATCTAGGATATCCCCCCTTATACATCTCTCGGCACTTTACTAAGTGTTTAAGACTAGTTGTATCATAACTCACTTGGTCTTATGTCATAATATGACTTTGTCATATGGTTCCTCCATTAAAGAACCGTCATCTGCTCATTTTTAGTCTTAAACTTGGTATAACTTAACAATCAAAACTCGGTGGTCAATCTTTGTGTTCTATCGACGTTATTATATTATTTTATAGATCTCTAGTTCAACTCAAGCTTCTTACGCAGTATCCAGATCTTATGTGATATAGAATGTATTCACGATGACAACACTAGGCACAAGGTAATCTTACCTCACCATCGTTTGATCATAAATGCTCGATAACTGCTAACATACCATCAATATTCCACTCTTATGTCCCTCACGTCTATCAGACCGATAATATTTCTCTGACATGCAACGCAACTCGGATCTGTTCTGATATAACATTACACGTAAACTCTACCCGAGATTATGCTTTCTCTCTGCGCGATTACTGAGTTGCAAGCATACTCCTGTCACTTCTTTCCTTATTAGTCTTTTGACTCGGTAGGGTAGCTATTCACTCTGAGTTTCCGAGGGTAACTCAGCACAATACTTTTGTTACGTCGTTAATCCTTCTCCTATTCATTCAAGAAAACTCACTCTAGAGTACTCAATTAGTACAACAGTCCAAACTCACTTGTCTAGCAACATGTAACGAAGCTGTCATTCTACACTCGGACCCATAATAGGGTAACACTCTTTTTCTATGACCTTTATATTTCTATACAGTATTTCCAATCACTCCGCATAACCTAACTCACGTTCTTTCCAAACAAATATATCTCACCAACTATCATCATTTTAAACTCGACACGCTGAGTGTTAGGATCCACCACGCTTCCGCTGCGCTACTCTGATAGTTCTGTTGTCCTCCATCGATCATAAGGACATTTTCTGTGAGTCCAAAGCGATTGTTCCCCAAAATTCCTCCCCACCCAATTACACCATAAGTCCTATCCGGACGTAGTATCAAGAACCTCCATTACTTGACTTAAGGACATAAGGAAATGATTAGAAGACAACCTCTCTCGTTCATTTTGTTGCATTTTCTAACACGGATTCAAACTCTTAGATTCGACCGAGTTTGATCTAACCAGCCATTACGAAATCTCTAACATGGTTCTCTTTATACCTTTAGTTCATCCAAGAAGGTTGTCGTTGCCTATTGGAGGAAATCTTCCAAGGCGTCGGTAAAGCTACCTCGTAAATCCACATTCACAAATATCTCTTCTTCGCGGCACATAACTCATCAATACCGGCAACACTTGCACGTCTTCTGTTGACATTGGTTACTCGGTTAATCCCTTTCCTCTTTGTTGGTTCGTGCTATCCTCCCCACTTTCATTCTCTTTGACGAGGTCAAAACTTCTCTACACTTGTGGGTTCTATCTTCACTCTTACACTCAGTTGTAGGTCTTCATTCCGTGCATCACTTAGTCACAAGGGTCTCTTCCGCCAATATCGTAGGAGGATCACCATTCTCCCATGTATGAAATGCTACACACACTCTGTCTTAACTGACATGGAACCTCATCATAAGTGTATACTTCTTACTCCTCTAGTTCTCCTTTTATAATCCATCTGTACTAGTTGCGATATGTACCCTTTTCCCTAGCCAGTAGGTAGTAAATCACTTACACAATTCCCTTGGTCTCAAATCACATAAGGGGGTCGTTCCTGCCCGTCTAGTCTGTGTTCTTAAGTTCTTAATTAGAATTACTGACTCGACTCATTCCAGGTTACTATTAAGGTTACTAGTACGTGTACCAACTAACTTCACATTTGTCGTCGTTGATCTCTTGAAGGGTCCTCCAGATGTCTATAAAATTCTTTCATAAGTATATGGTTATCCCTTTTATCTACCAACTAGTTACTACTAGTTGACCCGCACGTGTTATGTCTCAGTTATTACCAACTAGTCTGTAGTTGACTTCTATAATATCACGGACTTATTGTTCTTCTATCTCTTTGAAGTTTGATAGACTTGGTCAAAATCTATCTCCTCTAGTTTCTTTGTTAATACTCTTTTAGTTTCTTCCACAGTCTGCACTTCTCTTGTTCTCTTATGAGGTCACTATACTCTTCTGAGTCTAGTCCTAGCATTCATCTGTCGCCAATGAGTTCATCAAGTCTTCCACATTAGCTTGTAAGCGTGTCTTCGCGATTCTCCTTACTTTAGTCATCATCTGTTTGCGGTTCTCTGGTACGAACCGTTAGTGTTGGTAACTTAAATCTCTTTGTAAATGAGAAATTATTGCGAACCCTTGAGTCCACCAAATCACTTTTCCACATTCTTCCCCTTGTTTAGTTTTGTTTTGATCATGTCGCCTTTATAAAAATTCGTTGTCTCAATTTTAGACTTCTAGTTTCTTGGATACTTATGTCGGACTTTCATTCAAAATTCTCATATCCTTGAAGGACTCCACATGCTTCCATGGTTACAGAATTTATTTCTCGTCATCAAACTCACTCTTTATCTTTGTACCTTTTAACTTCTCACAACTGGGTCGACACTCTATCTTTTTTTACTCTCATGTCCATGCTTGCTTATGGCGGCGTCCGCCTTGATAGTAACGTCCTTTACTCCGAAATTCTTGGTTGTACTCCGTTCTATATGATTCTTGTTTCTCTATCATTATCTCTATTCTACGCTCTCGTCGTCTCTTGCATGGTTCTTCTAATTCATCTCTCGACTTCATACGACAAAGTCCCTTGCATGATTCCCAATTCCTTCTATCTAAGCTGACTCAGGCACTTCTTTCTCATCCGGTTGTACTAGCGGTAAAAATTTTCTAACATCTTTACTGCTTTGCCCACCCGTCCTTCGGATGATTTATAAGTCACCAGGACGTCCATCAGAATATCATACTAAATCTTGGTCTGAATCCCTTATCTCGTGTGGAAAACTCTTCAAACTCGTTACCGATTTATCATGAGGCGCTAATCGCTTCATGATATCACAACTAAAGAATACAAGATATCCTTTAGGATACTAGCATACTACACACACAGATATATAATTTACACTAAAACCTATCAATATAAGTCTATATACTAACTCACCTATCGTTCCAAGCTGCAGAGATCCACGGAGAACGATGGTGGTCCGACGTACTACTAACCCAACAACCCGACTATGCACGTGTGTAAAAACGGAAATCCATTTTGAAAATCTTAGACCCCTTTCGGGTTCTAGTTATTTTATACATTCGGTCTTTTAGAAGATTTCAAGTGCCATTGTTGCCAACCCAGAGCTCTGATACCATGTTGTAACACCCCAAATTCTCGGAACTCGGGGAGCTACTGGTTAGGACCTCACAATGGGTCCCGACCTTGGTTTAACAACAACTTTACTAAGATCTTACAACAAGGCGCAAATGTAATTAAAACAATTTCCAAAACATAATATTTTTAATGGTATGAAAGTACACATGTGACAGCCTTACAAACATACATAAAGATATATAACATGCATGACGTATGGAAGACTTCCCCGTCCCCATCTAATGAGTACGTGGACCCGGCTGACCATCCGTTCCGGATCTCTATGCAACTGTCTATCTCTACAGATCTACAACACGGATAAACCGTTAGCTAACAATCCAAATATAAGTAGAATGACAACAGCACAAACACAAGCAGAAACAAAAATTAAACAAACATCATGCTAGCACTCAACCGTTTATTATCTATTATTTAAGTGATTCATCTTATTCAATTTACAGTTGTGGCACGAGAGCTATTAACAGTTCTCGCCTCCGTTCCTTATCCAACTGGGTGTAGGTCTAGCTGACCTCCGCCGGTAGCATCACTACAAACCGAGTATGGACTAGTCCCTAAAGAAACCCCCAGTGCTCGCAAGCTAACTGAGCAGAATGCCACCGCCCGTTACTCTTAGGCCAAGTATAGGTCGGTAAATATTTATCACAACCTATAACTCTAACATCTCAATCACACACCACTATCATCATTCATGCTCATATTTAGAAGTCAGCTAAGTAAGCCCAAAGGACTTACTTTTCTCATACTTCTTTTGCCGTTGAATTTCCTGGCGGGCACTACTTACTCGAGTTCATCAATTTATACTCCTTTAGCTCATTCTACATTACAAACTTCCAGTTCCCCCGTGAACTAACTCCATTTCTCGAGTCCAACTGTGTCATCCATCTGATATCAATGGTCCTTTCTAGATCTTCTACTATAGCTTGTAAGCACGTCTACGCGACTCTCATGACCTTAACTTCCCTCTACTTGCGGTTTATCTAGTAGGGAATGCTACACACACTCTGTCTTGATTGACATAGAACCTTATCAAAATCATATACTCCTTACTCCTCTAGTTCTTCTTTTATAATCCATCTGTACTAACTGTGATATGCACCCTTTTCCTAGCCAGTAGGTAGTAAATCCCTCACATGCTTCCCTTGGTCTTCAATGACATAAAGGGGGTCCTTTCTGACCGTCTAGTCTTTCTTCTTAAGTTCTTAATTAGGGTTCCTTGCTCGAACTCACTCCATGTTATTATTAAGGTACTAGCACGCGGATCGATTTAGCTTCACATTTGTCGTTGTTGATCTCTTGAAGGGTCCTCTAGACGTCTATAAAATTCTTTCATCATTCTATGGTTATCCTCCTTATCTGATAACCAGTTACCACTGGTTGACCCGCACGTGTTATGTCTCAATTATTACTGACTGGTATGTAGTTGACCTTCCATAAGATCACAGACTTATTGTTCTTCTATCTCTTTTGAAGTTTGATAGACTTGGTCAAAATCTATCTCCTCTAGTTTCTTTGTTAATACTCTTTTAGTTTCTTCCACAGTCTGCACTTCTCTTGTTCTCTTATGAGGTCACTATACTCTTCTGAGTCTAGTCCTAGCATTCATCTGTCGCCAATGAGTTCATCAAGTCTTCCACATTAGCTTGTAAGCGTGTCTTCGCGATTCTCCTTACTTTAGTCATTATCTGTTTGCGGTTCTCTGGTATGAACCGTTAGTGTTGGTAACTTAAATCTCTTTGTAAATGAGAAATTATTGCGGACCCTTGAGTCCACCAAATCACTTTTCCACATTCTTCCCCTTGTTTAGTTTTGTCTTGATCATGTCGCCCTTATAAAAATTCGTTGTCTCAATTTTAGACTTCTAGTTTCTTGGATACTTATGTCGGACTTTCATTCAAAACTCTCATATCCTTGAAGGACTCCACATGCTTCCATGGTTACAGGATTTATTTCCCGTCATCAAACTCACTCTTTATCTTTGTACCTTTTAACTTCTCACAACTGGGTCGACACTCTATCTTCTTTGTACTCTCATGTCCATGCTTGCTTATGGCGGCGTTCGTCTTGATAGTCACGTCCTTTACACCGAAATTCTTGGTTGTACTCCGTTCTATATGATTCTTGTTTCTCCATTTTTATCTCCATTCTACGTTCTCGTCGTCTCTTGCATGGTTCTTCTAATTCATCTCTCTAAGCTGACTCGGGAACTTCTTTCTCATCCGGTTGTACTGGCGGTAAAAATTTTCTAAACATCTTTACTGCTTTGCCCACCCGTCCTTCGGATGATTTATAAGTCACCAGGACGTCCATCAGAGTATCATACTAAATCTTGGTCTGAATCCCTTATCTCGTGTGGAAAACTCTTCAAACTCGTTACCGATTTATCATGAGGCGCTAATCGCTTCATGATATCACAACTAAAGAATACAAGATATCCTTTAGGATACTAGCATACTACACACACAGATATATAATTTACACTAAAACCTATCAATATAAGTCTATATACTAACTCACCTATCGTTCCAAGCTGCAGAGATCCACGGAGAACGATGGTGGTCCGACGTACTACTAACCCAACAACCCGACTATGCACGTGTATAAAAACAAAATTCGTTTTTGAAAATCTTAGACCCCTTTCGGGTTCTGGTTATTTTATACATTCGGTCTTTTAGAAGATTTCAAGTGCCATTGTTGCCAACCCAGAGCTCTGATACCATGTTGTAACACCCCAAATTCTCGGAACTCGGGGAGCTACTGGTTAGGACCTCACAATGGGTCCCGACCTTGGTTTAACAACAACATTACTTGGATCTTACAACAAGGCACAAATGTATTTAAAATAATTTCTAAAACATAATATTTTTAATGGTATAAACGTACACATATGACAGCTTTACAAACATATATAAAGATACATAACATGCATGACGTATGGAAGACTCCCCCGTCCCCATCTAATGAGTACGTGGACCCGGCTGACCATCCGTTCCGGATCTCTCTGCAACTGTCTATCTCTACAGATCTACAACACGGATAAACCGTTAGCTAACTATCCAAATATAAGCAAAATGATAACAGCACACACACACGCAGAAACAAAAATAAACAAAACATCATGCTGGCACTCAACCAATTATTATCTATTATTTAAGTGATTCACATTATTCAATTTACGTTGTGGCACGAGAATTATTATTAGTTCTCGCCTCCGTTTCTTATCCAACTGGTGTAGGTCTAGCTGACTTCCATTGGTAGCATCACTACAAACCATGTATGGACTAGTCCCGAAAGAAACCCCCAGCGCCCCGCGAGCTACTGAGCAGAATGCCACCGCCCGTTCCTCTTAGGCCAAAATATAGGTCGGTAATTATATATCACAACCTATCTCTCTAACATTTCAATCACACACCACCATCATCATTTATACTCATATTTAGAAGTCAGCTAAGTAAGCCCAAAGGACTTACCTGATATAAAGCTCGACTCTCTGTAAACCAACTCGCTCTGTAAACTGTAGCAACTCAGTTGCCTGTCAAAGGAGATAAGTGCATTAGCACACTCCTACGTAGTTAGAAGTCTAAGACTTCTAAAATAGAATAATGTATTAAGACATAACTAGTTGTAGTATTAATTTAGGGTAAAATGGTGTGGTCCCGAAATTCCCGAAAATTCTAAATTTCACGTCTAAACTCCTATTTGAGATTCTAAAATCATATTCTAACTCCCAAAGCTTTGTTTGGTTCCAAGCTAACATTTTTCCTATGTTTCTATTTTCCGGGAAATCGTAAAGGTCTAACTTCGATTCCAAATATAAAATTCGTAACCGCTTATAAAAATTCCGACTTAAATCCCTAGATTATCTATGATGTCCTATCTAACTTTAGGAGAAAGAATTTCTCCAAACTGTTCATTCAACAGTTTTATAAAAATTCCTAAAGTTGACTACTCCATTTACAAATTCTATACTTAGCCAAAATCTGAGTAGACTTTGAAAAATCATAACTCCTAAACCACTCACTGGATTTATCCCAAATTTTGATATGTTCTACTATAAAATCTTATCTATAATATATCCAAAATTTAGCTGCAAAGGAGATCAAAATCCTATTTAAAACTATCTCCCAAAACCGAATTTCAGCACAACAGAAAAAAAAACTGCTTACGACTCAATCTTGGAAAAATCGTAAATCCCAAACCACTCGCTGGATGCCTCTCAAATTTTAATATGTTCTACAAAAATATGTAAACCATATCATAACCAAAATTCAAGTCCAACGGATATCAAGAGCTTATTCAAAATCATCTCACAAAACAGCATCACTTGCTGTTTTCCCCAACACTCAGCACATATATAAAAACGTCAACTTTGAAACACAAAAACTCTCAAACCGTAACTTCGATTCTTCCCAAATTTTAATATGATCTACAACAAGATGTCAACTATATCATATCAAAAATTCAAGCCTAACAGAGATCAAAAGCCTATTCTAAACTATCTCACAAAACAGCATCCCATGCTGTTTTTCTCAACTCAGCACATTTATAAAACTGAACTTTGAAACCCCATATCTCTCAAACCGTAACTCCGATTGTTCCCAAATTTTAGTATGATGTACTATGCAATACCGACTATGACATATCCGAAAATCAGCCAAAAAGAAGAAGTCTAACTTACCCAAATCTGGAGTCGAAGTTGACTGTTTGTCACTCCCGAAAAATTCAGAAAACGCCTCAGCTCTTCAAGCTATCTTCCGAGGCTGTTAGGGAAGGTCTAAAGACCCCTATGGACACTCATCAACACATACACAAGGAGGTTTGGGTCTCCAATCTCACTAGCCGCTCGTTTGCTTTCTAGATCCATTCACACGTCTTGAGTTCGGTCTCCCTAACCCTCTTCGAGCTGCTCCCATTCTGACCCAAACACTCGACCCCCTCTCTGCAGCACGGATGAGACTTGATTCGCTGATGGTCAGAGTGGAAGGGAGACCTGGTACGTTGGCCGGACTGCAAGGAAAAAAAAAACCTTCCCGGACTCATGTAATTGAGGAGAGGAAGAGAGATAGATTAATCGGTGATTTATTTGGTCTAAACAAGGTGAGTAGGAGAGGGTCTGAATATATACTCACTGCAGAATGGGAGGGCTGGAGGGACGTTCATTGAAGGTGGCGTAACCGTCGAAGCAGGAAGCAAAGATGCACTCACTGTGCGGTTGTCCTAGGCGTGTTGAACCTCTCATGTGCAGCGGAAGATCCTAAGGCAAGGTGTCGGCTGCTCGAGGAGGGTCTGCGCTGGGCTGCTGGCTCGCCGACAGAGAGAAGAGGAGGAGATGACCTGCGTGAGGGTTGTGTAACTGCCGCTGAAGGCAGCAGGCCGCGACACAGGGTTGGATCCGGAGGCAAGCTGCTCGGCAAGGATTCCGTCTGAAAGTAGAAGGGGAGAGAGAGGCGCTACTGTCCGGCGAAGACGGCTGCTGCTCGCCGGCGTGGAGGCGCAGACGAACGAACCCTCTTGCTGCGAGGCGTTGGCTGTCATGTGCTGGGGAGTGGCGTGCAGAGAGAGAGGCGCGGCTAGGGCAAGTGCTGCAGGAAGAGGAGATGGGAGATAGGAGGCTTAACGGGCCAAATGGTTTACTCGAAATGGGCCCGGATGGTAAGGTTCATGGCTGAAAATGGGCTTGTCAAACTCATGTCCTGACTTTGTCAGAAGTTGTCATGACTTCGTCTGGATCTCGTCATGGCTTCGTCAAAACTCGTCGAAAGACTTAGATATATATATATAACTAGGGTTTGGTGTATTTTTCATTATTTTATGTGGTTATAATACTTACATAAAATGATAAAATAAATTTATTTTATCATTTTATGTGGTTATAATACTTACATAAAATGATAAAATAAATTTATTTTATCATTTTATGTGGTTATAATACTTACATAAAATGATAAAATAAATTCTAGTCATAAAGTTAGGCATCTTAAAGAGGTCAACGGTCTCTAAACTCGGTTTGACTCGGAATTAATCGGAAATAAATTTTGCGGTTATTACATCAGTACCCCCTAAAAATAAGTTTTGTCCCGAAACTTAGGGTTAGATAATCATGATTGGCCTTTAAGGCACCAGTCGGGTGTATCTAATCACTACACAAAAACCTTGTCGTTTCCACATCTAAGTACTCACACACCAAAGGTCATCAACATAACACACATGACTAAGCACTCAATCATAAAAAGGAAACGAGTAGTCATACAGTATCACACACCTGCAGGGTCAAGCCCTAACTAGTTGTTTTCAAGGTTACAGCATCTCTTAATATCACAATATCTCAAGTAGCCTCGTCGGCTTTCCATAAAACCACGTATTCCGAAAATCTTTTCATGTGCCTACCTCACAAGCGCTTGCTACCACGTTCTAGAGTGGTGATCGGATAACTCACCGGTATCATTCGGTCCAACTGTCCGATCCTCTATTCTGTGGACCTAACTCATGTCTAGTAGTTATTCCCTCTAACTAATCCGTGGACAATGGGGTTGCTCTCCTATATAGGGTGAGGAATACTAGTCCTTCACTCACTTTCAACCCCGCTTGTAAGGTCTCACAATGTTGTTTACATAACTCACCTCTAAATCTTTTGATGACCTACCTGAGGTAATTCATTCCAATTCTTTTCTTTCTGATCTTTTGAAGGGTTTTGGGTATCCGATCTAGGATATCCCCCCTTATACATCTCTCGGCACTTTACTAAGTGTTTAAGGCTAGTTGTATCATAACTCACTTGGTCTTATGTCCTAATATGACTTTGTCATATGGTTCCTCCATTAAAGAACCGTCATCTGCTCATTTTTAGTCTTAAACTTGGTATAACTTAACAATCAAAACTCGGTGGTCAATCTTTGTGTTCTATCGACGTTATTATATTATTTTATAGATCTCTAGTTCAACTCAAGCTTCTTACGCAGTATCCAGATCTTATGTGATATAGAATGTATTCACGATGACAACACTAGGCACAAGGTAATCTTACCTCACCATCGTTTGATCATAAATGCTCGATAACTGCTAACATACCATCAATATTCCACTCTTATGTCCCTCACGTCTATCAGACCGATAATATTTCTCTGACATGCAACGCAACTCGGATCTGTTCTGATATAACATTACACGTAAACTCTACCCGAGATTATGCTTTCTCTCTGCGCGATTACTGAGTTGCAAGCATACTCCTGTCACTTCTTTCCTTATTAGTCTTTTGACTCGGTAGGGTAGCTATTCACTCTGAGTTTCCTAGGGTAACTCAGCACAATACTTTTGTTACGTCGTTAATCCTTCTCCTATTCATTCAAGAAAACTCACTCTAGAGTACTCAATTAGTACAACAGTCCAAACTCACTTGTCTAGCAACATGTAACGAAGCTGTCATTCTACACTCGGACCCATAATAGGGTAACACTCTTTTTCTATGACCTTTATATTTCTATACAGTATTTCCAATCACTCCGCATAACCTAACTCACGTTCTTTCCAAACAAATATATCTCACCAACTATCATCATTTTAAACTCGACACGCTGAGTGTTAGGATCCACCACGCTTCCGCTGCGCTACTCTGATAGTTCTGTTGTCCTCCATCGATCATAAGGACATTTTCTGTGAGTCCAAAGCGATTGTTCCCCAAAATTCCTCCCCACCCAATTACACCATAAGTCCTATCCGGACGTAGTATCAAGAACCTCCATTACTTGACTTAAGGACATAAGGAAATGATTAGAAGACAACCTCTCTCGTTCATTTTGTTGCATTTTCTAACACGGATTCAAACTCTTAGATTCGACCGAGTTTGATCTAACCAGCCATTACGAAATCTCTAACATGGTTCTCTTTATACCTTTAGTTCATCCAAGAAGGTTGTCGTTGCCTATTGGAGGAAATCTTCCAAGGCGTCGGTAAAGCTACCTCGTAAATCCACATTCACAAATATCTCTTCTTCGCGGCACATAACTCATCAATACCGGCAACACTTGCACGTCTTCTGTTGACATTGGTTACTCGGTTAATCCCTTTCCTCTTTGTTGGTTCGTGCTATCCTCCCCACTTTCATTCTCTTTGACGAGGTCAAAACTTCTCTACACTTGTGGGTTCTATCTTCACTCTTACACTCAGTTGTAGGTCTTCATTCCGTGCATCACTTAGTCACAAGGGTCTCTTCCGCCAATATCGTAGGAGGATCACCATTCTCCCATGTATGAAATGCTACACACACTCTGTCTTAACTGACATGGAACCTCATCATAAGTGTATACTTCTTACTCCTCTAGTTCTCCTTTTATAATCCATCTGTACTAGTTGCGATATGTACCCTTTTCCCTAGCCAGTAGGTAGTAAATCACTTACACAATTCCCTTGGTCTCAAATCACATAAGGGGGTCGTTCCTGCCCGTCTAGTCTGTGTTCTTAAGTTCTTAATTAGAATTACTAACTCGACTCATTCCAGGTTACTATTAAAGTTACTAGTACGTGTACCAACTAACTTCACATTTGTCGTCGTTGATCTCTTGAAGGGTCCTCCAGATGTCTATAAAATTCTTTCATAAGTATATGGTTATCCCTTTTATCTACCAACTAGTTACTACTAGTTGACCCGCACGTGTTATGTCTCAGTTATTACCAACTAGTCTGTAGTTGACTTCTATAATATCACGGACTTATTGTTCTTCTATCTCTTTGAAGTTTGATAGACTTGGTCAAAATCTATCTCCTCTAGTTTCTTTGTTAATACTCTTTTAGTTTCTTCCACAGTCTGCACTTCTCTTGTTCTCTTATGAGGTCACTATACTCTTCTGAGTCTAGTCCTAGCATTCATCTGTCGCCAATGAGTTCATCAAGTCTTCCACATTAGCTTGTAAGCGTGTCTTCGCGATTCTCCTTACTTTAGTCATCATCTGTTTGCGGTTCTCTGGTACGAACCGTTAGTGTTGGTAACTTAAATCTCTTTGTAAATGAGAAATTATTGCGGACCCTTGAGTCCACCAAATCACTTTTCCACATTCTTCCCCTTGTTTAGTTTTGTTTTGATCATGTCGCCTTTATAAAAATTCGTTGTCTCAATTTTAGACTTCTAGTTTCTTGGATACTTATGTCGGACTTTCATTCAAAATTCTCATATCCTTGAAGGACTCCACATGCTTCCATGGTTACAGAATTTATTTCTCGTCATCAAACTCACTCTTTATCTTTGTACCTTTTAACTTCTCACAACTGGGTCGACACTCTATCTTCTTTGTACTCTCATGTCCATGCTTGCTTATGGCGGCGTCCGCCTTGATAGTAACGTCCTTTACTCCGAAATTCTTGGTTGTACTCCGTTCTATATGATTCTTGTTTTTCCATTATTATCTCCATTCTACGCTCTCGTCGTCTCTTGCATGACTTCCAATTTCTTCTATCTAAGCTGACTCGGGAACTTCTTTCTCATCCGGTTGTACTGGTGGTAAAAATTATCTAAACATCTTTACTGCTTTGCCCACCCGTCCTTCGGATGATTTATAAGGTCACCAGGACGTCCATCAGAGTATCATACTCAATCTTGGTCTGAATCCCTTATCTCGTGTGGAAAACTCTTCAAACTCGTTACCGATTTATCATGAGGCGCTAATCGCTTCATGATATCACAACTAAAGAATACAAGATATCCTTTAGGATACTAGCATACTACACACACACAGATATATAATTTACACTAAAACCTATCAATATAAGTCTATATACTAACTCACCTATCGTTCCAAGCTGCAGAGATCCACGGAGAACGATGGTGGTCCGACGTACTACTAACCCAACAACCCGACTATGCACGTGTGTAAAAACAAAATCCGTTTTTTAAAAATCTTAGACCCCTTTCGGGTTCTGGTTATTTTATACATTCGGTCTTTTAGAAGATTTCAAGTGCCATTGTTGCCAACCCAGAGCTCTGATACCATGTTGTAACACCCCGAATTCTCAGAACTCGGAGCGCTACTGGTTAGGACCTCACAATGGGTCCCGACCTTGGTTTAACAACAACTTTACTAAGATCTTACAACAAGGCACAAATGTAATTAAAACAATTTCCAAAACATAATATTTTTAATGGTATGAAAGTACACATGTGACAGCCTTACAAACATACATAAAGATATATAACATGCATGACGTATGGAAGACTTCCCCGTCCCCATCTAATGAGTACGTGGACCCGGCTGACCATCCGTTCCGGATCTCTATGCAACTGTCTATCTCTACAGATCTACAACACGGATAAACCGTTAGCTAACAATCCAAATATAAGTAGAATGACAACAGCACAAACACAAGCAGAAACAAAAATTAAACAAACATCATGCTGACACTCAACCGTTTATTATCTATTATTTAAGTGATTCATCTTATTCAATTTACAGTTGTGTCACGAGAGCTATTAAAAGTTCTCGCCTCCGTTCCTTATCCAACTGGGTGTAGGTCTAGCTGACCTCCGCCGGTAGCATCACTACAAACCGAGTATGGACTAGTCCCTAAAGAAACCCCCAGCGCTCGCAAGCTAACTGAGCAGAATGCCACCGCCCGTTACTCTTAGGCCAAGTATAGGTCGGTAAATATTTATCACAACCTATAACTCTAACATCTCAATCACACACCACTATCATCATTCATGCTCATATTTAGAAGTCAGCTAAGTAAGCCCAAAGGACTTACCTGATATAAAGCTCGACTCTCTGTAAACCAACTCGCTCTGTAAACTGTAGCAACTCAGTTGCCTGTCAAAGGAGATAAGTGCATTAGCACACTCCTACGTAGTTAGAAGTCTAAGACTTCTAAAATAGAATAATGTATTAAGACATAACTAGTTGCAGTATTAATTTAGGGTAAAATGACCATTTTACCCTTGGTCCCAAAATTCCCGAAAATTCTAAAATTCATGTCTAAACTCCTATTTGAGATTCTAAAATCATATTCTAACTCCCAAAGCTTCGTTTGGTTCCAAGCTAACATTTTTCCTATGTTTCTATTTTCCGGGAAATCGTAAAGGTCTAACTTCGATTCCAAATATAAAATTCGTAACCGCTTATAAAAATTCCGACTTAAATCCCTAGATTATCTATGATGTCCTATCTAACTTTAGGAGAAAGAATTTCTCCAAACTGTTCATTCAACAGTTTTATAAAAATTCCTAAAGTTGACTACTCCATTTACAAATTCTATACTTAGCCAAAATCTGAGTAGACTTTGAAAAATCATAACTCCTAAACCACTCACTGGATTTATCCCAAATTTTGATATGTTCTACTATAAAATCTTATCTATAATATATCCAAAATTTAGCTGCAAAGGAGATCAAAATCCTATTTAAAACTATCTCCCAAAACCGAATTTCAGCACAACAGAAAAAAAAAACTGCTTACGACTCAATCTTGGAAAAATCGTAAATCCCAAACCACTCGCTGGATGCCTCTCAAATTTTAATATGTTCTACAACAATATGTAAACCATATCATAACCAAAATTCAAGTCCAACGGATATCAAGAGCTTATTCAAAATCATCTCACAAAACAGCATCACTTGCTGTTTTCCCCAACACTCAGCACATATATAAAAACGTCAACTTTGAAACACAAAAACTCTCAAACCGTAACTTCGATTCTTCCCAAATTTTAATATGATCTACAACAAGATGTAAACTATATCATATAAAAAATTCAAGCCTAACAGAGATCAAAAGCCTATTCTAAACTATCTCACAAAACAGCATCCCATGCTGTTTTTCTCAACTCAGCACATTTATAAAACTGAACTTTGAAACCCCATATCTCTCAAACCGTAACTCCGATTGTTCCCAAATTTTAGTATGATGTACTATGCAATACCGACTATGACATATCCGAAAATCAGCCAAAAAGAAGAAGTCTAACTTACCCAAATCTGGAGTCGAAGTTGACTGTTTGTCACTCCCGAAAAATTCAGAAAACGCCTCAGCTCTTCAAGCTATCTTCCGAGGCTGTTAGGGAAGGTCTAAAGACCCCTATGGACACTCATCAACACATACACAAGGAGGTTTGGGTCTCCAATCTCACTAGCCGCTCGTTTGCTTTCTAGATCCATTCACACGTCTTGAGTTCGGTCTCCCTAACCCTCTTCGAGCTGCTCCCATTC
>BSUD01000004.1:22037745-22050385 GCA_033239045.1 Fagopyrum esculentum | reverse complement strand
GGTCACTATACTCTTCTGAGTCTAGTCCTAGCATTCATCTGTCGCCAATGAGTTCATCAAGTCTTCCACATTAGCTTGTAAGCGTGTCTTCGCGATTCTCCTTACTTTAGTCATCATCTGTTTGCGGTTCTCTGGTACGAACCGTTAGTGTTGGTAACTTAAATCTCTTTGTAAATGAGAAATTATTGCGGACCCTTGAGTCCACCAAATCACTTTTCCACATTCTTCCCCTTGTTTAGTTTTGTTTTGATCATGTCGCCTTTATAAAAATTCGTTGTCTCAATTTTAGACTTCTAGTTTCTTGGATACTTATGTCGGACTTTCATTCAAAATTCTCATATCCTTGAAGGACTCCACATGCTTCCATGGTTACAGAATTTATTTCTCGTCATCAAACTCACTCTTTATCTTTGTACCTTTTAACTTCTCACAACTGGGTCGACACTCTATCTTCTTTGTACTCTCATGTCCATGCTTGCTTATGGCGGCGTCCGCCTTGATAGTAACGTCCTTTACTCCGAAATTCTTGGTTGTACTCCGTTCTATATGATTCTTGTTTCTCTATCATTATCTCTATTCTACGCTCTCGTCGTCTCTTGCATGGTTCTTCTAATTCATCTCTCGACTTCATACGACAAAGTCCCTTGCATGATTCCCAATTCCTTCTATCTAAGCTGACTCAGGCACTTCTTTCTCATCCGATTGTACTAGCGGTAAAAATTTTCTAACATCTTTACTGCTTTGCCCACCCGTCCTTCGGATGATTTATAAGTCACCAGGACGTCCATCAGAATATCATACTAAATCTTGGTCTGAATCCCTTATCTCGTGTGGAAAACTCTTCAAACTCGTTACCGATTTATCATGAGGCGCTAATCGCTTCATGATATCACAACTAAAGAATACAAGATATCCTTTAGGATACTAGCATACTACACACACAGATATATAATTTACACTAAAACCTATCAATATAAGTCTATATACTAACTCACCTATCGTTCCAAGCTGCAGAGATCCACGGAGAACGATGGTGGTCCGACGTACTACTAACCCAACAACCCGACTATGCACGTGTGTAAAAACGGAAATCCATTTTGAAAATCTTAGACCCCTTTCGGGTTCTAGTTATTTTATACATTCGGTCTTTTAGAAGATTTCAAGTGCCATTGTTGCCAACCCAGAGCTCTGATACCATGTTGTAACACCCCAAATTCTCGGAACTCGGGGAGCTACTGGTTAGGACCTCACAATGGGTCCCGACCTTGGTTTAACAACAACATTACTTGGATCTTACAACAAGGCACAAATGTATTTAAAATAATTTCTAAAACATAATATTTTTAATGGTATAAACGTACACATATGACAGCTTTACAAACATATATAAAGATACATAACATGCATGACGTATGGAAGACTCCCCCGTCCCCATCTAATGAGTACGTGGACCCGGCTGACCATCCGTTCCGGATCTCTCTGCAACTGTCTATCTCTACAGATCTACAACACGGATAAACCGTTAGCTAACTATCCAAATATAAGCAAAATGATAACAGCACACACACACGCAGAAACAAAAATAAACAAAACATCATGCTGGCACTCAACCAATTATTATCTATTATTTAAGTGATTCACATTATTCAATTTACGTTGTGGCACGAGAATTATTATTAGTTCTCGCCTCCGTTTCTTATCCAACTGGTGTAGGTCTAGCTGACTTCCATTGGTAGCATCACTACAAACCATGTATGGACTAGTCCCGAAAGAAACCCCCAGCGCCCCGCGAGCTACTGAGCAGAATGCCACCGCCCGTTCCTCTTAGGCCAAAATATAGGTCGGTAATTATATATCACAACCTATCTCTCTAACATTTCAATCACACACCACCATCATCATTTATACTCATATTTAGAAGTCAGCTAAGTAAGCCCAAAGGACTTACCTGATATACAGCTCGACTCTTTGTAAACCACTCGTTCTGTAAACTGTAGTAACTCAGTTGCCTGTCAAAGGCGATAAGTGTATTAGCACACTCTCACGTAGTTAGAAGTCTAAAACTTCTAAGATCGAATGATGTATTAAGACATAACTAGTTACAGTGTTAATTTAGGGTAAAATGACCATTTTACCCTTGGTCCCGAAATTCTCGAAAATCTAGAATTCATGTCTAATCTCTTATTTGAGGTTCTAAATTTATTTTCTAACTCCTAAAATTTTATTTGGTTCCAAACTGACATTTTTCCTATGTTTCTATTTTCCGGAAGAATTGTAAAGGTCTAACTTCGGTTCTAAATATAAAATTCTTAACAGCTTATAATAATTCCGAATTAAATCCCTAAATTATATATGATGTCCTATCTAACTTTAGGAGAAAGAATTTCTCCAAACTGTTCATTCAACAGTTTTATAAAAATTCCTAAAGTTGACTACTCCCTTTACAAATTCTATACTTAGCCCAAATCTGAGTAGACTTTGAAAAATCATAACTCCTAAACCATTCACTGGATGCCTCTCAAATTTTAATATGTTCTACAACAATATGTAAACTATATCATATCCAAAATTCAAGTCCAACGGATATCAAGAGCTTATTCAAAATCATCTCACAAAACAGCATCACTTGCTGTTTTCCCCAACACTCAGCACATATATAAAAACGTCAACTTTGAAACACAATAACTCTCAAACCGTAACTTCGATTCTTCCCAAATTTTAATATGATCTACAACAAGATGTCAACTATATCATATCAAAAATTCAAGCCTAACAGAGATCAAAAGCCTATTCTAAACTATCTCACAAAACAGCATCCCATGCTGTTTTTCTCAACTCAGCACATTTATAAAACTGAACTTTGAAACCCCATATCTCTCAAACCGTAACTCCGATTGTTCCCAAATTTTAGTATGATGTACTATGCAATACCGACTATGACATATCCGAAAATCAGCCAAAAAGAAGAAGTCTAACTTACCCAAATCTGGAGTCGAAGTTGACTGTTTGTCACTCCCGAAAAATTCAGAAAACGCCTCAGCTCTTCAAGCTATCTTCCGAGGCTGTTAGGGAAGGTCTAAAGACCCCTATGGACACTCATCAACACATACACAAGGAGGTTTGGGTCTCCAATCTCACTAGCCGCTCGTTTGCTTTCTAGATCCATTCACACGTCTTGAGTTCGGTCTCCCTAACCCTCTTCGAGCTGCTCCCATTCTGACCCAAACACTCGACCCCCTCTCTGCAGCACGGATGAGACTTGATTCGCTGATGGTCAGAGTGGAAGGGAGACCTGGTACGTTGGCCGGACTGCAAGGAAAAAAAAAAACCTTCCCGGACTCATGTAATTGAGGAGAGGAAGAGAGATAGATTAATCGGTGATTTATTTGGTCTAAACAAGGTGAGTAGGAGAGGGTCTGAATATATACTCACTGCAGAATGGGAGGGCTGGAGGGACGTTCATTGAAGGTGGCGTAACCGTCGAAGCAGGAAGCAAAGATGCACTCACTGTGCGGTTGTCCTAGGCGTGTTGAACCTCTCATGTGCAGCGGAAGATCCTAAGGCAAGGTGTCGGCTGCTCGAGGAGGGTCTGCGCTGGGCTGCTGGCTCGCCGACAGAGAGAAGAGGAGGAGATGACCTGCGTGAGGGTTGTGTAACTGCCGCTGAAGGCAGCAGGCCGCGACACAGGGTTGGATCCGGAGGCAAGCTGCTCGGCAAGGATTCCGTCTGAAAGT
Organism: Fagopyrum esculentum; assembly: GCA_033239045.1. Classification (NCBI taxonomy): domain Eukaryota; kingdom Viridiplantae; phylum Streptophyta; class Magnoliopsida; order Caryophyllales; family Polygonaceae; genus Fagopyrum; species Fagopyrum esculentum. The sequence goes on along the minus strand of BSUD01000004.1, from coordinate 22,046,651 downwards.
AGAAGGGGAGAGAGAGGCGCTACTGTCCGGCGAAGACGGCTGCTGCTCGCCGGCGTGGAGGCGCAGACGAACGAACCCTCTTGCTGCGAGGCGTTGGCTGTCATGTGCTGGGGAGTGGCGTGCAGAGAGAGAGGCGCGGCTAGGGCAAGTGCTGCAGGAAGAGGAGATGGGAGATAGGAGGCTTAACGGGCCAAATGGTTTACTCGAAATGGGCCCGGATGGTAAGGTTCATGGCTGAAAATGGGCTTGTCAAACTCATGTCCTGACTTTGTCAGAAGTTGTCATGACTTCGTCTGGATCTCGTCATGGCTTCGTCAAAACTCGTCGAAAGACTTAGATATATATATATAACTAGGGTTTGGTGTATTTTTCATTATTTTATGTGGTTATAATACTTACATAAAATGATAAAATAAATTTATTTTATCATTTTATGTGGTTATAATACTTACATAAAATGATAAAATAAATTTATTTTATCATTTTATGTGGTTATAATACTTACATAAAATGATAAAATAAATTCTAGTCATAAAGTTAGGCATCTTAAAGAGGTCAACGGTCTCTAAACTCGGTTTGACTCGGAATTAATCGGAAATAAATTTTGCGGTTATTACATCAGTACCCCCTAAAAATAAGTTTTGTCCCGAAACTTAGGGTTAGATAATCATGATTGGCCTTTAAGGCACCAGTCGGGTGTATCTAATCACTACACAAAAACCTTGTCGTTTCCACATCTAAGTACTCACACACCAAAGGTCATCAACATAACACACATGACTAAGCACTCAATCATAAAAAGGAAACGAGTAGTCATACAGTATCACACACCTGCAGGGTCAAGCCCTAACTAGTTGTTTTCAAGGTTACAGCATCTCTTAATATCACAATATCTCAAGTAGCCTCGTCGGCTTTCCATAAAACCACGTATTCCGAAAATCTTTTCATGTGCCTACCTCACAAGCGCTTGCTACCACGTTCTAGAGTGGTGATCGGATAACTCACCGGTATCATTCGGTCCAACTGTCCGATCCTCTATTCTGTGGACCTAACTCATGTCTAGTAGTTATTCCCTCTAACTAATCCGTGGACAATGGGGTTGCTCTCCTATATAGGGTGAGGAATACTAGTCCTTCACTCACTTTCAACCCCGCTTGTAAGGTCTCACAATGTTGTTTACATAACTCACCTCTAAATCTTTTGATGACCTACCTGAGGTAATTCATTCCAATTCTTTTCTTTCTGATCTTCTGAAGGGTTTTGGGTATCCGATCTAGGATATCCCCCCTTATACATCTCTCGGCACTTTACTAAGTGTTTAAGGCTAGTTGTATCATAACTCACTTGGTCTTATGTCATAATATGACTTTGTCATATGGTTCCTCCATTAAAGAACCGTCATCTGCTCATTTTTAGTCTTAAACTTGGTATAACTTAACAATCAAAACTCGGTGGTCAATCTTTGTGTTCTATCGACGTTATTATATTATTTTATAGATCTCTAGTTCAACTCAAGCTTCTTACGCAGTATCCAGATCTTATGTGATATAGAATGTATTCACGATGACAACACTAGGCACAAGGTAATCTTACCTCACCATCGTTTGATCATAAATGCTCGATAACTGCTAACATACCATCAATATTCCACTCTTATGTCCCTCACGTCTATCAGACCGATAATATTTCTCTGACATGCAACGCAACTCGGATCTGTTCTGATATAACATTACACGTAAACTCTACCCGAGATTATGCTTTCTCTCTGCGCGATTACTGAGTTGCAAGCATACTCCTGTCACTTCTTTCCTTATTAGTCTTTTGACTCGGTAGGGTAGCTATTCACTCTGAGTTTCCTAGGGTAACTCAGCACAATACTTTTGTTACGTCGTTAATCCTTCTCCTATTCATTCAAGAAAACTCACTCTAGAGTACTCAATTAGTACAACAGTCCAAACTCACTTGTCTAGCAACATGTAACGAAGCTGTCATTCTACACTCGGACCCATAATAGGGTAACACTCTTTTTCTATGACCTTTATATTTCTATACAGTATTTCCAATCACTCCGCATAACCTAACTCACGTTCTTTCCAAACAAATATATCTCACCAACTATCATCATTTTAAACTCGACACGCTGAGCGTTAGGATCCACCACGCTTCCGCTGCGCTACTCTGATAGTTCTGTTGTCCTCCATCGATCATAAGGACATTTTCTGTGAGTCCAAAGCGATTGTTCCCCAAAATTCCTCCCCACCCAATTACACCATAAGTCCTATCCGGACGTAGTATCAAGAACCTCCATTACTTGACTTAAGGACATAAGGAAATGATTAGAAGACAACCTCTCTCGTTCATTTTGTTGAATTTTCTAACACGGATTCAAACTCTTAGATTCGACCGAGTTTGATCTAACCAGCCATTACGAAATCTCTAACATGGTTCTCTTTATACCTTTAGTTCATCCAAGAAGGTTGTCGTTGCCTATTGGAGGAAATCTTCCAAGGCGTCGGTAAAGCTACCTCGTAAATCCACATTCACAAATATCTCTTCTTCGCGGCACATAACTCATCAATACCGGCAACACTTGCACGTCTTCTGTTGACATTGGTTACTCGGTTAATCCCTTTCCTCTTTGTTGGTTCGTGCTATCCTCCCCACTTTCATTCTCTTTGACGAGGTCAAAACTTCTCTACACTTGTGGGTTCTATCTTCACTCTTACACTCAGTTGTAGGTCTTCATTCCGTGCATCACTTAGTCACAAGGGTCTCTTCCGCCAATATCGTAGGAGGATCACCATTCTCCCATGTATGAAATGCTACACACACTCTGTCTTAACTGACATGGAACCTCATCATAAGTGTATACTTCTTACTCCTCTAGTTCTCCTTTTATAATCCATCTGTACTAGTTGCGATATGTACCCTTTTCCCTAGCCAGTAGGTAGTAAATCACTTACACAATTCCCTTGGTCTCAAATCACATAAGGGGGTCGTTCCTGCCCGTCTAGTCTGTGTTCTTAAGTTCTTAATTAGAATTACTAACTCGACTCATTCCAGGTTACTATTAAAGTTACTAGTACGTGTACCAACTAACTTCACATTTGTCGTCGTTGATCTCTTGAAGGGTCCTCCAGATGTCTATAAAATTCTTTCATAAGTATATGGTTATCCCTTTTATCTACCAACTAGTTACTACTAGTTGACCCGCACGTGTTATGTCTCAGTTATTACCAACTAGTCTGTAGTTGACTTCTATAATATCACGGACTTATTGTTCTTCTATCTCTTTGAAGTTTGATAGACTTGGTCAAAATCTATCTCCTCTAGTTTCTTTGTTAATACTCTTTTAGTTTCTTCCACAGTCTGCACTTCTCTTGTTCTCTTATGAGGTCACTATACTCTTCTGAGTCTAGTCCTAGCATTCATCTGTCGCCAATGAGTTCATCAAGTCTTCCACATTAGCTTGTAAGCGTGTCTTCGCGATTCTCCTTACTTTAGTCATCATCTGTTTGCGGTTCTCTGGTACGAACCGTTAGTGTTGGTAACTTAAATCTCTTTGTAAATGAGAAATTATTGCGGACCCTTGAGTCCACCAAATCACTTTTCCACATTCTTCCCCTTGTTTAGTTTTGTTTTGATCATGTCGCCTTTATAAAAATTCGTTGTCTCAATTTTAGACTTCTAGTTTCTTGGATACTTATGTCGGACTTTCATTCAAAATTCTCATATCCTTGAAGGACTCCACATGCTTCCATGGTTACAGAATTTATTTCTCGTCATCAAACTCACTCTTTATCTTTGTACCTTTTAACTTCTCACAACTGGGTCGACACTCTATCTTTTTTTTACTCTCATGTCCATGCTTGCTTATGGCGGCGTCCGCCTTGATAGTAACGTCCTTTACTCCGAAATTCTTGGTTGTACTCCGTTCTATATGATTCTTGTTTCTCTATCATTATCTCTATTCTACGCTCTCGTCGTCTCTTGCATGGTTCTTCTAATTCATCTCTCGACTTCATACGACAAAGTCCCTTGCATGATTCCCAATTCCTTCTATCTAAGCTGACTCAGGCACTTCTTTCTCATCCGGTTGTACTAGCGGTAAAAATTTTCTAACATCTTTACTGCTTTGCCCACCCGTCCTTCGGATGATTTATAAGTCACCAGGACGTCCATCAGAATATCATACTAAATCTTGGTCTGAATCCCTTATCTCGTGTGGAAAACTCTTCAAACTCGTTACCGATTTATCATGAGGCGCTAATCGCTTCATGATATCACAACTAAAGAATACAAGATATCCTTTAGGATACTAGCATACTACACACACAGATATATAATTTACACTAAAACCTATCAATATAAGTCTATATACTAACTCACCTATCGTTCCAAGCTGCAGAGATCCACGGAGAACGATGGTGGTCCGACGTACTACTAACCCAACAACCCGACTATGCACGTGTGTAAAAACGGAAATCCATTTTGAAAATCTTAGACCCCTTTCGGGTTCTAGTTATTTTATACATTCGGTCTTTTAGAAGATTTCAAGTGCCATTGTTGCCAACCCAGAGCTCTGATACCATGTTGTAACACCCCAAATTCTCGGAACTCGGGGAGCTACTGGTTAGGACCTCACAATGGGTCCCGACCTTGGTTTAACAACAACATTACTTGGATCTTACAACAAGGCACAAATGTATTTAAAATAATTTCTAAAACATAATATTTTTAATGGTATAAACGTACACATATGACAGCCTTACAAACATATATAAAGATACATAACATGCATGACGTATGGAAGACTCCCCCGTCCCCATCTAATGAGTACGTGGACCCGGCTGACCATCCGTTCCGGATCTCTCTGCAACTGTCTATCTCTACAGATCTACAACACGGATAAACCGTTAGCTAACTATCCAAATATAAGCAAAATGATAACAGCACACACACACGCAGAAACAAAAATAAACAAAACATCATGCTGGCACTCAACCAATTATTATCTATTATTTAAGTGATTCACATTATTCAATTTACGTTGTGGCACGAGAATTATTATTAGTTCTCGCCTCCGTTTCTTATCCAACTGGTGTAGGTCTAGCTGACTTCCATTGGTAGCATCACTACAAACCATGTATGGACTAGTCCTGAAAGAAACCCCCAGCGCCCCGCGAGCTACTGAGCAGAATGCCACCGCCCGTTCCTCTTAGGCCAAAATATAGGTCGGTAATTATATATCACAACCTATCTCTCTAACATTTCAATCACACACCACCATCATCATTTATACTCATATTTAGAAGTCAGCTAAGTAAGCCCAAAGGACTTACCTGATATAAAGCTCGACTCTCTGTAAACCAACTCGCTCTGTAAACTGTAGCAACTCAGTTGCCTGTCAAAGGAGATAAGTGCATTAGCACACTCCTACGTAGTTAGAAGTCTAAGACTTCTAAAATAGAATAATGTATTAAGACATAACTAGTAGCAGTATTAATTTAGGGTAAAATGACCATTTTACCCTTGGTCCCGAAATTCCCGAAAATTCTAAATTTCACGTCTAAACTCCTATTTGAGATTCTAAAATCATATTCTAACTCCCAAAGCTTCGTTTGGTTCCAAGCTAACATTTTTCCTATGTTTCTATTTTCCGGGAAATCGTAAAGGTCTAACTTCGATTCCAAATATAAAATTCGTAACCGCTTATAAAAATTCCGACTTAAATCCCTAGATTATCTATGATGTCCTATCTAACTTTAGGAGAAAGAATTTCTCCAAACTGTTCATTCAACAGTTTTATAAAAATTCCTAAAGTTGACTACTCCATTTACAAATTCTATACTTAGCCAAAATCTGAGTAGACTTTGAAAAATCATAACTCCTAAACCACTCACTGGATTTATCCCAAATTTTGATATGTTCTACTATAAAATCTTATCTATAATATATCCAAAATTTAGCTGCAAAGGAGATCAAAATCCTATTTAAAACTATCTCCCAAAACCGAATTTCAGCACAACAGAAAAAAAAACTGCTTACGACTCAATCTTGGAAAAATCGTAAATCCCAAACCACTCGCTGGATGCCTCTCAAATTTTAATATGTTCTACAAAAATATGTAAACCATATCATAACCAAAATTCAAGTCCAACGGATATCAAGAGCTTATTCAAAATCATCTCACAAAACAGCATCACTTGCTGTTTTCCCCAACACTCAGCACATATATAAAAACGTCAACTTTGAAACACAAAAACTCTCAAACCGTAACTTCGATTCTTCCCAAATTTTAATATGATCTACAACAAGATGTCAACTATATCATATCAAAAATTCAAGCCTAACAGAGATCAAAAGCCTATTCTAAACTATCTCACAAAACAGCATCCCATGCTGTTTTTCTCAACTCAGCACATTTATAAAACTGAACTTTGAAACCCCATATCTCTCAAACCGTAACTCCGATTGTTCCCAAATTTTAGTATGATGTACTATGCAATACCGACTATGACATATCCGAAAATCAGCCAAAAAGAAGAAGTCTAACTTACCCAAATCTGGAGTCGAAGTTGACTGTTTGTCACTCCCGAAAAATTCAGAAAACGCCTCAGCTCTTCAAGCTATCTTCCGAGGCTGTTAGGGAAGGTCTAAAGACCCCTATGGACACTCATCAACACATACACAAGGAGGTTTGGGTCTCCAATCTCACTAGCCGCTCGTTTGCTTTCTAGATCCATTCACACGTCTTGAGTTCGGTCTCCCTAACCCTCTTCGAGCTGCTCCCATTCCGGTAAAGTGAAATTAAACTAAGTCCGATGAGACCATTGTAAATAAATAAATAAGTAAAATAAAACGAGTTTAGTTCTATCATTTAATGTGACCTAGATTCACATAAAATGATAAATTAAATGACCGAAAACAAGTTACGTTGTTAAAATAAAAATAATTATAATTTATAAATACGGAATTTAATTCCGTATTATATAAAGTAGATAATACGGAATTTAAATCCCGTATTATATTAGTTTCCGTACATAAGTAACAAGTCCCGAATTTTCCGTTCTAAAGAAGGGCCGGATATAAGCCCACCTACCAGCCCATTAAGTAATTCCTAAACTAACCCTAACCCTAATTTTATTAAACTAATCTAACTATTACGCTAATCAGCCGCTGCTTACCCTCGCTGGATCGACAACTCCCCTCATCTGCACCGCCGCTTCTCTTCTCCCTATTCCGCAACAGCATCAAAACCGAACGTGATCTTCCGCCTCCACCTGCAGCCCCGCAGCAACCGCCGGACCCTAGCCCTGCAACCGCCACCGCTGCGACCCTCAGGTGAGCCACCGACTCGGTCTATCCCTTCCGTTCCCTTTCTGTTTCGCAACAAACGGCCTAACGTTGGCATTCACGCAGCCGCTGCGAGGCACGCCTGTGAGCTCCGTCGCCGCTGCTGCCAACCACCGTCCAACGCCGCCGAGCCCGCGCCGCGTTCCGTCGTGTCCGGTAAGAGTACTGGCGCCCCTCCTTCCGTTCTTCTCTGTCCGAGACTCTACAGCCCCGCTTCTGCAGGAGGAGAAGACGCTGCTCCGCCTCGTATTACACCGGAACCAGGTACGGCCGCCGCCTCACCCTTCCTCCTTCGTCCCCTTCGAATTTCTGGTGGTTTGACTAACGGGTTGCGGCTGTTACGCTGAACCAGCAGACCTTCCGCCTCACTGTTGCCCCGTAACCAGGACGTCGCCACCAGCGCAGCCGCCGGAACGCTAGCGCTGCTTAGGACCTTATCGCCGGACTGCAGTTCCGTAAGCTGGCTCCTCCTCTTTTCGATTTCACTGTCATCCATATGTATGTGAGCTGCTGTTGTTCAGCCCTAGGCATAGATAACATACTGTTAAGGAGCTGCTGGGATTTTTTTTTTCACATAAAATGGATGGCAAAGGCTGCTGTAAACTTCTTTTAATCCCTTCAGTTTTTAGGTTACGAACAGCCATTTTGTCGATCAATTATAAAACGTTTGAATAAAGATCCACCGTTGAATCTTGGATATGTTGTAGACGGATATATGTAGTTTATCATATTAAAATTTGGGGAGGAATGAACGGTCGGATTGAAAGTTATGAGCTCCCGAAGTTAGGTAGTTGAGCAGTTTTGGTAAACTTAAAAATTGGCTAAGTATAGGAAAATAGAATGAAGAACCGACTTTGGGAATTATTATAAAATTATCGGCGGAACAGTTTGGAGTTTTTCTTTCTTCTAAGGTTAGATGGAACCTCATAGATGATCTAGAGATTTAATTCGGAAATTTTATAAGCTGTTAAGAATTTTATATTTAGAGCCGAAGTTAAACCTTTTTCGGTTCTTCCGGAAAATAGAAACATAGGAAAAATGTCAGTTTCGCACCTAATAAAATTCTAAGAGTTAGGATATATTTTAGAATTCAAATAGGAGTTTGGACATGAATTTTAGGGTCTTCGAGAAAATCGGAACCAAGGGTAAAATGGTCATTTTACCCTAAAACTAATAATGTAACTAGTACGTCTTAATACTTATTTGATCTTAGAAGTTTTAGACTTCTATCTACGTGAAAGTGTGCTAATACACTTATCGCCTTTAACAGGCAACTGAGTGGGTACAGTTACAGAGCAAGTGGTTATTAAAGAGTTGAGCGTTATAACAGGTAAGTCCTTCGGGCTTACTTAGCTGACTACTAAATATGAGTATAAATGATGATGGTGGTGTGTGATTGACATGTTAGAGAGATAGGTTGTGATATATAATTACCGACCTGTATTTTTGGCCTAAGAGTAACGGGCGGTGACATTCCGCTCAGTAGCTCGCAGGGCGCTGGGGGTTTCTTTCGGGACTAGTCCACACATGGTTTGTAGTGATGCTACCAA
>BSUD01000004.1:21959830-22024289 GCA_033239045.1 Fagopyrum esculentum | reverse complement strand
TAGAGTGACTGACATCAACTAAGGACGTATAAGTGAATTGGTATTGACGAGTAGGTACCGTTAAGAAGAGACACTAGTGACTGTGAATTTAAGAGGTAACTTTACCGATGTCTTGGAGGATTCACCAAATAGACAACGGCAACCTTCTGGGATGATCTAAGGATATGGAGAGCATCGGGTTCGAGGTTGCTCGCCGGTTAGTTAAGAACAGACTACGGTTGAGTAAGAGAGTAAGAGTCTGTTTAAAGAGGATCTTGCTAGTATTAGAAGGGAAGTATATACGGGAGTGGGTAAATCATGTTGACCCTCAGAAAGACGCCATGGTGACTAATGGGTGTTACAATAGAAGTGTGGTGGGCCCATAACCCACAGATGAAGAAAATCAATATTAGATTAACTATGAATTCAAGTTAAAGAATTTGAGAACTATATGAAAATCTCCACCGGGAGTGCGATCTTAGATTTCAATCAACCGAAAGCCAAGGAATAGTTGATGAGGTATTATTTGAGGAACGGTCCGACTGAGTCGTATTAGGGAGACAAGACCAAGTGAGTGGTCTTACAAAGAACATTAATCACCTAATAAAGTTTCGGGTGATGTCTCATATCATTGTTTCAGAATTTATAGACGGGACCTTCCGAAAAGTCGGGAGCCAATGGATTGAATAGAAGGAAGAAAGTTTTATTGTTATTTTGGTAGTCTCCGTGAGTTAGAAAGGAAACCGTTGATATATATAAACTGATTGAGCTTTCATTTTATCGGGTGACACAATTACCCATACTAGAGGATGTACGCCCACCGTTCCCCATGTCTCAGAGATAGAGTACTTACCGCATGAGAGTCACGTCACCAACTTTAAGAATCGGATAGATGAGCCAAAGCAAACTTTTGGGGAGTACCCAGTAGCTGTCCTAGAACGCAATACTAGACGTCTGCGGTCCAAGGAGATACCGATGTTGAGGATCCAATGGTCTAGACGAGGAGCCGATGAGGCCACTCGGAAGACAGAGGAGAGTATTAGACGTAATTACCCGAGTTCTCTACGGGGTTAGATGTTACTTCTGTGGTGACGAGTTAGTACTCGGATGTGTGTTGTTTGACTGTTCATGTGTTATATTGGATCGAGTGATTATGTTATATGTGACGTGTGTTTGAGTATAATGATTGAGTAGTTGCATGATAGAAAACAGAATTTTAAGAAACTAAGAGATACAAAGAAGGCCGTTGATTGGGTACATTATTCTAAGTTTCGGGACGAAACTTCTTTTAAGAGGGCACTGATGTAATAACCGAAAATTTTAAAATCCGTTAAATCCGGATCCAACCGAATTCCGGTCCCCAACTTTTATTTTCTTAAATAAAATTTACAACGATATTTAATTTCTATCATTTTATGTGACCTTGATTCACATAAAATGATAGAAATTATATATCCGGAATTTATTCCGTAATTATTTAAATAAAATCGAAGAGCGATTCCGAACATATACCCGGCCCAATTACCCAGCTGGCCCAACTTTAACCCTAAACCCTAATCAGCTCTTAATCATGTTTTTATCCTAAACTAATCACCTTGCCCTAACCTAAACGCCGCTGTTGTTTCTTCCTCACAACTGCACCGTACCTCCTGCACTCGACTCCTCCGCACAAACCGCTGGACTCCTCCACTCGGCTCGTCTGCACAGGCGTCGGACCCCTGCACTCGGCTCGTCAGCACCGGCGTCGGACTCCTGCACTCGACCCATGTGCACACCCGCTGGGACTACCGCAATCGCCCAACGACATCCAGAGTCGATCGCCGCTAGGCTGCTGTAGAAGGGGACCGGCCATCAGTCGCAACCACCGGTCTGGGACGACCCTTCTGCAACCAGCGATCCACCGGAACTGCACCTTCAGACGATGGGTTGATGTAGCCCTCCTACTCCCCTCTGATCTGGGTTGATTGGCAACAAACAGAAGGCTTGCAGCGACATCAGCAGCCCCGCCGGAGCATCTGCGACCTCCTTCGTCGACCACCGGGTGAGCCCAAGATCCGTCCCCTCCTACCCTTCCTCTTCCCTTCTGTTTCATGTGGTAACAGCACATCCTTCTCTAGTTTAGTTGCAGCCCTCCTTTGACGTACCACCCTGCTGTTCGGCCAACGGAGTCCTCGGTGGAAAGAGCACTGCAGGTCGAGCCATTGCTGTAGGTGAGTGACTACTCCTTCCAACATTGTACATAGCACTATGTTGAATGTTTGAAATAGGTTGTTGAGCATATAGATCTAAGGAGAGGAATGATGGGCTGCTGCATTTTATGAACAAAGGAAAGTCAGTAGCTGCTGTAAATGCGTTTTAACCACTTCAGCGTTCAGTTGGCGAACAGCCATCTTGTCGATCAATTATAAAACGTTTGGATGAAGATCCACCGTTGAATTTTTGATATGTTGTAGACAGATATATGTAGTTTAGCATATTAAAATTTGGTGAGAAATGAACGGTCGGATTGAAAGTTACGAGCTCCCGAAGTTAGGTAGTTGAGCAGTTTTATTGAACTTATAAAATTGGCTAAGTATAAGAAAGTAGAGTGAGGAACCGACTTTGGGAATTATTATAAAAATATCGGCTGAACAGTTTAGTGAAATTCTTTCTTCTAAGGCTAGATAGAACCTCATAGATGATCTAGATAATAAATTCGGAAATTTTATAAGCCGTTAAGAATTTTATATTTAGAGCCGAAGTTAAACCTTTTTCGGTTCTTCCGGAAAATTGAAACATAAGAAAAATGTCCGTTTCGCACCTAATAAAATTCTAAGAGTTAGGATATATATTAGAACTTCAAATAGGAGTTTAGACATGAATTTTAGGGTCTTCGAGAAAATCGGAACGAAGGGTAAAATGGTCATTTTACCCTAAAACTAATAATGTAGCTAGTACGTCTTAATACTTATTTAATCTCAGAAGTTTTAGACTTCTATCTACGTGAAAGTGTGCTAATACACTTATCGCCTTTAACAGGCAACTGAGTGGGTACAGTACAGAGCAAGTGATTACTAAAGAGTCGAGCATTATAACAGGTAAGTCCTTTGGGCTTACTTAGCTGACTGCTAAATATGAGTATAAATGATGATGGTGGTGTGTGATTGACATGTTAGAGAGATAGGTTGTGATATATAAATACCGACCTGTATTTTGGCCTAAGAGTAACGGGCGGTGGCATTCCGCTCAGTAGCTCGCCGGGCGCTGGGGGTTTCTTTCGGGACTAGTCCACACATGGTTTGTAGTGACGCTACCAAAGGAAGTCAGCTATACCTACACCAGTTGGATAAGGAACGGAGGCGAGAACTAAAAATAGTTCTCGTGCCACAACTTAAATTGAATAATGTGAATCACTTAAAGAACAGATAATAATTTGTTGAGTGCCAGCATGTTGTTTGTTTATTTTTGTTTCTGCTTGTGTTTGTGCTGTTGTCATTTTCTTATATTTGGTTAGTTAGCTAACGGTTGATATGTTGTTTAGATTTGACACAGGTTAGAGCAGATGCCGAGTGATCCAGATGGTAGTGGTCAGCCGGGGTGTCGTACTTTAGGACGTTTTGCAGTTTTTTTTGCATTTGTGGGTTTTTCTGTTGAACATCGTTTCCTTCCGTACTTTGATATATTGCTTTTCCGGCTGTAGTTGATCTGGTCACATTCATGCATTGATAAAAACTATTTTATGATTTTTAGTTTTTCCTTATCGGTGCCTTGTTGTAAGATCATGTTAAGTTGTTGTCAAACTAAGGTCGGGACCCACTGTGCGGTCCTAACCAGTAACTCCCTAAGTTGTAAAATTTGGGGTGTTACACTCTTATTTAATGTATTTTTAGTACACGTTAAAATAAATAGTATATAATTTTATTTTAATTCTTGAAATTAATTTAGAATAATTTTAGTAAAAAAACGAATTTGGTTACATATTCGTGTGGTTTCTTCAAAAAATCTATATGCTAAAAAAGTATATGAATTTGCACTTGACATTGTTTCATGCAACCACATCATCAAACTTGCATAAATCGTTTATTAGTTATATCACAATATTACACAATGATTAGTTAATATCTTAAAAACTATCATTTGTAATCACTTTGGTTACATATCCAAGTAGTTCAAGGAATATTATTCTGGTTCCTCTTTTACGACTGTTGTTACCAGGTTTGAATTGTTAGTTGATTTCTATTCATAATATGATAAAATTCAATCATACAACAAGCATTACATAACAAATAAAATAATTTCTAACGTAATATATAAATTATCAAATATTTTTATAAACACAATTACCATCTAACCCGTGCAGGGCACGGGTATTAATCTATATAATTTTACTAAAACTAAGGACACTAATGCCACATGTCAAGCAACGAGATGTCACCACAACTTTTTTTTGTAAAATATTTACTAAATTGCCATTGCTTTTATTTTGTGAAATATTTATTTAATTGTTTTTATTAATTATTATGTAACTGGACAATTATTTTCACAACATTTGTGATTGCTCCCCGATTCTCCTAACCAATACGAGATTTAACAATATTTTTTTAAAAATATTTGTATCTTTGATAAAGATTTTGTAATAGTTTTTTTAAATGATTATTTTCACAACAAATGTAAAACAAAAATTATAAAAAGCGTATACAAATAAAAATTTAACGTAAATATTCTTTTTAGTTGTAACAAACGTATACAAAAAATCTACAAATGAAAGAGTACATCGGAGGTTTTAATTATCGGAAATATTAATATAGATAAGTATGTATTTATAATTTTCTAAAATATTTGTTTTTTATAAATTTGCTAAGACAATTAATTTAAACCGGTAATTAATAAATAATTGTAGTTAAAAAAAACACACATAAAATAAGAATCTTATATCTATTAAAGCAGAAGCTTCTATTGCCACGTGTCAACGTCATGTTTATCGAAGCCTAAAAAATTATTTTAAAAAGTGATTTTTAAATGTTAATATAAATTGTAAATTGACTTCTAATTTATTCTAAAAAACATTTAAAAAAGTATTTGTATAAAATAGTTTTTAAACTTTTACGGATTTTTTACCAACAAACATATCTTAACAAATCAATTTAAAAATATAATTAATTATAAGAGAATTAAAAATCATAGTAATAATTATAATTTCATTCTCCGGATTTTTATTTTACAAATATACAAATAAATTCTAAGTATTAAATATTTATTAAAACTCAACCCGCACAAAGTGCGGGTAATACACTAGTTTTAATTTGTTAGTACAATTAAGGTTTAATTTTTACAAGTATTATTCTACATTTCAATTTTTAAATTTTAAATCGGATCTCATCTATAGAATTTAGTTATTACCTCGATTTTGTTGAATTATTTTTTGAAGCAATCTACTTTTAAAAATCAACCTCAACTAAATCAATTTCCTTTACAAAAATTAGCTTATGACTTATAGGAGAAGTTTAGAATTTAGAAAAATATCTTTTTAAAAATATACAAATTTTGATTAACCGATCAGATATGTACGAATGATTCGAGTAGATTATTATGGGTTTGTGATATAATTTTGGGAATAAAATCCATAATTTGAGATACTAATTTATTAATGATGGATTTAGTCATCTAAACTTTCATAGCAAGATTTGATTATTCTATATAAGTAGACATTAATCAATGTCACCATACAAACAAGGACAAGCGAAGAAATCGCTAAAAGAGCACATCTAAAGAGAAGACGTTCCAATGCAAGAATAATAGATGGAGTCAAGCTCGATTTGCATCCATTTGAACCGAGGAGAAGACGAAACCCCAATCACGAATAGTGTTAACACTTGGATCGGTAAAGTACTTGGAACCATGGCCACCATCCAAAGGGCTTGAGAAGATTACAGAGACGATGAGATCAACAAACGAAATAACCGAGGATGATGACGATGCCAAGCTTCGACGATCACCATTGATGTTCAACATGCAAATGAGGGTATACTCGCATGTCAAAGAGAAGTGAGAAGGAGTGGAAGAAGATCTTGATGTTAAATTTGTCCATATTTGACTATAGTGAGCTTCTGCATCTTAATCTTATACTAGACTTCCAAATTTATAGTTCTCATAATACTTATATCGGTATAATACTAACTAGTGTATATGTAACACCCCAAATTTTACAACTCGGGGAGTTACTGGTGAGGACCGCACAGTGGGTCCCAACCTTAGTTTGACAACAACTTAACATGATCTTACAACAAGGCACAGATAAGGAAAAACCGGAAATCATAAAATAATTCTTAACAATGTATGAATGTGACCAGAACAACTAACAGCCGGAAAACGTAATATAACAAGGTACGAAAAGAACGACAAGAAACAAAGTCCAACTGAAAAACCCACAAATACAGGAACTGTAAAACGTCCTAAAAGTACGACACCCCGGCTGACCACTACCGTCCGGATCATTCGGTATCTGCTCTAACCTGTGGCAAATCTACACAACATATCCACCGTTAGCTAACTATCCAAATATAAGTAGAATGACAACAGCACAAACACAAGCAGAAACAAAATAAACAAACATCATGCTGGCACTCAACCGTTTATTATCTATTATTTAAGTGATTCACATTATTCAATTCAAGTTGTGGCACGAGAGCTATTAACAGCTCTCGCCTCCGTTCCTTATCCAACTGGGTGTAGGTCTAGCTGACCTCCGCCGGTAGCATCACTACAAACCGAGTATGGACTAGTCCCTAAAGAAACCCCCAGCGCTCGCAAGCTAACTGAGCAGAATGCCACCGCCCGTTACTCTTAGGCCAAGTATAGGTCGGTAAATATATATCACAACCTATCTCTCTAAACATTTCAATCACACGCCACTATCATCATTCATGCTCATATTTAGAAGTCAGCTAAGTAAGCCCAAAGGACTTACCTGATATAAAGCTCGACTCTTTGTAAACCCACTCGCTCTGTAAACTGTAGCAACTCAGTTGCCTGCCAAAGGGGATAAGTGCATTAGCACACTCCCACGTAGTTAGAAGTCTAAGACTTCTAAAATAGAATAATGTATTAAGACATAACTAGTTGCAGTATTAATTTAGGGTAAAATGACCATTTTACCCTTGGTCCCGAAATTCCCGAAAATTCTAAAATTCATGTCTAAACTCCTATTTGAGATTCTAAAATCATATTCTAACTCCCAAAGCTTCGTTTGGTTCCAAGCTAACATTTTTCCTATGTTTCTATTTTCCGGAAGATCGTAAAGGTCTAACTTCGATTCCAAATATAAAATTCGTAACCGCTTATAAAAATTCCGACTTAAATCCCTAGATTATCTATGATGTCCTATCTAACTTTAGTAGAAAGAATTTCTCCAAACTGTTCATTCAACAGTTTTATAAAAATTCCTAAAGTTGACTACTCCCTTTACAAATTCTATACTTAGCCAAAATTCTAAGGTTTACAAAACTGCTCAACTACCCAACTTCGGAAGCCTATAACTTCTAATCCGACCGTTCATTTCTTCTCAAATTTTTATACCCTATACTACGTATAACCGTCTACAACATATCCAAAATTCAACGGTGGATCTTTATCCAAACGCTCAAACATTAATCCTCAACATTGACCATTACTCACTTACCAAGCTGAGTTCTAAAATGAGTTTTTCACTTCTATTTCTAGGGCAGTCTAAACTACTCTCATTATCATCCAGTTATCATCAGTTGGACTTACAAGAGACTTCAACAAACTCACTTACTATCCCTCCATTTCCTTGGCTTGATCTCCGTTCATAACGAAACCGAAAACATATATCATCTATACAATTATAACATCTAGAGGGCAAGAATTGGACTGCAGAAAAGAGATGACTCACCTTTTCAACAGCTGCTGGACTGAGGCGCCTTCAGACGTTCCAGCTGGCCCTCCGGCTTCCTCGGCGTGACAGATCAGGAGGAGGAAAGTGAGGGTTCGGCTTGGCTCTACTGCTGCAGTGATTGGAGAACTCTTCCCAGCCTCACTGCTGTCACGGAGTGGTCGAGATGAAGGTTGTCATCACAAGTACGGATATGTGAGTCCTCATGATCGACCAATTAAAGAGATGAAGATGAATAGGTATATGGATCCTTACCGAAATAGACAGAAGAAGACCGAGTTCAGTCAGATCCAAAGAAGGCTGCGTCGGACGTTGATGGCTGCAAGGGACGGTTGGTAAGTGTGGTAGGACGGAAGGGATGGATTCACTGTTGCTGCTCTAACGGTTGTACGAGTGTGGAAGACGACGTTCACAAGCAAGGAAAGAATCAGAAGAGGCGAGGTGTACTGATGAATCTGGACGGACTGAGTGTGTGCAACGCATAAGGAAGGAGATCAGAAGATGCAATCTGGCGTGGAATTAGGGCAGTTACGGATCCCTTACCTTATTAACACAGCAGTTATGTGGAAGATCAAGGGAATGGAGCGTTGCTGCTCTCCTTCTTCCAGATGGGCTCGAGTTCCAGTTGGGCTGGCAACAAGCGAGGACACTGGGCTGAGCGTGCGGGCTGCTGAGTAGATCGCGGACTGGGCTGGAGTTGGCGCTGCTGGCAATGAGGCTGGGCTGCATAAGCTGGCGCTGCAGAGGCAAACAGTGGGCTGCTGGAGCTGGCTAGCAGGGCTGGATCCGTTGGGCTGAAATATAGAGCAATAGATGGGATGAAACTGGCTGCGGACAAGCTCCCGACCAATGAATATACGGACTAGACGGATATGGAGTTTGTTATAGTTTAAGATCGGTTAAGAATTTTATCATTTTATGCGGAAGTAAGCTACATAAAATGATAAACTATTTAAAAGATTCTATCATTTTATGTGAAGGAATCTACATAAAATGATAAATCCTATAATAATATGTCAAACTAAGTAGACGGATATGCATCGACTGCTCGAGATCGGGTTTATAATAGAAATAGACGGAATAAAAATTCCGGATTTTACATCAGTACCCCCTTAAATAAGTTTCGTCCCGAAACTTAGAATAAGGTATCTACCCCTAACATTTCCCTTCAAGAGTTATATTCTAGCATGCAACTACTCACGTCATCAAGCACATAAGTATAACAATCTTTTAAACATATAATCACAGAAATCATATAAGGTATCGTCTCAGTACTAACCCATCGGTACTGAGGTAGCGGCTAACTCCGCAAGGAACTCCGGGTAGTTACGTCTAATACTCTCCTCTGTCTCCCAGGTAGCCTCATCAGCTCCTCGTCTAAACCACTGAATCCTCAGCATCGGTATCTCCTTAGAACGTAGGCGCCTAATACTACGCTCTAGAACGGCTACTGGATACTCTACAAAAGTGTGGTCTGGCTCGACTATCAGATCCTCATGACTGATGACGTGTCTAGGATCCGGTATGTACTCTCTCAGCTGAGATACATGAAAAACTGCGTGTACTCCCTCTAATCTCGGGGGCAGTGCTAGTCGGTAGGCAACCTCTCCGACTCTCTCTACGATCTCAAATGGGCCGACATATCGAGGACTCAGCTTCCCCTTAATGCCGAAACGTCTAACTCCTCTCGTAGGTGACACTCTCAACCACACCTGTGCACCTACTCTAAACTCCAAAGGTCGACGCCTTTTGTCGGCGTAGGACTTCTGACGACTCTGAGCTGCTAACATCCTCTCCCGGACTAAGGCAATCCGGGCGATGTCATCATGTATCTGGTCTGGTACCACTCCATCAGCCTTGCTAGGCTCATCCCAACACAACGGTGTACGACATCTCCGCCCATACAGAGCCTCATAAGGTGCCATCCCAATAGACGCATGCCAGCTGTTATTATATGAAAACTCTACCAGTGGGAGATGATCTGGCCATACCTGTCCCCAATTTAGCACATATGCCCGCAACATATCCTCTAAGGTCTGAATGGTCCTCTCAGACTGACCGTCTGTCTGTGGGTGGTAGGCAGTGGTAAAGTGGAGACTCGTCCCCAGAGCAGTATGTACCTGCTGCCAAAACCTCGAGGTAAAACGTCCATCCCTGTCGGAGACGATAGTCCTCGGTACTCCATGGAGTCTCACAATGTGCCTAGTGAACTCCTCCGCTAGACGACTTACCGGCCACGTTTCCTTAATCGGAATGAAACGTGCGGTCTTCGTCAGACGATCTACCACTACCCAAATGGCATCAAAACCTCAGCTGAGCCTCAATCCAGTAACAAAATCCATAGATATATCTTCCCACTTCCAATGTGGTACTAGAAGTGGGTGAAGCTCTCCTCCGGATCTACGATGCTCAATCTTGACCTGCTGACAGGTCGCACACTAGGCTACATATCGGGCCACATCAGGCTTCAAACCACCCCACCAGAAGGAACGTCTCACGTCCTTATACATCTTACTCGCTCCTGGATGTACGGAGTAAGGGGTAGCATGAGCTTCACCTAGTATCCTCTGTCTCAGCTCACCGTCTGATGGCACACAGATACGATCCTGCCGTCTCATTACTCCATCGGCACCAATAGTGAACTGAGGTGCCTCATCTCGTGACATCCGGTCTCGGATCCGGGTCAACGTCGGACAGGTCTCCTGCTTCTGTCGGATCTCACCCAACAGGTCAGGAAGAAACTCTAAGGTGGCTAACTGATGAGCTGTATCGGGGAACTGGATCTCTACCTCCAACCAAGCTAAGTCTCTCTGTAACTGTGGCTGTACTGTCAACCGAGCTATCGCCTTCTCCCGAGGCGTCTTCCGACTCAAAGCGTCAGCAACTACATTCGCCTTTCCGGGGTGGTAGAGAATCTCAAGGTCAAAATCCTTGATCAACTCTAGCCACCGCCTCTAGCGGTTATTCAACTCCCGCTGAGTGAATATGTACTTCAGACTCTTATGGTCTGTGAAGATCTGACAGGTCGTTCCATAGAGATAATGACGCCAGATCTTAAGAGCATGTACTACCGCAGCTAACTCCAGGTCATGGGTGGGGTAGTTCTCCTCATACGTCTTCAGCTGTCGAGACGCATACGCTATGACCTTACCCCTCTGCATCAAGACACACCCCAAGCCCAGCTTGGATGCGTCACTGTACACTACAAAGTCCTCTGTACCCTCAGGCTGTGCTAAGATCGGAGCAGACGTCAATCTCCTCTTCAGCTCCTCAAAACTCTGCTGACACGGCTCAGACCAGACGAACCGAGTAGTCTTCCTTAGGAGAGAAGTAAGTGGTCGGGCGGTCAGGGAAAACCCTTCCACAAACCGACGGTAATACCCTGCCAATCCAAGAAAACTGCGAACCTCCTTAACATTCTTCGGAGGTTGCCAAGAGGACACTGACTCAATCTTCGCCGGGTCGACCTTAATCCCCTCAGCAGTCACTACATGGCCTAGGAAAGCCACCTCTGACATCCAAAACTCACACTTGGATAGCTTAGCATATAGCTGGCTATCTTGTAGAATCTGTAACACTGTCCTCAAGTGTCCGGCATGCTCCTCTCGACTTCTAGAGTAAACTAGAATGTCGTCAATGAAGACCACTACAAACTGGTCTAGGAAGTCGATGAAAATCCCATTCATCAACTCCATAAATACTGCTGGCGCATTAGTGAGCCCGAATGGCATCACTACAAACTCATAGTGACCATACCTAGTCCGGAATGCCGTCTTAGGTATGTCCTAGTCTCTCACTCTCAACTGGTGATACCCCGATCTCAAATCTATCCTCGAGAACACTGACGCCCCATGTAGCTGGTCCAGCAGATCATCTATGCGAGGTAGTGGATACTTATTCTTGATGGTGACCTTGTTCAACTCCCGGTAGTCGATACACAGCCTCATCGATCCGTCCTTCTTCCTCACAAATAACACTGGTGCGCCCCAGGGAGAAACACTAGGGCGTATGAAGCCCTTCTCTGCTAACTCCTCTAACTGCTTCTTCAGCTCAAGCAGCTCTATCGGGGTCATGCGGTACGGGGCCTTCGAGACCGGTCTCGTGCCCGGCTCTAACTCGATGCTAAAGTCAACACTCCTCTGTGGAGGTAGCCCTGGTAAGTCGTCACTAAATACCTCTGCAAACTCGCAGACAACTGGTATCTCCCCAACTGTCAGGCTCTTGCGCTCCTTCATGGCATAACACCAGAAGGCCTCGCAACCCTGTGCTATCAATCTGGCTGCTCTCACTGCGCTGATAACTGTGCCGAACTTTCCGAGGTCCCAACCTCGGAATATCACTCTGTGACCCTCCTCAGTGGCGACAGTCACAGTCCTCCTACCAATATCCAAGACGGCTCCATGTCTAGTCATCCAATCTATCCCCAATATCACGTCCTCATGGGCTAAGGGCATAACTAGAAAATCTACTAACCAAATCCGGCCTCCCAGATGAATAGGGCAGTCATAAATCTCTCGAGATCCTCTAACCTTACCCCCATCTGGTAACCCAACCACAAAAGGTACTCCCTCTACTGTAGCTAAGGACAACCTATCTACACATGCATCTGATATAAAGGAGTGCGTAGCACCCGTATCAAATAAAACTCGCACAGGTAAGTCATGGATCCAAATAGTACCTGTGGTCGCAGGTGCTGCAGGCTGCTCAGTGTTCCTCAACTCGAACACTCTCGATGGTCCTCCTCTGGTGTCAGTGGTACTACTACGTCCTCTGCCACGACCTGATCCCTGTGCCGTACTGTATGAAGCAGGATACCCTGGAGCCCGGTACTGTTGCTGCTGCTGACTCGGAGCTCGGTACTGAGGAGGTCTCTGTACACTCTTCTCAGCACCTGCAGGAGAAGATCCCTGTTGGGAAGGGGCCCTACCCTGACGGCAGAAGGTGGCTCTGTGACCCGGCTTCCCACAAGTGAAGCAAGTGATAGGTGGTCTCTGGCAATCTGTCTTGATGTGATCACGGCTACCACATTTAAAGCACTATCGATCTCTACTGGGAGTCTGAACTGTAGAGTGGTAGCTGGACCTCCCCTGAGTCTGTCCTCGACCATAACCTGCTACTGCTGCACTGCTACCAGCATGTCCTGTCCTCTGCCGCTTATCCGGCCCACTAGACTGAGCTGCTTTCCTCGAAGCTGGCCTATCTCTCTCATAAGCAGAGGCCCTATCCTGATAATCAGACAAAGTCTCACAGCGGAATCCAGCCATATAGGATCGGGTACTCTCTCTCAATCTTCTGGAGAAAAGGTAAACATGCTGCTCTTCTGGAGGTGCAGATGGTCCAAGTAAGGTCAACTCTTTCTGAAACTTCTTTATGGCTGCAGCAATCGGGATATCCTCAAATCCCGCCTCAATGAAATCCTGGAATCTCTCCCTCCTCAGCGAAACTGGACAGTACCTGTCCCTAACAATGTTCCTCATCTGCTCCCAGCTGGTGACTCGGCTACGAATGGTACGCCACCATGAATGGGCATCATCTGTGAAACAGGTTTGCACCAAATCCACCTGTCGATCCTCGGGGCAACGTATTGCCTCCAAAGCAGTCTCTATCTTCCCTATCTAGTGCTCCACCTCTAGCCCTATTTCTCCACTGAATGAGGGAACCTTCTGAGAGTTGAAAGCCTTCAACCACTCATCTAGTCTCGGTGCTCTAGACCCAGTATGAGCTCTATCAGCATTAGCTCTCCTCTCAGATACAGCCGGCACCTGAGACACTCCCTGTGTCACCTGAGCTGACCTAGCCGGTACCACCGGTGGTACTTGGGTAAGTCTCTCAACTCTAGCAGCCTCTTCCATACGCTCGACGTATGCTCTGTACTCCCGATACTCTGATGCTCCAATAGAAACACGTCCAGACTCAGTCGAACGTGCTCCCTGCGCTCCAGACCTAACAGCGGCCTCATGCCTGACCTCCGGGCCTACACTCTCAGCTACCTCTTCCACAACAACCTCTGGTATGCTTGCTGCAGGTGGATCCTCTCGAGGAACTCGTCCTCGACCTCTCCCTAGTGGAGGTCTACCCCCACGACCACGCCCTCTAACAGTAGGGGCGCTATCAGCTCGATCCTGTCTGACTGGGGGAAGGGGGGGACGACCCCTACCTCGGCCAGTCACTTGTGCAGCCCTAGTACGTGCCATCTGCACGAATAGTAACAACTACAGTTATAAACTAGCTAATCTATCATAACAGTAAAAGTCTATACTAATAATACTAAGAATACCGAGATCCGCAGAGGTAGTGGTGGTCATCCGTACTTTCTATCCCAACCCGACTCTGTATGCATTTTAAAACCAAAATCTTCTTTGGAAAACTCAGACTCCTTTCGGGTTCTGTTTATTTACTTATATGACCCTTTTGAAGATTTTTAGTGCCATTGTTGCCAACCTAGAGCTCTGATACCATATTGTAACACCCCAAATTTTACAACTCGGGGAGTTACTGGTGAGGACCGCACAGTGGGTCCCGACCTTAGTTTGACAACAACTTAACATGATCTTACAACAAGGCACAAATAAGGAAAAACCGGAAATCATAAAATAATTCTTAACAATGTATGAATGTGACCAGAACAACTAACAGTCGGAAAACGTAATATAACAAGGTACGAAAAGAACGACAAGAAACAAAGTCCAACTGAAAAACCCACAAATACAGGAACTGTAAAACGTCCTAAAAGTACGACACCCCGGCTGACCACTACCGTCCGGATCACTCGGCATCTGCTCTAACCTGTGGCAAATCTACACAACATATCCACCGTTAGCTAACTATCCAAATATAAGTAGAATGACAACAGCACAAACACAAGCAGAAACAAAATAAACAAACATCATGCTGGCACTCAACCGTTTATTATCTATTATTTAAGTGATTCACATTATTCAATTCAAGTTGTGGCACGAGAGCTATTAACAGCTCTCGCCTCCGTTCCTTATCCAACTGGGTGTAGGTCTAGCTGACCTCCGCCGGTAGCATCACTACAAACCGAGTATGGACTAGTCCCTAAAGAAACCCCCAGCGCTCGCAAGCTAACTGAGCAGAATGCCACCGCCCGTTACTCTTAGGCCAAGTATAGGTCGGTAAATATATATCACAACCTATCTATCTAAACATTTCAATCACACGCCACTATCATCATTCATGCTCATATTTAGAAGTCAGCTAAGTAAGCCCAAAGGACTTACCTGATATAAAGCTCGACTCTTTGTAAACCCACTCGCTCTGTAAACTGTAGCAACTCAGTTGCCTGCCAAAGGGGATAAGTGCATTAGCACACTCCCACGTAGTTAGAAGTCTAAGACTTCTAAAATAGAATAATGTATTAAGACATAACTAGTTGCAGTATTAATTTAGGGTAAAATGACCATTTTACCCTTGGTCCCGAAATTCCCGAAAATTCTAAAATTCATGTCTAAACTCTTATTTGAGATTCTAAAATCATATTCTAACTCCCAAAGCTTCGTTTGGTTCCAAGCTAACATTTTTCCTATGTTTCTATTTTCCGGAAGATCGTAAAGGTCTAACTTCGATTCCAAATATAAAATTCGTAACCGCTTATAAAAATTCCGACTTAAATCCCTAGATTATCTATGATGTCCTATCTAACTTTAGGAGAAAGAATTTCTCCAAACTGTTCATTCAACAGTTTTATAAAAATTCCTAAAGTTGACTACTCCCTTTACAAATTCTATACTTAGCCAAAATTCTAAGGTTTACAAAACTGCTCAACTACCCAACGTCGGAAGCCTATAACTTCTAATCCGACCGTTCATTTCTTCTCAAATTTTTATACCCTATACTACGTATAACCGTCTACAACATATCCAAAATTCAACGGTGGATCTTTATCCAAACGCTCAAACATTAATCCTCAACATTGACCATTACTCACTTACCAAGCTGAGTTCTAAAATGAGTTTTTCACTTCTATTTCTAGGGCAGTCTAAACTACTCTCATTATCATCCAGTTATCATCAGTTGGACTTACAGGAGACTTCAACAAACTCACTTACTATCCCTCCATTTCCTTGGCTTGATCTCCGTTCATAACGAAACCGAAAACATATATCATCTATACAATTATAACATCTAGAGGGCAAGAATTGGACTGCAGAAAAGAGATGGCTCACCTTTTCAACAGCTGCTGGACTGAGGCGCCTTCAGACGTTCCAGCTGGCCCTCCGGCTTCCTCGGCGTGACAGATCAGGAGGAGGAAAGTGAGGGTTCGGCTTGGCTCTACTGCTGCAGTGATTGGAGAACTCTTCCCAGCCTCACTACTGTCACGGAGTGGTCGAGATGAAGGTTGTCATCACAAGTACGGATATGTGAGTCCTCATGATCGACCAATTAAAGAGATGAAGATGAATAGGTATATGGATCCTTACCGAAATAGACAGAAGAAGACCGAGTTCAGTCAGATCCAAAGAAGGCTGCGTCGGACGTTGATGGCTGCAAGGGACGGTTGGTAAGTGTGGTAGGACGGAGAGGATGGATTCACTGCTGCTGCTCTAACGGTTGTACGAGTGTGGAAGACGACGTTCACAAGCAAGGAAAGAATCAGAAGAGGCGAGGTGTATTGATGAATCTGGACGGACTGAGTGTGTGCAGCGCATAAGGAAGGAGATCAGAAGATGCAATCTGGCGTGGAATTAGGGCAGTTACGGATCCCTTACCTTATTAACACAGCAGTTATGTGGAAGATCAAGGGAATGGAGCGTTGCTGCTCTCCTTCTTCCAGATGGGCTCGAGTTCCAGTTGGGCTGGCAACAAGCGAGGACACTGGGCTGAGCGTGCGGGCTGCTGAGTAGATCGCGGACTGGGCTGGAGTTGGCGCTGCTGGCAATGAGGCTGGGCTGCATAAGCTGGCGCTGCAGAGGCAAACAGTGGGCTGCTGGAGCTGGCTAGCAGGGCTGGATCCGTTGGGCTGAAATATAGAGCAATAGATGACTGAAACTGGCTGCGGACAAGCTCCCGACCCATGAATATACGGACTAGACGGATATGGAGTTTGTTATAGTTTAAGATCGGTTAAGAATTTTATCATTTTATGCGGAAGTAAGCTACATAAAATGATAAACTATTTAAAAGATTCTATCATTTTATGTGAAGGAATCTACATAAAATGATAAATCCTATAATAATATGTCTAACTAAGTAGACGGATATGCATCGACTGCTCGAGATCGGGTTTATAATAGAAATAGACGGAATAAAAATTCCGGATTTTACAGTATAGCCCGCACCTTGTGCGGGTATCATTATAATATTAGTTGTACGAACTTAATATATATTTATGAAATTTGATAATAATGATTCGAATTTGATTATTCTCAAAACGAAAAAATAGTCACAAATAAAGAATTTCTTATTATTCTACACTTCATAAATTTAATCCTTATACAATGCACAATTTTTTTTAAAAAAAATTACAATACACAACTCCGTTATAGACTTATAACTAAATTACTTTAATATATTGTAATTATCTAAATGGAACCCAAAATATAATTTTGTAAAAAAAAGAATTTGAAACGAAATGTATGATAAATAATAAAATAAAAATTGAAAGTTTTTTTTTTAAATAAATACACAAAAAGTTGAATAAAGTTTAAAAATACAAAAAGAAGCAAAAACAAATTATTGGATGAACGAAATTTAAAATCTGAAACTTTATTCTTGTAACGACCGACGTAATATAAAAAAAAATATCCGTAATTTATGATTAAAAACCATAATAGGACAACAAAATACTTAAATAAAAAAGAATACCCGTAGAGTAATAATTTTATTTAAAAAAAGCCAACTTGATAAGGCTCCAGCCATACTTGATAATCGACGTGGGATAACAAATTTGTAAATTAAAAAACCATTTATAGATGACGATAAAAAATTCTATAATATAAAATTAAATAAAATCTCATACAATAACAAATAAATTAGTATTAATTTAGACAATTATAAACGTTTTTCAAGTTCTCAAAATATCAGTCATACTTGATAATCGACGTGGGATAACAAATTCGCTGAAAACAGTAAGTAAAGACCCATAAAACATATATTAATCCGTTATGTATAAAAAATTATAGCTCAACTTAGCTAAAAGGCCAAAAAATGTATCATTTGTTTAATCTTCAATATCCGTTATTAACCTCTATTTATAAAAGTTATCAAACCATCACTTTTAGTAGTTCTCAAACTATCACTTTTAGTAGGTCAATGACCCATATAACGAATATTAATTTATGAATAAAAATTATACTTAAAATTAGTCAAAAATCGCTAAAAATATTTAGCTAGCCCCAAAACAGTAGGCCAACGACCCACAAAACAGTAGGTTAACGACCCACAAAACAATAGGTGAATGACCCATATTACAGTAGGTCAACGACCCACAAAACAGCAGTCCAACGACTCACAAAACAAATATTAATCCGTTATGAATAAAATCTATATAACATACTAAAACACAACCCACTTAGTCCACATGTCAATCACTAAGGTATGCCACCGAAGACTTTTTTCAATATATTTACAGATATGCCACAAGATATTTACAGATTTGCCATTCTTTTTATAAAATAAATTCTAAAAACATTAATTTACAATTAGGAATGCCACATCATATTTTAATCATGCCACGTAAGAATCTAATTGACTTATTTATAAATTTGTTACAATATACCTATCAAATATTTAAAATAAAAAAATTATAAGATATTGATAATAAACCAAATCTTCAAAATTTTAACAAACAAAAATTTGAAATCTTTCTTATATTTTTGTGTTAAGAATATAAAAAAATATAATTTAGGCACATTTTACAATTTCATTTATTTTCTTCTCCTTATTTTTAATTTTCAAAATTTAATTATTAAGTTAGTTATTGAATTTAACTTTTACTTTAAATTTTATATCATATAATTTGTTTTCTTATTTTTGAATTGAAGTCGTTTTTTAATTTTTAATTTCAACTTTTTTAATAAATCTATATATTATACTAAAACAACCCTTATTTTTAAAATCTATTCAATATTTTCTAGATAATTTTTATTTCAAATTTGAAATCTTCTTTACACTCAAAATAGTTAAATTTTACCATCTTTCACTTTTTTAAAATTTATATGTTAATTTTAAAATCTATTCAAGATATTTTTATATAATAAATAACTAAGTTTTAAATATTTTATTGAGGTATAGATATAATAGTAGAAAAATAATCTTTTTTATTTTTAGTTATTTCCTTTCATTTTATAATTTTTTTTAGTTGTAACAGTTAATAAAAAATGGCTA
The DNA here is from genome assembly GCA_033239045.1 of Fagopyrum esculentum. Taxonomy (NCBI): domain Eukaryota; kingdom Viridiplantae; phylum Streptophyta; class Magnoliopsida; order Caryophyllales; family Polygonaceae; genus Fagopyrum; species Fagopyrum esculentum. The sequence continues at coordinate 22,005,073 of BSUD01000004.1, read as the reverse complement.
AGTTTGGATAAAATTCCTTTGTAGGTCAATGACCCACAAAACATTTTATAATTTTTTTTAGATATTTCCTTTCATTTTATAATTTTTTTTGTTGTAACAGTAGGTCAATGACCCACAAAACAATAGGCCAACGACCCACAAAACAGTAGGTCAACGACCCACAAAACAGTAGGTCAACGACCCACAAAACAGTAGGTCAACGACCCACAAAACAGATATTATTCCGTTATGAATAAAAATTATACTTAAGTTAGCCAAAAGGCCAAGAAATGTGTGATTTGTTTAATCTTCAAAGCTTCTATTTATACAAGTTATCTAACTGTCGGACTTAATTATAATAGATGTGGGATAGGGAATTCCGTGAAATTTTTTAACTAAATAGATTGAACTTATTTTCCTTCAAAAATAAATTAAGAAAAAAATAAAAATCTTCCCAATAAATAAATTACTTAAATTTCGACGGCTTAAAAATAAAAGAAATACGTAAACCAAATTATTTTTAAAATATTTAGGAGATCTTGTTAGTTAATTTTACAAAATTTTGTTTTATTTTTAGATTAATAAAAAAAATTTTAGATTAATAAAAAAGTAGGCTAGTGACCCACAAAACAGCAGGCTAACGACTTACAAAACAGATATTAATCCGTTATGAATAAAAAATATACTTAAGTTAGGCAAAAGGCCAAGAAATGTGTGATTTATTTAATCTTCAAACCCTCTATTTATAAAAGTTATCTAATTGTCAGACTTAATTATAATCGATGTGGGATAGGGAATTCCGTTATTAACCTCTATTTATACAAGTTATCAAACCATCACTTTTAGTAGTTCTCAAACCATCACTTTTAGTAGGTCAACGACCCATATAACGGATATTAATTTATGAATAAAAATTATACTAAAATTAATAAAAAAAATCACTGAAAATACTTACCTAGCCCAAAACAGTAGGCCAAGGACCAACAAAACAGTAGGTCAAGGACCAACAAAACAGTAGGCCAACGACCCACAAAACAGTAGGCCGACGACCCACGTTACAGTAGGTCAACGACCCACATTACAGTTGTAACACCCCGAATTCTCAGAATTCGGAGCATTACTGGTTAAGACCTCACAATGGGTCCCGACCTCAGTTTGACAACAATATTACTAGGATCTTGCAACAAGACACAAATAAGAAAAACCGAAATTTATAAAAGTTATTTGTAAAAGGATGAATGCAACAAAGTCTAACAGCCTATCGTACTTAAACAACGGAAAAGACTAACTGTCTTAACAAAAGGGAAAGACAACAAAGCAACAACCCAAACCCTACTCTAAAGAGTATGGAGACCCGGCTGACCACTACTTCCGGATCACTCAGCTGCTGTTCTAACCTGCAGTAAATCTAAAAAAAACACAACAAAACAACCATTAGCTAGTTATCTAAACATTAGGAGAATAATAATAGCACACACACACATAAAATAATAAACACTCATCATGCTTTCAAACAATCCATTTATTATCTTCATTTAAGTCATTCACTCTAATGATACTTATTTTGTGACACGAGGGATTCCCAAACCTCACCTCCGCCCCCGTGTACCCATCAAGAGTGGATCCGATGCATCTCACCGTGTACCTGTATGGTCTGGGTATAGAGAACCTCCCAGTCACCTGGCAGAGCTGGGCAGTGATGTCACGGCCCGTTATACATACACTTGGGCCTTAAAACATAACAACCACGATCGTCCTAACAAGTTGTTATTTATTATAACACACATTGTACACACACAACCATCATCACTCAACTAATATTCAGAAATCAGCTAAGTAAGTCGCAAGGACTTACCTGAATCAAATCCCACTCTAAAAATCTCAACTCGGTCCGTACTCGGGGTAACTCAAATGTAACACCCCGAATCCGCAGGAGTCGGGATGCTACGGGTTAGGACCTCACAATGGGTCCCGACCCTTAGCCTGACAACAATTTTACCGGATCTTGCAACAAGACACAAATAAAGGCCAAAACCGAAATACATTTTTATGCAATGAAAAGAAAAACCCGAAAGAATACAACAAAAAGACTTAAGCCAATAAACAACACCAAAGACCAAAACGCCATACACGCGGCATACCAACTGTAATAGCTAGGATTTTCGAATTCTAATTAATGTTGATTAACTTAATCTTTGATAGTAATTGGCATATAACTCGCGTAGATTTCGCAAGTGATGAGTAAGAGTCCCACCGTTATGTTCCTGGCGCAATTTTGGACATTTGGGGAAATTTTTACTTTTTTCCCCGGGTAATTATTTTTACCCTCCGGTGTTATTTGGAGCATTTGGAAGCTCCAATTAATAAAAATGCAGTTGAGAGAAATGATCAGGACATCGGATATGTCCTAGATATGAAATAACATGGAGAGGCAAAACGGCCAAAAGAGTCGCTATTTCGTTTCTTAGCGGCTAAGAAAGACGGCTTAGGAATACACGTTTTCCGAGGCAGTTGTGTAATAATTATCCCTACAATATTCCAGATTTAATTCATTTGAGTTTCTGTTAATGGATAATTATCGTCTTCACTATAAATAGCGGAAAATCCTTTATTAATTCATTTCCTTTCACGTTTTCTCGTAAAAGCTCTGATTTCTCTCAACCTTCAAACTCAGATCTACTCTCCGTTTCTAATCCGATTTCAATTCCGTTTGAGTTTCTGGATTCCTCTCTTCATTCTCTTCATAACGGTACCGAGTTTCTGCATTTCCGAGTATATGGAGGGCAGGTCGAGCATATATGTCACCAGGACGGTTCCGTCGCTCAGATTCCGATGAATTTGATGTTGTCCATGCATAGCCTGCGTCGTTGTGATTCCGAATCTTCTTTCATATCGTCAATCGGGTTAGTAACGAATAAGTTATGAATTTATTCGTTTTCCGTACTGCGATTTGGCCTAAATTGACTTTAGGCTTGTCAAATAGGACTATTAAAAATTCCATTATGGTCGTTATATTATTCTCGTGATTATGGGTTGTTTGTTTGATGAAATCTGATGACAAGGGGTTTAGAAATTGCATGCGGGCAAAACGTTATTCTGGCAAAATCTAATTAATTAATTAAAGGTTAATTAATTAAATTAGGATTAGAATTGAGATTGAGGAATGTTGATTAGATACTACCTTGAGATTTGAGGAATTGTGAGTTATGTTGAGATATTGAGGTTTAGTTGGTTGTGAGGCTTATAGATTGAGTATGATCCTCATGGATCTCTTTGGGTCTAGGTGTGACCCCTTTGATGAATAGAGGTTGATATATCTCTTTATGCCTTGTTTATAGGCCGTGTTGTCCCTCCAGTGTAGAGGTGATTGTGGTTGAGTTTGTACGAGGTTGAGGTAAGTCCGTAGGACTTACTTAGCTACCATCCCTATATTGGGTGTTTGCATGAGTGGTGTGTGCTTTATATGTTTGCTATGATAGCATGAGTTGTCGTTTTTATCGACCTATGTTCTATTGACTGCCCCACTGCGTGGCTGTGATAACCTTTCCCTTTCATCCCGCCGTGGAGTCTGGGAGGTTCTCTGATGTCAGGCCAGACTAGTTTACAGGAAGGGCGCAATCCACTCCCATAGGGTACACGGATTGTGTGACCGATACTCGTACAGCTGGACATTGTACTCAGAGGCGGGGATGTATCGGTGATGACATGAATTATGACCTATTTTTAGGCATGTATTTATATAGATTTTCCCTTTATTTTGCATGCATAGACATACATTCATGGCATTTATGGTTATATTCACCTACTTTGCAAGAATGGAGGTCTACACAGAGTTTTATTGCATTTGTAGGTAATTTGGCGAATTATGGAGCAAAATGGCACATTTAAGGATTAAGCCTTGAAGAGGGACAAAAAGGAGCATAAAAGGAATTTAGGACGCGCCAAAGTATCTTCTGATACCGTCTGACGCGCCAAAGTATTTTCTGATACCTTCGGACGCAGCCCAAAGTATTTTCTGATACCTTCGGACGCGGCCCAAAGTATTCTCTGATACCGTCTGACGCGCCAAAGTATTTTCTGATACCTTATGACGCGGCCCAGAGTATCTTTTGATACCAGCGCACTCGACTTCTTTTCAGCCCATATTTCTAGGGTTTTACCTTTAAACCCTAGATTTATCCCTACATATATTCGATAGCCTTCAACATTGAAGGGAGGACGGTGACAGCCCCAGAACTAGGGGAGCGAAATTCTCCAAAGGGAGACTTGAGGGAGGTCGCATCGGAAGATCTTTACACGTTTGGAAGAAATCAACGATTCTTGGAGAGAGATTGAGGAGCTTTTACCGGAAAGTCATTCTTGATCTTTGATTGTGAGATTTCTTGATCCATTGCATTGTTTGTGGTTTGTGAACACGATATTGAGTTGTTTGAGAAATACATTAAGTAGATTTGACAATTGTTTACAGATTTGACAAGTTATTGAATTTTTCGTTCAAGATTCGGTTTCTTAGCGATTTTTCACTCAAGAATTAATTTGATTCGATTTTGAAAATGGTTGGCTAAAACCATTGTGATTCTGGGGAGAATAGTTGATGATTAAGGCTTAGATGATGATAGACTGAACTCATTCAAACATTAGGACCCTGAGAGTTTAGATTTTAGTTTTGCGACAAACAGGAAAATCGGGCTGTTCTTGAGGAAAATCGGCCGATTTTCTGATGAACAGGGCGATTTATTCTTCTGATGAACTTTAATTGAATTGATCTTTAATCAAAACTAATCCTTGCCTAAATCCCAATCTTGATTTACCTTCCACCCTCTAATTGAATGTATGAAGGCACTTCAAACCTGTTTCTACATTTAATAGATTAAGATCGCAAGATTTGGGTAATAAAGAGATTCATCATCCTTTATTAAGGGCCTGTTTACTAAGGGTTTGAGTTTATTCGGGTTTATAAACTAACGAGTTTAAAAACCCAAATAAAAATAACCTCATCTTGAGAAGGTTATTTTTTACGGGTTTAAAAACCCAAATAAACTATCATTTAGTTTATAAACCCGCAAGGTAAACAGTTACACAAAATCAGCAAAGGTTTATAAACTATCATTTAGTTTATAAACCCGCAAGGTAAACGGTTACACAAAAATCAGCTAAGGTTTATAAACTATCATTTAGTTTATAAACCCGCAAGGTAAACACGCCCTAAGTAATTAAATGTGCTTTCTAATCTTTACTTTGGAGAGTCATATCCTGGAGTTTTAGATAGTTAGTTTGAACATAATTCTTATCTTTAGATCTTTCTATATTGCAGCCTCAACAACCCTTATAGAGAGAACCTATAGATTAGTCATATAGGTTTCGGAACTTCATCATACGAATCCTACTTTTGAACGTTTAATCTTGGCACTATAAATTCTGTCCTAAATCTATAGAAGTGTCTTGAATCGAAAGCCTAAATCGGATACTTGAATCCTTGGAATCATTCCCCTCTTATTTGATCACAAAAGCTTTTTGCACTTTTCGCTAGATAATTGAAATTGGAATTATTCTCACCAAATCCCTGAGTTCGACTTTGGAATTCTTACCTTTCTACAGCCGATCCGTACACTGCGGGTTCGCTTTGCTTTTGAGTTCTAGATATAAATTTAAGACTTTGACGCACACCCTTTTGAGCGAACAAGTTTTTGGCGCCGTTGCCGGGGATTTGGTCTAGGCCAAATTCAGTTTTCGGTTGTCGGGCTTGAGTGCTTTTTGCTTTTAATCTTTTCGGTATGAGTTTTTGAGTTTTCAGGTTCACCAATGGTTGCATGGAGCAATGAACCTGCATTTGATCCAGCCTGGTTTACATGGCAAGGTGCTAGGGCGGACCATTATGAATATTTGGAAGAGAAATAAGCCTTCTATTGGTTTGACAGCGAAAGAGAACGTGAACAAACCATTGAATACGAATTTTCAAAGTGGGAAAAGCTGCACTACCCAAAGAAGGTTAAGAAGAAACCTCCCAAAGATGCGGAGGGACTCGAAATTTGAATAATTGATGAAGAAATTTGAGATGATCGAAGAAAGATTCAAAGCCTATGATGAATATAATCTAAAAGTGATAGAAGACGCAAAAAAGAATATTTCTAAGGTTGAAAAACCCTTGGAAAATCATTCATCTAGCAAGGAAGAATTACAAGTTTCGAGCGTTCCTCCTATTGAGCTTGAAACCCCTCTTGAAGTCCTCAATGAAAAAGAGGAAGGTGTGGAAGACCTCGAACCAACTGTTATAGCTGCTGTCGAGGTGGAGGAAGAAATGGTTGAGCTGGAAGAAGAAGAGAACGTGGAGAACCTTAGCCAAATTGCTGAAACTGTGGCCCGGGTTGAAGAGGATCTAGCTGAGTTGGGAGATATTTCATGTGTGGATCATCATCCCAACATGAAACTTGTCCCAAGCCTTGATGAACTTTACAAGGTACATTCTCTTACTTCTTTTGAAATTCCTATTAAAATTTCTAATTTTTTCAGGAATGCACTGGAGAGTTGGAGGTTTCTTCCAAAAGAACCTCCTAAGGTGAAGATGAAACCTCCATTAAAACTGCTGGAACTAGATGCTCCTTGGACTACAAGGAGTGGAGTTAGCAAGCACTTCACCGTTAAGGCAATGAAGTGTCTTTTGTTCAAGTATGGGATCATTCACATGACCAAGACCATACATCATCCCCAAGCTGAAGATGGGAAAGCTAAGAGGATTCATGATAAGCTTATTTCTAGATCCAGGAAAGGATGGGGCTCAAGGCTAGATTTTGTCCCATTGAAGCGCAAGAAAGGTAGAAGGATTCCGGTGAGAATCAAACCGTACAAGCTTGTACGTGGGAGATCTTACCATTTGCCGGTAAAATTAAGAATCGGAACCTTCTTGGAAGAGCTCTATTGTGGATTTGAAGAACAATCCAAGATGTTCAAGGTGCATTGAGTCATCTATGGAGATTGGTCTAGCTACGGACCTAAAACAAAGCACTTCTTGGGAGGCAACCCAAGGTAATGCATCTTTTTCCCTTTTCTTTTTCCTAGGATAGTTAGCTTGTTTGTTTTGTTTTTGCTTTGTTTTTTTTTCCCTCCTCGATGCGCTCTCGGTTTGTTTGTGTCATGGATCGCAGGAACTAGGTACAATCTTGAGGAATTGATTGAAAAAGGCAATACAAATGTGCATAAGGACGTTTTCAAGGAACAAAAGGCAAGAAATCGACTTACCAAAAGAAGATCGGTCGATTTAGGCTTCAGAACAGGTCGATTTTTGACAACAGAAAGAAAAATCGACCCAGAGATCGACCCCTCAGGAAAAATCGGGCCGACGAAAAAATCGGGCAGAAAACTCGGCCGATTTTTTGAAAAATCGGTCGATTTTTTTCAAAAAAAAAAAAAAATTTTTTTTTTTTTTTCCGGAAAATTTTTGTTCGGCCAAAAGACGTTCCCCTTCTTCATTCTTCGACACCGATTGGAATATCCGGAGTTCCCTATTGAGCTTATATAGAATCCCACCATCATCACTCAATGAATGATTCGCCATGCCTGATTCGCCATCTTATATTGTGAATATCCTTTTCTTCCTTTTCTTTTCTTCACATTGGGGACAATGTGAGTTTTAAGTATGGGGTGGAGGTATTTGCAATACCATTTGCATGTTTTATGTCTTGCATCATATGATTTGAAAATTTTGAAAAATTTTAAAAAAAAATTTGTGCTTCTAGGATGGATATGATCTCTGTGATAACATTTGTTTTGTGGAATAGCTATGATGATTTTGATATGCTTGAATTGATTTATGACATATGTGGGATTTGAATACTTTGTTAGAATTTAATGCATGTTTTATAATTTGCTTTCATTCTAAATCATGTTGAGTATTGAAGGTTGAAACCGCATGATAAGTTCTTACACTTCTTATTGATATGATTAAGGCACCTCGATTTTTCTTGCTTCTTTCCTTATTCATTTAGCCCCTCAATAAAATAATTGCCTTCCCTACCTATCCGGGAACTAGGAAGAGTTGAGTTTTGGCATGTTTGATGTGGGAGGGCCATGAAAGCAAATGCTTGCATTCACAAGTATAGAAAATTGTAGGTTTGGGGAAGTCAATCTTGATGATGAGTAACTCGGCACCATTCACTCACCGTCCTTCCTTCAATGTTGAAGGCTATCAAATATATGTAGGGATAAATCTAGGGTTTAAAGGTAAAACCCTAGAAATTTGGGCTTAAAAGAAGTCGAGTGCGTTGGTATCAGAAGATACTCTGGGCCGCGTCATAAGGTATCAGAAAATACTTTGGCGCGTCAGACGGTATCAGAGAATACTTTGGGCCGCGTCCGAAGGTATCAGAAAATATTTTGGGCCGCGTCCGAAGGTATCAGAAAATACTTTGGGCCGCGTCAGATGGTATCAGAAGATACTTTGGGCGTCCTAACTTCCTTATATTGCTCCTTTTTGTCCCGCTTCAAGGCTTAATCCTTAAATATGCTATTTCGCTCCATAATTCGCCAAATTACCTACAAATGCAATAAAACTCTATGTAGACCTCTATTCTTGCAAAGTAGGTGAATATAACCATAAATGCCTTGAAAGTATGTCTATGCATGCAAAATAAAGGAAAAATCTATATAAATACATGCCTAAAAATAGGTCATAATTCATGTCATCAAAATACCCCATACTTGCCCCTTGCTTGTCCCTAAGCAAGACTCAAATTTAGAATACAAGATGTCATGGATTATGTATGTATGAAAACTCAAAAACTTTTCTTTTGGTAGTGCTTCTTCTTATTGGATCACCCTCAAAGTGATATTTCAAGGCACAAAAGGGCAAAGAATGTATCAATGATGACTATAAGATGAACAAATTCCCTTTTCTTCCTTGAAAGCATAAATAAAGAACATGATAAAGGTGTAGAGGCAATCAAAGTCAAACAAATCTAAGCCATTAAGTCTTAAACACATACATAAAAGTCTCAAGGTCTTCTAATCAAAGGAAAGGTTCAAGAAGCGTATTAAGGGAAGGAGTTCTTTTTGGCAATTGTGGTGCTAATCCGGGAAAGAGGAACACATAACACCTTCAAGAATTTTCTTCACCGCACATGCTTCGCATGTAGAAAGCTTTGCTTTCATTATACTTTACTTTTTGAGAGTATGGACAGCGGTGCACAAAAACCGAAGCCTAGGAGATCGGCGTTTCTCAATTTTGAGATGCCTCAAACCCTTGATGCACATACCATATCCCGTTAGAACTTGTCGTTCAATCGGACTTTGGCAAGACACAAACACCCGGCTATGTGAATGGTGCCGAGTTACTCATCCTCATGTTCAACGTCCCCAAACTTATGAAATTTTGCACTTTTTCAATACATTTTTCTTGGCCCACCCACATCAAACATGCCTTTTTCAATCACCTATCCTAATTCCCGGATGGTAAAAGGAGGGTTACATATTTCATTAAGGAGCTAGCATGATCAAGATATGAGAAAAGAAAAGAAGTGAATTGCCTTAGTCATCCTTAAATGATGTAATAGAACTTGCAATATAGCTTCGACTATTATTTCATTCTCTTATCAAAACAACTAAATCATATAACTTATTCATGTGTTCAAGTAACAAAAGTAAACTCATTCATGCTATGATTAACATCTCAACACCACTAAGCATCTTTTTGTCTATCCACATACACATTTCTCATCATAGAGGTCATTTCCATCATAAGAAGCACAAAAAATTTTAAAATTTTTCAAAAATTTCAAATCATATGATGCAAGACATAAAACATGCAAATGGTATTGCAAATACCTCCACCCCATACTTAAAACTCACATTGTCCCCAATGTGAAGAAAAGAAAAGGAAGAAAAGGAAAAACTTGTTCGCCCAAAAAGTGTGTGCGTCAAAGTCTTAAATTTGTATCTAGAACTCAAAAGCAAAGCGAACCCGCAGTGTACGGATCGGCTGTAGTGAGGTAAGAATTCCAGAGTCGAACTCAGGGATTTGGTGAGAGTAATTTCGATTTCAATTATCTAGCAAAAAGTGCGAAAAGCTTTTGTGATCAAATAAGGGTAAAATGATTCCAAGGATTCAAGTATCCGATTTCGGCTTTCGATTCAAGACACTTCTATAGATATAGGACAGAGTTTATATTGCCAAGATTAAATGTTCAAAGGTAGGATTCGTACGGTGAAGTTCCGAAACCTATATGACTAATCTAAAGGTTCTCTCTATAAGGGTTGTTGAGGCTGCAATATAGAAAGATCTAAAGACAAGAATTATATTCAAATTAACTATCTAAAACTCCAGGATATGACTCTCCAAAGTAAAAATAGAAAGCACACTTAAAATCTTAATAAAGGATGATGAGTCTCTTTATTACCCAAATCTTGTAACCTTAATCTATTAAACGTAGAATCAGGTTTGAAGTGTCTTCATACATTCAATTAGAGGGTAGAAAGGTTAATCAAGGTTGGGATTTAGGCAAGGATTAGTTTTGATTAAAGATTGATTCAATTAAGGTTCGTCAGAGGAATAAATCGGGCTGTTCATAAGAAAATCGGCCGATTTTCCTCAAGAACAGTCCGATTATCCTATTGTCGCAAAACTAAAATCTAAACTCTCAGGGTCCTAATGTTTGAATGAGTTCAGTCTATCATCATCTAAGCCTTAATCATCAACTATTCTCCCCAGAATCACAAAGGTTTTAGCCAACCATTTTCAAAATCGAATCAAATTAAATGTTGAGAGAAATATCGCAAAGAAACCGAATCTTGAATAAAGAATTCCAATAACCTTCAAATCCGTAAACGATTATCAAAACAAAACAATGTATCTCCTAAATAACTCAAATTCGTGTTCAAAAACAACAATCACTTCAATGGACAAAGAAACCTCACAACTAGAATCAAGATTAGCTTCCCGGCAAAGAATCCTTCAATCTTCCTCCAAGAATCTCCGAATTCTCTCAAACGTGTAAAGATTTCCTACTGCGGCCTCCCTAACGTCGGGGATCCAAATCCTGGGGCTGTCACCATCCTTCCTTCAATGTTGAAGGCTATCAAATATATGTAGGGATAAATCTAGGGTTTAAAGGTAAAACCCTAGAAATTTGGGCTTAAAAGAAGTCGAGTGCGTTGGTATCAGAAGATACTCTAGGCCGCGTCATAAGGTATCAGAAAATACTTTGGCGCGTCAGACGGTATCAGAGAATACTTTGGGTTGCGTCCGAAGGTATCAGAAAATATTTTGGGCCGCGTCCGAAGGTATCAGAAAATACTTTGGGCCGCGTCAGATGGTATCAGAAGATACTTTGGGCGTCCTAACTTCCTTATATTGCTCCTTTTTGTCCCGCTTCAAGGCTTAATCCTTAAATATGCTATTTCGCTCCATAATTCGCCAAATTACCTACAAATGCAATAAAACTCTATGTAGACCTCTATTCTTGCAAAGTAGGTGAATATAACCATAAATGCCTTGAAAGTATGTCTATGCATGCAAAATAAAGGAAAAATCTATATAAATACATGCCTAAAAATAGGTCATAATTCATGTCATCAATCGGTCCTCGTGTCACATACTTTCATCTATCTATATATATACGGTTTTTGAGTGAATGGTTATTATATAAAGATAATAAATGGGTAAATGTGTGATAGCATGTTGAGGTGTTTATCTTTCATGATTGTGTTTGTGCTTATGCATTACCTCATATATGTATGGTTAGCTAACGGTTTCATACCGTGTTGTAGATTTTTACAGGTTAGGCGCTACTGGGTGATCTGGCAGGGTGACAGGCCGAGGACTCTCATACATTAGGTGGTTGGTTTGGGTTTGTTGTGTTCCCCTCCTTCGTGAGGATGTTCTTTTGTACCTCCTGTGTGAGGTTGTCGTTTTATATACTCGGCTATGTTGTTGTTTACTTTGGATTGTACAATTTATACTGTTTTATGTATTTGTTTTATATCTGTCAGTGTCATGTTGTAAGGTCCAGTGAACTTGTTGTCAGGCTAGGGTCAGGATCCATTGTGAGATCCTAGCCCAATGTGACATCCCGAGTCCCGCGGATTCGGGGTGTTACAGAGTTGGTATCAGATCCCAGGTTGACAACAATGGCACTTGCTACCTGCAATGAGGTTTGATAGGTAAAATAAACAGAGCCCACATGGGATCTGACGTTTTCAAAGGTTTTGGTTTTAAGTGTGGTTTTGGGATAGAATGTACGAGAAGTCGTCACCTCTGCCATGGATCTCTGCAGCGTAGATATGTATATATATTTGTGTGTACTATGGATTATGTGGATGTATTATATACATATCGATACCTATGGCATATATATAGCCTTATAAGATTAGGTGCGTATATCCTACAGATGACTCGGACTAGAGTAGTGTCTGTAGTGGGATGAGGTAGGGGTACACCCCCTCTTCCTCCAGTGGTGATAAGTTAGGGACCAGTTTCCGCTGTTGTTTCGCCTATGGCAGAGAACGAGTTTGAAGAGGCTGATTGTGTCTCCATGAGTAGATCCGAGTTTCAAGAATATATGTAACAAGTATATGAAGCGGTGATAGCGGGTAGATCCACACCGGATTTACCAACAATTGTGAGATCAACTAAAGCTTCTGGATCCGGAAAGAAGCAATGGACTGAATCAGTTACTGGAGAAGCTGATAGCATGAATTATAGTCTATATTTTGGGGTTTGTTTGGACGTTTTATCTTTCATAATCTGCATGTTTGTATGTACATTATGTGATTTTGCTACCATTTCATCTACCTTTGCGAGAATCGAGGTCTACACCTAGTTTCGTTGTAATTGCAGGTAATATGGTACGTTTTGCATCAAAAAGGAGCAAAAGGAGTCATGAGTCATTTGGAGCTACATCCAGGGAGCATAGCCATGGATTAAAGATTTACTTTGGAGCAGATTCAAGAGATTTCACATTCAGTTATGACTCACTTCGGTTGACCACAGATTCACCTCGACCGAGGTGATCTACGAGAGCGTCTCGGCCGAGGCGAATATCCTGACGCGGCGGGATATATTTTATTCTTGGCTGAGATCTTTTATTTTTGGAAGGAGAGATCTTATATTTTTGGGCTGGATTTCTGGAAGGAAGATCATATATTTAGGAGATCTATTTTGGGGATAAGATATATTTTATTAGGAAATTATCTTTTAAGATATTTCCTATAAAATTATCTTAGAAAGATATTAATTTTAGGAGATAAGATCTATTTTATTAGGAAATTATCTTATAGCTGGAAGGAAGATATTTATTTTAGGAGATATGGATATATTTTATAGGAAATTATCTTTTTAAGATATTTTATCTTTGGAAGATAATTCTCCTATATAAAGGGTTGGATTTGTAACGCCCCAATTTTTGGCGTGTTCTCGATTCGTATCGTTCCGTATATTTATTGATATATTAAGAGCCTAAATAATTATACGAGTTTATAGGTATGTATCAAAGTATTTCATAATCATATATTATCCGTTTAAAATTTATTTTGTAATCTCGTACATATTTCTTTTTAAGAAAACGTTTACTAAATCGAAAACCATACTATTCCAAGTATATTTACATATAATTGATTTATATATATTTTCTGCAAATTATTTAACGGAAAAGTTCGGAAATATTTTCCGATCCGAAACTTTCACTCCGATTAATTCAATCGAGTTTGTTAATTCCAGATTTCCTTTATTTTTATTGTTCCTTTATTTTCCTTTTTCATTTTATGTTTTTTTTTATGCTTCCTTCCTCTCTCTCCTCTGGCTGATGAACAGCTGCTCAGCCCCACGCTTATCTCGACTCCTCGCCTCTCCCGACCTTTGGCTTCCGACTCCTCGTTGCTAGCCTTGTAGTCGACCCCTCGTCTTCGCCCCTGCAGTGACCCTTCGCTCGCTGATCTCCCATGACCTGTGCCCTGCACCCTTTCCTTCCCTTTGGTCCCACTGTCATTTCCCTCTCCCGTCTCCTACCTCTGCTCCTTCTTGCATCCTCTTTTTCGGACTCCCAACCTCACAACCCCTACAGGCTACAACCTCCTCTCCCATTTGCCACTGCCTCTCCCTCACTTCAACCGCCACCAACATCGACTGTTGCCGCCTTCCGCCCTCGATATAGACCCTTGGCCGAGCCGGATCGAATACCACCACTACAACTCATGTTCTACACCTCAGGCCTCACCATCTCCACCTCGATTATCACCGTCGCAGTAGGAAGCACGGCCATCCCCACCTCTCTGTTCTCCTATCTCTTTCCCTTCGCCGTTCTCCGTCTTGAGCCGCTGCCGAAGCCCTCCCTCGTCGTCCTCTGCTCTTCGCCAGAACAACGCCTGGAGCCTCGCCCTTTGGAACAAACCCGGTGAAGGAGCCTAGATCTGCACTCTACCCCAGTGTCGCGTTGAAGGAAGCAATTCGACCCAATCCGCCGGAGAGTGAGGCTGCCGTCGCCGGATGAAGCCTCGCCGCCCTTGCCAGAGCCCTATCCGCCGCCTTACCTTGCGCCTGCCGCCGCATCGCATCTCCTTCCCCAGTAATGCGCTGCTTTGGGTTTTAAAACCCTTAGTTTTATTAAAATCGGGACCCCATTAAGTGTGTTATTTACAGAATGTACCCATATGTTGTTATTGCAGTTTTGACCCACTTTGTTTTTGGAAGTTGCATTTATACCCTGCTGAATCGTATTATTTTAAGTCATGAAATTATATTCTTAAAATGTGCAGCTTTTGTCCTTGGGTATAAATTATAATTTTGACCCAAAGCTTATTTCGGAAATGGCCGACTTTTGTGAGTTTCCTTGTTGTCGAAAAAGTTGACTTTGGATTTTATCCATATTTATAAATTTTGTATGGATCGTCCCGGAAAGCGTTTTTGTGAGTTTTAATCCTTGTTTTAAAAGCGGGACTTTCCTTATATTTTATACACTCGATGGATTAATTTTGAGTTATGACTCAAGGGTATAATTGTGGGTTTTTAGCGATTGCTTTTGAAAATGCGTTTACCTTAGAATATTATAACTTATATATTACGATCAAATTTAGCGTATTAGCTAAATTTGTGTAGTTTGGTTTTAGGTCCGGAAGCGCCCCGAAAAAGGCCTAACGAGTCCAAGTTCGACTTCCGTCTTTTGACGTCACGTGAGTACCCTCTCCCTCGAGATTACGATCTTACTCGATTTAGTTATGTTTAGTATTAGTATCATGCTAGGATGGATCTAGCATAATTTAGAGTGAATGCCAAGTAGTGGCTTTGAACCTTAGGAGAATTGATTAAGCATGTTGGACCTTCTAAGCTAGATTATCGTTCCTTAGGTTGGGGTTCATGATCTTGTGAGGTATATGCTGTTATGAGATCTAACATGTGTTTGAGAGAGTGGGTTGTGGGTAGATCTCCTCATGCGTTGAGTGAGAGGTGAGTGTAGGAATTCTAGGATGCGGTCCTGGATTTGAGAGTCAAATGATCTTGCGTTGATCATTTGTATAGAAGTCTAAGACTTCTTGTGTGAGTGGGTTGTTGACATATATCCTCTTGTGAGCAGGTTGTGGACTTCTTCCCAAGGGAAGCGAGAGTGTTGTGAGTTGAGTGTGGAGACGAGGTAAGTCTCCGGACTTACTTAGCTCGTATTCTTTGTATTAGCATTGATGTGTGTTGGGTGGTGTGTGTTTACTATTTATGTTATAACAACGGAACCGGAAATAGGATTACCGACCTTTATATTATTTTGGCCCAAGTGTATGATAACGGGCGGTGACATCATCTGCCTAGCTCTTGCGAGAGTCTAGGAGGTTCTCGGCGACTAGCCGTGCTGGTTAGACGGTCGGAGGCATCCGTACCGTTCCATGCCGGAAATAGGGACCGAGGCGGGACCACGGTGGTCTCGTGTCACAAATCTAAGTTGAATTAGAACGGGATAGGACTTAATCATAATAAAGATAATCAACCGGATTGGTGTGCTTTTGAGTATGTTGTGTGTTTATGATGTTTTGCTTGTGTTTGTGCCTTTCCCATTTATTCTAATGCTTCGAATATAAGCTAACGGTTTTATACCGAATGTTGTAGATTACCTTGCAGGTTAGGAATGCGGCCGAGAGATCCGGAAGGGTGGGCAGCCGGGGTCCGTACATTTTAGGAAGGGTTTATGAGTTGGAGTCGAGTTATGTTTGTCCTTTGGTTTGCGTTTTGTATGCCGCGTGTTTGGCATTGTGGTTTTGAGTTGTATCTCGGCTGAAGTTTGTTGTTGCGTTCTTTCGGGTTTCTTATCATCTGCATTATAAATGTTTTCGAGTTTTTGAGCCTTTATTTGTGCCATGTTGGAAAGATCCGGTGAGATTGTTGTCAGGCTAAGGGTCGGGACCCATTGTGAGGTCCCAACCCGTAGCGCCCCGAGTCCCGCGGATTCGGGGTGTTACAAAAGTGGTATCAGAGCCCTAGGTTGACAACAATGACACTCGCAATCTTCTAAAGGCCGAATAAGGAATAAACAGAACCCCACGGGTTCTTAGTTTTCGTTTTCAAAATCACATGCATGAGTCGGGGTAGAATGTACGGACCACCACTCCTTCCGCGGATCTCGGCAGCATAGTTTATTGGATTATTAGTGTATGTATATAAATATATATATATATATATATATATATATATATATATATGTATAGGTGGACTTAGGATGGTTGTTGGACTACTATCATATGTGGATTATAGTTATGCATATGGACTTGTTATGTGAAAATGGTGGCATGATTTTTTTTATATTAATATGAGTTTGTACATATGGCATGATGATATCATATAAGTGTTTGGACCTTGTTTTGTTGTAATAGATTTGCTTGGATGAGATATGATGGTTATAGCAATGTGGACATAGGACTTATATAGTCATATACGTATACTATGTAATATCCGGAATTTTTATTCCGTCTAATTCCGCCGTTGACGGTTTCCCATTCTATCTAGTATCTCCCCCTTCACAAATTTCATTATTTTATGTAAAATTAAATTCACATAAAATGATAAAATTATATCAAACTCTAATCCTTAGAATTTTCTATTATTTTATGTAGAAGTTAACTCACATAAAATGATAAAATTATATCAAACTCTAACCCTTATAACTATCTATAATTTTATGTAGAATTTAATTCACATAAAATGATAGATTTATATCAAACCCTAGTATTATAATTCATTCTTATTGAGGACAAGCTGTGACGAGCTCATGACAAGCTGTGACGAGGCCATGACTAAGCTGAGACGAGATCATGACTAAGCTGAGACGAGATCCTGACAAGCTGTGACGAGTTTTGACAGATTTTTGACAAGTAATTCAGCCACCTTTCTGCATGCTTCAGCCACGTTTTTTCTACCTTAAACAGCCCAGTTTTGCTTACCCATAACAGCCCAGCAGGTGACTTCGAGCCCAGCCTGCAGCAGTCCGGGAGAAGCTAGTTACGAGCCCATTAACAGCCCCTCCGGCCCAACACATTCAGCTCCCTCCAGCCCAGCTTGCAGCCCTCTCCAGCCTGTGAATTACGTATGAACAGCCAGCCCTTCTCTTTCCTTCTCTCCACTTTGTAACAGCTGCATAAATGAGATATTTAAGGAGATAATTAAGGGGCTGTAACAACCCCATATTCACGCCAGAAGAGAGGCATTGCAACGCCTATTCTGTGCTCCAAATTCACGCCAGAAGAGAGGAACTGCAACGCCTTTCCTGTGCTCCAGATTTACGCCAGAACTGAGGGAACTACAGCAGCCAGTCGTCCTTTCTGTGCTCCAGGTTCACGCAGCAAACCCTCCTGCTGTTGCCCACATTCTGCACACACTCAACAACGTTCCAACCACAAGAAATTGCAAGGAAAAGCTCGCCAGCAGCCGGAGTAGTGTAGGTAATTTCAGCCAGCCCTTCTACACTTAAGTTCCTCTCCAAATCTAACTCTCAGTACACACTCCTTCCTAGAAGATAACCAGTTGGAGGGCTGTTCGTTCGTGGCCTGCGGTGACAAAAGAAGAGACGGCCACCTTGGAATCGGACCCTCCCACACTAGTGCAACAACTTACCTTCTGCAGTCATCAAAACCTTGGGTAAATGATCAATCATTCTCCCTTTATCTTGGCTGCAGTTCAATCTTTAAACTATAGATGAAATAGACATGTGTGTACTTAGGTTTTAAAATGTTTTAGTGTGGTGATGAGGATAGATCGAACTAGAGAAGTGATGAGTAGTAAGCGAGTTGTTGTAGCTTCCTAGAGTGTCCAATTTATGGCCATTAGAGGACCTAGTGAAGTAGATCAGATTATCATATAAATTGAAGTGAGAAACTCCCTTTAAAACTTCAGTTTTGAAAGTAAGAATGGCCACTGTTGTGAACCAATGTTAAAACGATTGGTTGAAGATCCACCGTTGAATTTTTAATAGATCATAGATAGATATACATAGTTTACTGTATTAAAATTTGGGAACAAATGAACGGTCGGATTGAAAGTTATAGGGTCTCAAAGTGGAGTAGTTGAGCTGTTTTTCCAGCAGAAAAATTTGACTAAGTATGGGAACAATTGTAGTGTTGTAGGCAACTTTAAAGATTTTTGTAGGAATAACGATTGAACAGTTTTAAGAAATTATTTCTCCTATGAGTAGATTAGAGATCATAGATAAGTTAGAAATTTATTTTAGAATTTTTATAAATTTATTTTAATTTTATATTTAAAGCTGTAGTTGGACTTTAGTGACTTTTCGGGAAATAGAAAATGGGTAGTTTTTATAGTTGTCACCTAAAATCATCCTAGGGAGTAGAACTTGATTAGTTAGCCTCAAGTAAGAAGTTAAGTACTTTTTACGGGTTTTTGGAAGTCTCGGAACCAAGGGTAAAATAGTCATTTTACCTTAAATAGACATTGTAATAACTTCTGCACATAGAATCATACATCTTAGGAGTTTTAGACTTCTAAGTATCCAAGGAAAAATGTTGATCCACGTGCCTCCTTTGACAGGCAACTGAGTCCCTGCAGCTACTGTTAGTGTTGTTAAGAGAGACGAGTTTTAATTCTGGTAAGTCCACTGACTTACTTAGCTAGCTTCTTGCATGTGTGTGATGCGTATGAGTGGTGTGTGATAGTTAAGATAAATAACAAAAATGCAATAGGCCGACTGTAGTATAGTATAATTGACCCAAGTGTATGATAACGGGTCGTGACATCATCTGCCTAGCTCTTGCGAGAGTCTAGGAGGTTCCCTGCGACCAGCCCAGTCCGGTAGACGGTCACATGCATTAGTACCATTCCGCGTTGGTAAACGGGGACAGGGGCGAGGTTTGGGAATCCCTCGTGTCACAAAATAAGTATCATTAGTAATGACGTATCACTTAATTAAAGATAATAAAAAGGAATGAGTGTTACATGCTGATTGCGTATGTTGTGTGTTTGTGCTTTTACCGTTATACTTATGCATAGAATGTTAGCTAACGGTTTTATACCGCTTGTAGATGCCTTGCAGGTTAGGGAGGCGATCGAGTGATCCGGCGGTAGTGGGCAGCCGGGGTTCCGTGCATTATAGGACGGGGCTGTTATATTTCATTTTATGACTATTGAGACTGATGTTGGTATTTCTGGTTTTTAAGACTTGGCTGTATTGTTTTCAGAATTTGGATTCTTATTATTTCCGCTCATGTTATAAAACTCTTTGTTTTGCCTTTTTATTTGTGCCGTGTTGTAAGGTCCGATGAAGTTGTTGCCAGGCTAAGGGCCGGGACCCATTGTGAGGTCCCAGCCCGTAGCATTTCGAGTCCTCTAGGATTCGGGGTGTTACAATATGGTATCAGAGCCCTAGGTTGGCAACAACGGCACTCGCCATCTTCAAAAAGGCCGAATAAACAAATAAACGGAAACCGCAAGGGTTCCGAACTTTTAAAATGAAAATTTTGTTTTCCAAACCATGAGCATAAACGGGTTGGGATAGAATGCACGGACCGCCACTACCTCCGCTAAACTCGATAGCATAGTTTACTGGACTTCTGTTATAACTTGTAATTTAGTAACTTTGTGACCTTTAGAAGTGACCTAAAGTAATAAGATAGTCATGTCCTTACTAGGAACTAAAGTAGTCTTATATTGATCACGTCATTACTAGATGGCACGTACGAGAGCGACAGCTTACGTTGGACGAGGAGAGGGCCGACCTTTCCTTCCTCCTGGAGCCCCAAGACAGGGACGTGTGGGCAGGCCTCAGAGGGGCGGAGTGTCCATATTCGAGCAGTTGCTGAGTCTCGTGAGAGAAACCTTTTGTCCTACCTCACTGAGAAGGGACCGAGTGCAGGACTTCTTGGAGGCAGGTTTTGAGGATGTTCCGATAGCTGAGGCTATTAGGAAGTTCCGGGAGGAGCTGTCACTGTTGGGTCCTGCTGCACCACCTGTGGACCAGCACGTGTATCTGTTTTCCCGGAGACTGAGAGAGACTACCCGCTCCTATTTAGCAGGGTTCCGCTGTGATTCCTTAGCTGATTATCAAGATCGGGCTTCAGCGTATGAAAGGGACCGATTGGGTCACCGTAGAGCTATGTAGTCTGGAGGGTCAGACAAGAGACAGAGGACCGGACCAGTCAGTACTGGAGTAGGAGGGTCAGGTCATAGGCGTGGTCAGTCCTAGGGCCGTTCTAGTCACCAGGTGGCACCACCGATGGGAGCTAGAGTACGTCAGTGCTACAACTGTGGGGAGCAGGGACACATTAAGCCGGAGTGTAGGAGGCCACCAGTTACATGTTTTACTTGCGGCCAACTGGGCCACAGGGCTACCTTTTGCCGACAGGGCAAGGTAACATCACAACAGGGGTCCTCACCAGCTGGTACCCCAGGAGGAGGACAGAGGCAGTCTCAGTATCAGGCTCGGGGTCAGTAGCAGCGGGCTCCGGGTCAGGCATATTCACAGGGTTCTGCTCAGATTCCAGCTAGAGGTAGAGGGCGTGGTGGAGGCACTTCAGAGACTAGGGGTACTCAGGCTCGAGTCTTTGAGTTGAGGAGTGCCGTAGAGCCAGCAGCGCCCGCAGCCACAGGTATTATCACGATTCATGGCTTTCCAGTCCGAGTACTTTTTGATACGGGTGCGACGCACTCTTTCATATCTGATGATTGCATAGATAGGCTGACCTTAGATACCGTAGAGGGGGAACCTTTCCTTATAAGGTTACCCGATGGGAGTAGGGTTCGTGGTACTCGAGAGATTCACGATTGTCCTATCCACTTGGGAGGTCGTGACTGGCTAGCCGACTTTCATGTCATGCACTTAGTGCATGAGGAAGTCATACTTGGGATGGACTAGATGGACCGCCATAGAGCTGTTCTGGACGTCAGGAGGAGGACAGTGACGGTCACTACGGAGTCTGGGCAGGAGGAAGTCTTTCGAGGGTGGGACCTCGGGAAGATAGGGACAGTCATTAGTGCGGTCCGAGCCGCAAGGCTCATAGGTCAAGGAGGTACGCAGTTTTCTAGGTTTGACTGGTTACTACCGTAGGTTTGTGAAGGGTTTTTCTGTGATTGCTAGACCACTTACTTCCTTGTTAAGGAAGTCCATCAGATTTGCATGGACCGAGCCCTGTCAGCGGAGCTTTGAGGAGCTGAAGGAGAGATTGACTTCTGCTCCGGTGCTAGCACAGCCAGAAGGCGTCGAGGACTTTGTCGTTTACAGCGATGCGTCCAAGATGGGCTTGGGATGCATCCTGAAGCAGAGGGGTAGGGTCATTGCGTATGCGTCTCGACAGCTAAAGACGTATGAGGAGAATTACCCTACGCATGACCTTGAGCTAGCTGCAGTTATTCACGCCTTGAAGATCTGGCGTCATTACCTCTACGGGGCCACCTGTCAGATCTTTACAGACCACAAGAGTCTGAAGTACATATTCACTCAGCGGGAGTTGAATAACCGCCAGAGGAGATGGCTAGAGCTGATTAAGGACTTTGACTTAGAGATCCTTTATCATCTGGGAAAGGCGAATGTGGTCGCCGATGCCCTTAGTAGGAGGACACCTCGCGAGGCTGCGATTGCTAGATTGACTGTTCAAACCCAGTTGCAGAGAGATTTGATTCGTTTGGAGGTAGACATTCGGTTTCCCGATACTGACGGGCATTTGTCGGCATTAGAGGTTTCACCGGATCTGACGGAAGAGATCCGGCATAAATAGGGGGGTTGTCCGGCACTGACAAGGATCAGGGAGAGAATGTCCAGAGGGGAGGCACCACAGTTTGTGGTGGGTGCAGATGGGATTTTGAGGCGCCAGGAGCGCATATGTGTACCCTCTGACAGAGAGTTGAGGCAGCGTATACTGCAGGAGGCCCATTCTACACCTTACTCCGTCCACCCCGGCGCGAGTAAGATGTATCAGGATATACGACGATCTTATTGGTGGGGCGGGCTCAAACCCGACGTGGCTAGATATGTAGCCCAGTGTGCGACCTGTCAACAGGTCAAGATTGAGCACCACAGGCCCGGAGGAGAGCTCCAACCACTTCCAGTTCCCCAGTGGAAGTGGGAGGACATTTCCATGGACTTCGTTACTGGCCTGAGGTTGAGTATAGGTTGTGATGCGATATGGGTTGTAGTGGATCGGTTGACGAAGACGGCACGATTCATTCCTATTAAGGAAACGTGGCCGGTGTCACGTTTAGCCGAGGAGTTTACCCGACAGATTGTGAGGTTCCACGGAGTGCCGAGGACGATCATTTCCGATAGGGATGGGCGTTTTACCTCGAGGTTCTGGCAGCAGGTACACACCGCCTTAGGGACGAGCTTACAGTTCACCACGGCTTACCATCCTCAGACGGACGGGCAGTCTGAGAGGACTATTCAGACCCTTGAGGACATGTTGAGGGCGTGTGTGCTTGATTGGGGGCAGGTATGGCCCGACCACCTCCCTTTGGTGGAGTGCTCTTATAACAATAGTTGGCACGCGACTATTGGGATGGCTCCTTACGAGGCACTATATGGGCGGAGGTGTCGTACACCTCTATGTTGGGATGAGCCTGGGAGGATGAGTGGGGTAGCGCCCGAACAGGTGCAAGATGAGATGGCTCGGGTAGCATTGATCCGAGAGCGGATGTTGACTGCACAGAGCCGTCAGAGATCTTATGCTGATAAGAGGCGCAGGCCTCTGGAGTTCAGGGTTGGCGCCCAGGTATGGTTGAAGGTGTCACCGACGAGGGGTGTTCGACGCTACGGCATTAAAGGGAAGTTGAGTCCCCGATATGTCGGGCCCTTTGAGATCCTAGAGCGGATAGGAGAGGTGGCTTATAGATTGGCATTGCCACCCCGATTGGAGGGAGTCCATCCAGTCTTCCATGTATCTCAGTTGAGAGAGTATGTGCATGACCTGAGACACATAGTGAGCCATGACGACCTAGTGGTCGAGCCGGATCATACATTTCCCGAGCACCCGATAGCAGTTTTGGAGAGAGGTATGAGACGCCTTCGATCGAAAGTAATACCCATGTTGAGAGTACAGTGGTCGAGACGAGGGATTGATGAGGCCACTTGGGAGACGGAGGATAGTATCCGGCGGAACTATCCCGAGTTTTATGCGGATCTAGAGACGTCTATAGGACCGTCAGGTAGTTCTACATCCTTGTTTGGTTACTTTTAGTAATTGTATGTGTGATATGTTTGATGTGCTTGTGTGTGAACCATATGTATCTTGATGTGGTAACTTGTTAGTCATAGGGCTCTCTTACGCTTCATGATCTTGGGAACTACCCTAAGTTTCGGGACGAAACTTATTTTTGAGGGGGATCTGATGTAACGACCATTTTTTCGTTACGCTTTGATAAGGTTAGAGAAGTTTAGAAAAGGAAACTAAATTCTAGTGAGAGAGAAGTTCAGAAAAGGAAACTAAATTCTAGTGAGATTAGGACATACCAGTTTATTTTTGGATGTCGTTTAATTAAATACCTTGTCCTAAGTTTCGGGACGAAACTTATTTTAAGGGGGTACTGATGTAATATCCGGAATTTTTATTCCGTCTAATTCCGCCGTTGACGGTTTCCCATTCTATCTAGTATCTCCCCCTTCACAAATTTCATTATTTTATGTAAAATTAAATTCACATAAAATGATAAAATTATATCAAACTCTAATCCTTAGAATTTTCTATTATTTTATGTAGAAGTTAACTCACATAAAATGATAAAATTATATCAAACTCTAACCCTTATAACTATCTATAATTTTATGTAGAATTTAATTCACATAAAATGATAGATTTATATCAAACCCTAGTATTATAATTCATTCTTATTGAGGACAAGCTGTGACGAGCTCATGACAAGCTGTGACGAGGCCATGACTAAGCTGAGACGAGATCATGACTAAGCTGAGACGAGATCCTGACAAGCTGTGACGAGTTTTGACAGATTTTTGACAAGTAATTCAGCCACCTTTCTGCATGCTTCAGCCACGTTTTTTCTACCTTAAACAGGCCAGTTTTGCTTACCCATAACAGCCCAGCAGGTGACTTCGAGCCCAGCCTGCAGCAGTCCGGGAGAAGCTAGTTACGAGCCCATTAACAGCCCCTCCGGCCCAACACATTCAGCTCCCTCCAGCCCAGCTTGCAGCCCTCTCCAGCCTGTGAATTACGTATGAACAGCCAGCCCTTCTCTTTCCTTCTCTCCACTTTGTAACAGCTGCATAAATGAGATATTTAAGGAGATAATTAAGGGGCTGTAACAACCCCATATTCACGCCAGAAGAGAGGCATTGCAACGCCTATTCTGTGCTCCAAATTCACGCCAGAAGAGAGGAACTGCAACGCCTTTCCTGTGCTCCAGATTTACGCCAGAACTGAGGGAACTACAGCAGCCAGTCGTCCTTTCTGTGCTCCAGGTTCACGCAGCAAACCCTCCTGCTGTTGCCCACATTCTGCACACACTCAACAACGTTCCAACCACAAGAAATTGCAAGGAAAAGCTCGCCAGCAGCCGGAGTAGTGTAGGTAATTTCAGCCAGCCCTTCTACACTTAAGTTCCTCTCCAAATCTAACTCTCAGTACACACTCCTTCCTAGAAGATAACCAGTTGGAGGGCTGTTCGTTCGTGGCCTGCGGTGACAAAAGAAGAGACGGCCACCTTGGAATCGGACCCTCCCACACTAGTGCAACAACTTACCTTCTGCAGTCATCAAAACCTTGGGTAAATGATCAATCATTCTCCCTTTATCTTGGCTGCAGTTCAATCTTTAAACTATAGATGAAATAGACATGTGTGTACTTAGGTTTTAAAATGTTTTAGTGTGGTGATGAGGATAGATCGAACTAGAGAAGTGATGAGTAGTAAGCGAGTTGTTGTAGCTTCCTAGAGTGTCCAATTTATGGCCATTAGAGGACCTAGTGAAGTAGATCAGATTATCATATAAATTGAAGTGAGAAACTCCCTTTAAAACTTCAGTTTTGAAAGTAAGAATGGCCACTGTTGTGAACCAATGTTAAAACGATTGGTTGAAGATCCACCGTTGAATTTTTAATAGATCATAGATAGATATACATAGTTTACTGTATTAAAATTTGGGAACAAATGAACGGTCGGATTGAAAGTTATAGGGTCTCAAAGTGGAGTAGTTGAGCTGTTTTTCCAGCAGAAAAATTTGACTAAGTATGGGAACAATTGTAGTGTTGTAGGCAACTTTAAAGATTTTTGTAGGAATAACGATTGAACAGTTTTAAGAAATTATTTCTCCTATGAGTAGATTAGAGATCATAGATAAGTTAGAAATTTATTTTAGAATTTTTATAAATTTATTTTAATTTTATATTTAAAGCTATAGTTGGACTTTAGTGACTTTTCGGGAAATAGAAAATGGGTAGTTTTTATAGTTGTCACCTAAAATCATCCTAGGGAGTAGAACTTGATTAGTTAGCCTCAAGTAAGAAGTTAAGTACTTTTTACGGGTTTTTGGAAGTCTCGGAACCAAGGGTAAAATAGTCATTTTACCTTAAATAGACATTGTAATAACTTCTGCACATAGAATCATACATCTTAGGAGTTTTAGACTTCTAAGTATCCAAGGAAAAATGTTGATCCACGTGCCTCCTTTGACAGGCAACTGAGTCCCTGCAGCTACTGTTAGTGTTGTTAAGAGAGACGAGTTTTAATTCTGGTAAGTCCACTGACTTACTTAGCTAGCTTCTTGCATGTGTGTGATGCGTATGAGTGGTGTGTGATAGTTAAGATAAATAACAAAAATGCAATAGGCCGACTGTAGTATAGTATAATTGACCCAAGTGTATGATAACGGGTCGTGACATCATCTGCCTAGCTCTTGCGAGAGTCTAGGAGGTTCCCTGCGACCAGCCCAGTCCGGTAGACGGTCACATGCATTAGTACCATTCCGCGTTGGTAAACGGGGACAGGGGCGAGGTTTGGGAATCCCTCGTGTCACAAAATAAGTATCATTAGTAATGACGTATCACTTAATTAAAGATAATAAAAAGGAATGAGTGTTACATGCTGATTGCGTATGTTGTGTGTTTGTGCTTTTACCGTTATACTTATGCATAGAATGTTAGCTAACGGTTTTATACCGCTTGTAGATGCCTTGCAGGTTAGGGAGGCGATCGAGTGATCCGGCGGTAGTGGGCAGCCGGGGTTCCGTGCATTATAGGACGGGGCTGTTATATTTCATTTTATGACTATTGAGACTGATGTTGGTATTTCTGGTTTTTAAGACTTGGTTGTATTGTTTTCAGAATTTGGATTCTTATTATTTCCGCTCATGTTATAAAACTCTTTGTTTTGCCTTTTTATTTGTGCCGTGTTGTAAGGTCCGATGAAGTTGTTGCCAGGCTAAGGGCCGGGACCCATTGTGAGGTCCCAGCCCGTAGCATTTCGAGTCCTCTAGGATTCGGGGTGTTACATACTAGGATATATATTAACATATGATTTTTGGACCTTATAGTTAGGATGATAGAAAGCTATCATTGCACCTTGAACAACGCCTTTTGGCTTAGGATAGTGTCAACACGAAGATGAATATGCTCAAGTATCGAGTTGAACATCACGTTTTAGTGAGCACCCCGGTGATTTCTCGGACTTCTTAGAGAGCGTCTAAGCAGCCATATGAAAACTAGAGATGACGTCAACCGCGAGGACATATAAAGGGAAGAGAACCTCAAGTTAGTTTAAGCAAACTAAGAAGGAAGTTATACAAGAAGGGAAGCGACATGAAGGCATGAGAGTGGTTGCATAAAAGCCACGTTTGAACAACGAAGAGACCAACTAGAGATGATGAACTTATGGTCCTTCAAGACGATGCATGGACAACTAAAGGCACGAAACGGGAAGGAAATGAGTGCATTCTAACAAAGGTAGAAGTGGTATTTCATTGAGACGTGAAGTTTTCCTAGATGCTCCTAAGCATGGGAATCAGGATGTGAAGTGTGGTCGAACTACTACGAAGATTTATGAGATACATAAGTTAAGTGTGCAGAGGAACTAGAAATAAAGGCCAAAACCGCGGGATATCGGGATACCACTTTTGTAACACCCCAAATCCGCGGGATATCGGGATGCTACGGGCGAGACCTCACAATGGGTCCCGACCCTTAGCTTGACAACAATTTCACCGGATCTTGCAACAAGGCACAAATAAAGGCCAAAACCGAAATACATTTTTATGCAATGTTATGAAACCCGAAAATAAAAGAAAGAAAAGACTTCAGCCGTCCTTACAACAACATCTACATAAGATACAATAACAACAACACAAAGACTCAAAAACCCAAAACAACCTAAGATGTACGGAACCCCGGCTGCCCACTCCTCCGGATCACTCGGCCACATCCTATCCTGCACATCAACTACAACAATCGGTATAAAACCGTTAGCTCACATTCTAGGCATTATAAGAATAATATGGCACAAACACACATAGGAACACAAACACACAACATGATTATAAACATACACATCCGTTACTTATTATCTTTTTAGGTTATTCCCTATCTAATTCATTCGTTCAAGTGTGACACGAGAGTCTTATAACTCTCGCCTCTGTCCCCGTGTAACCAACAGGAGTGTGGCGGCGCCCAACCCGTATACCCTGAGGGAGTGATGAAGAAGCCCGCCCGTATACCGTGTATGGCCTAGTCGCAGAGATCCCCCCAGTCTCCCTCGGGAAACTGAGCGGTGATGTCACCGCCCGATAATAATAGTAGTAGTGACGATGGGCCAATAAATAAGGTCAAGTAAATCCTAATCCATTTTCATGCTTAAAAGCGGTAAACACACACCACCATATATATCCAAATAAGGCATAAAAGCGGCTAAGTAAGTCCGAGGACTTACCTCGTCTCAAAGCTAACCGAAACCGATAACACTCTCCGAAAGAATATAACCAAAGCCTGTACAAGACAAGGCACGATAATCAACAACCACTCACGCAAGCTAGAAGTCCTTAGACTTATAATACTATATACTCTTATTAGGTCATACACTCCCATATACTAGGATACTCTCCTAGCCCTCATAAACTCACGAGATCTACTATAACCACATGCTAGAATACTTCCATCCTAACTCCACAATCTCAACAAACACATACTCACAACCTCAACAAACCTCACATGATAATTACACACCTCAATCCTTAGAACGTTCAAACCATCTTCAAATCCTCACCTAAAGTTCCAAGCCACTACTTGGCATTTGCCGTAAGTTATGCTAGATCCAACCTAGTATGATATTAATACTAAACATAACTAAACGAGGAAGAAGGTACTCACACGACGTCAAACTTGGACTCGTTAGGCCTTTATCGGGGCGCTTCCGGACCTACAACCAAAGCTAAGAAAATTTAGCTAAACGCTAAATTTGAAAGGAAGATTTAACGCATAAAATATTCTAATGAAACTCGCTTCCAAAACCAAGGTTAAAACTTGTAAAAACATTTTCCGGGAATTTATACAATTTTAGAAATTTAGGTCATAAACCACGAGTTAAATCCTTTGCCCATATTCCGAAAATAATCCAACAAAGGGCATTATATATAGGGTATATAAATATAAGAATATCCCCGTAATTAAAATCCAAGGTTAAAAACCGTTAACACATTTTTCGGGGCAAATAATACAACTCTAGAAACTTGGGTCATTTTATGTAAACAAAACCTTTGGGCCAAATCTGTAATTTATCTCACAAGGCCATAATCTGAAATTTACAAAAGTTGGGTAAAATATGTAAATACAAAACAGGGGGTCACAATATGAAATTTTACCAAAACTGAGGGGTCCGATTGTGATTAGTAACAAGGGTTCATTAACCCGATAGATCTAGCGCACAGTTGGGAAGGGGGAAAATAACCAGGGCGGCGGCGAGGAGAACTGGCAGGGGAAGGGGCGCACAAGCTAGCAGCTTTGGCGGCGGCTCTAGGTCCCGACGCTAGGGCGGGCGAGGCAGCGCAGGCTCTCCGACGGCGGCCGAACTCCTAGGTCTTCGATCGGTCACCACAAGTGGAAAAGGGAGAGGGGGAAACTGGTATGGCGGCGCGACGACAATGGGGGCGGCAAAGGCAGTAGCTTCCCCCTGTTTCCTGTGTTCAGGACGCAGCAAAAAGAGGAGAGGCGAGGCTGTGTTGCTGATCCAGGCGAGGCTCAAGAGGGAGAGGCCGTTCACACTGGGAGAAGCAGAGGGGAGTCACGCGTGCGAATCAGGGCTAGGAGGCCACGGCATATAAGGCTCGACGGTGTTGTTGCAGAAAGAGAGTGCAGAGAGAGATTGGAGTCTAGTCCAAAGGTGGCGATACATGAAATCGAACGGTGGCAGGCTTTTCTCGGTGTTACCTAGCCGGTTGCAGGCGGTTCTGGTTGGTGTTGCTTCCAGAGGAAGAGAAGGTGGTCGAGGCTCAAGGAAGCGGTTACCGATATGGCCGAAAGCTCCACTGCTGCAGGCTGAGACGAAGGCGCTAGAGAATCGAGATGAAGGTAAGTATGTTGAACAAACAGGGGAAGAAGTAGAGGCTTGAGGTTGTTGTCTTCTTGGAAGGAGGGGGAATCAACTCTTGGGTTAGATGTAAAGGTAAGGTGAAAACAGAGGGTGAGAGTGAGGTGTTTGCTGTGTTGATGAGAGCGAGAAGGATGTAAGGTTGCTCGCGAGATTAACAGAGAAGATGGAGACGAGGGTCAGTGCTGCTCGAGAGAAGGAGAAGCAATTGTAAGGTTTGAAGAGATAACACATAGAGCAGGGGAGAGGCGTGAGGGGTCGGTTACGTGTAGCAGCAAGAAACATCATCACGCTGGGAAAGAGATGCAAAGCAGGAATGGAGAAAAAAAAATGAAAAAATAAATAAAAAGGAAATAGGGTAAAAGAGTAAACTCGATTAAAAGCATTCGGAACGGGATTTTCGAATCGGAAACCATTCCCGACTTTTCCGAAAATAATAATACGGATATACGTAAACGTATCCAAAATATAAATATACTTGGGAACTATATTTTAAGTCATAAAAATACCTTTTAAAAAATGTTTAAGCTAATAAATATATCGATAAAATCCGAAAAAAATAAAAATCGCAAACTCGCCAAAATTTGGGGCGTTACATCTGATCCCCCTAAACACAAGTTTCGTCCCGAAACTTGCCACACGTCTAACTTCTCGGTCCCCAAGGCCGAGGTATGAACTCATAACTAGGAATTCTTAGACCATTCTAATCTATCTACACTAATACTACTCTAACCACCATCGCAATATAACTATAACCGGTTATAAAACTCATTCCCGCACGGGGCGCAACAACATATAGCATCGCACATATACACAACTAAGGGAAGAACTAGGTGCACCCTTCAATTTATCAACGCTACTAGCTCAGCGTAACACTCAACCAAAGATACTATCCTCCGACTTCCTATTACCCTCATTGGTTCTATGACGCCACTAACTCATCCAGACCGGAAAAACTTTTCGAGTCATACATGTACTTCCTAGATTGATACACATGAAACACCGGGTGAACACTCTCTACTCTTGGCGGCAACGCCAAATTTTAAGACACTTCTCTCACTCGCGCTAAGATTTCAAAAAGGTCAATATACCAGAACTCAAATTCCTTCTCGGGTTTTTCTCAATGCAGTACAAAAGAAGATCTAACTTCCCATTTACACCGATGGTTTTGGTTCTTGTCAAACCGAACTTGATGTTACTTTTCCTCAATGCTTGTTGCAAGTTCCAAGTAATGAAGGAAGCACTTTACTCCATACTACTTCTATTAACAAGACACGTGTGCTATTACTTTTACATTGCTCTACAATACTCGATCAAGACCTTGTCTCGAAGAATCACTTGTACACTTCAAACCCATCGTTCCTCAAAGAAAATCAAAACAGTTGTACCAATAAATCTCCTCTTTACTCTCAACAACTCTATTGTCCATTCTTCGCCCTATTCACTA
Organism: Fagopyrum esculentum; assembly: GCA_033239045.1. Classification (NCBI taxonomy): domain Eukaryota; kingdom Viridiplantae; phylum Streptophyta; class Magnoliopsida; order Caryophyllales; family Polygonaceae; genus Fagopyrum; species Fagopyrum esculentum. The sequence continues at coordinate 21,973,667 of BSUD01000004.1, read as the reverse complement.
CTTCATCGTCATCCGTAGTAGGTTACCATAAAAGGTGTTACACAACTCCTCCGATGCGTTGGAATCCGTTATATCTCGAGTTCCGGCCTTTCTTCTCCCATCACATATCGTATGATATCAACACCATCTTGTCTTAACATTCGTCAAGTGGTCCATCCCGGTCTGTAGAGGTGACATCCATCGAACACGTGGTTTAATACTTCTTTAGTTGCAATGTTCATTGTCCTCTTTCACAGATCCTTCATACGGAACTCGGGAGACTTGCTCTTATAATCTTTTTAAGGTTTCAAACTTATGTGAACTCATGAAGGTCCAAACTACAGGACTTAATCACGCCTTATAATATATTAGTATTACCTTCTTCGTATTCTACCAAGAGCTTGGAGTATTCGCGGTGAATCAATGTCAATCATAAGAAGGTACATCCATGGACGCGCGTTTGTCTTAAACCAAATAATGTTGAACGAGTGCTAGCAAGTAGTTATAACAAGACCTCCGAGGAGGAGATTGTAACGATCTTACACGACCTTCTTAGGTCATGGGGTTGACATATGGGGGAACGTCATGGGTTACAACTTTTAAGGTTTGATCATGGTAAGAGGAGCTAGTGGATCAACCGTAAGATGAGACTTCCATTGTACTTGTACGTAGAATACTGATAAATACGTAAGGTGACCAACAATAGTAAGGGAAAATTGAAGTTTTGAAGTTTTAGCTAAATTTGTGTAGTTTGGTTTTAGGTCCGGAAGCGCCCCGATAAAGGCCTAACGAGTCCAAGTTCGACTTCCGTCTTTTGACGTCACGTGAGTACCCTCTCCCTCGAGATTACGATCTTACTCGATTTAGTTATGTTTAGTATTAGTATCATGCTAGGATGGATCTAGCATAATTTAGAGTGAATGCCAAGTAGTGGCTTTGAACCTTAGGAGAATTGATTAAGCATGTTGGACCTTCTAAGCTAGATTATCGTTCCTTAGGTTGGGGTTCATGATCTTGTGAGGTATATGCTGTTATGAGATCTAACATGTGTTTGAGAGAGTGGGTTGTGGGTAGATCTCCTCATGCGTTGAGTGAGAGGTGAGTGTAGGAATTCTAGGATGCGGTCCTGGATTTGAGAGTCAAATGATCTTGCGTTGATCATTTGTATAGAAGTCTAAGACTTCTTGTGTGAGTGGGTTGTTGACATATATCCTCTTGTGAGCAGGTTGTGGACTTCTTCCCAAGGGAAGCGAGAGTGTTGTGAGTTGAGTGTGGAGACGAGGTAAGTCTCCGGACTTACTTAGCTCGTATTCTTTGTATTAGCATTGATGTGTGTTGGGTGGTGTGTGTTTACTATTTATGTTATAACAACGGAACCGGAAATAGGATTACCGACCTTTATATTATTTTGGCCCAAGTGTATGATAACGGGCGGTGACATCATCTGCCTAGCTCTTGCGAGAGTCTAGGAGGTTCTCGGCGACTAGCCGTGCTGGTTAGACGGTCGGAGGCATCCGTACCGTTCCATGCCGGAAATAGGGACCGAGGCGGGACCACGGTGGTCTCGTGTCACAAATCTAAGTTGAATTAGAACGGGATAGGACTTAATCATAATAAAGATAATCAACCGGATTGGTGTGCTTTTGAGTATGTTGTGTGTTTATGATGTTTTGCTTGTGTTTGTGCCTTTCCCATTTATTCTAATGCTTCGAATATAAGCTAACGGTTTTATACCGAATGTTGTAGATTACCTTGCAGGTTAGGAATGCGGCCGAGAGATCCGGAAGGGTGGGCAGCCGGGGTCCGTACATTTTAGGAAGGGTTTATGAGTTGGAGTCGAGTTATGTTTGTCCTTTGGTTTGCGTTTTGTATGCCGCGTGTTTGGCATTGTGGTTTTGAGTTGTATCTCGGCTGAAGTTTGTTGTTGCGTTCTTTCGGGTTTCTTATCATCTGCATTATAAATGTTTTCGAGTTTTTGAGCCTTTATTTGTGCCATGTTGGAAAGATCCGGTGAGATTGTTGTCAGGCTAAGGGCCGGGACCCATTGTGAGGTCCCAACCCGTAGCGCCCCGAGTCCCGCGGATTCGGGGTGTTACAAAAGTGGTATCAGAGCCCTAGGTTGACAACAATGACACTCGCAATCTTCTAAAGGCCGAATAAGGAATAAACAGAACCCCACGGGTTCTTAGTTTTCGTTTTCAAAATCACATGCATGAGTCGGGGTAGAATGTACGGACCACCACTCCTTCCGCGGATCTCGGCAGCATAGTTTATTGGATTATTAGTGTATGTATATAAATATATATATATATATATATATATATGTATAGGTGGACTTAGGATGGTTGTTGGACTACTATCATATGTGGATTATAGTTATGCATATGGACTTGTTATGTGAAAATGGTGGCATGATTTTTTTTATATTAATATGAGTTTGTACATATGGCATGATGATATCATATAAGTGTTTGGACCTTGTTTTGTTGTAATAGATTTGCTTGGATGAGATATGATGGTTATAGCAATGTGGACATAGGACTTATATAGTCATATACGTATACTAGGATATATATTAACATATGATTTTTGGACCTTATAGTTAGGATGATAGAAAGCTATCATTGCACCTTGAACAACGCCTTTTGGCTTAGGATAGTGTCAACACGAAGATGAATATGCTCAAGTATCGAGTTGAACATCACGTTTTAGTGAGCACCCCGGTGATTTCTCGGACTTCTTAGAGAGCGTCTAAGCAGCCATATGAAAACTAGAGATGACGTCAACCGCAAGGACATATAAAGGGAAGAGAACCTCAAGTTAGTTTAAGCAAACTAAGAAGGAAGTTATACAAGAAGGGAAGCGACATGAAGGCATGAGAGTGGTTGCATAAAAGCCACGTTTGAACAACGAAGAGACCAACTAGAGATGATGAACTTATGGTCCTTCAAGACGATGCATGGACAACTAAAGGCACGAAACGGGAAGGAAATGAGTGCATTCTAACAAAGGTAGAAGTGGTATTTCATTGAGACGTGAAGTTTTCCTAGATGCTCCTAAGCATGGGAATCAGGATGTGAAGTGTGGTCGAACTACTACGAAGATTTATGAGATACATAAGTTAAGTGTGCAGAGGAACTAGAAAGTGAAGTGACGGTTTTGTAAGATCCTAAGGAGAGGAATTTTTCAGACATACGAGGGTTATGAAGGGGATTATGTGGTGAAAGTTCACATATTAGGTTTACCTTGTGGAGTCAATCATTTTCCGGCATTGTGATGAGACTGAGCAACGCTAAGAAGGAGGAAGTGTATGTGGGTGATGATATTCAGAAGATGAAAGATGAAACAAGGGGCGCGGATCGAAAGACTTAAGTTGCCGACCGAGAGAAGAGCGAGTGATTACTAACGATAGAGAGGTAGGAAAGATGCACTTAAAAGATTTTATGAAGAGCGGTTAAGACTATGAAGTTGGATCATATAACACTGGGGAGGTATAGTTACCTTAAAGAAGAGGAAGGAAGCAAGGAATGTAGAATGAGCTAATGGAGATCAAGGTAGAGTACCCGAGGAGGGTAGCCTTCATAAGAGTGGTAACATGAAAACTATGGTAGAATGGTAACTCGTTAACTTCGGAGAAGATCAGATACAAGCTAATTGGAGACAACTAAGAACGCACAAGTGTGGGTTATCTATGAATAAGTATAGATGAAAAGAGTAACCAAGAACGTGGATTATAAAGGAACGGTAACAAGAGCTTGGAGTCTAGTGGTTCAGTGTCGGTAATAGGGAGGTATATCAATGAGAACACAAATATCTTAATCATGTAGCATTGCCGGAGTTCAAATCAAGTAAATGTAACAGACCTCCTAGGGAGGGGATTGTAACGAACCGGCACGACTTTCTTAGTTCATGGGATCGGCATAAGGGGGAAACGACACGTATAAGAACTGTTAAGGGTTGATAAGAGTGAAGAGAATAGATGAGCGGGTTGAAAGCGAGGCTTTTATGGTTGTTGTACAAAAAAAAAAGGGGAATATATAAAGAGGATGCATGGTATGTTGGTACTAATGATAAGGATGTTATGTTTTCGCGAGCAAAACCTGAGTCAAACTTTTCTTGACTCTTGTGGAGAAGCCATGGTAGTGATGGAGGGAGACGGGGAACCTGGATTATAGTAACACCGCAAGTTTAGAGCTTATGACGTTAGCACTTGAGAAGTAATGAGTTGGATATTTCAGTGATGTTAGATGGAGAATTTGTTCTAGCGTTTTTCACAAGGCATACTGGTACGGTTGTGGAGTTGTTTATGGGATACCGAGAGATGCATAAGGTGCCCAACCAAAGTAAGAGAAGACCGAAGTCTTATAGTTGATGTCGACATGAGATGTACGAGAAGTATATGAAAGATTGAGCTTAGAACCTCTACGGTTGGATTGACGTTACATAAGGAAATGAAGTAGTTCTCCACCTACTCGGAGGAAGGGTACAAGCTTACATAAATTACAAACAACGATTCCCACATGTTTTCATGTCCTAGAAGGTAAAGAAGAGGAGATCGCTTTATTAAGAGGCATGATTACGCCCTACAGTCTGAACGCTTATGACAACCCCGGAGGAATATAAAAGAGGTTGCAAGTTGCAGCATGTGCGGGTCTTTATCGGAACTTGTGGAGAGATTCTTCAAAGTAAGGCCATCAATGGCTAACCTACGCTAGAAGACGGAGGGTAGTATCTTTAGTCGAGTTTTACGTGGATCTAGTAGTATCGATAGAATCGGCGGGCTAGACCTAGTTCTTCCCATGGTTGAGATATGTGCATGCGTGATGTTATATGTAGTTTATGCCCCGCGTGTGAATGTGCTATAGGACCTGCTATATCTTGCGGGGTAGTTTGAGTAGTTGGTGTGCTTAGATTAGAAGGTTTAAGCCTTCTTAGTTGGAGAGTTAATACCTCGGCCTTCGGGATTGAGAAGTCCGACGAATAGCAAGTTTCGGGACGAAACTTATTTTTAGGGGGATCTATTGTAACGCCCCAATTTTTGGCGTGTTCTCGATTCGTATCGTTCCGTATATTTATTGATATATTAAGAGCCTAAATAATTATACGAGTTTATAGGTATGTATCAAAGTATTTCATAATCATATATTATCCGTTTAAAATTTATTTTGTAATCTCGTACATATTTCTTTTTAAGAAAACGTTTACTAAATCGAAAACCATACTATTCCAAGTATATTTACATATAATTGATTTATATATATTTTCTGCAAAATTATTTAACGGAAAAGTTCGGAAATATTTTCCGATCCGAAACTTTCACTCCGATTAATTCAATCGAGTTTGTTAATTCCAGATTTCCTTTATTTTTATTGTTCCTTTATTTTCCTTTTTCATTTTATGTTTTTTTTTATGCTTCCTTCCTCTCTCTCCTCTGGCTGATGAACAGCTGCTCAGCCCCACGCTTATCTCGACTCCTCGCCTCTCCCGACCTTTGGCTTCCGACTCCTCGTTGCTAGCCTTGTAGTCGACCCCTCGTCTTCGCCCCTGCAGTGACCCTTCGCTCGCTGATCTCCCATGACCTGTGCCCTGCACCCTTTCCTTCCCTTTGGTCCCACTGTCATTTCCCTCTCCCGTCTCCTACCTCTGCTCCTTCTTGCATCCTCTTTTTCGGACTCCCAACCTCACAGCCCCTACAGGCTACAACCTCCTCTCCCATCTGCCACTGCCTCTCCCTCACTTCAACCGCCACCAACATCGACTGTTGCCGCCTTCCGCCCTCGATATAGACCCTTGGCCGAGCCGGATCGAATACCACCACTGCAACTCATGTTCTACACCTCAGGCCTCACCATCTCCACCTCGATTATCACCGTCGCAGTAGGAAGCACGGCCATCCCCACCTCTCTGTTCTCCTATCTCTTTCCCTTCGCCGTTCTCCGTCTTGAGCCGCTGCCGAAGCCCTCCCTCGTCGTCCTCTGCTCTTCACCAGAACAACGCCTGGAGCCTCGCCCTTTGGAACAAACCCGGTGAAGGAGCCTAGATCTGCACTCTACCCCAGTGTCGCGTTGAAGGAAGCAATTCGACCCAATCCGCCGGAGAGTGAGGCTGCCGTCGCCGGATGAAGCCTCGCCGCCCTTGCCAGAGCCCTATCCGCCGCCTTACCTTGCGCTTGCCGCCGCATCGCATCTCCTTCCCCAGTAATGCGCTGCTTTGGGTTTTAAAACCCTTAGTTTTATTAAAATCGGGACCCCATTAAGTGTGTTATTTACAGAATGTACCCATATGTTGTTATTGCAGTTTTGACCCACTTTGTTTTTGGAAGTTGCATTTATACCCTGCTGAATCGTATTATTTTAAGTCATGAAATTATATTCTTAAAATGTGCAGCTTTTGTCCTTGGGTATAAATTATAATTTTGACCCAAAGCTTATTTCGGAAATGGCCGACTTTTGTGAGTTTCCTTGTTGTCGAAAAAGTTGACTTTGGATTTTATCCATATTTATAAATTTTGTATGGATCGTCCCGGAAAGCGTTTTTGTGAGTTTTAATCCTTGTTTTAAAAGCGGGACTTTCCTTATATTTTATACACTCGATGGATTAATTTTGAGTTATGACTCAAGGGTATAATTGTGGGTTTTTAGCGATTGCTTTTGAAAATGCGTTTACCTTAGAATATTATAACTTATATATTACGATCAAATTTAGCATATTAGCTAAATTTGTGTAGTTTGGTTTTAGGTCCGGAAGCGCCCCGATAAAGGCCTAACGAGTCCAAGTTCGACTTCCGTCTTTTGACGTCACGTGAGTACCCTCTCCCTCGAGATTACGATCTTACTCGATTTAGTTATGTTTAGTATTAGTATCATGCTAGGATGGATCTAGCATAATTTAGAGTGAATGCCAAGTAGTGGCTTTGAACCTTAGGAGAATTGATTAAGCATGTTGGACCTTCTAAGCTAGATTATCGTTCCTTAGGTTGGGGTTCATGATCTTGTGAGGTATATGTTGTTATGAGATCTAACATGTGTTTGAGAGAGTGGGTTGTGGGTAGATCTCCTCATGCGTTGAGTGAGAGGTGAGTGTAGGAATTCTAGGATGCGGTCCTGGATTTGAGAGTCAAATGATCTTGCGTTGATCATTTGTATAGAAGTCTAAGACTTCTTGTGTGAGTGGGTTGTTGACATATATCCTCTTGTGAGCAGGTTGTGGACTTCTTCCCAAGGGAAGCGAGAGTGTTGTGAGTTGAGTGTGGAGACGAGGTAAGTCTCCGGACTTACTTAGCTCGTATTCTTTGTATTAGCATTGATGTGTGTTGGGTGGTGTGTGTTTACTATTTATGTTATAACAACGGAACCGGAAATAGGATTACCGACCTTTATATTATTTTGGCCCAAGTGTATGATAACGGGCGGTGACATCATCTGCCTAGCTCTTGCGAGAGTCTAGGAGGTTCTCGGCGACTAGCCGTGCTGGTTAGACTGTCGGAGGCATCCGTACCGTTCCATGCCGGAAATAGGAACCGAGGCGGGACCACGGTGGTCTCGTGTCACAAATCTAAGTTGAATTAGAACGGGATAGGACTTAATCATAATAAAGATAATCAACCGGATTGGTGTGCTTTTGAGTATGTTGTGTGTTTATGATGTTTTGCTTGTGTTTGTGCCTTTCCCATTTATTCTAATGCTTCGAATATAAGCTAACGGTTTTATACCGAATGTTGTAGATTACCTTGCAGGTTAGGAATGCGGCCGAGAGATCCGGAAGGGTGGGCAGCCGGGGTCCGTACATTTTAGGAAGGGTTTATGAGTTGGAGTCGAGTTATGTTTGTCCTTTGGTTTGCGTTTTGTATGCCGCGTGTTTGGCATTGTGGTTTTGAGTTGTATCTCGGCTGAAGTTTGTTGTTGCGTTCTTTCGGGTTTCTTATCATCTGCATTATAAATGTTTTCGAGTTTTTGAGCCATTATTTGTGCCATGTTGGAAAGATCCGGTGAGATTGTTGTCAGGCTAAGGGTCGGGACCCATTGTGAGGTCCCAACCCGTAGCGCCCCGAGTCCCGCGGATTCGGGGTGTTACAGGATTTTCTACAATTCACCCATCTTCGGATCATCGATATCCCGCATACACCGGATCCGCTATCAGCGCAAGGAGGTTGTTTACGCAGCAGCGGCATACTCCAATTTGGGAGTTTTTGAAGAACCTTTTTGAAGGTTGAAGGAAGATTGAAGTCCATAGCTTTTATAGCTTTATTGAAGGGTTTTGTAAGATTGTCTTCAATTCCCTCAATTGTTGTCTTGTCTTTTTGTATTATTATCCAAGGAACGCTTTGTTGTGATATTTGATTCAGTTATTGAAGTCTTTTCATTAAATTCTTCTTAGTTCAAATATTCACTTTCTTCCCATATATTTAATACTTTCATTATGATGATGAGTGGCTAATTTCCTTGTGTGATTCTAGGGTGATTAGCTGAAGGTTGTGGGAAAAACAATGATAGAATAATCTTAGATTCCAGTAGGATCCTGAAAGTTCGAGTCTTTAACCTTAACCCTAAGCATCTCGTTCGGTTGATGAACATCTCGGCCGGGGTGGAATTCTTCTGTCCGAGGTGACTTATCCGACTTAAAACAGAAAGTTAAGTGTTAGAGTTTGCTAAATCCTATTCTTATTACACCTTCCTGGTTCAATGCAAGCTTAGGATGAGACTTACCCGGTAATTCCTTAGTTTGTGTATTAACGATCATAAGTGTAGGTAATAAAGGTTTATCCTTTATTGGGGTTTGAGTGTGCTTCTATCCCATCTTTGTGAGTTAGCTTGAGACTTACCCGGTAAAGGTTGATTCTATTCCCTTAGATGGTATGTTAGTTTATGGTTATAGTTCTTTATCTTGATTCCTTGAGACTTACCCGGTAATAGGAGTTACGGTTTAGGATTAGTGTGTAGTGAGACTTACCCGGTGATCTACTCCACTTTAGTAACACCTTCCCCACGCAAAAATCTCAGCTTTGTCCGCTTATCTATAGATCTTGAGTTGGAACCACAACTAGATGCTTTAATCCCTAGAATTGCATGTTTGCTTTATTGACTTCTTATTCATCTTTGATTGTGTTAATTGCTCTTGTGGTTAGTATTGACATAAGCACACCGTATTGACTTTGTTTCACCGAGTCCCTGTGATCGACCCCTGGAATTTTCTTGCTTTTACTACGATTGACTCGTACACTGCGGGTTCGCATCCTTGTTTTAAGCTTAAGTCTAGGGTTATAAATTTAAAGCTTGCACACACCGTTTGGAGCGAACAAGTTTTTGGCGCCGTTGCCGGGGACTTGGTCTAGACCGAGCCGGTTGCGGTTTGCTTTCGGGGCACTTGCCCCTGTTGCTACTAACTACTCTTTCTATGAGTTTTGTAGTTTTCAGGACTTCCGATGACTACATTTCATCCAGCCTGGATAGCAAGGCAAAGTGCTAGGGCGGACCATTATGAATACTTGGAGGAGAAGTACTCCTTCTATTGGTTCAACAATGAATGGGAAAGAGAAGAGGCCATTCAGCATGAACTTTCGATATGGGATGAGAAGAACGTTCCTAAAAACATTTATGAGCAACCTTTTGAAGACTCTCTCGAATCAAGATTGGAGAAGTTGATGAAGAAGGTGGAGGAGCTCAAGGAAAGCACCCTATCCTATGCTAAGCCGAAAGAGGAGCATAAGGAAGTGTTGCACGTTCCAAGCATTCCTCTTGTTGAACCGGAAGTTTCTCCTGAAGCTTTTGTGGAAGCGGAGGATATGGAAGACCTCGATCCAACTGCCGAGACCTCGGCCGAGGTGTCAGAGATCTCGACCGAGATGGAAGAAGAATTTGTAGAACTGCAAGATGCAGCGAACCCTGACCAAATTACTGAGACTGTGGTCAAGGTGGAGGAAAGGCCAGCTGAGCTAGGAGAGATTTCGTGTGTGGACTATCAACCCAACATGAAACTCGTCTCAAACTTTGGAGAACTTTACAAGGTACATTCTCCTACTTTATTTGAACTCCCTATTAAAGTTTCTGAATTTTTCAGGAATGCACCGGAAAGTTGGAGGTCTCTTCCGAAAGAACCTCCTAAAATCAAGATGAAGTCTTCCTTGAAATTGTTGGAAGAATAAGCTCCTTGGATTATAAGGAGTGGAGTTTGCAAACACTACACCGCTAAGTCGATGAAGTATCTCTTGTTCAAGTATGGGGTCCCTCGCATGCTAAGGACCTTGTACCATCCCCAAGCTATAGATGGGGAAGCTGCTATGATTCTCGAGAAATTGTTTTCTCGATCAAGGAAAGGATGGGACACGAGGAATGTCCCATTGAAGTGTTGGAAGTCTAGAAGGATTCCGGTGAGAATCAAACCGTACAAGCTTGTACGTGGGAGATCTTACCATTTGCCGGTGAAATTAGGAACCGGAACCTTTTTGGAAGAATTTTATGATGGATGTGATGAGCACTCCATGGTGTTCAAGGTACATTGAGTAATTCTATGGAGAAGGGTCCAGCTAGCGACCTTAAACCAAGCGCTTCTTGGGAGGCAACCCAAGGTATTGCTTTCTTCTCCCTTTTCTAGTTTAGTTTAGATAGTTGCTTTGTTTTTGTTTTCCTCTAGACAACAACCAGGTATTCCAAAAGGAAGGATCACAGTTCAGGAGCTACACTAGAAGAACGAAGTTTCGAGAAGTTGAGGAAACGAGCTTTACTGGGATACATCTCGGGTACTGTCAGAACACCTCGACCGAGATGTACTTCGCCAACCGAGATGGTCTTATCTGGGAGCTGTTTCTTACTTCTTCATGCAGTTTAGCTATGTTCGGTGAGTATCCTGTCCTTAGACTTATTCTAACCCACTGGGACAGTGTGTCCCAAGTATGGGGTATTTGATGTACTTATTTGATGACTTTGATGTATGACTCACGCTTTATCGGATATTTTATATTTATGCTTCACTTTTACATCTATGTGTTTATCTGAGACTACATGCATACTTACAGGTTATTTGATTGAGAAAAACGTCAAAACTGAAAGAAAACTGGTTTTAAAAAAAAAAAAAAAAAAATTTGACCTCGACCGAGTCAGTATTGGTCAAACGAGGCATTTCACCTCGGTTGAACCAAGAACACCTCGACCGAGGTGCGTAACAGAAAGTTTTCGAAAACGATTTTGTGCTATTTATCTGGATATGATCTCAGTGAAGATTTTGTTTACCTACTGGTTTTAAATTCTTTATGTGTTTGAAAAGTTTTATAATATGTTTAAGTTGCTAAATGCTTTGTTTGAAATTATTGGCATGTTTAATACTTTGTTTTTATCCAAATTATGTTGAATTTGAAGGTTGACACCGCAGGTTAAGTTCTCTCACTTTCTTCTTGGAAAGACCAAGGCAATTCATTCTCTTCTTCTTCTTCTTGATCATGCTTAGCCCCTCATATACATTTTGCCTCCCTTTACCTATCCGGGAATTTGGAAGCAAGCGAAGTGGTGAAAGCAAGTTAAAGTTGAGAAGTGGCTGGAAGTGAAAGTGTTAGAAAGCGATAATAGGTTTGGGGAAGTCAATCATGAAGATGAGTAACTCGGCACCATTCACATAGCCGGGTGTTTGTGTCTTGCCAAAGTCGGATTGAGCGATATTCCTAACGGGTCATGGTATGTGCATCAAGGGTTTGATGCATCTCGAGAAATTGATGATTGCAGATTTCCTAGGCTTCGGTTATTGTGCACCTCTGTCCATGCATCCCAAAAAGTAAAGTAAAAGAAAAAAATGTGAGATAAGCAAAGCTTATTGGTGGAAGATGTTGCAAGTCAAAGTAAAAGTGAAGTTCATCCTTTTCCCGGATTCTAGCACCACATTACCTTACATACATCCCTACCCTACACGTTTCTTAACCTTTTCTTTTGGGAAGCCCTTGAGACCTTGAGCTTGTTGATTGACTTAGTGGTTTAAATTGAATTATTCATGATTAATTTTGATAATTATGATTTATTAGGCGTTCTAGGATTTTATGCAAAGATGAACAACTTACCTATATTTATAAAATGTTTTGATCATATTGAGTTTTTAATTCCAGGAAGTATTCTCTTAGAGTGATCTATGATAGTTGCACACCATAAAATGTTTTGAAAGACTTTTTCATTGATTTTCTTGACATATAATCCATTCTATCTTGTCTTCTATATGAGGAACTTGCTTGGGGACAAGCAAGGGCTAAGTATGGGGTATTTTGATAGCATGAATTATAGTCTATATTTTGGGGTTTGTTTGGACGTTTTATCTTTCATAATCTGCATGTTTGTATGTACATTATGTGATTTTGCTACCAATTCATCTACCTTTGCGAGAATCGAGGTCTACACCTAGTTTCGTTGTAATTGCAGGTAATATGGTACGTTATGCATCAAAAAGGAGCAAAAGGAGTCATGAGTCATTTGGAGCTACATCCAGGGAGCATAGTCATGGATTAAAGATTTACTTTGGAGCAGATTCAAGAGATTTCACATTCAGTTATGACTCACCTCGGTTGACCACAGATTCACCTCGACCGAGGTGATCTACGAGAGCGTCTCGACCGAGGCGAATATCCTGACGCGGCGGGATATATTTTATTCTTGGCTGAGATCTTTTATTTTTGGAAGGAGAGATCTTATATTTTTGGGCTGGATTTCTGGAAGGAAGATCATATATTTAGGAGATCTATTTTGGGGATAAGATATATTTTATTAGGAAATTATCTTTTAAGATATTTCCTATAAAATTATCTTAGAAAGATATTTATTTTAGGAGATAAGATCTATTTTATTAGGAAATTATCTTATAGCTGGAAGGAAGATATTTATTTTAGGAGATATGGATATATTTTATAGGAAATTATCTTTTTAAGATATTTTATCTTTGGAAGATAATTCTCCTATATAAAGGGTTGGATTTTCTACAATTCACCCATCTTCGGATCATCGATATCCCGCATACACCGGATCCGCTATCAGCGCAAGGAGGTTGTTTACGCAGCAGCGGCATACTCCAATTTGGGAGTTTTTGAAGAACCTTTTTGAAGGTTGAAGGAAGATTGAAGTCCATAGCTTTTATAGCTTTATTGAAGGGTTTTGTAAGATTGTCTTCAATTCCCTCAATTGTTGTCTTGTCTTTTTGGATTATTATCCAAGGGACGCTTTGTTGTGATATTTGATTCAGTTATTGAAGTCTTTTCATTAAATTCTTCTTAGTTCAAATATTCACTTTCTTCCCATATATTTAATACTTTCATTATGATGATGAGTGGCTAATTTCCTTGTGTGATTCTAGGGTGATTAGCTGAAGGTTGTGGGAAAAACAATGATAGAATAATCTTAGATTCCAGTAGGATCCTGAAAGTTCGAGTCTTTAACCTTAACCCTAAGCATCTCGTTCGGTTGATGAACATCTCGGCCGGGGTGGAATTCTTCTGTCCGAGGTGACTTATCCGACTTAAAACAGAAAGTTAAGTGTTAGAGTTTGCTAAATCCTATTCTTATTACACCTTCCTGGTTCAATGCAAGCTTAGGATGAGACTTACCCGGTAATTCCTTAGTTTGTGTATTAACGATCATAAGTGTAGGTAATAAAGGTTTATCCTTTATTGGGGTTTGAGTGTGCTTCTATCCCATCTTTGTGAGTTAGCCTGAGACTTACCCGGTAAAGGTTGATTCTATTCCCTTAGATGGTATGTTAGTTTGAGGTTATAGTTCTTTATCTTGATTCCTTGAGACTTACCCGGTAATAGGAGTTACGGTTTAGGATTAGTGTGTAGTGAGACTTACCCGGTGATCTACTCCACTTTAGTAACACCTTCCCCACGCAAAAATCT
>BSUD01000004.1:21915297-21959820 GCA_033239045.1 Fagopyrum esculentum | reverse complement strand
GAAATTGTTGGAAGAATAAGCTCCTTGGATTATAAGGAGTGGAGTTTGCAAACACTACACCGCTAAGTCGATGAAGTATCTCTTGTTCAAGTATGGGGTCCCTCGCATGCTAAGGACCTTGTACCATCCCCAAGCTATAGATGGGGAAGCTGCTATGATTCTCGAGAAATTGTTTTCTCGATCAAGGAAAGGATGGGACACGAGGAATGTCCCATTGAAGTGTTGGAAGTCTAGAAGGATTCCGGTGAGAATCAAACCGTACAAGCTTGTACGTGGGAGATCTTACCATTTGCCGGTGAAATTAGGAACCGGAACCTTTTTGGAAGAATTTTATGATGGATGTGATGAGCACTCCATGGTGTTCAAGGTACATTGAGTAATTCTATGGAGAAGGGTCCAGCTAGCGACCTTAAACCAAGCGCTTCTTGGGAGGCAACCCAAGGTATTGCTTTCTTCTCCCTTTTCTAGTTTAGTTTAGATAGTTGCTTTGTTTTTGTTTTCCTCTAGACAACAACCAGGTATTCCAAAAGGAAGGATCACAGTTCAGGAGCTACACTAGAAGAACGAAGTTTCGAGAGTTTTCGAAAACGATTTTGTGCTATTTATCTGGATATGATCTCAGTGAAGATTTTGTTTACCTACTGGTTTTAAATTCTTTATGTGTTTGAAAAGTTTTATAATATGTTTAAGTTGCTAAATGCTTTGTTTGAAATTATTGGCATGTTTAATATTTTGTTTTTATCCAAATTATGTTGAATTTGAAGGTTGACACCGCAGCATAAGTTCTCTCACGTTCTTCTTGGAAAGACCAAGGCAATTCATTCTTCTTCTTCTTCTTCTTCTTGATCATGCTTAGCCCCTCATATACATTTTGCCTCCCTTTACCTATCCGGGAATTTGGAAGCAAGCGAAGTGGTGAAAGCAAGTTAAAGTTGAGAAGTGGCTGGAAGTGAAAGTGTTAGAAAGCGATAATAGGTTTGGGGAAGTCAATCATGAAGATGAGTAACTCGGCACCATTCACATAGCCGGGTGTTTGTGTCTTGCCAAAGTCGGATTGAGCGATATTCCTAACGGGTCATGGTATGTGCATCAAGGGTTTGATGCATCTCGAGAAATTGATGATTGCAGATTTCCTAGGCTTCGGTTATTGTGCACCTCTGTCCATGCATCCCAAAAAGTAAAGTAAAAGAAAAAAATGTGAGATAAGCAAAGCTTATTGGTGGAAGATGTTGCAAGTCAAAGTAAAAGTGAAGTTCATCCTTTTCCCGGATTCTAGCACCACATTACCTTACATACATCCCTACCCTACACGTTTCTTAACCTTTTCTTTTGGGAAGCCCTTGAGACCTTGAGCTTGTTGATTGACTTAGTGGTTTAAATTGAATTATTCATGATTAATTTTGATAATTATGATTTATTAGGCGTTCTAGGATTTTATGCAAAGATGAACAACTTACCTATATTTATAAAATGTTTTGATCATATTGAGTTTTTAATTCCAGGAAGTATTCTCTTAGAGTGATCTATGATAGTTGCACACCATAAAATGTTTTGAAAGACTTTTTCATTGATTTTCTTGACATATAATCCATTCTATCTTGTCTTCTATATGAGGAACTTGCTTGGGGACAAGCAAGGGCTAAGTATGGGGTATTTTGATAGCATGAATTATAGTCTATATTTTGGGGTTTGTTTGGACGTTTTATCTTTCATAATCTGCATGTTTGTATGTACATTATGTGATTTTGCTACCAATTCATCTACCTTTGCGAGAATCGAGGTCTACACCTAGTTTCGTTGTAATTGCAGGTAAAATGGCACGTTTTGCATCAAAAAGGAGCAAAAGGAGTCATGAGTCATTTGGAGCTACATCCAGGGAGCATAGTCATGGATTAAAGATTTACTTTGGAGCAGATTCAAGAGATTTCACATTCAGTTATGACTCACCTCGGTTGACCACAGATTCACCTCGACCGAGGTGATCTACGAGAGCGTCTCGACCGAGGCGAATATCCTGACGCGGCGGGATATATTTTATTCTTGGCTGAG
Source organism: Fagopyrum esculentum (assembly GCA_033239045.1). Classification (NCBI taxonomy): domain Eukaryota; kingdom Viridiplantae; phylum Streptophyta; class Magnoliopsida; order Caryophyllales; family Polygonaceae; genus Fagopyrum; species Fagopyrum esculentum. The sequence continues at coordinate 21,957,771 of BSUD01000004.1, read as the reverse complement.
ATCTTTTATTTTTGGAAGGAGAGATCTTATATTTTTGGGCTGGATTTCTGGAAGGAAGATCATATATTTAGGAGATCTATTTTGGGGATAAGATATATTTTATTAGGAAATTATCTTTTAAGATATTTCCTATAAAATTATCTTAGAAAGATATTTATTTTAGGAGATAAGATCTATTTTATTAGGAAATTATCTTATAGCTGGAAGGAAGATATTTATTTTAGGAGATATGGATATATTTTATAGGAAATTATCTTTTTAAGATATTTTATCTTTGGAAGATAATTCTCCTATATAAAGGGTTGGATTTTCTACAATTCACCCATCTTCGGATCATCGACATCCGCTATCAGCGCAAGGAGGTTGTTTACGCAGCAGCGGCATACTCCAATTTGGGAGTTTTTGAAGAACCTTTTTGAAGGTTGAAGGAAGATTGAAGTCCATAGCTTTTATAGCTTTATTGAAGGGTTTTGTAAGATTGTCTTCAATTCCCTCAATTGTTGTCTTGTCTTTTTGGATTATTATCCAAGGGACGCTTTGTTGTGATATTTGATTCAGTTATTGAAGTCTTTTCATTAAATTCTTCTTAGTTCAAATATTCACTTTCTTCCCATATATTTAATACTTTCATTATGATGATGAGTGGCTAATTTCCTTGTGTGATTCTAGGGTGATTAGCTGAAGGTTGTGGGAAAAACAATGATAGAATAATCTTAGATTCCAGTAGGATCCTGAAAGTTCGAGTCTTTAACCTTAACCCTAAGCATCTCGTTCGGTTGATGAACATCTCGGCCGGGGTGGAATTCTTCTGTCCGAGGTGACTTATCCGACTTAAAACAGAAAGTTAAGTGTTAGAGTTTGCTAAATCCTATTCTTATTACACCTTCCTGGTTCAATGCAAGCTTAGGATGAGACTTACCCGGTAATTCCTTAGTTTGTGTATTAACGATCATAAGTGTAGGTAATAAAGGTTTATCCTTTATTGGGGTTTGAGTGTGCTTCTATCCCATCTTTGTGAGTTAGCCTGAGACTTACCCGGTAAAGGTTGATTCTATTCCCTTAGATGGTATGTTAGTTTGAGGTTATAGTTCTTTATCTTGATTCCTTGAGACTTACCCGGTAATAGGAGTTACGGTTTAGGATTAGTGTGTAGTGAGACTTACCCGGTGATCTACTCCACTTTAGTAACACCTTCCCCACGCAAAAATCTCAGCTTTGTCCGCTTATCTATAGATCTTGAGTTGGAACCACAACTAGATGCTTTAATCCCTAGAATTGCATGTTTGTTTTATTGACTTCTTATTCATCTTTGATTGTGTTAATTGCTCTTGTGGTTAGTATTGACATAAGCACACCGTATTGACTTTGTTTCACCGAGTCCCTGTGATCGACCCCTGGAATTTTCTTGCTTTTACTACGATTGACCCGTACACTGCGGGTTCGCATCTTTGTTTTAAGCTTAAGTCTAGGGTTATAAATTTAAAGCTTGCACACACCGTTTGGAGCGAACAGATCAAAGATGATGAATAGGGAACCAAGTCCAATATCAGGACAATCTAGTGATCCTTTGGCCATGAAGATGACTAGCAAGGGACTACAGTGTTTTAATTGTGTGGAAGTTGGGACACTGGCGAGTTGTGTGCCCAAAGGCTCCCATCATATGCTTTACGTGTGGTAAAGCAGGGCATAGAGCGAAGTTTTGTCGACAGGGCAAGACATTGCCTTTACAGGTTCCCTTCAAGAGTGAGATCATTCCAGGTGGACGACGAAGGTCGAGTTACCCTTCAGTTGCACAGGTTGCAAGGATGGGATGATTATGTTTCATTTGTGGCTATCCAGATCATTTGCGTTCTGTGTGCCCTTTGGCACTGATAGCTTGTTTCACTTGTGGTGAGCTAGGCCATCTAGCCCTTTTTGTCAGCACGGTGGTGTTTCTTCCCAGCAAGACCTTCCTCTTTCCGGTGCAAAAGGAGTGGAAGTGGCGGCTATAGTAACGACCTCAGTGATACCTGAGGAGCATGGATCTGACATTGAGTGATGATATGTAGAGGAGCTACGAGTGTTAGTTGTTATAGGTACCATTCTCGTTAATGGTTTACCTGGTGGAGTTTTGCTTGTTGTGAGTGCTATGCACGTCATGTCTTTCGATGCATGCGTTAATGGTTGAATTTTGATATATAGTAGAAGGTGGATTTTCCTTTACAGGATTACCTTTTTGGGTCTGAGATACCCGTGAGATGCGTGTTTGTTCCCTTATTCAGGGACCCGTGTATGGTTGCAGACTTCTTTGTCATGTCGTAGATGCATGAGGAAGTCATTATGTGTATGGTTTGGATGAATAGATATCATGTGGTGTTAGCTTTTAATAGTAAGACTATTATAGTCTTTACTGAGTTGAGTTAAATAGAGGTCTTCTGAAGTTAAGACCTTTGAAGAGACGGGTTTGTCATCAGGACTGTACGAGCAGCGAGCTGATAGCACAGGGATGTGACGCCTTCTAGTGTTATACCATGAAGGAGCGAGATAGTCCAACATTGGAAGGTATTCCAGCTGTTTATGAGTTTATAGACGTGTTAGTGAACCGTCTAGCTGTCACCTCAGCGGCGTGTGGACATTGTTATCAAGTTGAAGTATGATACAAGATTGAATGGGAAAGCCACACTATACAGTGCTTGTTGAGATATTGTACCGATAACTTGAAAAGTTGACTGAAACGGGCTTCTTTTACCCTAGTGGGTTCCATGTTCCGTATTGACGACCTGATAAGTTAGCTTCAAGAAGCAATTGTGTTTTCATGATTCCTTTGTGCTCAAGATATCCTTAGTCATGAATGAGAGAGCAACATGTGTATGAGATAGCATCTCATACCCGTTATGGACACTACGAGTTTGTAGTGATGTCATTTGGGTTGACGAATGTTTTAGTAGTTTTTATGGAGTTGATGAACAGTATCTTCATCGACTTCCTTGATTAGTTGGCGGTGGACTTCATTGATGACATGTCGGTATACACTCATAGCAGAGAATAATAGACCGATCGTCTGAGGACCGTTCTGCAGATTTCGAGAGATAGAGGGTTGTATGTTATGCTCTCTAAGTGTAAGTTGAGATGCCAGTGGTAGCCTTTTTAGGCCATGTTGTCTCTGCCAGTGGGATCATGGTTGACCTGGCGAGAATTAAGTATGTTGTAACATGGGAGATACTGATGAACATTAAGGAATACGTAGTTTTCTCGGCTCAGCCGATTGCTACCAATGCTTTGAGGAAGGATTTTATATGATTACGTATTCATTTGCGAGTCTTTTGAGAAGACCACCATAACTACGTGATGAAAGCACTGCGTCTATGTTCTGAAGAGTTGAGGAGGCATTTGACCTCTGCTTCCATTCTGTTGTAGTTAGAAAACTTTTGGGATCCCGTGATTTACGGTGATACATCCCAGCTAAGTCTGAGATGTGTATTACTACAGAGGAGTAGGGTTATTAATATGTGTGTTTACAGCTGAGAACGTATGATGAGAACTACCCGACTCATGATTTAGAGTTAGTAGTGGTAGTTCAAGCCTTTAAGTTTTGAAGACCGTACCGGTGTGATCTTCATGTCAGATTTTCATAGATCTTAGAAATCTGAAGTTTATTTTATGCAACAGGGGTTGAATAACCGCCAGTTTTAAGAGCTTAAGTTGATCAAGACTTTGACTTGAAGATTCCATATCATTCAGAGAAGTTGAACGTTGTCGCCGATAACTTGAATGGAAAGACTCTCCAAGAGAAGATGATTGTGAGACTGATAGTTCCGCCTCAGCTTCAGAGAGATATAGCTTAGGTAGAGTTGGACAATCAATTTCTTGATGAGGATACCCAGTTATACCTCAGAGGTTATAGTTGGTGTGTTTGATGAGGTCCAACAGAAGCAGGAGACCTGCCCGGCCTTGACAAGGTTTAAAGAAAGGATGTCTCATACTGAGCCACCATAGTTCTCCATGGGAGTAGATGGACTGACGAAGAGTCATGACCGCTTTTGTGTACATGCTGATGTAGATGGAGACAGAGAATATTACGGTATACCCACTGTACGCCTTATTCAGTACATTCAGGTAAGAGTAAGATGTACCACGAGATGAGATGATTATATTGTATGAATCCGATATAACCAGATTTGTGATATAGTGTGTGACATGTCAGCAGGTCCAGATAGAGTATTTCCGATCTAGAGATAAGCCCCCACCCACTACCAGTGCAGTAGTAGAATTTGGGAGGACATCTTTATGGACTTTGTTATTGGATTGTGACCCTGTAGAAGATTGATGTTATTTGGATTGTTGGTAACAGATTAATGAAACCGGCACGTTTCATTTCTATCAGAAGGACGTGGCTAGTGAATGAATTGGTTGAGGAGTACACTAGACAAATAGTGAGACTCCATGGTATACCGAGAACGATCATTTTTGATCGAGATGGATGTTTTTACTTTGAGATTTTAGGCAGCAGATTCAGACTGCTTTGAGGACGAGTTTGTACCTCATGACTACACTTCACCCCCTGACAGATGGTCAGTTAGAGAGGATCATCTAGATCTTAAAGATCTATTATAAGTTGTAAGTCGAATGGAAAACGTGGATGGTTATATTACCTTCCATTAATGAGTTTATTATATAACAATGAAGGGCGTGCATCTTTCTGGATGGCCCTATTAGGCAATATATATAGACATAGATGCCGTATATCCTTATGCTAGAAGTGATCTATCAGTAGTAGTGGAATAACACCTGACTAGATTCAGGATTTTATAGTTCAAGTAACGTTGATTGAAGGAAGAATGCTGGTTGTACAGAGTCGCCAGATATTATATGTAGACAAGAGGTGTTAACCTCTAAAGTTCAAGCGAGAGTTCATGTCCGGCTGTAAGTATCTCAGCTGCGAGACGTTAGACATGTTAATATGGAAAGGGAACTGAGTTTCCAATATGATGGTTTATTTGAGATCGACCAGTACGGAGAAGGTAGCATGATGTTTAACTTTGCCTATGAGATTAGAGGATATCCACCCAGTGTTCATATGTCTCAACTGAGGAAGTATATACCAGACTCGAGACACCTTGTGAGTTACGATGATTTGGTGGTTGAGTCCAACCACACTTTTGTTGAGCATTCGATTACATTCTTGGAATGAGATATGAAACGCTTGCATTCGAAAGACATTCCCATATTGAGGATATTATGGTCGAGATGAATACCTGAAGAGGCTATGTGAGAGACTGAGGATAGTGTCCTGAGGAACTATCCAGAGTATATGTTGGGACAGACCCATTTGTGGGAGCACGAGTAGATCTTAGTGCTATCTTGATGAATGTTGTGCTTATGTGCTTATATGCCTTGATGTGTTATTCCATGCTAGTTGTGATGTGATTTATGATCTTAGTAGATCTTGATGTGCTAGCGTTATGTATGTTATAGCTGGAGATGATTACTTCCTCCACGCTACCCGAGTATGATTATATTTATAGCTGGAGATGGTTCTTTCCTCCATGCTATTTGAGTGGGATTAGGATTCAGCTGGAGATGGTTCTTTCCTCCATGCTACCTTGATGGACATAGTTCAGTGGAGATGTGATTCCTCCATGTGATATATATGTTTATGGGTTGGCTAGAGACGTATTTCCTCTATGCATGTGATATGTTTTGGCTAGAGATGTGCTTCCTCTATGCCTTGTGATGTGGTATGGCGAGAGACGTGATTCCTCTACGCCTTTGGGTAGCGTTATGACCCTGTTTCCTGGAGTGATGATTCCTCCATGTTTATACTTGAGGTTATAGATTGTTATAGGTTGTGATCTTTTGAACGGAGATGTGATACCTCCGATAGAAAGAGTGAGAGTTATACCTCGGCATATGGGTCCGAGAGGATTTGGGAATTGTTCAAGTTTCGGGACGAAACTTTTTTTTTAAGGGGTGTGTGATGTAATAGCTAGGATTTTCGAATTCTAATTAATGTTTATTAACTTAATCTTTGATAGTAATTGGCATATAACTCGCGTAGATTTCGCAAGTGATGAGTAAGAGTCCCACCGTTATGTTCCTGGCGCAATTTTGGACATTTGGGGAAATTTTTACTTTTTTCCCCGGGTAATTATTTTTACCCTCCGGTGTTATTTGGAGCATTTGGGAGCTCCAATTAATAAAAATGCAGTTGAGAGAAATGATCAGGACATCGGATATGTCCTAGATATGAAATAACATGGAGAGGCAAAACGGCCAAAAGAGTCGCTATTTCGTTTCTTAGCGCTAAGAAAGACGGCTTAGGAATACACGTTTTCCGAGGCAGTTGTGTAATAATTATCCCTACAATATTCCAGATTTAATGTTCCAATCTCGAGAAGTTTGGAGAAAGAGGTTCAACCCGCCTTTTGATCGTTAATGGATAATTATCGACTTTACTAAAGGATAATTATCGTCTTCACTATAAATAGCGGAAAATCCTTTATTAATTCATTTCCTTTCACGTTTTCTCGTAAAAGCTTTGATTTCTCTCAACCTTCAAACTCAGATCTAATCTCCGTTTCTAATCCGATTTCAATTCCGTTTGAGTTTTTGGATTCCTCTCTTCATTCTCTTCATAACGGTACCGAGTTTCTGCATTTCCGAGTATATGGAGGGCTGGTCGAGCATATATGTCACCAGGACGGTTCCGTCGCTCAGATTCCGATGAATTTGATGTTGTCCATGCGTAGCCTGCGTCGTTGTGATTCCGAATCTTCTTTCAGATCGTCAATCGGGTTAGTAACGAATAAGTTATGAATTTATTCGTTTTCCGTACTGCGATTTGGCCTAAATTGACTTTAGGCTTGTCAAATAGGACTATTAGAAATTCTATTATGGTCGTTATATTATTCTGGTGATTATGGGTTGTTTGTTTGATGAAATCTGATGACAAGGGGTTTAGAAATTGCATGCGGGCAAAACGTTATTCTGGCAAAATCTAATTAATTAATTAAAGGTTAATTAATTAAATTAGGATTAGAATTGAGATTGAGGAATGTTGATTAGATACTACCTTGAGATTTGAGGAATTGTGAGTTATGTTGAGATATTGAGGTTTAGTTGGTTGTGAGGCTTATAGATTGAGTATGATCCTCATGGATCCCTTTGGGTCTAGGTGTGACCCCTTTGATGAATAGAGGTTGATATATCTCTTTATGCCTTGTTTATAGGCCGTGTTGTCCCTCCAGTGTAGAGGTGATTGTGGTTGAGTTTGTACGAGGTTGAGGTAAGTCCGTAGGACTTACTTAGCTACCATCCCTATATTGGGTGTTTGCATGAGTGGTGTGTGCTTTATATGTTTGCTATGATAGCATGAGTTGTCGTTTTTATCGACCTATGTTCTATTGACTGCCCCACTGCGTGGCTGTGATAACCTTTCCCTTTCATCCCGCCGTGGAGTCTGGGAGGTTCTCTGATGTCAGGCCAGACTGGTTTACAAGAAGGGCGCAATCCACTCCCATAGGGTACACGGATTGTGTGACCGATACTCGTACAGCTGGACATTGTACTCAGAGGCGGGGATGTATCGGTCCTCGTGTCACATACTTTCATCTATCTATATATATACGGTTTTTGAGTGAATGGTTATTATATAAAGATAATAAATGGGTAAATGTGTGATAGCATGTTGAGGTGTTTATCTTTCATGATTGTGTTTGTGCTTATGCATTACCTCATATATGTATGGTTAGCTAACGGTTTCATACCGTGAGGATGTTCTTTTGTACCTCCTGTGTGAGGTTGTCATTTTATATACTCGGCTATGTTGTTGTTTACTTTGGGTTGTACAATTTATACTGTTTTATGTATTTGTTTTATATCTGTTAGTGTCATGTTGTAAGGTCCAGTGAACTTGTTGTCAGGCTAGGGTCAGGATCCATTGTGAGATCCTAGCCCAATGTGACATCCCGAGTCCCGCGGATTCGGGGTGTTACACCAACATAAAAAACAAAGAATAAAACACAACCCGACTCTAACCAAAAGCCACTCCTAAAATGTACGGACCCCGGCTGCCCACCCTTCCGGATATCTCGGCCGCATTCCTAACCTGCAAGGCAATCTACAACATTTGGTATAAAACCGTTAGCTTATATTCGAAGCATTAGAATAAATGGGAAAGGCACAAACACAAGCAAAACATCATAAACACACAACATACTCAAAAGCACATCAATCCGGTTTATTATCTTTATTATGATTAAGTCATATCCCGTTCTAATTCAACTTAGATTTGTGACACGAGACCACCGTGGTCCCGCCTCGGTCCCTACTTCCGGCATGGAACGGTACGGATGCCTCCGACCGTCTAACCAGCACGGCTAGTCGCCGAGAACCTCCTAGACTCTCGCAAGAGCTAGGCAGATGATGTCACCGCCCGTTATCATACACTTGGGCCAAAATAATATAAAGGTCGGTAATCCTATTTCCGGTTCCTTTGTTATAACATAAACATTAAACACACACCACCCAACACACATCAATGCTAATACAAAGAATACGAGCTAAGTAAGTCCGGAGACTTACCTCGTCCAAAAGATAATCCCACTATATCCCGCTCTCAGCTTCCCGCAGGAAGACACTCAACGCCTGTCAAAAGGCACACGATCAACATCTCTCTCACATGCTAGAAGTCCTAAGACTTCTAGTCCCAATGATCTCGCAAGATCATAAACCATAAACATGATAGGATAACAACCTCCTAATCCTCACGATCTCACAAGGTCATAACCATCACAACACATGCTAGGATACTCTCGTCCTAGTCACCACAATTTCAACAATCATACAACATCAACCCCTAAATTCTCACAGCTAAACCTACACTTAAAGTCATATACAACTCCACAAGATAATATCAACTCCTCAAGCCTTACAACATTTCACAATCCACAAAACTCACCTAAGGTACATAACCACTACATGGTATTCACTCTAAGTTATGCTAGATCCAACCTAGCATGATACTAATACTAAATATAACTAAATCGAGGAAGATAATACTCACACGGCGTCAAGACGGAAATCAATCAACGGATGTCAACTTGGACTTGTTAGGTCTTTATTGGGACGCTTCCGAACCTAACACCAAAACTATACAAATTTCATTTTTACGTGACTGCTCAACTCTCCCTTTAGCCCTAGTTCTACCCCACGTCTTGAACGAGCCGCCACCCTCCTTCCCTGGGCAACAGCCGGCGCGACCCCCTACCGCCACCAGTGGCGCCGACCGGTGTCAGCCTCCCGCCGCTGTCGACGCTGAACCGGAGGGCTGCTCTTATTTGCTGCTCGTGCAACCGAACCCCAACCCTAGTGTCGGCCTTCAACTCTCCTGGTCTCCTCGACCTGTTTGTCGTCCGTTCGCCTCGAGCCACCCAGGAAGGCCGTCCGCCTCGAGCCACCCACGAAGGCCGTCCGCCTCGAGCCCACACAGGAAGGTTGCCCTCCTCGCTTCGGATGCCACACCCTAACGTCGTCTTCGCGCAGGAGCAGGGAGCCATGTGACCATTCCCGATTCCAGACGTTGTGTGCGTTGCCGTCCCTCCTGGCCACTGGTGCCTCATCTCCCAACCGCTGGTGCGTCCAAGTGACAGTTTCCGATCCGTCTTAGTCCTCTCCAACCCGTATTAGTGGGCTTGTCGAGTCTCTCTTGTCGGGTAAGCATCTCCCCTCCCTTCTTTACATTACACTCCCTACTTATGTGCTGATGAGAGCCTCAATTGTATCCTAGACTCTTCCATAACAGCCCTAGAAGATGGCTCGTGGAGCTGCTGCGTTTTCTGCGTTGTAAATTGATGAACAGCTAACTTCGGGTCCAAAGTTAGGTATGAAACACGGATCCATTTTGGCTGAAATTTTTATATGTTATAGATGAGATATTGTGGTAGCACATATTAAAATTTGGGCTTATTCGGAGTTATAGTTTAGGAGATATGATTTTCTCAAGTTGGCTATTCAAGCAGTTTTTTTTAGTGTGCTGAGTTTGAGGAAATATGCTTGAGATGCAGTTTTGTGGAATAAATTTGGAGGGGTTATTGACTTCTGTTAGACTTGAATTTCTGACACGTTATAGTTGATATAGTATAGTAGATCATACTAAAATTTCAGAGGAATCCATGTTATGGTTTGAGAGATATGGGGTTTCAAAGTTCAGTTTTATAAATGTGCTGAGTTGAGAAAAACAGCATGGGATGCTGTTTTGTGAGATAGTTTTGAATAGGCTTTTGATCTCTGTTAGGCTTGAATTTTTGATATGATATAGTTGACATCTTCTTGTAGATCATATTAAAATTTGGGAAGAATCGGAGTTACGGTTTGAGAGTTATTGTGTTTCAAAGTTGACGTTTTTATATATGTGCTGAGTGTTGGGGAAAACAGCAAGTGATGCTGTTTTGTGAGATGATTTTGAATAAGCTCTTGATATCCGTTGGGCTTGAATTTTGGATATGATATAGTTTACATATTGTTGTAGAACATATTAAAATTTGAGAGGCATCCAGCGAGTGGTTTGGGATGTATGATTTTTCAAAGATTGAGTCGTAAGCAGTTTTTCTGTTATGCTGAAATTCGGTTTTGTGAGATAGTTTTAACTAAGATTTTGATCTCCTTTGCGGCTGAATTTTGGATATATAATAGATAAGATTTTATAGTAGGACATATCAAAATTTGGGATAAATCCAGTGAGTGGTTTAGGAGTTATGATTTTTCAAAGTGTACTCAGATTTTGGCTAAGTATAGGAAACTTCAAGTGTGGTAACCAACTTTGGAATTTTTATAAAAATGATGGATGAACAGTTTTGAGAAATTCTTGCTCCTAAGGGTAGAGGGAACATCATAGATGATCTAGAGAATTGTTTCGGAATATTTATAAGCTTTTACGAATTTTATATTTGAAACCGAAGTTAGACCTTTACGATCTTTCGGAAAATAGGAAAATAGGAAAAATGTCAGTTTGTAACCAAACTAAACTTTAGGAGTTAGAATATGATTTTAGAGTCTCAAATAGAAGTTTAGACATGAATTTTGGAAATTCAAGGAGTTTCGGGACCAAGGGTAAAATAGTCATTTGACCCTAAATTAGTACTGTAACTAGTTATGTTTTACTACGTTCTTTTATCTTAGAAGTCTTAGACTTCTAATTACGTGGGAGTGTGCTAATGCACTCATCTCCTTTGACAGGCAACTGAGTTGCTACAGTTTACAGAACGAGTTTGGTTTACAGAGAGTCGAGCTTTATACCAGGTAAGTCCTTTGGGCTTACTTAGCTGACTTCTAAATATGAGCATGAATGATGATAGTGGTGTGTGGTTGAGATGTTAGAGTTATAGGTTGTGATAAATATTTACCGACCTATACTTGGCCTAAGAGTAACGGGCGGTGGCATTCTGCTCAGTTAGCTTGCGAGCGCTGGGGGTTTCTTTAGGGACTAGTCCATACTCGGTTTGTAGTGATGCTACCGGCGGAGGTCAGCTAGACCTACACCCAGTTGGATAAGGAACGGAGGCGAGAACTGTTAATAGCTCTCGTGCCATAATTGTAAATTGAATAAGATGAATCACTTAAATAATAGATAATAAACGGTTGAGTGCCAGCATGATGTTTGTTTAATTTTTGTTTCTGCTTGTGTTTGTGTTGTTGTCATTCTACTTATATTTGGATTGTTAGCTAACGGTTTATCCGTGTTGTAGATCTGTAGAGATAGACAATTGCATAGAGATCCGGAACGGATGGTCAGCCGGGTCCACGTACTCATTAGATGGGGACGGGGAAGTCTTCCATACGTCATGCATGTTATATATCTTTATGTATGTTTGTAAGGCTGTCACATGTGTACTTTCATACCATTAAAAATATTATGTTTTGGAAATTGTTTTAATTACATTTGTGCCTTGTTGTAAGATCTTAGTAAAGTTGTTGTTAAACCAAGGTCGGGACCCATTGTGAGGTCCTAACTAGTAGCTCCCCGAGTTCCGAGAATTTGGGGTGTTACAACATGGTATCAGAGTCAGGTTGGCAACAATGGCACTTGAAATCTTCTAAAAGACCGAATGTATAAAATAACTAGAACCCGAAAGGGGTCTAATATTTTCAAAACGGATTTCTGTTTTTACACACGTGCATAGTCGGGTTGTTGGGTTAGTAGTACGTCGGATCACCATCGTTCTCCGTGGATCTCTGCAGCTTAGTAGATGAGAAATAGTTTGTGGACTTATAGTATTGTATGTTTATGTAAGTTATATGTATATCTATACGCATGTAACTTTTTAGTACCTTAAAGGATAGGAAATATACTTTAGTTGAGTTAATATCATGCGATCATCGCCTTATGATAAAATTTTAGTAGATCGTAAAGAGTATCTCTATAGGAAAATAATGGACTCCGACCTCGGAGTAAAGTAATGTGTCCTGACGTACATTCTAGCGATTCCTACAATCATTTGAAGAACGAGTTGACATAAAGTGAAGATTAAAAGATGATTCTTAACCACGAGAATAATTAGATAAGAAAGAATATCAAATAAACTCAGATAGAAGTGATAGAAGTCCATACAAGGAATTTAGCGGTGGGAAGACGAGAGATGAAACTCAAGAATATACGTAAGGACTGATAAGAAGCGCAAATTGAAGCGGACAAAATCGGAATACAAATTAAGTGGTGTCGAGTACAACTACACTTGGCGGGTTAAATGACAGTGCAACAAAGGTGGACGACGCCATAGGCAAGTATGGGCCTGAGAGTACAAAGAAGATATGGTGTTGACCCCGATGTGAAGAATTAAAGAAGTACAAAGACAGAAATTGAAAAAAAAAAAAAAGAGAGTTACAGACGAGAAATAAATTTCTTCATCATAGTGATGGCTTGACTTCCTTAAAGATTCAAGAATTTTGAAAGAAATCATGAAACAAGTATCAAATACAATAGAAGTTTGAAATTTCGACAACATATTTCTATAAAGGTGGAATCACAGAACTACACCAACCAATTTGGAAGAATGTGAGAAAATGAGATTGGTGGACTCAAGGGTCCGCAATAATTTCTCATTTACAAAGAGATTTAAGTTACCAACACTAACGGTTCATACCAGAGAACCGCAAACAGATGATGACTAAAGTAAGGAGAATCGCGAAGACACGCTTACAAGCTAATGTGGAAGACTTGATGAACTCATTGACGACAGATGAATGCTAGGACTAGACTCAGAAGAGTATAGTGACCTCATAAGAGAACAAGAGAAGTGCAGACTGTGGAAGAAACTAAAAGAGTATTAACAAAGAAACTAGAGGAGATAGATTTTCACCAAGTCTATCAAACTTCAAAAGAGATAGAAGAACAATAAATCTGTGATCTTATGGAAGGTCAACTACATACCAGTCAGTAATAATTGAGACATAACACGTGCGGGTCAACCAGTGGTAACTGGTTATCAGATAAGGAGGATAACCATAGAATGATGAAAGAATTTTATAGACGTCTAGAGGACCCTTCAAGAGATCAACAACGACAAATGTGAAGCTAAATCGATCCGCGTGCTAGTACCTTAATAATAACATGGAGTGAGTTCGAGCAAGGAACCCTAATTAAGAACTTAAGAAGAAAGACTAGACGGTCAGAAAGGACCCCCTTTATGTCATTGAAGACCAAGGGAAGCGTGTGAGGGATTTACTACCTACTGGCTAGGAAAAGGGTGCATATCACAGTTAGTACAGATATGTTGTTGTCGGTATTGCAGTGTAGAACATACTGAAATTTGAGCCTATTCTGAATTATAGTTTAGGAGATATGATTTTATCAAGTTGGCTTCTCATGCAGTTTTCTAAGTGTGCTGAGTTTGAGGAAAGTTGCTTGAGATGCAGTTTTGTGAAATAAATTTGGAGGGGTTATTGACTTCTGTTAGACTTGAATTTTGGATATGATATAGTTGGCATATTGTGGTGGAACATATTAAAATTTGGGAAGAATCGGAGTTACGGTTTGAGAGATATGGGGTTTCAAAGTTCAGTTTTATAAATGTGCTGAGTTGAGAAAAACAGCATGGGATGCTGTTTTGTGAGATAGTTTTGAATAGGCTTTTGATCTCTGTTAGGCTTGAATTTTTGATATGATATAGTTGACATCTTCTTGTAGATCATATTAAAATTTGGGAAGAATCGGAGTTACGGTTTGAGAGTTATTGTGTTTCAAAGTTGACGTTTTTATATATGTGCTGAGTGTTGGGGAAAACAGCAAGTGATGCTGTTTTGTGAGATGATTTTGAATAAGCTCTTGATATCCGTTGGGCTTGAATTTTGGATATGATATAGTTTACATATTGTTGTAGAACATATTAAAATTTGAGAGGCATCCAGCGAGTGGTTTGGGATGTATGATTTTTCAAAGATTGAGTCGTAAGCAGTTTTTCTGTTGTGCTGAAATTCGGTTTTGTGAGATAGTTTTAAATAGGATTTTGATCTCCTTTGTGGCTGAATTTTGGATATATTATAGATAAGATTTTATAGTAGGACATATCAAAATTTGGGATAAATCCAGTGAGTGGTTTAGGAGTTATGATTTTTCAAAGTGTACTCAGATTTTGGCTAAGTATAGGAAACTTCAAGTGTGGTAACCAACTTTGGAATTTTTATAAAAATGATGGATGAACAGTTTTGAGAAATTCTTGCTCCTAAGGGTAGAGGGAACATCATAGATGATCTAGAGAATTGTTTCGGAATATTTATAAGCTTTTACGAATTTTATATTTGAAACCGAAGTTAGACCTTTACGATCTTTCGGAAAATAGGAAAATAGGAAAAATGTCAGTTTGTAACCAAACTAAACTTTAGGAGTTAGAATATGATTTTAGAGTCTCAAATAGAAGTTTAGACATGAATTTTGGAAATTCAAGGAGTTTCGGGACCAAGGGTAAAATAGTCATTTGACCCTAAATTAGTACTGTAACTAGTTATGTTTTACTACGTTCTTTTATCTTAGAAGTCTTAGACTTCTAATTACGTGGGAGTGTGCTAATGCACTCATCTCCTTTGACAGGCAACTGAGTTGCTACAGTTTACAGAACGAGTTTGGTTTACAGAGAGTCGAGCTTTATACCAGGTAAGTCCTTTGGGCTTACTTAGCTGACTTCTAAATATGAGCATGAATGATGATAGTGGTGTGTGGTTGAGATGTTAGAGTTATAGGTTGTGATAAATATTTACCGACCTATACTTGGCCTAAGAGTAACGGGCGGTGGCATTCTGCTCAGTTAGCTTGCGAGCGCTGGGGGTTTCTTTAGGGACTAGTCCATACTCGGTTTGTAGTGATGCTACCGGCGGAGGTCAGCTAGACCTACACCCAGTTGGATAAGGAACGGAGGCGAGAACTGTTAATAGCTCTCGTGCCATAATTGTAAATTGAATAAGATGAATCACTTAAATAATAGATAATAAACGGTTGAGTGCCAGCATGATGTTTGTTTAATTTTTGTTTCTGCTTGTGTTTGTGTTGTTGTCATTCTACTTATATTTGGATTGTTAGCTAACGGTTTATCCGTGTTGTAGATCTGTAGAGATAGACAATTGCATAGAGATCCGGAACGGATGGTCAGCCGGGTCCACGTACTCATTAGATGGGGACGGGGAAGTCTTCCATACGTCATGCATGTTATATATCTTTATGTATGTTTGTAAGGCTGTCACATGTGTACTTTCATACCATTAAAAATATTATGTTTTGGAAATTGTTTTAATTACATTTGTGCCTTGTTGTAAGATCTTAGTAAAGTTGTTGTTAAACCAAGGTCGGGACCCATTGTGAGGTCCTAACTAGTAGCTCCCCGAGTTCCGAGAATTTGGGGTGTTACAACATGGTATCAGAGCTCAGGTTGGCAACAATGGCACTTGAAATCTTCTAAAAGACCGAATGTATAAAATAACTAGAACCCGAAAGGGGTCTAATATTTTCAAAACGGATTTCTGTTTTTACACACGTGCATAGTCGGGTTGTTGGGTTAGTAGTACGTCGGATCACCATCGTTCTCCGTGGATCTCTGCAGCTTAGTAGATGAGAAATAGTTTGTGGACTTATAGTATTGTATGTTTATGTAAGTTATATGTATATCTATACGCATGTAACTTTTTAGTACCTTAAAGGATAGGAAATATACTTTAGTTGAGTTAATATCATGCGATCATCGCCTTATGATAAAATTTTAGTAGATCGTAAAGAGTATCTCTATAGGAAAATAATGGACTCCGACCTCGGAGTAAAGTAATGTGTCCTGACGTACATTCTAGCGATTCCTACAATCATTTGAAGAACGAGTTGACATAAAGTGAAGATTAAAAGATGATTCTTAACCACGAGAATAATTAGATAAGAAAGAATATCAAATAAACTCAGATAGAAGTGATAGAAGTCCATACAAGGAATTTAGCGGTGGGAAGACGAGAGATGAAACTCAAGAATATACGTAAGGACTGATAAGAAGCGCAAATTGAAGCGGACAAAATCGGAATACAAATTAAGTGGTGTCGAGTACAACTACACTTGGCGGGTTAAATGACAGTGCAACAAAGGTGGACGACGCCATAGGCAAGTATGGGCCTGAGAGTACAAAGAAGATATGGTGTTGACCCCGATGTGAAGAATTAAAGAAGTACAAAGACAGAAATTGAAAAAAAAAGAGTTACAGACGAGAAATAAATTTCTTCATCATAGTGATGGCTTGACTTCCTTAAAGATTCAAGAATTTTGAAAGAAATCATGAAACAAGTATCAAATACAATAGAAGTTTGAAATTTCGACAACATATTTCTATAAAGGTGGAATCACAGAACTACACCAACCAATTTGGAAGAATGTGAGAAAATGAGATTGGTGGACTCAAGGGTCCGCAATAATTTCTCATTTACAAAGAGATTTAAGTTACCAACACTAACGGTTCATACCAGAGAACCGCAAACAGATGATGACTAAAGTAAGGAGAATCGCGAAGACACGCTTACAAGCTAATGTGGAAGACTTGATGAACTCATTGACGACAGATGAATGCTAGGACTAGACTCAGAAGAGTATAGTGACCTCATAAGAGAACAAGAGAAGTGCAGACTGTGGAAGAAACTAAAAGAGTATTAACAAAGAAACTAGAGGAGATAGATTTTCACCAAGTCTATCAAACTTCAAAAGAGATAGAAGAACAATAAATCTGTGATCTTATGGAAGGTCAACTACATACCAGTCAGTAATAATTGAGACATAACACGTGCGGGTCAACCAGTGGTAACTGGTTATCAGATAAGGAGGATAACCATAGAATGATGAAAGAATTTTATAGACGTCTAGAGGACCCTTCAAGAGATCAACAACGACAAATGTGAAGCTAAATCGATCCGCGTGCTAGTACCTTAATAATAACATGGAGTGAGTTCGAGCAAGGAACCCTAATTAAGAACTTAAGAAGAAAGACTAGACGGTCAGAAAGGACCCCCTTTATGTCATTGAAGACCAAGGGAAGCGTGTGAGGGATTTACTACCTACTGGCTAGGAAAAGGGTGCATATCACAGTTAGTACAGATGGATTATAAAAGAAGAACTAGAGGAGTAAGGAGTATATGATTTTGATAAGGTTCCATGTCAATCAAGACAAAGTGTGTGTAGCATTCCCTACTAGATAAACCGCAAGTAGAGGGAAGTTAAGGTCATGAGAGTCGCGTAGATGTGCTTACAAGCTATAGTAGAAGATCTAGAAAGGACCATTGATATCAGATGGATGACACAGTTGGACTCGAGAAATGGAGTTAGTTCACGGGGGAACTGGAAGTTTGTAATGTAGAATGAGCTAAAGGAGTATAAATTGATGAACTCGAGTAAGTAGTGCCCGTCAGGAAATTCAACGGCAAAAGAGGTATGAGAAAAGTAAGTCCCGGAAATGGAGATAAGTCAACTATTGACTGACCGACATCAACTGAGGACGTGCAAGAGTTGTTTGGGGATTGACGAGCTATGTACAGTTAAGAAGAGATATCTGTGATTGAGAATTATTGAATTAACTATACCGATGCTTTGGAGGAGTTCCTCAAGTAGACAACGAAAATCTACTTAGACAACTAAAGGTATAGAGAGAATCGTGTTAGAGGTTACTTCTCGGTTGGTTAAGATCAAACTTCAGTCGAGTCAGGAAGTTTGGATCCGTGTTAGAAGAATTCCAAAAGTAAACGGAAGAGGTCGTCTTCCAACCGTTATCTTAGTCCCTTAAGGCAAGTAAGGAAGGTACTTGGTATTTCATCCGGATAGGACTTATGGTGTAATTGAGAGGGAGAATTTTGGGTCCATCAATTTGGACTCACGGAAAATGTCCTTACGATTAGCGGGTGACAACATAATTATCAAAGTAGCGCAGCGAAAGCGTGATGAGTCCTAACCCACAGAACCGGAAACTCGAGAGTACAACAAATGACGTGTCGAGTTTAAGACGATAATAATTGGTGAAATGCGTTTCGTTTAGAAGGAACGTGAAATAGGCTACGTGGAGTGACAAGAATTTTTGTCAAGGAACTGTATCACCAACTAGATAGACGAGAAAGTATGTGCACGCAGAAGTATAGAAAGAGAGTGGTACCCTATTAGAGATCCAAGTGAAGCATGCCGACCTAGTCACATGTTGGCAGACCAGTAAATTTGGAATTTAATACCTAGCATGGTACTGTAGAAGGAGTTTCTTGATGAAATGAGAAAGGAAGTAACGAAGTAATAAAGGTGTTGTGTAGGGCCTGCACTAACAAGCTCAAGGTGAGTAACTATCAAGTTGAATCGAAAGACAGATAAGAAAAGGAAGCTACGGGAGTGTACTTACGGACCGGTACTCGTACATATAGAAAACATATTCTCAAGAGTGGAGTATAAGAAGAATTTTATCTCAGAACGGAGTCGAGTTGCGTTTTGAGTAAGAGGGATATTATAGGACACAATGCAATGTTAACAACTATTGAGTAGTGTGAGCAAATGACGGTGATGTGAGATCACCTCGTATCTAATACCGTCATTCCGGACATATTGTATTTCACTCAAGACCTTGAAAAATACGTGAGAAGCCTAAGGTGAGCTAACAATATATTAGATATCCATAAATATTATAATAATGTCAAGTGAATACAGATGATGACCACTAGATTGTGTCTCCACTACTAAACCGGAAAAAGGGTAAAGGGATGATTCCTTACCTGAGGAATAAGATGACTGAGTCATATTAAAAGACAAGTGAGTCGTGATACAAAGAGCATTAGGCACTTGGCGAAGTGCTGGCGGAGGTCCAAGACCTTTGGCCTGAGTGTGTAGTCAAATAAACATAACGAAGGGAAGAAAGTTGACTAGGTTATTTTCTGTACGGTCATCAAAGGACCTGGAGGTGAGTTGCAAAATGTGACCACTTGAAGCTGTAAAGTGGTTTATAAGTGATTGATGGACTAGTAATCCTCACCCTATTGGAGAGTGTAACCCTAGTTTTCTACGGATTCAGTAGAGGTATAATTACTAGACAAAAGTTAGGACATCGGCTTAGAGAATCGGACAATAGAGCCGGATGATACCGGTGAGATATCTAGTTACCACACTAGAACGTGGTAGTAGGCACTTGTGAGATCTGTACATGAAAAGATTTCAGAGTTAGTGGTTTTATAAAAGCCGACGAGGCCACCTTGGATACTATGGGTAGTATGAGACATAACCTTTCAGAGACCTTTGTAGAGATAGTGTAATCTAGGGAACGACGAGTTAGGGCTTGACCCTATATCTGTGTTATGTTGTCTGACTACTTGTTTATTTCATGCTTGAGTGCTTAGTCAGGATGTGTGTTATTGATAACCTTGATATGCGGGATACTTATATGTGGAAACGATGACTCTTGTGCGATAACAAGTTGATACATTAGATTTGTACCTGGAGAGCTGACCCTCTGACTGACATACTTTAAGTTTCGGGGCGAAACTTATTCTAAGGGGGGATTGATGTAATACCCGGAAAATTTTCTTCCGGCTATTTCAGAAACAAATCATAACTCGACCGTTGACTTTTCCAGCGCTTTAGTTCTTTAGTATGGATTCCGACTTCATGTTGTCTTCTTATAAGTTTCGGGACGAAACTTATTTTAAGGGGGAAATGATGTAACATCCGGAAATTTAATTTCCGGATATTTCCGAGACAAACCGGAATTCGACAGGTTCGGACTTTTCCGTCATTCTTGTCAATTTATGTGATACCGAGTTCTTCAATAATTTTATTATTTTATGTGATGTCTCTACTTACATAAAATACGCGAAAACTGATCTACCTTTTATTATCCGTCAAAGGAGTTGGATCCGTTAAAATAGGCCATTCGGGCCCGTAAAGACTCGTCATGGGAAAGCCAGTTGGGCCCATTAAGGGGCTGAGTGAAACCTGTTGTTACGCTCTTCATTTTTACGTGACTGCTCACCTCTCCCTTTAGCCCTAGTTCTACCCCACGTCTTGAACGAGCCGCCACCCTCCTTCCCTGGGCAACAGCCGGCGCGACCCCCTACCGCCACCAGTGGCGCCGACCGGTGTCAGCCTCCCGCCGCTGTCGACGCTGAACCGGAGGGCTGCTCTTATTTGCTGCTCGTGCAACCGAACCCCAACCCTAGTGTCGGCCTTCAACTCTCCTGGTCTCCTCGACCTGTTTGTCGTCCGTTCACCTCGAGCCACCCAGGAAGGCCGTCCGCCTCGAGCCACCCAGGAAGGCCGTCCGCCTCGAGCCCACACAGGAAGGTTGCCCTCCTCGCTTCGGATGCCACACCCTAACGTCGTCTTCGCGCAGGAGCAGGGAGCCAAGTGACCATTCCCGATTCCAGACGTTGTGTGCGTTGCCGTCCCTCCTAGCCACTGGTGCCTCATCTCCCAACCGCTGGTGCGTCCAAGTGACAGTTTCCGATCCGTCTTAGTCCTCTCCAACCCGTATTAGTGGGCTTGTCGAGTCTCTCTTGTCGGGTAAGCATCTCCCCTCCCTTCTTTACATTACACTACCTACTTATGTGCTGATGAGAGCCTCAATTGTATCCTAGACTCTTCCATAACAGCCCTAGAAGATGGCTCGTGGAGCTGCTGCGTTTTCTGCATTGTAAATTGATGAACAGCTAACTTCGGGTCCAAAGTTAGGTATGAAAAACGGATCCATTTTGGCTGAAATTTTTATATGTTATAGATGAGATATTGTGGTAGCACATATTAAAATTTGGGCTTATTCGGAGTTATAGTTTAGGAGATATGATTTTCTCAAGTTGGCTATTCAAGCAGTTTTTTTTAGTGTGTTGAGTTTGAGGAGATATGCTTGAAATGCAGTTTTGTGGAATAAATTTGGAGGGGTTATTGACTTCTGTTAGACTTGAATTTCTGACACGTTATAGTTGATATAGTATAGTAGATCATACTAAAATTTCAGAGGAATCCATGTTATGGTTTGAGAGATATGGGGTTTCAAAGTTCAGTTTTATAAATGTGCTGAGTTGAGAAAAACAGCATGGGATGCTGTTTTGTGAGATAGTTTTGAATAGGCTTTTGATCTCTGTTAGGCTTGAATTTTTGATATGATATAGTTGACATCTTGTTGTAGATCATATTAAAATTTGGGAAGAATCGGAGTTACGGTTTGAGAGTTATTGTGTTTCAAAGTTGACGTTTTTATATATGTGCTGAGTGTTGGGGAAAACAGCAAGTGATGCTGTTTTGTGAGATGATTTTGAATAAGCTCTTGATATCCGTTGGGCTTGAATTTTGGATATGATATAGTTTACATATTGTTGTAGAACATATTAAAATTTGAGAGGCATCCAGCGAGTGGTTTGGGATGTATGATTTTTCAAAGATTGAGTCGTAAGCAGTTTTTCTGTTGTGCTGAAATTCGGTTTTGTGAGATAGTTTTAAATAGGATTTTGATCTCCTTTGTGGCTGAATTTTGGATATATTATAGATAAGATTTTATAGTAGGACATATCAAAATTTGGGATAAATCCAGTGAGTGGTTTAGGAGTTATGATTTTTCAAAGTGTACTCAGATTTTGGCTAAGTATAGGAAACTTCAAGTGTGGTAACCAACTTTGGAATTTTTATAAAAATGATGGATGAACAGTTTTGAGAAATTCTTGCTCCTAAGGGTAGAGGGAACATCATAGATGATCTAGAGAATTGTTTCGGAATTTTTATAAGCTTTTACGAATTTTATATTTGAAACCGAATTTAGACCTTTACGATCTTTCGGAAAATAGGAAAATAGGAAAAATGTCAGTTTGTAACCAAACTAAACTTTAGGAGTTAGAATATGATTTTAGAGTCTCAAATAGAAGTTTAGACATGAATTTTGGAAATTCTGGGAGTTTTGGGACCAAGGGTAAAATAGTCATTTGACCCTAAATTAGTACTGTAACTAGTTATGTTTTACTACGTTCTTTTATCTTAGAAGTCTTAGACTTCTAATTACGTGGGAGTGTGCTAATGCACTCATCTCCTTTGACAGGCAACTGAGTTGCTACAGTTTACAGAACGAGTTTGGTTTACAGAGAGTCGAGCTTTATACCAGGTAAGTCCTTTGGACTTACTTAGCTGACTTCTAAATATGAGCATGAATGATGATAGTGGTGTGTGGTTGAGATGTTAGAGTTATAGGTTGTGATAAATATTTACCGACCTATACTTGGCCTAAGAGCAACGGGCGGTGGCATTCTGCTCAGTTAGCTTGCGAGCACTGGGGGTTTCTTTAGGGACTAGTCCATACTCGGTTTGTAGTGATGCTACCGGCGGAGGTCAGCTAGACCTACACCCAGTTGGATAAGGAACGGAGGCGAGAACTGTTAATAGCTCTCGTGCCACAACTGTAAATTGAATAAGATGAATCACTTAAATAATAGATAATAAACGGTTGAGTGCCAGCATGATTTTTGTTTAATTTTTGTTTCTGCTTGTGTTTGTGTTGTTGTCATTCTACTTATATTTGGATTGTTAGCTAACGGTTTATCCGTGTTGTAGATCTGTAGAGATAGACAGTTGCATAGAGATCCGGAACGGATGGTCAGCCGGGTCCACGTACTCATTAGATGGGGACGGGGAAGTCTTCCATACGTCATGCATGTTATATATCTTTATGTATGTTTGTAAGGCTGTCACATGTGTACTTTCATACCATTAAAAATATTATGTTTTGGAAATTGTTTTAATTACATTTGTGCCTTGTTGTAAGATCTTAGTAAAGTTGTTGTTAAACCAAGGTCGGGACCCATTGTGAGGTCCTAACCAGTAGCTCCCCGAGTTCCGAGAATTTGGGGTGTTACATGCAGGCTGCTAAAATCAGAACAAGGTAGTAGACTGGCGGCACCATATAGGTAGAATGAGGGGTCGGGAAGAGAGAAAAAGGAAAGGAGAAAACAAATTAATAAATGGTTAGACTCGTCTTCAACATTCGGGACGGGATTTTTGGATCGGAAACTCTTTTTCGAACTTTTCCGAATAAAGATACGGAAAAATGCGTGGATCGAATTTATAAATAAATAAAATCGCAAAAAATATATTTTGCGATATAAAAACCATTCTTGTAAATAATATTGCGAGAATCCAATAATAATTAAAATACCGTAAAAATATTAATATAAAAGTATACTCGTAAAATCAAATTTTACGACGTAAAATACTCATAAAACATACTTAAGATAAAAAAAATCGAAAACGCGCCAAATTTTTGGGGCGTTACATTAGATCCCCCTAAAAACAAGTTTCGTCTCGAAACTTACTATACATCGAACTTCTCGGTCCTAAGGCCGAGGTATGAACTCTCAAACTAAGAAGGCTGAAACCTTCTAATCTATATACACAATTTACTCAAACTACCACCGCAAGATATATTAGGTCATAAAGCATATTCCCAAACAGGGCACAAACTACATATAACATCACACATGTACATAGCTCAACCAAAGATAAGAACTGGGCCTAACCCGTTGATTCTATCGATGCTACTAGCTTAGCGTAAAACTTAACTAAAGATATTATCCTCTGTCTTCCTACTAGCCTCAAAGGTGCTTCGTCTGCCACTAAATCATCAAGGTTGGCAGTACATCTCAAGTCATGTATGTATTCTCTCGACTGATACACACGATACACTAGTGAACACCCTCTACTCTCGGCGGCCACGCCAATCGGTACACCACTATTCCAACTCGTGCTAAGATCTCAACAAGGTCTGATATATCGGAAACTCAACTTCTTTCTCTAGTCTTCCTCGATGCAATATTTCCATTATGTTTCTCCTTTATTGTCTCTCACAAAGAAGATCGGATTTCCAATTCATACCGTCGGCTTTGGTTCTTGACAAACCAAACTTTGGTGTTACGTTTCCTCAATTCTTGTTGCAAGGTCGATGTAATGAAGGAAGTACTTTACTCTATACTACTTCTACTAACAAGACACGTATGCTATTACCTTTACATCGTTCCTCAATGCTCAATCAAGACCTTGTCTTGTAGAATCACTTGTACATTTCAAATCCATCATACCTCGAGGCCATGTTAAAACAATTGCCTAACGACTCTTCTCTTAACTCTTATCAACTCTTACGGTAATTGTGCCGCTCAAATTTTCTTTGTCTTCCGAAGTAGGTTAGCCCTGGACGGTGCTACTTTGGAGAATCTCTCCACAATTCCGGTAATGACCAGCAAATCCAAGAAAACTTGTAACTTCTTTCACATTCTTCGGGGTTGCCATCTCGAGACAACTTGTCATACAACTTCTCTCTTCTTCGAAAATAGACAAAAATATCTTATTTGGGGCATTAGTAAGCCCATATATAATCACTACAACTCATAGTGACCATGGTTCGTCTAGAATGTCGTATTTGCAATATCCCAATCACGAATTCTCAGTTTGTGACAAACAGTCCTTAAGTCATTCTTAGAAGAGACTGCCGACCCTTGCAACCGGTCGAGTAGATCCTCTATCCATGGTGAGGGATACTTGATTCTTCATTGTTATCTTGCTCCGCTCACTGTAATCGATGCACAAACGAAGGTAATTGTCTCACTTTTCGCAAACTGGTGTTCTCCATAACAACAACAAATCAAGAGTTTAAGATATTTTCCAATATGAACTTCAAATCGAGAGTTCCAGATATCCTTCGGACTTCTCCATAACAATTCGCTAATTCCAATGGACTCTGGTCAATAAGTTATTGCAAATGCTCCATCACTTGCTTCCACAACTCATGTCTCTTCACAAGTGTCATTCCATACGGCGCCTTGGGTATCGGAATTGAGTCAAGTTTGACCTTAGTGGGAAAATCCACATTCTGACGTATTGGAATCCGTGATATCATATCTCGGTTTTCGTAATTTTCTCTTTCGTCTCATAACATAAGACTGACACAACCTTGTCTTAAAACTTGGCAGGAGGTCATGATACTAATGATCTACCCCAATCTGTTGGGGTAACATCCTTTAAACACGTGAATTGCTCCTTCTTCGGTTATAACAGTGACCGTTTTCTTTCAAAGATTCATCTTTTCTTGAATTGGAAAATTTCACTTGAGTCTTCTGACTCTTGTGGCCTTATTTAAGTATTCTTTTAACTTAATACCATATTCCTTGTTTGATGGAATGATTGTAATAATCTTTTAAGGTTTCACACTTATGTGAAGTCATGAAGGTCCTAACTGCAGGACTTAATCACGCCTTATAATATATTAGTATTACCTTCTTCGTATTCTACCAAAGCTTGCATCATTCCTTAGAGTAGGTGTAGAACTTACCTCATTTTCTTATGCAATAGAAAAACCGACCGTAGAGGCTCTAACCTCAATCTTTCATGTACTTCTCGTACATCTCATATTGACAACAAACTTCAAAACTCCAGTCTTCTTTCACTCTTGTTGGTCACCTTGTGCACTTCTTGATATTCTATGAGCAACTTCACAACCGTACTAGCATGCCTTTACGCGAAATTTCCCAACCATAGTCATTGAAAGATCCACTCCTTATTCCACCAAGCACTAACATCATAACCCTAAGCTTCCAGCGTTGCCCCAATCCATATTCCTCGTTTCACATCATAGCCACTATGGCTTCGCCACATGAGTTACAAAAACCTTGATTTAGCTTGACTTGTGAAAACATGACATCCATAACCTTAGAACAAACATATCATACCTTCCCTTATATATTCTCCCTTTACGCATAATAACCATTGAAGACTCACCTTTCTTTCCGTCCTTCAGGTCCCCTTTACCGTGATCCGTGTCATTTCTCCATATGACAACTCCATGACCTAAGAAGGCCGCACCATATCGTTACAATCCCTCCACGAGGTACGATGCCATCACTCGCTGGGATTGGTACATTGCTACATAATTAAGCTATTTGCACTTCCCTTGATACACCTCTTCATTGCCGACATTCCACCCCCACGAATTTTCTAAGTTCTTCTTATCCTCTCCATGATCCCATATCCTAGATTACTCTCCCCACATGCAGTCATCAGTATACAACCCTCACATGTACATTCTCAGTGGTCACTTGATTAACTCATTGATGACCCTCTACAAGATCCACGACTTACTCCCCTATCGTACTTCCATGCTACCATACTCCTGAAAGATACCCTCTTGGGGTACTCCGCCTCAACTTCACTCGCTTATTTACTCTGCTAGCTCTTTCTACGTTCTTCTCTTCCTTCCACTTCTCTAAGATAACTATATCTTATTTGTCTTGTTGTTTCATATAACTCCCTTTCATAGACTTAACCATTCTTCCTTGATGTCTTTCAAGTGCACCCTCCCAAATATTATAGCACTAGCTAGCATCCACTCGCGTTACTCTTGGTTGGTATCTTTAGTCTCTCGATCAAAGCTCTTTGTTTCGTCTTTCATCTTCTTGGGGTCATCATTTATACCCACTTCCTCCTTCTTGGTGTTTCTTAGTCTTATCATCATAATGGAAATCGGTCAACTCCACGTGAATTCTCACCATGCCCTTCTTCTCATAAATCTAGTAATGTTGTAACTTTACTTTTTGGTACCTCGTAAGCTTAACTTACGGTATTTTAAATCCTTCTCACATGTTTCATGCTTCTCTCATCTTAACTTCAATGCTTAGAAACGTCTAAGGAATGCTTTGCATCTTAATGGAACACCACCTTTAGCCTTGCTAAGATGTACTCATCTCCTCCTCGTTATCATCTTTAGTTGTCCACGCGTCTTCTTGAAGAACTTAAGGTTGCTATCTCTATTAATCCCGTTATCTTTCCAATCGTGACTCTTTGTAACTACTTCCACACCTTCAAGTTACTCCACTTCTTGAATGGTCCTCGTCTCGATTCCTCTTAAGTTATCTCGAGTCTTCCTTCCACTTGTCCGTCCTTTGTTTGTGTCATCTTTAATCCTCCTCTTCGACATCCTCTTAAAGGAGTACAAGAACTCCAAGGTGTTCGCCCGACCGTAGCGCTCATCTCGATACTTGAGCATATTCATCCTTGTATGTACACTATCCTATGCCAATCGACGTCGTCTTAAAGGGTAATGATATCGTATTATCCACTTTCTAGCAGGTCTGAATCTCCATATGCTACTATATATATAAGAACCCGTATATAAGACTAAATATGTCCTATGTCCACATTGCTACTATTATAACACATTTGGTAATCCATTACAACACAACAAGGTCCAAAGCATATATTATAGTCCACATATATAACTATACATATATATCAAGTCCATCATACAACAAAAATCCACATATACTATACATATCTACATATATACATACATATAAAAATCCAATAACTAAGCTGCCGAGATCCGCGGAAGGAGTGGTGGTCCGTACATTCTACCCCGACTCATGCATGTGATTTTGAAAACGAAAACTCAGAACCCGTGGGGTTTTGTTTATTCCTTATTCGGCCTTTAGAAGATTGCGAGTGCCATTGTTGTCAACCTAGGGCTCTGATACCACTTTTGTAACACCCCGAATCCGCAGGAGTCGGGATGCTACGGGTTAGGACCTCACAATGGGTCCCGACCCTTAGCCTGACAACAATTTTACCGGATCTTGCAACAAGGCACAAATAAAGGCCAAAACCGAAATACATTTTTATGCAATGAAAAGAAAAACCCGAAAGAATACAACAAAAAGACTTCAGCCGATAAACAACATCAAAGACCAAAACGCCATACACGCGGCATACCAACATAAAAAAACAAAGAATAAAACACAACCCGACTCTAACCAAAACCCACTCCTAAAATGTACGGACCCCGGCTGCCCACCCTTCCGGATCTCTCGGCTGCATTCCTAACCTGCAAGACAATCTACAACATTTGGTATAAAACCGTTAGCTTATATTCGAAGCATTAGAATAAATGGGAAAGGCCCAAACACAAGCAAAACATCATAAACACACAACATACTCGAAAGCACATCAATCCGGTTTATTATCTTTATTATGATTAAGTCATATCCCGTTCTAATTCAACTTAGATTTGTGACACGAGACCACCGTGGTCCCGCCTCGGTCCCTATTTCCGGCATGGAACGGTACGGATGCCTCCGACCGTCTAACCAGCACGGCTAGTCGCCGAGAACCTCCTAGACTCTCGCAAGAGCTAGGCAGATGATGTCACCGCCCGTTATCATACACTTGGGCCAAAATAATATAAAGGTCGGTAATCCTATTTCCGGTTCCGTTGTTATAACATAAACAATAAACACACACCACCCAACACACATCAATGCTAATACAAAGAATACGAGCTAAGTAAGTCCGGAGACTTACCTCGTCCCAAAGATAATCTCACTATATCCCGCTCTCAGCTTCCCGCAGGAAGACACTCAACGCCTGTCAAAAGGCACACGATCAACATCTCTCTCACATGCTAGAAGTCCTAAGGCTTCTAGTCCCAATGATCTCACAAGATCATAAACCATAAACATGATAGGATAACAACCTCCTAATCCTCACGATCTCACAAGGTCATAACCATCACAACACATGCTAGGATACTCTCGTCCTAGTCACCACAATCTCAACAATCATACAACATCAACCCCTAAATTCTCACAGCTCAACCTACACTTAAAGTCATATACAACTCCACAAGATAATATCAACTCCTCAAGCCTTACAACATTTCACAATCCACAAAACTCACCTAAGGTACATAACCACTACATGGTATTCACTCTAAGTTATGCTAGATCCAACCTAGCATGATACTAATACTAAATATAACTAAATCGAGGAAGATAATACTCACACGGCGTCAAGACGGAAATCAATCAACGGATGTCAACTTGGACTTGTTAGGTCTTTATTGGGACGCTTCCGAACCTAACACCAAAACTATACAAATTTAGCTTATACGCTAAATTTGAACGGAATAACAACATATATAAATATAAGGAAAACCCCACTTTTAAAACTCAAATTTAAAACCCATAAATACATTTTCCGCCAATTAATATAATTTTATAAATGTGGGACATTACTCGTAATTAATTTCTTAGGCCGTTTTCTGTAATTAATTCTAGTAGGG
Organism: Fagopyrum esculentum; assembly: GCA_033239045.1. NCBI lineage: Eukaryota > Viridiplantae > Streptophyta > Magnoliopsida > Caryophyllales > Polygonaceae > Fagopyrum > Fagopyrum esculentum. Next base: position 21,928,183 of record BSUD01000004.1, on the reverse strand, counting down.
GCATAATTGTATAAACTCATAAACATGGGTCAAAACTGCAAATACAAAATATAGGGTAAAATCTGCAATTATACCAAAATATAGGGGGGGGCCCGATTTAATAAAATAAAAGGGTTTCATCAACCTTGCTTCTGTTGACGGCGGAAAGGAGCAAACAGCGCAAGGACCTGACGGCAAGGGCGAGGGCACTGCAGGCCAGGCGGCGGCTGGGGCAAGGGCTCCTCCGGCGGCGAGACAGGCGGAGCTGTTAGCGGTCCTGACGAGCAAAACCCTTCGCCAGCCTGGGGCTTCGATATCCGGCGCGACAGAGGCTGCGAGGGTTGGTATGCAGACAAGAAATGGGGAAGGCAAAGGCGGCGGAAGCCCTATGCTGGCGACTCCGACGGCTCAAGGCAGAAGGCGAAGGCGGCGGCTCCTTCCCCCTGGTGGATTCCCGGTGGTGCAGAGCAGCGTTGAGGAGTCGTCTCCAGGGTGCAGATCCGGAGAAGATCGATGCAGCGCCGCTCCTGGTTGAGGTTTGATCGCTTGAGCTTCATCCAGTGGTTATTGCAGGAGAGTTACATGCTAAGGGTCGCTGCTTGCGGGAGAGATCAGTGAGGTATGTTTCCTGGGAGATGAATGTGGCATGGAAGACTGAGCATCTACAGGGGCTGCTTCCGGTGTAGAGGGTGTTGAGGTTCTCGATCCAACATGTCAAGAGAGGAGAGGAATGGTGGAGTAAAAGAGGGCAAAGCAGCTGCAACTTCATGAGGGAAGTGAAGGAGTTTGATGTGTTGAGTGAGATCAGATGGAGGGAGAGAAGTGAGGTTGTGAGAGGTTAGGGTTGGCCGAGTCATCAGGTATCCAGGAGGAGGGTGCCAAAGGTTGTTTTGCTCAACTCTGGAGGAAGAAAGAAGGACCACAAGGTTGTTACTTGGCTGCAATTTAATACAGAGGAGGCTTGCTTGTGCAGGCTGCTAAAATCAGAACAAGGTAGCAGACTGGCGGCACCAGATAGGTAGAATGAGGGGTCGGGAAGAGAGAAAAAGGAAAGGAGAAAACAAATTAATAAATGGTTAGACTCGTCTTCAACATTCGGGATGGGATTTTTGGATCGGAAACTCTTTTTCGAACTTTTCCGAATAAAGATACGAAAAAATGCGTGGATCGAATTTATAAATAAATAAAATCGCAAAAAATATATTTTGCGATATAAAAACCATTCTTGTAAATAATATTGCGAGAATCCAATAATAATTAAAATACCGTAAAAATATTAATATAAAAGTATACTCGTAAAATCAAATTTTACGACGTAAAATACTCATAAAACATACTTAAGATAAAAAAAATCAAAAACGCGCCAAATTTTTGGGGCGTTACATCAAACGCCTGTCAAATAAGGCATGTGGATAAAAAACACATCCAGATGTCCAACCTCATGCGAAGTGATTACGGAAAAAGCTCTCTTACGGTAAAAGACCATTTTACCCTTAGTGCCGAAAATTCTCAAAGTTTATTTTTGAATTCTACTAATTTCTTTCAGAACTTGTTTCCAAAATTTTGGTTCTCACGGATAGCTTACTTAGAGGTTATAAGGTCAATTTCAAACACTCGTCAAAGAGAACTACATTATCCTTTCTCCGGTTATTCTACTTTAATACCTATGTGTGTGTACGTACATTTTGTTACTCTTACCCGTCTATGTATATATACTTATGTATATTTATACGCTCTACTTATTAATATACATAAATTTATATATAACTTACACTCATACCTATACCTATACATATTTACATATATATTTATATATACCATACTTATACTTGGAGATATGTGTCTATATATATACTTATATAAACATACTATTATTATTTTTATATGAACTTACACCTATCCAAACTTATATATATATATATATATATATATATATATATATATATATATATATATATATATATATATATATATATATATATATATATGCCCACTGCTTATTCATATATATAACAACATTCACCATTCTCCACTCACAACTATGAACACGTAAAGGTACACTGAGGTATCTATAAGTTTATAAACTTCTCCCCTTCAAATCCCACTTCAAGGTACACATATGTGTATACACGACACTGCTGCAAAAAGCCCATAACTCTACCCCCATTCACTCTTGGCTGCTGAAGTCTTAGAACAAAATAACAGGTAAAAAGGAGATGGTAGTGTACGCTCACCCAACCGGCCTTCTCCTCGTGACAGTTCCTTACAGGCGGCTAGAGGAAGGCGGTTGTTCGCTCCAAACGGTGTGTGCAAGCTTTAAATTTATAACCCTAGACTTAAGCTTAAAACAAGGATGCGAACCCGCAGTGTACGGGTCAATCGTAGTAAAAGCAAGAAAATTTCAGGGGTCGATCACAGGGACTCGGTGAAACAGAGTCAATACGGTATGCTAATGTAAATACTAACCACAAGAGCAATTTAACACAATCAAGGATGAATAAGATGTCAAATAAAGCAAACATGCAATTCTAGGGATTAAAGCATCAAGTTGTGGTTCCAACTCAAGATCTATAGATAAGCGGACAAAGCTGAGATTTTTGCGTGGGGAAGGCGTTGCTAAAGTGGAGTAGATCACCGGGTAAGTCTCACTACACACTAATCCTAAACCGTAACTCCTATTACCGGGTAAGTCTCAAGGAATCAAGATAAAGAACTATAACCTCAAACTAACACACCATCTAAGGGAATAGAATCAACCTTTACCGGGTAAGTCTCAGGCTAACTCATAAAGATGGGATGGAAGCACACTCAAACCCCAATAAAGGATAAACCTTTATTACCTACACTTATGATCGTTAATACACAAACTAAGGAATTACCGGGTAAGTCTCATCCTAAGCTTGCATTGAACCAGGAAGGTGTAATAAGAATAGGATTTAGCAAACTTTAACACTTAACTTTCTGTTTTAGGTCGGATAAGTCACCTCGGTCAGAAGAATTCCACCCCGGCCGAGATGTTCATCAACCGAACGAGATGCTTAGGGTTAAGGTTAAAGACTCGAACTTTCAGGATCCTACTGGAATCTAAGATTATTCTATCATTGTTTTTCCCACAACCTTCAGCCAATCACCCTAGAATCACACAAGGAAATTAGCCACTCATCATCATTATGAAAGTATTAAATATATATGGGAAGAAGGTGAATATTTGAACAAAGAAGAATTTGATGAAAAGACTTCAATAACTGAATCAAATATCACAAACAAAGCGTTCCTTGGATAGCAATCCAACAAGACAAGACAATCAAGGAAGGAATTGAAGACAATCTTACAAAACCCTTCAAAAAGCTATAAAAAGCTATGATCTTCAACCTTCCTTCAACCTTCAAAAAAGGTTCTTCAACAACTCCCAACTTGGAGTATACTGCGGCTGCTGCGTCGTATAAACCCTGATCGACGGTATAGCGTGATGTTGGATTTGTGGAAATCCAACCCTTTTTATAGGAAAAATAAACCTCCAAAGATAATAAATCTTAAGAAGATATTATCCCATAAATATAGGTAAAATATATGATTCTGCATATCTCCTTCCTTCCAGAAGTTCAGCCCAAAAATATAAGATCACTTTCCAAATTTAAAAGATCTCTTCCAAGAATAAAATATTCTCGCCGCGTCCTAAGTATTCGCCTCGGTCGAGTCGGTGTCTCTGGATCGCCTCGGTCGAGGTGAACCTCTGGTCAACCGAGGTGACTCAGAATGTGGAATCTCTCGAATTTGCTCCAAAGTAAATCTTCAATCCATGGCTGTGCTTCCTGGATGTAGCTCCAAATGACTCTTGACTTCTTTTGCTCCTTTTTGATGCAAAACGTACCATATTACCTGCAATTACAACGAAACTAGGTGTAGACCTCGATTCTCGCAAAGGTAGATGAAATGGTAGTAAAATCACATAATGTACATACAAACATGCAGAATATGAAAGATAAAACGTCCAAACAAACCCCAAAATATAGACTATAATTCATGCTATCAGCGGTGTGCAGAGGTTCGCTCGCCTATTGCAGCAGCGGTCCGTTCCGGTCCTGCGGCGAGACGGGGTGGTTAGATACTTGCAGTGACAATAGAGGAGGAGGAGAGGGTTGTGCAAGGCGTCACCTGTTACCACCTCTATAGCGGCGGCAGTAAGGTCCGGACCGTTCGACTCCAGCGGCGACAGAGGCGACTTCGGTGGTGGTCTTGCGATCGGTGGCGGAAGGATTCCGGCGTTGCTCTTCTTCACCCAGCAGGACCCATCCGAGTCTAGTTGCATTATTCACCTGCCATCTATGGGTTTATTAAACCTTCCGTGATAGCTTACAAACCCATCTTCGTGGTTTTTTTTCCCTAAGTTATCGTCTACCTGCAGCTCTTTGTAGTGAACTACTAGTATGGTTAACTTAAGTCTCTTGATGATTGAGTAGTTATTATGATCCCTTAAGTCCATCATGATCATTCCCGCACCTGCTTCTTTCTCGGTGGATGTTGTTTTGTAACATTACCTTCATGGAAATCCATTGTCTCAATTTCAGACTTCTACTATCTGCGATACTTGTGTCGTGCTTTCCTTCAACATTCTCGTGTCTCTAAAGGAGTCAACCCATCTCCATGGTTATGAAATTTATTAATTTTTGTCTTTTAAACTCGATCGTAAATCTCTGTCTTGGTACTCCTTTAATCTTTTACATCTGGGTCAACACTCTATTTTCTACTCTCATGTTCATACTTGTCTATGTTGGCATCCACCTTGGTTGTAGTGTCCTTTAACCCGCCAAGTGTAGTTGTACTATACTTCGTTTGAATGGTGTTTTGATGTTGTCATCTTCAATCCGCGCTCTTATTGGTCCTTACATGCATCTTGGGTTTCACCTCTCGTCGTCATACTGCTAAAATCCTTGTACGGTTTTCTATTACTTCTATTTGAATTGCTTGATATTCTTTTCTCGCCCGATTGTTCTTGTTGTTAACATCCTCTAGTAATCCTCAACTCCTTAACCACTCGTTCTTCGGACAATTGTAGAAACCACCAGGGCATCCGTCATAATGTAATGTTCCAATCTGGGGTATGAGTCCACTATCTTCTTACAGATACCCCTTTAAGATCTTCAAACGTTTTATCATGAGGCGATGATTGCATCATGATAACTCAACTAAAGGATATTTGATATCCTCTAGGGTAACAACGTGCTACATATATATAGATATTTATATAAAATACATAATTGTACCATACTATAAGTCTAAACTAAGCATACTGAGACCCGCGATAGTAGTGGTGGTCAGCCGTACTTTTCTATTCCGAACCAGACTATGCATGCATTTGAAAACCAAAAGTCCTTTTTAAAACTCAGATCCCTTTTCGGGTTCTGCTCAAGTACTTATTCGGTCTTTCAAAAGATTTCAAGTGCCATTGTTGCCAACCTAGAGCTCTGATACCATGTTGTAACACCCCGAATTCTCGGAACTCGGAGCATTACTGGTTAGGACCTCACAATGGGTCCCGACCTCAGTTTGACAACAATATTACTAGGATCTTGCAACAAGACACAAATAAGAAAAACCGAAATTTATAAAAGTTATTTGTAAAAGGAGGAATGCAACAAAGTCTAACAGCCTATCGTACTTAAACAACGGAAAAGACTAACTGTCTTAACAAAAGGGAAAGACAACAAAGCAACAACCCAAACCCTACTCTAAAGAGTACGGAGACCCGGCTGACCACTACTTCCGGATCACTCAGCTGCTGTTCTAACCTGCAGTAAATCTAAAAAAAACACAACAAAACAACCATTAGCTAGTTATCTAAACATTAGGAGAATAATAATAGCACACACACACATAAAATAATAAACACTCATCATGCTTTCAAACAATCCATTTATTATCTTCATTTAAGTCATTCACTCTAATGATACTTATTTTGTGACACTAGGGATTCCCAAACCTCGCCTCCGCCCCCGTGTATCCATCAGGAGTGGATCCGATGCATCTCATCGTGTACCTGTATGGTCTGGGTATAGAGAACCTCCCAGTCACCTGGCAGAGCTGGGCAGTGATGTCACGGCCCATTATACATACACTTGGGCCTTAAAACATAACAACCACGGTCGTCCTAACAAGTTGTTATTTATTATAACACATATTGTACACACACAACCATCATCACTCAACTAATATTCAGAAATCAGCTAAGTAAGTCGCAAGGACTTACCTGAATCAAATCCCACTCTAAAAATCTCAACTCGGTCCGTACTCGGGGTAACTCAAACGCCTGTCAAATAAGGCATGTGGATCAAAAACACATCCAGATGTCCAACCTCATGCGAAGGGATTACGGAAAAAGCTCTCTTACGGTAAAAGACCATTTTACCCTTAGTGCCGAAAATTCTCAAAGTTTATTTTTGAATTCTACTAATTTCTTTCAGAACTTGTTTCCAAAATTTTGGTTCTCACGGATAGCTTACTTAGAGGTTATAAGGTCAATTTCAAACACTCGTCAAAGAGAACTACATTATCCTTTCTCCGGTTATTCTACTTTAATACCTATGTGTGTGTACGTACATTCTATTACTCTTACCCGTCTATGTATATATACTTATGTATATTTATACGCTCTACTTATTAATATACATACATTTATATATAACTTGCACTCATACCTATACCTATACATATTTACATATATATTTATATATACCATACTTATACTTGGAGATATGTGTCTATATATATACTTATATAAACATACTATTATTATTTTTATATGAACTTACACCTATCCAAACTTATGTATATATGTGTATATATATATATATATCCACTGCTTATTCATATATATAACAACATTCACCATTCTCCTCTCACAACTATGAACACGTAAAGGTACACTGAGGTATCTATAAGTTTATAAACTTCTCCCCTTCAAATCCCACTTCAAAGTACACATATGTGTATACACGACACTACTGCAAAAAGCCCATAACTCTACCCCCATTCACTCTTGGCTGCTGAAGTCTTAGAACAAAATAACAGGTAAAAAGGAGATGGTAGTGTACGCTCACCCAACCGGCCTTCTCCTCGTGACAGTTCCTTACAGGCGGCTAGAGGAAGGCAGTGTGCAGAGGTTCGCTCGCCTACTGCAGCAGCGGTCCGTTCCGGTCCTGCGGCGAGACGGGGTGGTTAGATACTTGCAGTGACAATAGAGGAGAAGGAGAGGGCTGTGCAAGACGTCACCTGTTACCACCTCTATAGCGGCGGCAGTAAGGTCCGGACCGTTCGACTCCAGCGGCGACAGAGGCGACTTCGGTGGTGGTCTTGCGATCGGTGGCGGAAGGATTCCGGCGTTGCTCTTCTTCACCCAGCAGGACCCATTCTGGATGTGGCGAATGGCTGCAAGCACTCGGCTGAAATGGGTTGTCATCGGTGAGCGTAGGAGACGTCCGGCGCGACTGGTGGAGGCTACGGTTCGGATTCGTTGTGTTACTGATGTTGGTAGAAGACGGCGGTAGGGTGGCGGTAGGCGGACTGGAGATGCTGCCGCCTTCGTTCGGCTGTCATCATCACCTTTCCCTGCGTGTAGACCCGATGGAGGTGGCAGCTAAGCAGAACTAGATGGGATGGAGTCGACTGCGTAGGAGTTGCGGCGATAGAGAGGGAGGAGAAACACGGCTGGTCGGCTGCTGCTCCCTTAGGTTAGATTTAATTTAAAAAAATTAGGTTAATTAAGTGGTTAGGTTAATTAGGAGATTAGCTTAGGGTTTGGGCCGGCTGAAGGCTTTTGGGCCAGAAAAATATTGGGCCTACTCACTCCTTAACCGAAGGCTGAAACAAATTATAAAAATTTATACGGAAATATTTACGGTTTACAAGATTTATCATTTTATGTGAATCGAGGTCACATAAAATGCTAGAAATCAATTATCGTTTTATTTTATTTATAAGAATGAAAGTTAGCGGTTCGGAAACCGGTTGAATTCGGTATTAAACAGAGTTTAAAATCTTCGGGTATTACAACAGTAGGCCAACGACTCACAAAACAGTAGGCCAACGACCCACAAAACAGTAGGCCAACGACCCACAAAACAGTAGGCCAACGACCCACAAAACAGTAGGTCAACGACCCACAAAATAGTAGGCCACTGACCCACAAAACAGCAGACCAACGACTCACAAAACAGATATTAATCCGTTATGAATAAAAATTATACTTAAGTTAGCCAAAAGGCTAAGAAATGTGTGATTTGTTTAATCTTCAAACCCTCTATTTATACAAGTTATCTAACTGTCAGACTTAATTATAATCGATTTGGGATAGGGAATTCCGTGAAAATTTTTAACTAAATAGATTGAACTTATATTCCTTCAAAATTAATTTAAAAACCAAATTATTTTTAAAATATTTAGGAGATCTTGTTAGTTAATTTCACAAAATTTTGTTTTATTTTTAGATTAATAAATTTTTTTTATGGTTTAATAAGTTAATTAAATAAAGATTTAACCCTACAAAATTTGTGAGAATGACACGTCAGCATTAGTGTAGTCTAGTTTAGTAGTATATATAGATTGTTTTGATTAGTTTCTTTAGTTTTCTCTTCTTTTTGGGTTGGTAGTGTGTCGTATGTATGCTTAAAATTCCTTTGATTGTGGAGCTATTTTTAACGTGTTTGTTAAGTATTTTACTTAAACATATATATATATATATATATATATATATATATATATATATATATTAAAACAATGACATTGAGTAATAATAGGTTGGCCTTCTTTTTTGTTGTACACGAAGATTGAATATACTAAAGTTTTCATATTGGCAACTGCAATGGAATATAGTTCCATTAATTTCGGGGGCTTCTTTACCGGGCAAGTTTCTCAAATTTTTGGGACCCTTGACCCTATCTTTTCTAAAAACTTATGTTCCTCTTAGTGGTTTAAATGCATTGAAACAAGCTGCTATTGCATTAAACCCGGAAGGTAAGACAGCCACTTCTTATAAAATGTCTTCCTCATTGTGTTAGTTATAGTCTTTTAGACAAAGATACAACCATGAGCGGGTAGGCCAAGTATGAAGCATGACAAGAATATGAAGCAATATCATATCTTTGATCCCATATAATTAGTATTAGACCGAGCGTGCGGGTATTGCCTAATTATTTTTTGATGTAATATTTTAGTATCTCTATACAAAAATATACTATTTTAACTCATAATTAATAATAAACTTACAAAAAAAAATTCCTATTGTAGACTCTTGAATTGAGTCAAGATAATGAAAACGTAATTAATTAAAGTCTAAATCAACAATTGTAATACAATCAAATAAACAAGAAACTTAAGTAGATTGATCAAAACCAATATTTATAACATTAAAGCTTAAAAAACATTAATTAGATAAAGTGAGACTACAAGGAAGTCAAATAAAAGTAGTTATAAATTTATCGCAAAATTTAGAAAAAATAGTGAAACAATTTGGTTTACTAGGTTTTTTCAAGTTTTGTGTTTAGTAAATGTATTCCTTGAGAGAAGAGTGTGTAGAGTTTGAAAATAAATACAAAAAGTTGGGGTATATTTACTTAATTAAAACATTAAAAAGCCTATTTACTACTACCTCCGATCAAAAATAACTGTTATTTTAGCCTTTGACACAATTTTTAAAAAAAATATTAAATAACATAGATTTTGTAAAGTTTTTCTAAATCTTATCACATATTTAATATTCAACCTTCTTTTAAACCAATAAGAAAGATTTTAGAACTAAAATTAATCATTTATACCAATTTTCAAGAACATTTCTTATAATTATTGTTCATTTATTGGCCTAGAAAACTTAAAACGACAGATAATTTTGATCAAATTTCTAATGCTAAAACGACACTTATTTTTGATCGGAGGGAGTACTTTAGTTTTTCAAAAAGGCCTAGTTACCAAAATTGACAAAAAATAGTTGTGTATTGATTCCAGAAAATAAAAATAAAAATAATAATTAATTATAATTTTTATCAAATTTATTGATCAATCAAACATTAATTAAAAAGAAATTGCGAGATCTTTTTGTCAATATATTTTTTTGTTAGAACTTAGCTCACATCGGAGTGTAGGAGACCACCGACTCTCTCCAACCGTTTGTTATTAAATAAAAATAAAATTAGAAGTTAATCATCGTGTTAATTGGAATAATACTTTAAACAAATACCGTGCAAGACTGCAAGGTAGATATGTACTAGTGAAAAAAAACTCTTTACGGAGAAGCCCGGGATAATTTCCGCCTCACAATATTTCCACTCGATAATAACTGCATCCTGCGATCCAAAGAGGAGGAAGGCAGAAATGGAAGTTGAGGCAATCAGAAAGTACTTGCAGAAGGATCCCAAAGAAGGAGAACCTACCAAAATCCATGAATTACCTTACAAATTCTTCGATCCTTTCATCATGAAAGGTCTCCATCTTGATCTCGTTGAACCCCATCGCATTCTCTGCACCTTCAAAGTCCCCGCTCGTCTCCTTGTAACTCCAAATTCGTACCTTTTATTTAATCTTCTTTTGAATCCCGAATTTTTCATCTCTAGGGTGAGTTGATTTGATTCAATCGTTTGAACTTCTACAGAACACTGCGAATACATTCCACGGTGGTGCGATTGCGTCGCTGGTTGATTTGGTTGGATCAGCTGCCATTTATGCCTCCGGTGCTCCCACCACTGGTGTTTCTGTTGAAATCAATGTTTCTTACTTGGATGCTGCTCTTGCCAATGTATGTCTCTTTCTCTTGATTGAATATCTTTACAAGTTGAAAGGAATTAGTCGGAGTAAACTCAGGCTGATTTCTTGATCGAAACGATTGACACGATATTACTGTTTATTATCATCTCATCCTACTACTGTGAATTCGTAATTTTCCAGAATATGTTGAAGCATGTCATGACCCTATTTGAAGAGATGAAAAATTGTGTTATTAATATTTAGAGAAAAAATAATAAACCAATACTAAAAATATAAGATCAAAAGATAAATTAACAAAAAAGATAAGCCCAATCTATGATCCAATATACTAGGCCCATACTCTAACACTCCCCCTCAATCTGGAGGTGTGATCCAATAACTCCAAGCTTGAACAGTAGAAACGTGAAGAAGAGCATCTTTGTATTGACGCCGGTGGGTTGGACCTGATGCAGTTTGATTAAGTTTTGGGTCCTAGGACGCAGGTTCCTATTGAACGCATCCTAGGACGCAGAATTAGTGTCCTATTGAACGCATTCTAGGACGCAGAATTAGCGCCCTAAGTTAAGTTTTGGGCCTATGACGCAAGTTGATTAGCGTCGTCCTAGGATACTAGGACGCATGTAGATTAGCGCCCTAAGGTAATTTTTTTTTTTTGTGTTTAGGTAGTTTTTGTGTTTAGGATGAACAATAGAGGACAAAATATTTTCTGATACCGCGAACAAAGTATACTTTGATACCGCGACCAAATGTGTTTAGGTAGGTTTTGTGTTTAGCATAAACAATAGAGGGCAAAGTATTTTCTGATACCGCGGACAAAATATACTCTGATACGGCGACCAAAGTCTTGCGTGATACCACGTCATCGCCGCCGCTATGATGGTGGCGGCGATGACGGCACAACTAGGGTTTTGTTGGGTTTTGTTTTTCTGCCTAAGATCAAATGATCCAATATACTAAAAGATAAGATCAAATGATGCAATATATTAGGCCCATAGTTTTGTTTTTCTGCCTAAGGCTGAAACTGAGATGGAATGTCTTTCAATTTACAATGTGGCTGTTATGGTGTTTGATCGGGAATTGTTTTTTGAGAATTGTCACTGCATATAGAGAACGATGTTATAAAAGTTGGAACATATTCATAACATGATATAGAGATTATGGTTCTTCCTCTGTATGTTGAGACCTGTTATTACTGCCAGACCCTGAAGACGTGTCTTGCTTAAGTCACTAAAATGTCAATTTGGATTAGTCGGAGTAAACTTGTTGAAGGCTTAATCAAAACAATCGACGCTATAGACTTGTGTCTTGCTTAGTTTCACCCTTCTACTGTGAATTGGTATATCTATGTCAAGCATATCATGGTTTATGAAGAGTTCTTCTAGTGACCAGGGCTTTGTTTTGCTGCATGAGACTGAAATTGAGATGAAATCCATTTTACTGGCAGTGATTGACGCTATAAGACTCGTCGATTTTGATCCTACTAATGTGTATTGGTGTGCCTATACCTGAGAATTTAATGTCTTAGTTATTCTTTTCAAGATTTTGGATATTCAAGCATATTAAAATGAATTATGATCACGAAGAGGTTATATGATGTCTGTTTATGAAGAGGGTTTTGTTTTGCTATCTGAGACTGAAATTGAGATGGAGCTCTTTTTGTGAAAATTAGAATGAATTCCCCTTAGGGTTTCCGTCATCAGACGGCTCGTATTAATAATAAACTGACTTTACATAATTACAGTAGGCATCCCTCTATTTACAATATTTACATATTCTATCATACCCCCGCAGTCGAAACTGGAGGAGGCAGTACAGTAAGACTGGATCTAAAATCTAGAAATAACTGTCGAGGTAGTCCTTTTGTAAAAATGTCTGCATATTGAAAAGCCGAAGGTACGTGAAGAACTCTAACGTGACCACGGGCAACCTTGTCTCGGACGAAATGAATGTCTATCTCAATGTGCTTAGTCCGTTGGTGTTGAACTGGGTTGCTGGCTAGATAAGTAGCAGAAATGTTGTCTGTGTAGACAATGGAGGCCTTGGCAAGTGGGCACTGTAGCTCGAGCAGAAGGTTACGCAACCAAGAACATTCGGAAACAACATTGGCGACTCCTCTATATTCTGCCTCTGCACTGGATCTAGAGACAACTGATTG
>BSUD01000004.1:21872942-21914925 GCA_033239045.1 Fagopyrum esculentum | reverse complement strand
GACATGATTGGGTTTGGAGGAGTCGCGAAAGCCTGGTGGTTGAAACATATACACCGTTTCATTCAAATGGCCATGGAGGAAAGCATTCTGAACATCCAGCTGATGAATGGACCAAGAGCGGGATACTGCAATGCTGAGAACCATACGGATGGTCGCTGGTTTAACAACGGGGCTGAAAGTCTCATCACAATCAATTCCAACCTGCTGAGAACAACCGTTAGCAACTAACCGGGCTTTGTATCGCTCCAGGGAACCGTCAGACCTGTACTTGTGCTTAAAAATCCACATGCATCGCACAATATTAGCATCCGCAGGACGAGGTATCAGGACCCACGTCTTATTCCGCATAAGGGCTCGATATTCATCGAGCATGGCAGCGGTCCAATACGGGTCTTGAAGGGCTACATTGTGGGATTTGGGAACGGGGGAAATTGAAGCGGTCAAGACAGATAGGTCAAAAACTGGTTTTGGTTTAATAATGCCGGATTGACTGCGGGTGTGGGGCCGGGTCGAAGGTGGGTGAGCAGGTTCATTTATAGGTGAGACAGCCGGAGGTGGGAGCTGATGGGAGGAGTGTGGGATATCCGGCGCTGCAGGATAAGTGGGCTGCCGAGGTGCTGGGCCGGAAATAGAGGGAGCTGGGGGTGATAACTGGGCTGGGCCGGAAATGGAGGGAGGGGAAGCCGGAGGTGGGCTGTTGTGTCCATGCGGCAGCAGTGGGCTGGAGGGGCGGACTGGGCCGGAGGGAGCAGTAGCTGGCGGAGGCCGGGTGTGGGCCTGAAAATATGGGGAAGGGCTGTCATCTACAAGGGGCGGTGTAATTAATTCCGGGGAAGCTCGGAAATTTGTAGCGAACGGAAAAATAGTTTCATCAAACGTAACGTGACGGGAGATGATGATTTTATTGGTCGCTAAGTTCAAACACTTGTATCCCCTATGGTGTTTAGGATAGCCTAGAAAAACGCACGGAGTAGTGCGAGGTTGAAGTTTGTGGGAGATGGTAGAATTTTGGTTCGGATAGCAAAGACAACCAAAGACCCGGAGATGAACGAGAGAGGGTGTAGTAAGGTATAACACTTGTGTAGGAGATCGATTTTGTATGGATTTAGAGGGAAGAATATTTAAAAGGTAGCAAGAAACCTCCACGGCATGGGGCCAAAAGGAGATTGGAATGGAGGCATGAAAGAGCATTGAGCGCATCATGTTGTTGATTGTGCGAATAACTCGTTCGGCCTTGCCATTTTGAGGGGAGGTATGAGGACAAGAAAAACGAAAGACAATGCCATGGTCAATGAAGAACTTGTGAAAGGTGTTGTTGTTAAACTCGCCACCCAAATCACATTGAAAACTTTTGATAGGTAACCGGAATTGCGTTTGGACAAATTTGTGAAATTGAACGAAGATGTCAAACACTTGAGACTTGAACTTGAGAGGAAAAATCCAAAGAAAATGGGAAAAATCATCAAGAAAAAGTAAATAGTATTTGAAACCGTCCCGGCTCGGGATAGGTGATGTCCATAAATCACTATGAATAATGTCAAAAGGAGCATTAGAACGAGAAATAGAACGATCAAAAGCTAATCTATGATGTTTTCCTAATTGACAAGCATGACAAAGAGGAGTCACATGCGACCTATTGCACTTAATGAAAGAGGAACGACGAAGCAAATCTAAAACCGGAGCACCGGGATGACCGAGACGGGCATGCCAAAGATTCGGAGACTCAACGGAAAGAGCATGATGATGTCGGGAAGATGGACGTGTGACTGGATAGAGTTCCCCGGAACTATTACACCTCAGACGAGTTGTCCCCGTGTGTAGATCCTTCACAGAAAAGCCAAACGGGTCAAATTCTATTGAGGCGTTATTATCAGAGGTAAACCGTCTAACAGAAACTAGATTTTTGACAATTTGTGGAGCAATGAGGACATTTGATAGGTGTAGTGGTTTGGACGGGGTGGGGATAGTAGCATCTCCAATACCTGTAGAAGGAACACGCATACCATTCCCAACAATTATCGAATTTAATGAACCATTATGCGAAAAAGACGAGAGTGTACCTGAATTATTCGTCATGTGGGATGTGGCGCCCGTGTCCATGTACCAATAATTGTCTGTCGGATTTAACGTCATGGTAGCGAAAGACTGATCCAAGGAAGTGGGCTGAGAGGCATTGGTGTAATGGGCTTGCTGCTGGAATGAAGAAACGGGCCCTGGCCCAAGAATACTTGCAGCAGGGGCGTTTTGTGGATAGGGGCAGGGTGGGCGTGCTGGGCCTGCGGAATACTGGGCCTGGACCCATCCAGTTGGGCCTGCAGAAGACTGGGCAGGGTTTGATTGTGGAATCAGCACCCATCCGAGCTGTGGATGCCACGCCGCGCGAGAAGATCCGCCGCCACCGGTCGCCTGGCGTTGCTTGCCCTTCCGGCCGCGCCCACGCCGGGACTGTTGGTTGTCCGGTGCTGCAGAAGACGAGCTTGATGGGGGCTGAGCCGGTGAGCCGGTGCGCTGGTGCGATGACGCAGCAGAGGGCGGAGATCTCGAATCTGCAGTGAGTGCAGATTGTGTGTTTCCGGCGGCGGACTGAGCCGTCATACGGGTTTCTTCCAACAGCAGTTGAGATCGTGCCTTGGTGAAACTCGGAAGAGGATCTGTTTGCTGAATAAAACTTGCGGCGGCATTATATTCAGCGGGTAATCCCGAAATTAATTGAAGAACAAGTCGAGTGTCGGGAACCGGTGAGCCAACGCCCTTAAGTTGATCTGCCAAGGACTTGAGTTGAAGACAGTAAGCATTGATTGAAGAGAAACCTGACAACTTACAGTTGGAGAACTCATGTTCGAGGTAGACGGCACGGGTGTTTTTGTTATCCTGAAAAATGTCCCTGACTCGATTCCAAGCCTGAAGAGCAGTATCATCAGAGTCAAGAATTTGCAAAAGGATCTCCCGGGACACCGTGCTGTAAATCCATTGAAGGACGGCAGCGTCAACTTGAAGCCATAACGAATCTTCAATATCCGTTGGTTTGGGTACCTTTTCATCGATGTGATCGAGAACATTGTGCGCCTTTGCGGTAACACGGAATAAGGTGACCCAAGATGCGTACGGAGTGTCATGGTCAAGGACAAGGGCAATGTTGTTCTTGATGTTGGAGATTCCGAGGGCGGAGTGAAAGGAAGGTTTCCGTTCCGCAGCCATTGAGGAATATCGGGAAGGGGAAATCGGCGGCGGTGATGAGGAACGGCCGCAGGGTTAGAAGAAAGCGGAAGAGATTTTGAGGAACGATAGCTCTGATACCATGTGAAAATTAGAATGAATTCCCCTTAGGGTTTCCGTCATCAGACGGCTCGTATTAATAATAAACTGACTTTACATAATTACAGTAGGCATCCCTCTATTTACAATATTTACATATTCTATCACTTTTAAGGGTAAGGTCGCCATTAATGTGTAGAAATTTTCTTATTCAAATTAGAACACATTCATATAATGATCATTTTACAGTAGATAGAATGCTGTTTATGCTGAATAGCTGATTGATCATGGCTTGTGTAATTCAGGAGGAGATTGAGATTGAAGCTAAGAATTTACGTATTGGAAGAACAGTTGCGGTTGTGAGCGTAGATTTTAGAAAGAAAGCAACAGGTAAACTGATAGCCCAGGGACGTCACACCAAGTACCTTCCTATAAGCAAAATGTAATGTTTATTTCTAGTGTTTCACAAATCTGTAATTTGAATCAAAATTTTTTTTATCAAGATTCTTCAGATCATCCAGATGCTGGTTTCAGCTGTGGCATTGCAAGTTGTAAGTGATATTTCAATGTTTTCATCTTAGTTTGTTTCAAGCAGGCAATATATGATGCTGATCGGAAAAACGCATTGCACAAAGATCATCAATACCGGAAACTGATTGTGCAAGAGATGTGTTAGCATCGAAAATTTTGAATTGATGTGCGAAATGCTAAAATGTGACAGCAATCCTTTCACTATTCTTCTGAAGTATCATTACCTCCAAGAACATCAACCCAGTTTATGCTTCTCATAGTTCTCCTGCCACCACCTCCTCTATTGCCTTTCCTCATCATTGCAACGAATTCTCCGTAGTCAATCTGCCCATCCTGAAAGTTGCATTTCTCGATGTAAAAAGAAAAACCCAGAAGCAATCAAGGTTAAAATCAAAGAGATTGATGGTAACTTACATTATTTTGGTCAATCTCCTTGATCATTTCATCCAGATTCAGTTCGCTCATCCCAAATTCCTTGCAGGCATGTTGGAGTTCATCTATTGTTATGTAACCGCTGCCGTCTCTGTCAAAATAAGCAAAGGCTTGGGCTAAGTTCTCTTCTCTCTCTAGCTTGTTTAGGTGAACCGTTGCTGCCACGAATTCTCCGTATTCTAAGGTTCCGCTCTCATCAACATCCGCCTGCAAGAGATTCAGATCCTTCTTAAGTTAAGATATCTGTATATAAACTCAATGTGCAAAATCTTGAACTGGCAAAAATGCTTACAGCAATCATGAGATTCTCGATTTCAGATTCAAGGATCTTGGAGTCGACTCGTTTTAAGCTTTGTTTCAGCTCATCACATGTTATGGTTCCACTGTTATCTGCATCTATCTTTCTAAACAACTCTTTCAGACCACCTATTTCTTCTTCAGATAGCTTCTCTGCAATCACCTGAAAAACAAATGATTCAGTATAAATGATGATATTCAAATTCAATTTCAAGTTGTTTAAAGACATAAGAACATACACGGCACGCCATCTTCTTGAGCTTGTTCATAGCCGAGAATTGCTTGAGACGCGAAAGAACAGCTGAATCAAGAGGCTTATCGGGCACACTGCTCTCATCCGCCATCCAAGGATGGCCTAATACAAACATCATTGAATCACATAAACTTACAAAATCCAATCTAAAGACTCATCAAATTCCAAGAGAGAGTAAGAGATTATCTTACAGAGGACTTGATAAGCTGAAAGCCTCTTCTTAGGATCCTTCTCTAGCATTTTCCTTATCAAATCTTTAGCATTGTCTGAGATACCTTGCCACGGTCGAGACTCGAGATCCAATATTCCTCCCAATATCTTACGGAAAATGCCCTTATTTGTCTCTAAAGTTTGCCAAAACCACAAAAAAAATCCCTATTACAAAATTACAGTAGCAAAACTGCAGAGAAAGAAAAACCCTAAATCCAATCAAAGGTTGCTACCTGCCCAAAAGGGTGGAACTCCACAAAGCAAGATATACAATATAACACCAGCACTCCAAATATCAGCTTCAGGTCCATAACTCTTCTTCAGTACCTCCGGAGCTACATAATAAGGACTCCCTACTGTATCTGTAAAAGTATCACCTGCACAAAACAGCAAAAACAGCAAAGATTTACACCAAAATCCCAACAACTGGGAATACATCCAAATTCAACCTAAGCCCAGAACCCAAATCACCCAAATACATTAAACTATAAGAATTAGCTGTGCAAATCAATTGTGAACAATGGTTTAGTTCAGCAGATATCTTCTAAACGGAATCAAATTCAAATTCAAACACCTAAGAACAAAAAAAAGCAAGCAAAATAGAGAAAAGGATTGAAATCGAAGCAAACCTGGCTGAAAAAACACAGACAAACCAAAATCAGTAACCTTAAGAGGCGAATCCTCATCTTTACTCTTAAACAAAAAGTTCTCAGGCTTAAGATCTCTATGCATAACACCAAGAGAATGACAATCCTCTAAAAACCCAATAATAGTCTTCATTAACTTAGCAGCTTCCCTTTCACTATAATGCCCTTTTCTCAAAATCCTATCAAAAAGCTCTCCACCTTCACACAACTCCATAACCAAATGAACATTCTGCGGATCTTCATAAGCTCCTCGAATCGAAACAACACTGGGAATAGCAGATAAATGGTGCATTATCTTGATCTCACGATACACATCATCGCAATCCTCCTTGCAAATTAGCTTCTTCTTTGAGATTGACTTGCAGGCATATCGATCGCCTGAGGATTTGTCTAGACATAAATAGGTGACCCCAAATTGACCTTGACCCAGTTTCTTGCCGAGAAGGTAAAGCTCTGTTAAGGGTTCGGTTTCGTAAGGAAGAACCGAATTGGGTTTTGTTGGGTTTAGAGAGATTGATTTGTCCATTGTCATGGAGATTGAGGTTTGTGTTTCTTCTGCTGCTGCAGAGAAAACTTCGTTGTGGTTGGTGGGAAGGGGAAAGTTGGAGGAGGGGAATCTGCTGTGTATTGTATTGTTTTTAGATTCATTGCTTGTCTTGCGTTTTAAGCTTATAAATGCTGCAGCGATGTAATAGTCAAACACTTTCCTCTTATTTATTTTTTTGGACAAGTTGTGATTTTTTCATTTTGAAATGAATTTCTTTAACGTTTTTCAAAATCCAATTTGAGTCTATTAATCTAAAACAAAGTTTCATAATTTTAAGAGAAACCAACTGTGTTTCTGACCGTCTAACTCATCTGGGAATATCGAACCCAACACCTGTTTTTCTGACGATCCCGAACTTCGTGTTCTCATCCGCAATGATGCTTTAGGGTGGACTACTTCAAAGAGATAGTTCAACCTAACCGCTTTCCGTTTTTCAAAAAAAAAAAAGTTTCATAATTTTAATTCGAGTTTACAAATCCAATCCCACAATCCATTTCAAAAAATTCGACGAGTTGTATCGTAAAATTGATATTGGTTTGATCCGTTCCGGATTTCATGTAACCAAGAATATATTTTTTCGGAATCATCAAATCATGTACAGATCACACTTTTCATGAAACAAATATTCCGATATGAGCAAATATCAATGAATACACGGTTATCCAGAGATATTTATATATTGTCTTTTAAATATACTATTATAAAATTAAAAAAAAAATAATCATACATTTCTATTTTAATTATATAACTTGACTTTGGGTTCATAATTTTTTAAGTATTTTATTATTAAAATAATAAGAAAATCATTTTTGGAATCAAATCAAATGTACAATTCAAATATTTGTGTACGATTATGCAATTCAATTTAAACATATAAGAATACCTAATTTAAGAATCGGGATAAAATATATCATATGATATATGCGAATAGTTATCCGATTAAGTTAAAAGATACCAAATATTCACCTAGTTACGAATCGAAGTTTTCTTATAAATTATTGTTGGATGAATAATGTTGAATTCACTAGGATCAAAATTGTGTAAAAATGAAGTATGCCTTTTTTTAACTAATCTATAAATTAGCCCTTATTGATTCATCCATTAATATACTCATATAATCTATTTCGAGGAATCTTTTTCATTAATTTTGAATGATTTTAAAATATTTTTTTTATTTAATTTGCAACATATGTTCTCACAATAATGTCTCAATGACTATATTATTACATAAATTAACGTACTTTTAATACATTAATTAAAGAAATATCTTTACTTAACCAAGTATTCACACAATTTTTTTAAATACACGAAATATTTTTAATACAATAATATTTACAGAAATAATCTACATTAAATTACATAACTTACACAAACTTAATCATAATTACACAAAATATTTCCAAAAGACGCATGTTAATATTTGCACGAACTTAAACTTCAGTACACAAAACATATGTTTTGTGCAGTTGTAATAAAAAAAAACAACCATATCTTCTCTATTGATTTTGAATAATTAAAAAATATATTTACTATTTTTTTTCTAAAGCCACCATACTATTTCACAATATCATTCAGTATATTTTCTTACCTAAGTTAAGTATATTACACAAATGTCTCTATATAACAGAATATTTTCACTAATTGTTCATATTAAGTTACATAGTTTACATAAACTTAATTTAACTACACAAAACATTTCTAAAATATACATACTAATATTTGCACTAAATTAACCTTCGGTACACAAGATATATGTAAATATCAAACAACTTTACACTACAATCATTGAATCTACACACATTGAAAAAACTCCACGAAATAGTGAACTTCATACTACGTGAAAATGACATATTTTCACGACATGAAATGACAAAAATAAAAAAGACAACGAATTTGATTGCACAAATTCCTTGTCTTCTCAGTTACACAAATAAGATATAACTTGTTTACGAAATGACAAAAAATAAGAAGCTACAACTTGTCAACTTGTTAAAAGGATTAGTGAGAGGAACTTTTTTGACCAATTAACATGAGTTCAAAACATCAAGACTACAAAATTTATTTATTTTTCTATTCATTAAAACATTATAAGGACATTAACATATCTATCTATCTATCTATCTATCTATATATATATATATATATATATATATATATATATATATATATATATATATATATATATATATATATATATATATATATATATATATATAACCTTATAAATACAACATTATATTTCACCAATAACAACTTTAAAAGAGCACAATTATTCCAAGTTTCTCATTACTACATAAATAAAATCAATCTATCAATTTGTTGTATACGAAAGTAAATAAGTTTAGAAATCCATTATTAATTTATATTTATTAAAAAATTTATTATCTCAATAATATAAAACATTCTAAGATCAAACACAATTCTCAAGAATGATCAAAGAACAAAAAAAATGTATGTATGTATGTATTTATTTATTTTCATTGATTTTACCCCTTATTAATCATCATTACCCTTCAAAATAATTTATTTGACGTAAAAAAAATCAAAATATATAAATTAATGATAATTATTTTAACTCACCACAAAATATAAAATAACGTATATAGTCGACAAATTTTAAAGTTAAAATTAGCCCTATATACGATCGGAGTTAGTATTACGGTCATATTATCATTGAAGTTTGTAATATAGTTTGGTATTTTTTAAGTGAAATGTTTATGAAAATGGGAAATAAGAAGGATGATATGGAGAAATAATGATGGATTGATTATGAGAAAATTGGATAAAATGTACCCCATGACTAATTTTGGTTAATAAATAACTTAGGCCTATAAATTTTTAAGTGAATAGCCTTATTAAACAAATAATGGCAGATTTACCCTTATTTATTATAATAAATTTTATCGTAATTTAGACGGTACTCTTATAACTTTACTGTAACTATTCTTGTAAATGAAACATATTTCTTGTAAATTTATAATTTATTCTTGTAAATGATTCTTATTTTCTTGTAATTATATTTTTTGAATTTTCTTGTAATTTTATAATTCTAACAAGAAATACGAAAAATTAATAAATGAAACAGATTCTGGTTGGTTAATTTATAATTTATTTTTGTAAATGATACTTATTTTTTTGTATTTATATTTCTTGAATTTTCTTGTAATTTAATAATTCTTACAAGAAATACGAAAAATTAATAAACGAATGTAGTCACCAAGAATTGATCTCTGGTTGGTTGCCCCTCCCTCCCACCCTAATACCAACTGGACAAGTTGGATTTCACGATTTATCTTCTTGTAAGATTTTAGTGTACACGATTTTACGATTTATCTTCTTGTAAAATTTTCTTGTACACGATTAATTACTAATTGATTACGCTGATCAATTCTTGTAAAATTTTATCAAGGATTTTCTTGTACTCTTCATAATTTACATGAAAGTACAAGCATGTAACGTGCTAGTTTTATCAATTCACGTAAAAAAAATTTGTATTCTTTATGATTTACTAATTGATTACGCTGATTAAAATTGGTAACTTTTTCAAAATACACCTTCTTCAATTAGAGATTGTAGGTCAATTAAAAGGCAATAATTAATTAGGAATCTTTTAAATTCTTGTATAAGGGTAAATTAGTCTAAATTATTTAAAAGAGGTCATATTCTAACAAAATTATTGAGCTTCACAATTACTAAACAAAATTAGTCAAGTAAGACTATATAGCAAATTTACTCATTGATTATTGTAAAATAATATGGCTAGTCTCAAACCAATTAAAAAAGACTTAACATATGAGTTATTGAGTTTAGTCAATGGTGAATAGTATATTCAATATTTAGGTATTATGATTTGAGATGATTGGTAGTTTGAGATCTAACTATCAACCAAAGCTAACCCTTTTGCTTTAAAAAAAAATCAAGAGTTTTATTTTATTTTATTAGAAAAAGACTTATAATGTAAAAAGGTTATTTTAAAAAAAAAATGAAAATACGTGGGAATTTGTACAAGTCGTGTATGGGTCGAGAAATAACAAAGAGACATTATAAGAATTAAGAAAATTTTGACTAATTAATCTACTCCTTAATGGTGATTATTATTAAAATTTTGGATTATTTATAGAGTGCATTAAAACGTCCAAAGCACTACTTTGAAAAGTTAAATACACAGTTTTGTTAAAAGATTTAGGCTTGACTTTGTCGAATATGATTAATGAAAAAATGTTGGTTAGTAGTGCTATTAAGGTATTTTGTAATTATTATTATTATTATTATTATTATTATTATTATTATTATTATTATTATTATTATTATTATTATTATTATTATTATTATTATTATTATTATTATTATTATTATTATTATTATTATTATTATTATTATTATATTGCAAATTGGCATAATTGAGATGAGCATTGAGCAGGACACTCGTTTTGAATGATTCAATGGCCGCGTTGGCAGTCGTTGCATTTCCAACTACTATAGTCTGCTACCCCATCGAAGATTATATATTTAAGTATGTTATCAATATAATATTAATGAAATAACATGAAAATGAGAGTAATTATATCATCAGGCTTTTGGTTGGGTCTTTCGAGGTATCCACATCAAAAGGTATACAATCTCGAAACCATATATCTTTCAAACAAAATTTTTAAATACCCAACCGAAATTTTAAATGATTTATCTGAGTTATGAAAGAGTGATTTTATCTTGTCAAGACGGAAATTTACTTCCGGGACAGTGAAATTGGATCGGGGTTACGGGTCGGAGACGGATTTTGACAATGTAGTGGGGCCAAAATCTGCATTTTGGGCGGACCCAAATTGAAAAACCGGGGCGCAAGCATAACATGGGCCCGCCACCCGGGCGCATTGGGCCTGCGCTCCAGGCGAATATACCCTTGCCTCGCGTTCGCTTTCCTCATGTTCGTCTCTACCGATTCCTTACTTCGTCTTTGCCATTTCCTGTCTTCTTCCGCCGTGTCAGCCTTCTTTCAACTTTGCTCGCGTGTTTAGAGTTTGTGTTCATCGATCAATGACATTCAACCATTTGTTGTTATTAGGTCGAGGATACAAAGAAGTAGGTCGCGAAGGATGAAGCAATGCAAGAAAAGGTCGGTATGGACGAAGAATCTGGAGCGAAATCACAAAAATTCCGGAAAGTAACATTTCGGTCCTCACTTTTTTGGATCCAGTTGATCTATCACCTTGAGAAGGATTCTCATGTTTCTTCTTAACCTGATTTAGAGAGAGAAGGACATGGATCCATCTAGGTTTACAATAGTTTGTTGATTAAGGTGGTATTGTTTGTAGGTCTACATTTCAGTCATAGTTGCTTACATTGTAGACATGTGGATTCATCATATATGATTTAGAAGAAGAGGGGTTTCCTCTATCAACAACACATATTTGAAATTGAAAAGACAAGAAGGATTCCCACATTGTACTTACCTGTCAACAAAGGCAACTGATAGCAGTTTCAAGCAAATTAGAAGTCGAACCTAGAGGACTAAAATTCAGGATAGCGTGGGTGGGGCACACAATGGCTTGCCATGAGAAGCTTCGCACAGTAGCTAGGTATTTGTAGGTCGTTTCATCGGAAGATTGTGGGAACTCTCCTATGTCCATTTGTTGGAAATTAAGGTGAACAAAATGAAATACTTTCCTTCCTCCCCTGTGTGCCAAATTTGGTAAGTGTTGTACTGCTATTCTTTGATTATTTTTTTTGATTTTTGAAAGTTGTAGTTGAATTCGATCTTGTAGGATATGGGTCGTTGTTTGTCCATCGCCCCCGAGTTGATGATTTCTCCAGTTTGGGGAACATAGAAAAGTTCTCATACTCATTGCGACTTCTGGCCGATGGAACCCTAATTACAGTCAAGAACTACAGAAATGCATTATCTAAACTAGGATTGGAAGGTTTTTCGTATTTCCAGAAGTTGATGTCACATATCCGGCACCGAAATATTGTGAAATTAATAGGGTATTGTCTTCACCACATAAGGACCCGTCCATCTTGACTTTAGCTTTTCGGGGAAGAGCCGCAGCCTTGAGTTGAAGAGAAGGACAAGGTCGCCTTCACTCAACTCTTTCGGGATGAGACGCTTATCATGCCAACGTTTGGTCCTTTCTTTGTAGATCCGGGCGTTTTCATAGGCATCCAACCGGATCTCCTCAAGAGCGTTCATGTCAAGCAACCTTTTCTCTCCGGCCTCCTTGAGGTAAAAATTCAGCCATCTAATGGCCCAATATGCTCTATGCTCCATCTCTACCGGAAGGTGGCAAGACTTGCCATAAACTAGCTTGTAGGGGTGCCAATCGGTGTCTTGAAAGCGGTTCTATAAGCCCACAAGGCATCATCGAGCTTCATAGCCCAATCCTTTCTCGTCCTAGAAACCGTCTTCTCAAGAATCCCCTTTATCTCCCGGTTGGAGATCTCCACTTGGCCACTAGTTTGGGGATGGTAAGGTGTTGCCACCTTATGAGTCACCCCATACTTAGCCAAAAGTGCCCCAAAGTTCCTATTAGTGAAGTGCTTCCCTCCATCACTTATGATCACCCTTGGTGTTCCAAACCTAGGGAAGATCACTCGGTTGAAGAACCGCACCACAACCTTGGCATCATTTGTAGGAGAGGTGATTGCCTCCACCCATCTCGAGACATAGTCCACCGCCAATAGGATGAAGAGGTTGCCACAAGAAGAGGGGAATGGTCCCATGAAGTCCACACCCCACACATCGAATATCTCCACCTCTTGTATGTTGTTCAAGGGCATCTCATTCCTCCTTGAGATGTTGCCCGTCCTTTGACAAGCATCACAAGCTACCACAAAATTCTGCACATCCTTGAACAAACTCGGCCAAAAGAAACCCGATTGCAACACCTTAACACATGTCTTGTGTGAGCTAGCATGACCTCCACATGGCAAGGAGTGACAATAGCGGATCACACTCTCCACCTCATCCTCCGGTATGCATCTTCTAAAAACCCCATCCGGCCCTCTTTTGAACAAAAGCGGTTCACTCCAATAGTAATGCCTCACATCCTTGAAGAACTTTTTCCGTTGGGCATATGACAAACCGGGAGGCACTTCCTCGCACACAAGATAGTTCACAATGTCGGCATACCATGGCTCACTTCCTCTAGACACTTGGAATAAACACTCCTCCATCATTTGCAACTGCTCATCCCGGAATGAGTCATTAATCGGGATGTCGTCTCTTCCAATCTCCAATGGAGGTAGTCTACTAAGGTGGTCCGCCACAGAATTTTCGGGCCCCTTCTTGTCCCGGATTTCCAAATCAAACTCTTGAAGAAGAAGGATCCACCGAATCAAACGAGGTTTGGCATCCTTCTTAGTAAGGAGGTAACGGATCGCAGCATGATCCGTATACACAATGACCTTCGCTCCAACAAGATACGAGCGGAACTTCTCAAATGCATACACAACCGCTAGCAACTCCTTCTCGGTGGTAGCATAATTGAGTTGAGCATCATCTAGCATCTTGCTAGCATAATAGATGGCATGTGTAAGCCCATCTTTTCTTTGTCCCAAAACAGCCCCAATGGCTACATCACTTGCGTCACACATGATCTCAAACGGTAAACTCCTATCCGGAGGTTGCATGATGGGTGCGGAGATCAAAGCATTCTTCAACCTACAAAAAGCTTCAAGGCAATCCTTGGAGAAAAAAAACTCAACATCTTTCATTAGTAGGTTAGTAAGAGGCTTAGAAATCTTAGAAAAATCTTTAATGAATCTCCGGTAAAAACCGGCATGCCCTAGAAAACTCCTTACCCCCTTCACCGAGGTAGGTGGTGGCAACTTCTCTATGGTTTCTATCTTGGCCCTATCAACCTCAATGCCACGGTTGGAAACCAAGTGTCCCAACACAATACCTTCACTTACCATGAAGTGGCATTTCTCCCAATTCAAGACTAGATTAGTCTCCTCACATCTCTTAAGCACTAGAGACAAGTTAGCTAAACAATCATCAAATGAAGATCCATAAACCGAGAAATCATCCATAAACACTTCCATGATGTTTTCAAGATATTCAGAAAAGATAGCCATCATACACCTTTGGAAGGTGGCGGGTGCATTACACAACCCAAATGGCATTCTCCTATATGCAAATGTACCCCAAGGACATGTGAATGTAGTTTTCTCTTGGTCATCGGGGTGGATAGGGATTTGGAAGAATCCACTATAGCCATCTAAGTAGCAAAAATGGGAATGTTGAGCTAATCTCTCTAGCATTTGGTCAATAAAGGGAAGAGGGAAGTGATCTTTCCTAGAGGTCACATTTAGTTTCCTATAGTCTATACACATCCTCCATCCCGTAACCGTTCTAGTCGGAATTAGTTCATTATTCTCATTGGTTACTACGGTCATCCCACCCTTCTTAGGAACCACATGCACGGGACTAACCCATTTACTATCCGAAATCGGGAAAATGATTCCCGCATCTAGCAATTTAAGAATCTCCTTCTTTACTACTTCTTTCATGATTGGTGATAACACGATTTATGACTTAGGTTTAGGTAGTCATTTAGATAGATTTCTCACTCATTCATGCATGGTTTAGCATTAGTTCACGACGTTTTGCACTCAATTCATGTATTTTGTCGAGATAGACGTCTACACGGACTTGTGCTTGTTTTATAGGTATTTTGGGAGATTTAGGAGCTAAACCGATGCATTCGAGAATCAATCCTCGAGATGACACACCCTCGGACTCATTAGGATGCAAACTAGAGGCCAAAGGAGACTCATGGAACCTTGCCAACACAAGCCATGCACCAAATCATAGCTAAACAAGCCTAAGAAGGTTTCTGGAGCAAAACCACGGTTAGGAGCAAGTCCACGGCCGTGGTTCTACCCGTGGATTTCGCCAGATTCTTGTGACAGCTGTGCCACGATTCTCATGGCCAGCTCATGCAAAATTGTTATAAAAGTGGTCCTTCATTGGCTGAGAGAATCATCTTGGAGCAGCTCTCCATTATCCACTACCAATCCAATCAAAGTATTCTCAACAAGAAGATTCTTGGAAGAAGGAGGTAGAGGAAGACTACCATTGGAGAAGAGCTTGATTGGAGAAGAAGAAGAACACACCATTGATAGATCTTGATAGCTTTGTAGAGAAGAATTTCGGAATCGATTTCTAGAGTTGTATGAACATTTGAACCTTCTTTAAGAAGGGTTGTGAGTCATTCTAATTCCATATTTTCAGTTTGGTTTTGTTACTTCTCTTGTTCATCTTTTTCTCTTCATTATCTTGCAAATGGAATCCATGATTTTATGCTTGATGATTTTGATTGCTATGATGAATGTTGTAGGCTAAATAGATGTGATTCTAGGGTAAGGAAGGAATGGTTATGGCTAGGACTATGATAGGATGGACTTAGATTATCCTTGGATGACTCTCTTGCTTGGACGTAGCTTCTGTTGGAGTCCACGGTTTGTTCTTGCCTTTCCACGGCCGTGGAAGGTGTAGAACTGCCCGTGATTCCCCCTTGTTTGATGGATCTAGCCTTAGATTGTTAGAAATGTTGAAATCCTAAGTGTTTGTTGAGTTAATTCTATCCTAGGGTGACCTAGTGTTAGCAACTAAGTGTTAGGAGAGACTTACTCGGTAATCCTTACTCTTAGATTCCAAAGATAGCAAACCCTAGGTAGTGGTGAGCCTCATAGCCGCCATTGGACTAAGTGTGCTAGGATAGTTATTTAAGACTAACCTTCTCGAGACTTACCCGGTAAGAATAGGTTAAATCTTTAGGTAACAATCCGGTTTGTGTAGAATTCCTATCCTTAGGTTCTTAGAGACTTACCCGGTGATGAGACCTTAGGAATGGACTAGTGGACCATGAGACCTACCCGGTAATTGATCCCAATCTAGAAACACTTAATCCCAACATATCATAGTTAATCCAAGGATCGATTAGATAGCTTGAGTCCTATGCCATAACCGGAACTTCCAACCCCTAGAATCCGCTTTTCTATCTTTGATCTATATCTCGTGTTTAGCTTGTTTGTTTGCATCGATTTGTTAGCTTAGTTGATTACTACGTTTCGCATGATTTGTGATCTTTGATTGATCACCGAAAAACCAACCAAAAACAATTAAGATTTTCATTTCTTTATTTCTTTCTCTTGTCTTAACCTATATCTTCATTAGACTTAATCATAAATCGTATCAATCTCACCTTAGTCTTTGTGTTCGACCTCGGAATACTATCCCTACTACAAACGTCCCGTACACTGCAGGTTCGCTAGGAGTTAGGATAAATATAACGAGAATATAAATTTAAAACCCATTGCGTATCACATCCTGAGCGTAACAAGTTTTTGGCGCCGTTGCCGGGGACTAGGTCTAGATTGAGTCTATTTTGTGATTGTTTATAGTGTAGATCTTTCTTGTTGCTTTTGATCTCTTTTTGGTTTGTGTCTTTGCTTTTCAGAATATCTCTTACTCTTTAGGTGTATGCGAAGATCTCGTGGCAAGGATTTAGCTCCATTCGATCCCGAACCGGAGAAAACCCTTAGATCTAGATCCAAGAGCATTAAAAAGGGAAAAGAGATGGCCGGAAGAGACCTCCAAGCTGAGTTAGATGAAGCCTTAGAGCAAATAAGGCTAAGAGATGAGCTATTGGATGAAGAAAGGAGACTTGCCAATGAGAGGCAAGAAGCAACTAGGAGGGAGATTTATGAGATTAGGCAAGCCCTTGTACAAGGAGAGCTTAATCGTCAACAACCTCCACCTCCTCCACCACAACCGCAGCCGGCGGCGAATATTAGGGGTGTCCCCATTGCTATTGAAGAGCCACAAACATTAGGGAGACGTATGGATCCGGCACAAAGAGCACACCGTCCGGGTGTGAACTTAGGAGATCCCGCAACCCACAACTATGAGCTCCGCCCTCAAGTTCTATAAATGATCCGGCATAATCAATTTGGAGGGATGGAAGGAGAGTCTCCTCATCAACACTTGATGAATTATGAGATCTTGATGGAGACTCTTAGACCGCCAAGATTGGAGAGCAACAACCATAAGCTTAGGGCTTTTTCCTTCTCTCTCAAGGATAAGGCCTTGGCTTGGTATCAATCTATTCCACAAGGGCGAGTTGGTACTTGGGAGGAAATGACAACCGAGTTTTTGACTAAGTTCTTCCCACCTTCCAAGACTACTGAGTTAAGAGGGAAGATCAATGCCTTCGTGATGAAGGATAGAGAGAGTTTGTTCAAGTCTTGGGAGAGATTCAAAGATCTTCTCCTAGATTGTCCACACCATGGCATACCGAAAATTGAGCTATTAGAGATCTATTTCAAAGGACTTGATGAAGATAGCCAATTCAAGCTTCAATCTCTTTCCGGTGGGACATTTATGGAAAAGAATGTAGATGATGCTTGGCAGTTTGTGGAGAAACAAGCTCTAGTGATTGAGAAATACTCCCATAGGAAGAGTGAAGGGAGAAAGGCGGGAGCATATGAGGTGAGTGAGGTCACCATGAGCAATTTCAAGCTTGACGTCATCAACAACGAGCTTAAGTCTTTGAGGGAGTTGTGTGCTACAACTTTGAAGAACCAAGCAACTCCTCAAGCGCAAGTGCAAGCTAATTTGTCTTCCAAGGAGGAAGATGTCAATTACATGGGAAGGGGCAACTATAACAACTACCAAGGCCCAAGGAACTTCAACAACAATCGGCAATTCAACAATTACCGGCCCAACCACAACCATCCCGGGTTTTCTTACTCTAACCCGGATGGAGCCTTAAACCCTCCCGCTTCCTCAAGCACAACTCCACCACCAAAAGCTTCACAAGAACCTCCACCCGGATTCACTCAACCTCCAAAAGATAGAACCGAGATGATGTTTGAGCAATTGCTTGGAAGGTTGAGTGGTCTTGAGAGCATCGTGACTTCCATTTCCAAGGCTCAAAAGGTGTTGGAAGCACAAGTGTTCCAAAAGGCGGGTGAAGCCCATAGAGATCCGGGAAAGCTTCCCGGGAGAACCGAAGACAACCCAAGAGGCCAAGTGTTGGCCATTACTACAAGGAGTGGGTTGAGCATGAAAGATCCTTTGCCTAAGGACAATGCAAAAGGGAAACAAGTGGTGATAGAGGAAGAGACTTTGCAAAGAGATGGAGGCAAGAGCAAGGATGTAGAGCCAACTTATGTGGCACCGCCTCCATACAAGCCACCATTACCATTCCCTCAATCACGAGCAAGAGCTCGCTTGGACAATCATTTTGGTAAGTTCCTTGAACTAATGTCTAAATTGCATATTAACATTCCGTTCATGGATGCTATCTTAGGAATGCCGGCATATGGCAAGTTCTTGAAAGAGATACTCTCCAACAAGAGGAAGTTGGAGGAGTATGGGGAGATAAGAATGACCAAGAGGTCCTCGGGATTGATCCAAACGATGAAGGAGGAGATGCCTCCCAAGCTAAGAGATCCGGGTTCCTTTTGTGTCCTAATTGGAGTGGGAGATGTGAAGTATGAAGCGCTTTGTGATCTTGGGGCAAGTGTAAGCATCATACCGCTTGCACTTTGCAACAAGGTTGGGCTAGGAGAGCCGAAACCGGTCAAGATGACCCTCTATATGGCGGACCGATCTATCACTCATCCGGTTGGGATCCTAGAAGACATCCCGGTGCAACTAGGAGGATTCTATGTGCCAATTGATTTTGTAGTCTTGGACATTCCGGCGGACTATCCGGTTCCCATCATTTTAGGAAGACCTTTCCTAGCCACTTCCGGGTGCCTAGTGGATTGCAAGAATGTGACTCTCTTTTTCAACATTGGAGAAGAGAACATCAAGTTCAAATTGTCCACAATGATGAAAGGACCAACCCTTGATGAGGATGTCTTCAACATAGTCGAGCAAGAAGAATCTAGAGAAGTTGTGAGCTCGATCTTGATCAAGGATCCCTTGGAGAAGGTTCTTACCTTAAGTATGATGGAGGAAGGTGTTGAGGAGGCTTGCAATGAAGAAATCAAGGCCTTGGAAGCCTTAGAAGAGGAGACAAGTGCTCAAAATGAAGGCTACGAAGAAAAGCTGAACAACTGTAGGTTCCACGGTCGAGATTTGTGTTCCACGGCCGTCAAACTCTCTGTAAAGCCACAGAAAATGAGCCAGGCAACTTCCACGGCCGTGGATTTAGAGCAAACCATGGAGTTGGCCGTGGTTTCCCCTGGATCAGCCCTTGATGATGATCAAGCCTCTAGGAGCCATGGAGAGCCTTCATTTGTTATGGATTCATCTCATCCAACCTTGTTTGGATCGTCTACACTCGATAAAGGTCCTCCTAAACTTGAACTTAAACCCCTCCCCTCTCATTTAAAGTATGCTTTCCTTGGTGATAATTCTACATATCCGGTGATTGTGAATGCATGCTTGAGTGATGATGAACTTGCTAAGTTGTTGCATGAACTAAGATTGCATAGGAAAGCCATTGGCTATACTATTGATGATTTGGTTGGCATTAAGCCTTCTTTGTGCATGCATAAGATATTGATGGAAGATAATCATAAGCCCTCTATTGAACCTCAAAGGTGATTGAATCCTATAATGAAAGAGGTAGTCAAAAAGGAGATCATTAAGTTGCTAGATGCGGGAATTATCTACCCTATTTCGGATAGTAAGTGGGTTAGTCCCGTTCATGTAGTACCTAAGAAGGGTGGGATGACCGTAGTGACTAACGAGAACAATGAACTAATCCCAACTAGGACGGTTACGGGATGGAGAATGTGCATTGATTATAGGAAGCTTAACATGGCCTCTAGGAAAGATCACTTCCCTCTTCCCTTTATTGACCAAATGCTAGAGAGGTTAGCTCAACATTCTCATTTTTGCTACCTAGATGGCTATAGTGGATTCTTCCAAATCCCTATCCACCCCGATGACCAAGAGAAAACCACCTTTACATGTCCATGGGGAACCTTTGCATATAGGAGAATGCCATTTGGGTTGTGTAATGCACCCGCCACCTTCCAAAGATGTATGATGGCTATCTTTTCTGAGTACATTGAAAATATCATGGAAGTGTTCATGGATGATTTCTCTGTTTATGGTTCTTCCTTTGATAATTGCTTGGCTAACTTGTCATTAGTATTGAAAAGATGTGAGGAGACAAATCTTGTCTTAAATTGGGAAAAATGCCACTTCATGGTAAGTGAAGACATTGTGTTGGGACACTTGGTGTCCAACCGTGGCATTGAGGTTGATAGGGCCAAGATTGAAACTATAGAGAAGTTGCCACCACCTACCTCGGTGAAAGGGGTAAGGAGTTTCTTAGGGCATGCCGGTTTTTACCGGAGGTTTATTAAAGACTTCTCTAAAATTTCTAAGCCTCTTACTAACCTACTAATGAAGGATGTTGATTTTGTCTTCTCCAAAGATTGTCTTGAGGCTTTTTGTAGGTTAATGAACGCATTGATCTCCGCACCTATCATGCAACCTCCGGATTGGAGTCTACCATTTGAGATCATGTGTGATGCAAGCGATGTAGCCGTTGGGGCTGTTTTGGGGCAAAGGAAAGATGGGCGCACTCATGCCATTTATTATGCTAGCAAGACACTAGATGATGCCCAACTCAATTATGCTACCACCGAGAAAGAGTTGCTAGCGGTTGTGTATGCTTTTGAAAAGTTCCGCTCATATCTTGTTGGAGCGAAGGTCATAGTGTACACGGATCATGCTGCGATCCGTTATCTCCTTACCAAGAAGGATGCCAAGCCTAGGTTGATTCGGTGGATCCTTCTTCTACTAGAGTTTGATTTGGAAATACGGGAGAAGAAGGGATCCGAGAACTCAGTGGCGGATCACCTTAGTAGATTGCCTCCATTAGAGCTTGAGAGAGATGACATCCCGATTGATGACTCATTCCGGGATGAGCAATTACAAATGGTGGAGGAATGCTTGTTCCAAGTGTCTAGAGGAAGTGAGCCATGGTATGCCCACATTGTGAACTATCTTGTGTGTGAGGAAGTGCCTCCCGGCTTGTCATATGCCCAAAGGAAGAAGTTCTTCAATGATGTGAGGCATTACTATTGGAGTGAGCCACTTTTGTTCAAAAGAGGCCCGGATGGAATGTTTGTAGATGCATACCGGAAGATGAAGTAGAGAGTGTGATCCGGCATTGTCACTCCTTACCATGTGGAGGCCATGCTAGCTCACACAAGACGTGTGCAAAGGTATTGCAATCCGGTTTTTATTGGCCTAACTTGTTTAAAGATGTGCAAGGTTTTGTAGCGGCCTGTGATGCTTGCCAAAGGACGGGCAACATCTCAAGAAGGAATGACATGCCCTTGAACAACATCCAAGAAGTGGAAATATTTGATGTGTGGGGTGTGGACTTCATGGGACCATTCCCTTCTTCATGTGACAATCTCTACATCCTATTGGCGGTGGACTATGTGTCAAGATGGGTGGAGGCAATCGCCTCTCCTACAAATGATGCCAAGGTGGTGGTGCGGTTCTTTAACTGAGTGATCTTTCCTAGGTTTGGAACACCAAGGGTGATCATAAGTGATGGAGGGAAGCACTTCACAAATAGGAACTTTGGAGCACTTTTGGCCAAGTATGGGGTGACTCATAAGGTGGCAACACCTTACCATCCCCAAACTAGTGGCCAAGTGGAAATCTCCAACTGGGAGATCAAAGCCATCCTTGAGAAGACGGTATCTAGGACGAGAAAAGATTGGGCTATGAGGCTTGATGATGCCTTATGGGCATATAGAACCGCCTTCAAGACACCGATTGGCACCACTCCTTACAAGTTAGTTTATGGCAAGTCTTGCCACCTCCCGGTAGAGATGGAGCATAGAGCTTATTGGGCCATTAAGTGGCTAAATTTTGATCTCAAGGAGGCGGGAGAGAAGAGATTGCTTGAATTGAATGCCCTTGAGGAGATCCGGTTGGATGCTTATGAGAATGCCCGGATCTATAAGGAAAGAACCAAGCGGTGGCATGACAAGAGGATCATCCCCAAAGAGTTGAGGGAAGGAGACCTTGTCCTTCTCTTCAACTCAAGGCTGCGGCTTTTTCCCGGAAAGCTCAAATCAAGATGGACCGGGCCATATGTGGTGAAGAAGATCTTTCCCCATGGAGCTATTGAGATAAGAGGGGAACATTGTGGGAACTTTAAGGTGAATGGGCACCGGTTGAAGAAGTATATCCCGGGAGCTCCGGTGGACATAATTGCCCCACTTCACCTTGAGTAGACGCCCCCGAGTTTGGTCAAGCTAATGACCTTAAAGAAGCGCTTGGTGGGAGGCAACCCATTGGTAACGTTTTTCCCTTTTCATTTTTCGTTTTTGCTTAGATTTTTCTGTTTTTGTGTGCTTTGTGTGTTTGGTGTGTTTTGTGTGTATGCTAGAACCTTAGTAGCATTGGAAGCCTTGCTTGGCATGTGAATGATGATGATGAACCCCTCATCAACTATGGGTGGAGCGGACGCGGAACTTGGACGGCTAGCGGTGCCTAGCGCGGGTCCCGACGCCTTGATGAACACTTAGAGCTCTCTACCATTGTTGATAGGATCATCCAACATCAATTCCACTTGAGAAATCCCAAATACCATAGCAACCATTTTTACATTGTGAGAACCTTCTTTCACTCTTCTTTACTTGAATACCACATTGGGGACAATGTGTTTCTAAGTATGGGGTGGGGTTTGCATGATATTTTGCATGACTAGCATCTAGGGTAGTTTAATATTATCACATGTCTTGCATTGTATATACTCATTTCAAAAAATCCAAAAAATCAGAAAATTTAAAAAAAATTTTTTTGTGCTTTCTAGGCTTGGATATGACCCTAATGATGAATCTTGTCTTGTGGATTGGCTATGGATGGCCTTGTGTGTTTAATTGGTGAATTGCATATGTGGACTTAAAATACTTATCTTGAATCCCATGAATGATTTGTGATCATGATGTTTGCCTAGAATGGAT
The DNA here is from genome assembly GCA_033239045.1 of Fagopyrum esculentum. Lineage (NCBI taxonomy): Eukaryota > Viridiplantae > Streptophyta > Magnoliopsida > Caryophyllales > Polygonaceae > Fagopyrum > Fagopyrum esculentum. The sequence goes on along the minus strand of BSUD01000004.1, from coordinate 21,891,794 downwards.
TGAGTATTGAAAGTCGAAATTACATGCTAGTTCTTACACACCATTTAGGAATGAATGAGGCAATTCGTCTTTCTCTTCTTCTCATCTTGATCATGATATTTGAGCACCTCAAATGAATATAAATTCGACCTCTTTTGACCCATCCGGGAATAGGAGCATGTTAGTGTGAATGATGTGTTTGAAAAGCAAGTGTGGGGTGAAGTTATTGATGAAAAGAATATCATGAATGAAGTGCTGAAATTGTTGTGAAAGTGTAGCCAAAAATATAGGTTTGGGGACATTGGTTTAGATGACAAGTAACTCGGTACACTTCACATAATCGGGTGTTGGTGCCTTGCCAAAGTCAAATAAACCGATAGTCCTAACGAGCTTTGGTATGTGTGCCCGGTGTGGATGCACCTCGAAAAATAGAAAAAACCCGAGGATGGCTAATCACCAAGGTTTCGGCTTTTGTACACCAATGCCATTGACTCAAAAATAAGTGAAGGAAAAAGAAAAGAAAGAAAAGATGTAGAAAATATACACTTGAGGGAAGTTGATCGAGGACAAAATTGTGGAGTTAGTTCCATTCCCGGATTAGCATCACATAACCTAGAAAAATCCCCACCTAATCACAACGTTTCTTGGCCTTTTATTTCATAAGACCTTATGACCTATTTGCATGTTTGTAAGACTTAGTAATCTAGATTGGATATGCTCTTGATCATCTTGACTTCTTCATTTTTACATTTCATGCATGCTTTCAAGTTAAGTGCAATTGTCTTTCCACGCTTTCACTTGTTTGAATGCATGATTGCTTATCCGTTGCCATGAAGCATGACTATGAAGGTGATCCAATAGTAGAAGCACAAACCCAAAAAGATTTTGCCATTGTTCTGCATACATACATCATGTCATCTCTTAGTCTATAGTTGGGAATTTGCTCGGGGACGAGCAAACCTTAAGTATGGGGTATTTTGATAACACGATTTATGACTTAGGTTTAGGTAGTCATTTAGATAGATTTCTCACTCATTTATGCATGGTTTAGCATTAGTTCACGACGTTTTGCACTCAATTCATGTATTTTGTCGAGATAGACGTCTACACGGACTTGTGCTTGTTTTATAGGTATTTTGGGAGATTTAGGAGCTAAACCGATGCATTCGAGAATCAATCCTCGAGATGACACACCCTCGGACTCATTAGGATGCAAACTAGAGGCCAAAGGAGACTCATGGAACCTTGCCAACACAAGCCATGCACCAAATCATAGCTAAACGAGCCTAAGAAGGTTTCTGGAGCAAAACCACGGTTAGGAGCAAGTCCACGGCCGTGGTTCTACCCGTGGATTTTGCCAGATTCTTGTGACAGCTGTGCCACGATTCTCATGGCCAGCTCATGCAAAATTGTTATAAAAGTGGTCCTTCATTGGCTGAGAGAATCATCTTGGAGCAGCTCTCCATTATCCACTACCAATCCAATCAAAATATTCTCAACAAGAAGATTCTTGGAAGAAGGAGGTAGAGGAAGACTACCATTGGAGAAGAGCTTGATTGGAGAAGAAGAAGAACATACCATTGATAGATCTTGATAGCTTTGTAGAGAAGAATTTCGGAATCGATTTCTAGAGTTGTATGAACATTTGAACCTTCTTTAAGAAGGGTTGTGAGTCATTCTAATTCCATATTTTCAGCTTGGTTTTGTTACTTCTCTTGTTCATCTTTTTCTCTTCATTATCTTGCAAATAGAATCCATGATTTTATGCTTGATGATTTTGATTGCTATGATGAATGTTGTAGGCTAAATAGATGTGATTCTAGGGTAAGGAAGGAATGCTTATGGCTAGGACTATGATAGGATGGACTTAGATTACCCTTGGATGACTCTCTTGCTTGGACGTAGCTTCTGTTGGAATCCACGGTTTGTTCTTGCCTTTCCACGACCGTGGAAGGTGTAGAACTGCCCGTGATTCCCCCTTGTTTGATGGATCTAGCCTTAGATTGTTAGAAATGTTGAAATCCTAAGTGTTTGTTGAGTTAATTCTATCCTAGGGTGACCTAGTGTTAGCAACTGAGTGTTAGGAGAGACTTACTCGGTAATCCTTACTCTTAGATTCCAAAGATAGCAAACCCTAGGTAGTGGTTAGCCTCATAGCCGCCATTGGACTAAGTGTGCTAGGATAGTTATTTAAGACTAACCTTCTCGAGACTTACCCGGTAAGAATAGGTTAAATCTTTAGGTAACAATCCGGTTTGTGTAGAATTCCTATCCTTAGGTTCTTAGAGACTTACCCGGTGATGAGACCTTGGGAATGGACTAGTGGACCATGAGACCTACCCGGTAATTGATCCCAATCTAGAAACACTTAATCCCAACATATCATAGTTAATCCAAGGATCGATTAGATAGCTTGAGTCCTATGCCATAACCGGAACTTCCAACCCCTAGAATCCGCTTTTCTATCTTTGATCTATATCTCGTGTTTAGCTTGTTTGTTTGCATCGATTTGTTAGCTTAGTTGATTACTACGTTTCGCATGATTTGTGATCTTTGATTGATCACCGAAAAACCAACCAAAAACAATTGAGATTTTCATTTCTTTATTTCTTTCTCTTGTCTTAACCTATATCTTCATTAGACTTAATCATAAATCGTATCAATCTCACCTTAGTCTTTGTGTTCGACCTCGGAATACTATCCCTACTACAAACGTCCCGTACACTGCAGGTTCGCTAGGAGTTAGGATAAATATAACGAGAATATAAATTTAAAACCCATTGCGTATCACATCCTGAGCGTAACAATTGGGTTTAGTCTTCTTTGAGGTTCAATTGAAGGTTTATGGTTGTCTTCCATCAAGATCTTATGCATGCACAAAGAAGGTTTAATGCCAACTAAATCATCAATGGTATAGCCTATAGCTTTCCTATGCAATCTTAGCTCATGCAACAATCTATTCAACTCATCATCATTCAAGCGTGCATTAACAATAACCGGATATGTAGAATTAGCACCAAGAAAAGCATACTTAAGATGAGAGGGGAGGAGTTTGAGTTCAAGTTTAGGAGGACCTTTATCGAGTGGAGATGATCCGTATAATGTTGGTTGAGATGAATCCAAAGCCATGGAAGACTCCTCAAGGTTCCTTGAAGCTTGATCAACAACAAAGGCAGTTTCTGGAGAAACCACGGGCAAAACTACGGGCTCTGGCACAACCACGGCCGTGGAACTTGCAAAGCTATCACTTCGGAGCACTCCAGAGAGTTCCACAGGACAAACCACGGGCGTGGTTTCCCGTACCTGGCCGTGATTTCTACAGGAATTCAGCACACCTTCGTGTGCTTCAAATTCAGCTCTTGTCTCCTTTTCCAATGCTTCCAAAGCCTTGATTTCTTCATTGCAATCATCCTCAACTCCTTCCTCCATCAAACTTAAGCTAAGAACCTTCTCCAAGGGGTCCTTGATCAAGATCAAGCTCACAACTTCTCTAGACTCCTCTTGCTCGACAATGTTGAACACATCTTCACCAAGGGCTGGCCCCTTCATCATTGTGGATAGTTTGAACTTAATATTCTCTTCTCCAATGTTGAAGGAGAGAATTCCATTTTTACAATCCACCAAGCATCCGGAAGTGGCTAGGAAAGGTCTTCCCAAGATGATAGGAACCGGATAGTCCGCCGGGATGTCCAAAACAACGAAGTCTATGGGCACATAGAACTTCCCTAGTTGCACCGGTATGTCTTCCAAGATTCCAACCGGGTGAGTGATCGAACGGTCCGCCATGTAAAGGGTCATCTTGACCGGCTTTGGCTCTCCTAGCCCAACCTTGTTACAAAGTGCAAGCGGTATGATACTTACACTTGCCCCAAGATCACATAGGGCTTCATACTTCACTTCTCCCACTCCAATTGGCACACAAAAAGATCCCGGATCTCTTAGCTTAGGAGGCATCTCCTCCTTCATGGTTTGGATCAATTCCGAGGACCTCTTTTTCATCCTCACTTATCCATACTCCTCCAACTTCCTTTTGTTGGAGAGTATTTTCTTCAAGAACTTTCCATATGCCGGCATACCTAGAATAGCATCCATGAACGGAATATTAATATGCAATTTAGACATAAGTTCAAGGAATTTACCGAAGTGTTTGTCCAAGCGAGCTCTTGCTCGTGATTGTGGGAACGGTAGTGGTGGCTTGTATGGAGGTGGCGCCACATATGTTGGCTCATCTTCCTTGCTATTGCCTCCATCTTCTTGCAATGTCTCTTCCTCTATCACCACTTGCTTCCCTTTATCACTTCCCTTAGGCAAGGGATCCTTCATGCTCAGCCCACTTCTTGTTGTAATGTCCAACACTTGGCCTCTTGGGTTGTCCTCGGTTCTTCCGGGAAGCTTTCCTGGATCTCTATGAGCTTCACCCGCCTTTTGGAACACTTGTGCTTCCAACACCTTTTGAGCTTTAGAAATCGAAGTCACCGTGCTCTCAAGACCACTCAACCTTCCAAGCAATTGCTCAAACATCATCTCGGTTCTATACTTTGGAGGTTGAGTAAATCCGGGTGGAGGTTCTTGTGAAGCCTTTGGTGGTGGAGCTGCGCTTGTGGAAGCGGGAGGGTTCAAGGCTCCATCCGGGTTAGAATAGGAAAACCCGGGATGGTTGTGGTTAGGCCGGTAATTGTTGAATTGCCGGTTGTTGTTGAAGTTCCTTGGGCCTTGATAGTTGTTGTAGTTGCCCCTTCCCATGTAGTTCACATCTTCCTCTTTGGAAGACAAGTTTGCTTGCACTTGAGGGCTTGCTTGACTCTTCAAAGTTGTAGCACACAACTCCCTCAAAGACTTAAGCTCATTGTTGATTGCATCAAGCTTGAAATTACTCATGGTGACTTCACTCACCTCATATGCTCCCGCTTTCCTCCCATCACTCTTCCTATGGGAGTACTTTTCAATCACCAAAGCTTGTTTCTCTACAAACTCCCAAGCTTCATCCACATTCTTTTCCATGAAAGTCCCACCGGAAAGAGATTGAAGCTTGAATTGGCTATCTTCATCAAGTCCTTTGAAGTAGATCTCCAATAGCTCAATTTTCGGTATACCATGGTGTGGAAAATCTAGGAAAAGGTCTTTGAACCTCTCCCAAGACTTGAATAGGCTTTCTCTATCCTTCATCACGAAGGCATTGATCTTCCCTCTTAGCTCGGTAGTCTTGGAAGGTGGGAAGAACTTTGTCAAAAACTCGGTTGTCATCTCCTCCCAAGTACTCACTCGCCCTTGTGGAATAGATTGATACCAAGCCAAGGCTTTATCCTTAAGAGAGAAGGAAAAATCCCTAAGCTTATGGTTGTTGCTCTCCAATCTAGGCAGCCTTAGAGTCTCCATCAAGATCTTATAGTTCATCAAGTGTTGATGAGGAGACTCTCCTTCCATCCCTCCAAATTGATTATGCCGGATCATTTGTAGAATTTGAGGGCGGAGCTCGTAATCATGGGCTGCGGGATCTCCTAAGATCACACCCGGACGGTGTGCTCTTTGTGCCGGATCCATACGTTGCCCCAACGTTTGTGGCTCTTCAATAGCAATGGGCACAACCCGAATATTAACCGCCGCCGGCTGCGGTTGTGGTTAATATTCGGGTTATCATATTGTATGGAGGATGATTGTCTATTGTTACTGATTTTGCCGAGTTTGGAAGCTTGGATGACCTTATAAAAAGTTCAGTGAGTAGAGAGTTCAGAAGCTGGCATAGGAGATCTGCCATATGTATGGGCATTGTTCGGGGCATCTCTTACCTTCACTACGATGTCAATTCCTGTGCCATTCATTGTGACATTAAGCCTGCAAACATCCTTACCGACAACAACTTCACCCCTAAAGTCAGTGATTTTGGGACTGCCAAAGTCTTTTATGAACCCTACGAATTGGAATTTTCCGAGTTTGGGGCGGAGCCAGAGTGTGCCTCTGGGGCGCATCCAGAATGCGCCTCTGGGGCGGATTCAGGATGTGCCCCAGAAGCACACTCTGGCTGCGCCCCAGAGGCGCACTCTGGATGCGCCTCAAATGCACAATGCGCTTGTGTTGTCTCCATTGTCTGATCGAATAGAAACCCCGTTATATTAGAAAAATAAAAATTATACTTTTAATTTGTGATAGAATATGCAAATATTGTAAATAAAGGTTTGTTCTATGTAATTTATGTAAATACGTTTTGATTATTAATATGATCTATTAAACGATGGAATCCTAAGAGATTTATTCAATCTTCTCATTCTCACATGGGATCAGTTTGTTACGATTCATAATTCTCCCTTCATTTTTGCTTTCACGCCTCCGCCTCCCTATGCCGCTATCGCCGCCCTCCCCTCCAGCCGATGCGTATCCTCGTTTTCTTCTCATCCATCCTACGTACAATGTCTACGGAAAAGAAACAAACGTTTCATTCCGTTCTTGGGATATCTAACATCAAGAACAACATCGCTCTTGTTCTGGATCATGATACACCATATGCGTCTTGGGTCACTCTCTTTCGCATCACGGCCAAGGCGCATAATGTCTTGGATCATATTGACGCTAAAATTTCCCGCCCTACAGACATTGACGATGATCTATGGAACCAAGTTGATACAACGGTTCTCCAATGGATCTACATTACAATCTCTAAAGATATTCTTCTTTAGATTCTCGACTTTGACAACACTGCTCTCAAAGATTGGGGTCGAGTGAAGTACATTTTCAAGATAATAAGCTTACGCGTGCAGTCTATCTAGAGCATGAATTCTCAAATTGCAAATTGGCGTCTTTTGCTTCCATGTTTGCTTAGTGTTAACACATGAAAGCGTTGTCTGATCAACTCAAGGGTGTCGAGTCTCCAACTACAGACAACAGGTTAGTTCTTCAATTATTGTTTGGGTTGCCTGCTGATTATAACGCCACAATGAGTTACATTCAACAATCGGATCCGTTGCCAACGTATCAAAAAGCACGCTCGCAACTCATCCTCGAAGAAACCCGAATGGCCAATCAAAGCTCCGCCAGAAGAGATTTCACCGCTCTCCATTCAATCGTCGGTGGCACGCCGCCAAAGCACTCGGCCACCCACAATAACTCCTCCACTGCTGCCCGCCTAACGGCGCCAATCGCCACCGGGGGCATGGCCGAAGAGGACGTGACCGCCCTGGCAACGATGCTCCACAACAACAACATCAAGGGTTTGTCTTTCGGCCGCCTTATGGTTGGCTGCCCGTGTCTCATACTTTGGCCCAACAACAGGCCCAATGGATACCGTCCCACACACAGCTTCCTGATCCAGCCTACATGCATCACTCGTCCACTCAGAATGGCATTTTGGGCTCGTTTCCACAGCCCATTAGCCCTCAGGCCCATCTGCACCCAATTGGGATTCCACAACAACCCACAAGCATCGATCAAGCATTTTCCTCGATGACGTTAAATACCGCCGACAATCTTTGGTACATGGACACCTACGTCTCACATGACAAATTCTTCAGGTAACCTCTCATCCATCTCGCATAAAGGTTCATTAGATTCAATTATTGTTGGCAATGGCATGCGGATACCATCTACAGGTCTTGGTGAATCCAAACGCCACACTCCTACCCATCCGCTGCAATTACCCAACATCCTTATTGCTCCCCAAATTGTTAAAAACCTTGTATCTGTTCGTTGCTTCACCATAGATAACCACGTCATGCTGAGTTTGACCCTTTTGGTTTTTCTATAAAGAATCTACAGAAGGGGGACCACACGTATGAGATGCAATAGCTCCGAGGACCTTTATCCTGTCACCACCACTCCTGCTTCAGCTCATGCTCTTTCCGCGCATTCCTCGAGTCTTTGTATGCTCGTCTTGGTCATCTTGACACGCTAGTTCTAGATGTTCTTAGAAATTTATGTTTTCTCAAATTTAATAAGGAGCGCACCTCCACATTGTGTCATGCTTGTCAAGTAGGGAAACATCATAGGCTCCCATTTGAACGGTCTTTTACTTCTACGGTTGCACCTTTTGATATTATTCATAGTGATCGTTGGACTTCTCTGATTCCTAGCCGGGAAGGTTTTAAGCATTACTTATTATTTCTTAATGATTTCTTACACTTTCTTTGGGTGTTTCCCATCAAATTCAAATCTCAAGTGTTTGATCTTTTTGTGCAATTTCATCATTTTATAAAGACTCAATTCAACACGCCTATCAAAAAATTTCAATGTGACATGGGTCGCGAATTTAATAATTCTCAATTTCACTTTTTCTTCACCCTCCATGGCATCAACTTTAGCTAATCATGCCTTCACACCTCCCCTCAAAATGGCAAAGCATAACGTGTCATCCGAACCATCAACAATATGATGCGCTCGCTTCTTTTTCATGCCTCTCTACCCATCTCCTTTTGGCCTCACGCCCTCGACATGTCTTGTTATCTTCTAAACATCCTACCCTCCACCATAATTCAAAATCAATCACCCACCCAAGTGTTGTACCCCTCAACACCGTCCTATGATCATCTTCGCGTTTTTGGGTGTCTTTGCTACCCCAATCAAAGCGCCACCATTGCCCACAAATTACATCACCGATCCACTCCTTATATTTTTCTCGAATATCCTACTCATCATCGTGGATACAGGTGTTTAGATTTAGGTTCCAATAAAATCATCATTTCAAGGCATGTTACCTTCGATGAGTCGATTTTTCCCTTCTCCAAAATCGCAAAAAAAAAAACTCTTCAATAGTCTGTTGAGCTACTGGATACAAATGCTTGTGTGTACCCTTACCATCTAACCACCAGCGTGCTTTCCATGCCCAACCTGCAGCCCGCTGCACCTTCCCATCTGTTACCAGCTGACCCACTCTCCCCTCCAACGTATCAGCCTGCTACTCCCTCTTCTTCACAGACATGTCTTCCACCCGGCCCAAATACCAATCCCCAACTTCCCGGACCATTTCCTATTGAACCTGCGGATCACCATCACAACCCACCCCTCGACTTAGTTGCTAATCCCACACCTTCTTCACCGACTAGTACCACCCCTTCTCTTCCTATTTTAAACCCACCAAACCGCCCTACTACCCGCTTCATTAGCGGCATTTTTAAACCTCGTCCTATCTTCGTTCTAAATACAATCACAACACTTGCCCTATTCCCTATACCCATGTCCCATAAATCGGCTCTCCAAGATCCAAAATGGTTTGTTGCCATGGTCAACGAATATTGAGCCCTTATACAAAATGGTACTTGGGTTCTTGTTCCTCGTACCCCGGACTAATATTATGAGGTGTATGTGGATTTTTTGTCATAAGCTGAGGTCTGATGGTTCCTTGGAGCGATATAAGACGTGCCTATTTGCTAATAGATGCTCCCAGCAGATTGGCATAGATTGTGACGAGACTTTCATTCCGGTTGTCAAACTTGCTACTATCCGGACGGTTCTCATTCTTGTTGTATCTCGTTCTTGGCCTATTCACCAACTTGAGGTTAAGAATGTCTTCCTCCATGGGCATATCAACGAGACAGTGCAGATGTTTCAACCTCTAGGTTTCGTTGATTCAACTCGCCCTTCTCATGTTTACTTGTTGAAGAAATCCCTATATGGTCTCAAACAGACACCCCGGACTTTGTATCAACGATTTGCAGGGTATTTGTTCAACATCGACTTTATCAGCAGTAAGAGCGATTTGGAAGCTCACTTTGAGATTTTAGTACGATTAGTGAATGACGTGGCTCGTCAAGTTCAAAGTGTCACTGATCCCTCTCTGTTATGGAAAAACTTGAAGATATTTATCTGAAAAATCTCTTCCTATTCTCATATCTTTTATGTGTAGATTGTTTAATCTCAAAATGGATGTTTTTATGTCTTTACAAGATAATCTTAATATATTTATAAAATTAACACAAGACTTGAAAATTTGTAGCGATAAAATTTTTTAATGATCAATTTGGCTATCTAATTGTTGAATTTCTTGCCTAATCATTTTGATAATATTAAATCATGATGACATTTCTCAAAATAAGATTCTAGGTTAAATCATTCCAAAGAATAAAAGCATGAAAGTCCTTAAAGTCAAACATGAAAATAAACTTACATTAAATCCGAGGCCTTATTGATGAAAGGTAATAAGCAATCTCAGAATAACAACAAGAATAATCATAAGTCCTCTACCCGTGAAGATATAATGCTTATATAGTAATAAACTTGGTCATTTTATGGAGGAAGAAGAAAAAGTTGCAATTGTTGACACTAAAGATACATCTACTCATTCTATTTCTACCTATGAATTTGATTATCCAAGTGAATGACTTATTTGCTCATCTAATATTGATAATTATATATCCTCTATGGTTGATGTTGCTTATTTTTATAAACATGTATATCTTCATTAATTGCTTACGCGTGACTCTATTCTTGATAGTGACAACACATGAATACTAGATCTAGGTTATACTATGCATATTACTTCAAATAAATCTATGTTTAGTAGTACAAGATTGTATGATAGGGTGAAGTCATGTTAAGTGACACCACCTTTCTTGTTGTTAAAGGAATTGAAAGTGTACCTCTATATATATATGCATGATTAAAAGATTAGGAATTTATATCATATTAAAGGGGTTCTTAAGCTTAGAAGGAATTTGTTGCTTGAATTTGCTTTTGATGATCTTAGTTTACTACTCTATCTATTCACACCATTATAATGGTGTGAATAATGTTATTAGATATGGGTAGCTCTCGTTAAGAGAATTAAAGCGGGGTTCTACCATGTTGTTACCTCTTCTGGATAAACTTATCCAAAACCGCTGATTAAATAACCTTGGAACAAATTGTCATTCTCAATAAGAGATTAGAACACACAATAAAAGGATCCCTATTTTTTCAACATGACTTGATATATAAGTAACCTAGTAACTAAAGCTCTATATGAACTGTATCTTAGAAAAGAAAACCAAGCACGCCTTCTCAAACTCAAGTTATATAGCCAACATACTCTAGAGTACATACCTTTAACCTTTGGGGTTTGTCCAGATAGATATTGTATGAAGGAGATATAATATATCTCTTTCATCAATCACTACTCTTGGAAAGTCTAGATCTATATCTTGAAAATAAAGGATGAATCATTTGATACATTCAAACAATGAAAAGAACTTGTTTAAACCAAACCAATAGAAAAGTCAAATGTCTTAGGACTATCATTTGACTTGAATTATGTGGTAAGGAATTTAATGAATATTATCACAATTGCAGATTTTAGATGTCACGATCCGTTATACATACACTTGGTTCTCAATTAATAACAACATCGACCTACTCAAGTTATATTTAGGAGACATACAAAGTACACACCACTACCATGGTTCACGCCAACATTCAGAATGCTAGCTAAGTGAGCCCAAATAAACTTACTTGAATTGGACCAAAGTCCCGTTAACGATAAACTTGATATTGTATGAGTATGATCTCAACTGCCTGATCATATAAAGGAAACTTGGATCAATATAACTTTTCCAACATCTAGAAGCTTCCAACTTCTAGATTAACAACGACAATTTTTTAATTGGAAAATTCTATGAATTATAACTACCTAAAATAGTGGAAGAATATATTATTTAGAATTATTAAAAAAATAAAGAAATTACCTTAACTGAGAGAGTGTATTACACACTACAATTAGGAGAGTGGTTTGGCTTTTTAAGAGAATATTTGTGTAAAATTTCAGCCATTGGATTAATCAGATCAAGGGATATTATTTGTTCTCATTGAACACTATAAGGGATGTTTACATATGAGTCAGTATCTATACATACATACATATATATATATATATATATATATATATATATATATATATATATATATATATATATATATATATATAAATCTTCTTATTTTTAAATTTGTTACGTAATTATTAATAAAAAATTATGTTTATATTTTTGTTTAAATATTGTTACCTAACAAAATTTTTAGATAAAATATAATTTTTTTAAGATATGCGTAGAAAAATTAAAGATTTAAACAATTAAAATTGTTGATTGTAAAAAGATTCATAGATATAAGATTAACAAAATTGAAGAAAAAAATTTGTAATTATAGATTTCAATTTTCGGACTCAAATCTTAACTATTTTCGTTTTCAGTTATTAATATGTCGGCTTGTTGTTCAATTTTTTTTATATGGTTTGTTGCGACTAAAAAGAACATCTATGCTAAATTTCCAATTTATATTAGCATTTAGAAATCACTTTTTAACAATAAATTTTTGGGCCTTCGAGAAACGTAGCATTGACACGTGGTAAAAGAAACTCCTGCTTTAATAGATATAAGATAATAGATATAGAATATAGATTTAACGTAAATATTTAACGTAAAATAGAAATAAAAAACTAACATAAATCAGAGTTCATTTATATTTATTAAAAAATTGTCCTAAAAATAAAATTTGTTTCAACAATAAAAAGTAACGTGAAATCGTTATTATAAAATAGTTTATTTAAAGAAAAAGATTTTCTGGCTTAAAAATAGTTTAAAACTAAAGATTTATTGGCCTTAATTGTGAGAGCTTCACTTCGAAAATATTGTTTTCACATTGTGTCACGTCAACAACCTTGTACTCTGTTTTAGTATGTATAGTAGATGAGGAGAGGAGGCAATCATGTGGTTAAGGAAAAGAAAAGATTGTGGGCGTGCAAGAAGGAAATGTTCAAAACGGTTAAGGAAGATATGGGCGTGATTTGTGGACATCCTTAGATTCATGAGACTTATGAACAAGCTATTAAATGTACATATTTCAAACTTTGTCTTGTTGTTGTGAAGTATGAGGTTGATTTTATGCATGTTAATAAAACTTGGACTATAATTGATAAGCTTGATAATGTTAAGCTCACACAATGTAGATGGGTATATAAGTTGAAAAAAGGTGCTACTTTGAGTGAACCAACTAGATATAAAGCTATAGTAATTGCTAAAGAATTCACTTAGAAGAAAATGCTCGATTAAAATGACATTGTTGCTCATGTGGTTAAGTATAAAACTTTGAGATTATTACATGCTATGGTTGTGTGTTTGAACCATGAAAGACCAGCAACCCAAATGCTAAGAATAATCTAATGTGTGCTACCAAATTACCAGCAACCCAAATGTACAATATATTGAATCATATATACTGGATCTTTGACAGTTGCTTTATTATAACCTAATTTTATTGTATCCTCTTTAGGATTTGGTCTATTTGATTCTAAAATATTTAATTTAAGATCAACAAATTTTTTGTCCGTTCAAATTCCGGTCCCGACTAGACCTGGACCGAAAAACATTTATATAATCGATCGGGTTTCATTTATTCTTTTACTTGAACATATTTGACCTATTCACAACAATTACCTTGTATACAATATCTGTCTAGATACATATGATGATTGAGAATTGAGATATCCCTACATGACCACAACTTAACTATGCTCAACTCTCATACAATTCTCTGAAACAGACTGAAAAATAAGGCAACATACACAGCAAAATATACACAAACAAGTAGAAACACAAACATCACACACCAAGCCTCTAAACAAGATCAGTTACAGGAGAAGTGGTACTAAACACAGGCTTATCAACATTTACTTTGTATGAATTGCTGTCCTTGTCACATATACTCTTCCTTCTCGGCTTCGCCTCTTGCAGCATCACTAATATGTCCCTTGCTGATGGCCTCTCCTTTGGTAACTTAGCAGTACACAGAATGGCAATCCTCAATGCCAAACACATCTCTTCTTGAACATGCTTACACTGTCCTGCTACGCTTGGATCCAATGTCTTCTCCAATCCTCGGCTTACTCTTATCTTCTCGCGAACCCATTCTACTAGGTCTACTGATTCTCCAAATGAAGGATCAAGCGCCATTTTTCCTGTTATTAGCTCTAGAAGTACCACTCCGAAGCTGTATATGTCACTCTTCTCGTCTACCTTCATTGTGTAGCCGTATTCTGTTTAACCCGGAAAAAGAAAACAATCACAATTTTGGACTACAAGTAGTATTGATTAGGAGAGTGGCAGGGAGCTTACCGGGTGCAATGTAGCCATATGATCCGGCCACCATGGAGATAGTCTTGTTCTTTTGAAGCATAGTCTGAGCCAACCCGAAATCAGCAATCCTAGCCTCAAAGTTAGCATCTAGGAGGATGTTGTTGGACTTGATGTCTCTATGGATGACCGGTGGATGACAATCGTGGTGCAAATAAGCTAGCCCTTGAGCCACCCCAACCGCGACATTGTACCTAGACACCCAATCAACTAAAACCGAACCTGAACAATCCGCTTCCTTTGAATGCAATGCGGACCAGAGGTTCCCGTTAGGCACGTACTCGTACACCATCATAACATCGGTCTCATTATGAAGGTATCCTAAGAGCCTAACTATGTTCCTATGTCTAAGCCTCCCGAGTAGATTAACCTCCGCGAACAAATCCTCCTCTTCCTCCTCCCCTGCCTCCTCGTCTCTATTTTGACCCGCGGATGATCTCCATAGCTTCTTGACCGCAACTACATTATGCGGCCTTTGGATCTCCGCCTTGTAAACGATCCCGGATCCACCCATGCCTATCACATTTGACTCCTTCACACAGGCTAAGATGTTGGCACTTGTGAAATGGAGTCTTTGGAACGCCACAAGTCTCCATGGCCATTCTTTGTTGTTCTTCTTGAACCATTCTTCTACTGAACTGCTATACAAGTTCCATCTTATGTACACCATCCTACCGGTAACTAGAGCTATGCCGATGCCTAATGTGATCGAAATCCCTACCAAGAATCCAATCAAAACATGTTTGACATGTGAGCTTCTTGTTCTTGAGCCCTTACCTCCATTATGTGGACAAGGTGGAAGTATTCCTCCACAAAGATTCAGATTCCCTTGAAGATCACTCGGGTTTATTGTCGTAAACATTCCTGTTGTCGGAACCGGACCTTCAAGCTTGTTAAACGACAAGTTCAGTGTCTCAAGGGCAGGGGAGCTGCCAAATTTCTTTGGAATTTCACCCGTCAAGGAGTTGTTCGACAGATCAAGGATGGATAATGTCGGCATTGTCGCCATTGATCTAGGAATCTCTCCGGTTAATCGATTCTCCCTGAGTTTCAGAGTAACAAGCTTCTCGCACGAAGCAATGCTCTCCGGAATCTCTCCGGATAACTGGTTATCAGAGAGATCTAAAACTGATAGAAATGGGCAATCTTGGAATTGAATTGGAACATGTCCAATTAACAGATTTCCTGAAACCATGAATGTCTGAAGTGTCGGAATCGAAAAGATTCCGGTAGGAAGACTCGAGCTGAGCTTGTTCCCTGAGAGATCAAGAAACGAAAGCGAATTCGACAATGAGAAATCATCAGGGATTTCTCCAGTCAGATTGTTATTCTCAAGCTCCCATCTTTGAAGACTAGGGAGATTTCCTAATCCAACAGGAATACTGCCTGAGATAAGATTGTTCTGAAGACGAACTCGAACCAATGAAGAGCAATTCGCGAGGCCTAATGGGATCGAACCCGAAAACGAGTTGTTAAACAGAATGAGCTTAGTAAGCTCACCTGAATCACACAGCCCAGGAGGAATTTCACCAGATAAACTATTAGAAGAAACATCTAACCGTTGAAGAGGAGAATTCTTCCCCAAATTCAATGGTAATGTACCCACAAGTAAATTCTTCCATAGCTCAAGGATCTGTAACTCAGGCAAAGCAGCAATTTCAATTGGAATTGAACCTGTAAGCTGATTGCACATCAGATTAAGTAACTGAAGATTCTTCAATTTACCTAGCTCCTTTGGAATCTCGCCTGAAAATTGATTATCTGAAAGATCCAAGTAAATCAACGAAGAAACATTCCCAATTTCCTTGGGAATTTTCCCGCTGAATTTGTTCTTGTAAAGATAAACAGTAGTGAGATTCTTCAAATCGCCAAACTCAATCGGAATCTCACCGCTCAAGCTCCCAACTGCTAAATCAAGATACTGCAATCTACTGAGTTTTCCAATTTCAACTGGAATCGGACCTTCGAACTCATTGTAACCCAAAATTAGGGTTTCAAGTGACGATAATCGCCCGAGCTCAGGTGGAAGTCTCCCCGTGAGATTGTTTCCTGAAAGCCCTAAAAACTTAAGGTTCTTTAAGTTCTGAAACGATGTCGGAATGGGGCCTTCGAAAAAGCTTCCTCGGAAGTCTATTGTTTCTAGAGCTGTTGCGGAACCGATGTCTATAGGTATTGAACCGACGAAATTGTTGCTTGAGGCGTTGAGGTAGATTAGTCCCTTGAAGTTTCCGACACCGGAAGGGAAGGGACCAATGAAGCTGTTGAGGCTGAGATCAATGGAGATTAGAGATGTGAGATTTGAGAGAGTTGTCGGGAGCGAGGATTCGAGGTAGTTTGAGGAGAGATTAAGAGAAGTGAGGTTTGTGAGGAGGTGAATTTCTTGCGGGATGCTTCCGCTAAGATTCATGTTTGAGAGATTTAGGGTATTGATTTGGGAATTGTTGTTGCATTGAATGCCGACCCAATAGCAAGGGCTTGATGAGGGCGGGAATCGCCAGTCTTTGAGCAGATCTAATGGGTCGATTAGGGATTTCTTGAGTGATTGTAATGCTGAGATTTCATCTTCTGGGATTGCTGCTACTGTGATCGTGGCGATGAAGAAGAATAGTAAATGGATATGCATTGTTTTACTCATCTTCAAAATCTTTCTGAGAGTGATTTTTTTAATGGCTCGAGGAAATGGGTTTATGTGTGTTAAGCTGCCATTGTTGCAGGAACTGAGTTATCAGTGAAGGTGTTTATTTGCGAGAGACAAGGTGAAGGTGGGAAGAAGATGACAGGTTCGGAATGATATGAATCTAATAATTTACTATTATAAGATATGACGTCGATAGAGATTTTAATTAACGGCAGAGATTAAGAATTTATTTTAATTTAATAATAATGTTTTTGCGTTCTTTTTGTGTGTACGTACGTGAGCTCTCGGGAAGTGAAACTTTTGATTGATTGTTTTGTTTTACTTTAAAAAAACGTTTTAAGGTAAATTATGATCATTAAGACTACCTGCAATTTTGCTAATATTATACGAGTAGTAAAATTTTTAATAGGTAAGTATTAAATTATTATTTTACCGTGGGTGAAGTGAAGCATTATATTGGGGTTGTATTATTTCCGACAGCGAAACATGGAGAGAATGTGTTTGTAAGAAAGTAGTGACATGGATTTTATAGTAAGAGTCATGATTTTACTAGAGATAATAATTTTATTATATGTCAGACTTAGTAACTTGTTATTTGGCTTTTATCACAATAAAAGTATTTTCTATTTGAAAATTTTCATTTCGGAATCAAATTTAATATGTAAATTTATTCAAAATTTATTTACTATTTTAATTGTTAGAGCACGTTTGTTATAATTAGACAGAAGGATTATCCGTTTATTATTACGGCTTCTTAAGCCGGTTGTTAATTGGTACCTCGTGTTAGGAGGTACTTCCTCCGATCGTAAATAAATGACTTCCTAGAATCTAAAATTTGATCAAATTTAAATGTCGTTTTATGTTTTCAAGGTTATTAATTAAGAGAGAGTTGTGAGAATAGTTCTTGAAAATTGGTTTTATTAAATATTTTCATAATAAAATATTCACTCATTGGTCTAAAATGGTGGTGAACATTTAATAAGTGATAAAATTGAGAAAAAACTTTATAAAATTAAGGTTGTTTAGGAGTTTTCTTAATAATTGTGTCAATGGCTAAAAAGTCATTTATTTATGATCGGAGGAAGTAGATATTAATTGTGTGTAATGTTCGTCTTACTTACATGAGATGAAATGTTTAGATGTCACGAGAAACATAAGGGGTTAAATTTACATGGATTTTAGTCAACTTTGTCTCCATACACATTTTTAAATACAAATGAGTGGTCAAAAAACTTTTATATCATCGGAAAATATGGTGTGTAGACTGAAAGTCTTGTGTATATAAGCGTATTTGTACATTAGATCTAAGTCCAACACAAGAGAGTAGTGGAATTTCATCCTAAATCAATTAAAAATAAAAGTATTACGTGACATGAAAGGTAGCTAGGAGTCGTTTATGGAGGTTTAGAGTGTGGAGTACTTGGGGTGGGGGACGAGTTGTTTGGAATGAGAATGGGTCAACATTGCGTTGTTGTCGGCTAGGTTAGGCGCATTGTTGGTGTCAGGTTGGTGTTTCTCCTGGTGATGGTGGAGAGATGGTGGCGGAACGTGAAAAGATTGTAGGTTGGATGAGGCTTCACGTTGACAAACATACTACCATGTAAACTTATGAGCGATACTCTCAATTGGGATCTCATATATATATATATATATATATATATATATATATATATATATATATATATATATATATATATATATATATATATATATATATATATATATATATATATATATGGAAAAATAACCCAAAATAATATCAACTATCAACATTGAAGCGAAAATAATACGAACTTTGAAAATTAATATGAACGATACAAACTATCAATATATTTACCAATAATAATACGTCATGCTTTTCCGGCAAAAACCCTAACTCCGGCGATGACGTGGCAGCCGGAATGTTACATGTCATCAAATAATTGTATTAAATGTGTGTGATGTGGATTATATTTTTAAAAAAATCAATTTAATAGTATTTAAAATATTTAAAATAAAAAAAATTAGTATTTTTAAACTTTTAATTAATAATTTTTTTTAAAAATGTACAAATTTTTATTAAAAAATATATTTTGTAGAAAAATAAATTTTAAATAAAGTTTGTACATTTGTTTAACAAGTTTGTAAAAAAAAATTTGTTAAATTTTTTTTTTA
>BSUD01000004.1:21848330-21872932 GCA_033239045.1 Fagopyrum esculentum | reverse complement strand
AAATTATTATATTTTTATATCTTCTGGAAAAAAAAATAGTTTTACATTTTTGTACAATTATTTTTTTTAAATTAAATATATTTTGGAAAAATAAATCCAAAAATAAATTTGATTAAAAAAAATCTAAAAATTATTATATTTTTGATATTTTTTGGAAAAATAAATATTTTACATTTTTTTACAATTATTTTGTACAAACCTATTTTTAAAAAAATTAAACTTTATTTTAAAAAACTTATTTTTTTAAATTAAATATTTGTACAGTTTTTTTTTAAAAAAACGTTATTATTTAAAAAAATTTAAAAATAATAATTTTTATTTTTTAATATTTTTAATATTATTAAAATAATTTTTTTTAAAAATAAAATCACATCACACATTTAATATGTTTGTTTGATGACATTTAACATTCCGACTGACACGTCATCGCCGGAGCTAGGATATTGCCGGAAAATATATGACGTATTATTTTTGGTAAATACATTGATAGTTTGTATCGTTCATAGTAATTTTCAAAGTTCGTATTATTTTCGGTTCAATATTGATAGTTGATATTATTTTGAGTTATTTTTCCTATATATATATATATATATATATATATATATATATATATATATTATTATTTTTTTCAGTGAGGAGGCTCCTTAAAGGAAGAAGTGAGGATAAATTTTATTTATTTTTGTATACTATAAGTTTATTTTATTTTGGTATCTGTGTTTTTTTTTTCGTCATATTATAAACAAAATGCAATCATTGTAGTATAAAAGTTCATTACTAAAAAACCTAAAAAAAAAGGGCAATTTTGGTAACTAGGCCTTTTTTAGAAACTAGAGTAGTAACTAGGCTTTTTAATATTTCAATGAAGTAAATATACCCTAACCTTTTGTATTTATTCTCAAACTCTACACACTCTTCTCTCAAGGGGTACATTTACTAAACACAAAACTAGAAAAAGCCTAGTAAACCAAATTGTTTTAAAAAAAAATCAATTTAATATTACAAAATACTAAATTTGATAGTACAAAAAAAAGTATTTTCACCTTCTCTACAAAGAACCTCCTCACCCGAACCAACCCGTATATATATACATACTCGAACCTTTTTGTTTTATGAAAAAAGAAGAAAGATAAGTAGGGTGAAATTTATGACCAAATTGCAAGAACCGTTGGTATTACTCTTGTATAATGAACCAAAAGAACCTGACTTTAGATTACTTAATTTGACAAATATCTTAGACTTGATATTCTTTTTGTGATATATTTTGTCCTCATTTTAGTATTTTATTTAATTGTAAATGAAATTAGTAATGTAGCAATGAAGAGCATTAAGAGGTGGAGATTCCATAGATGTAGTTGTTAAAGAGACATGAAAATCCCCCATGAAGGAAGAGACACCCAATTATTTATGTTATGTCCCTCAACTTGCTATTGTAAGAGAATGGTGAAATAAATAAAATTAAAATTTGGCCAGAATAATTGAGAAATGCCATATCTGCCCCATCCAACAATTAACCCCCCAGAACTCACATGCACACATCTGGACTTGATATCTATCATATAGAGAGAGAGCCTGATGCCATGTGAGAGAGGGGCACTGCAGCTTCCATTGGAACTGCCATGGGCCCCATCTTTTTTCTTGGGCCCACAATAATTTGTTGGGTCCCACTCCTTTTTAAAAAATTTGGATGAAATGATTGTACAGAGGTTGTACTACTACTTACTGATAAGTTAGTAGGAGTGAGTGATCCATCCATTTCATGATTCTTTATTATTTTAATGTGGATTTCATCTAACCACTTCACACATTTACAACTCATATTCAGGATTTGAGGCTGCTTCACTATTAATATTTTATTTACAAAACCTTAACATCAAAATTAATATATGTATTTTATTAATATTACAATGTCACACTTCGTTAATTCAGTCAGGAGTTAAAAGAGACTCGAAAACATTAAGCGGTTAGGTTGATCTATCTCCAAGAGATAGTCTGCCATAAAACATCCTTGCGGGAGAAAACATAAAGTTCGGGATCATCAGAAAAATTGGTGTTGGGGGTCAATATTTCAAGATGGGTCAATCGGTCAGCAAAGATTATCGCCCTCGATTTTGATATTTTTTATCCTTAATCTGATAGCCTCTTGTAGGCCGATTTATGAGCAAAAGTTTCAGCTTTTATTGCCGATTTAAAGTTATTTTTTTCGCATCAAGGCTAACAATTTCACCATTGTGGTTTCGAATCACGAAATCAATGGATGTTATTTCCGAATCGAGTTTTGACACATCAAATTTAAGTTTATCGAAATTAGTTTTGATTTATCCCACTTAATATTGTGGTTTTTTTTTCTTTTGGAAGATGTAATGTCCTTTTGTTATTGTTGTTTTATATTGTAATCGTCCTCGTCAACGATATTAGTTTTTCACATATAAATCTGGTTTTTAACGAAGATGGTCACCTTATTACTAGGACGCCCAATATACTCGTAACTAAAAATGATTTTTTTTGAATAAATATATGTTCCACCACTGTTTTTATATTAATATTGTTTGTATCTGAAGATTTCTCAACGTGAGGGTGGTGTGATGTTTCCCTGAAAGTAGGGGGAATATTTTGTAAATAGGTAATATTAAAGGGCGGTTGGCAATAATTAAAATTGGATGATATTATTGAAGGGATAATGAGGGGTGGTGGTGGTGGTGGCCATATGAAATAGAATCCATGGCTTCTTATACTGTGAGCGATGATGAGATGTCCCACATGGGATTATGCCCAAAGCTACCATTAATATCATTTTTCAACCTTAATTTTATTTATTTAATCATCATCAATCATTGCTCTGTAAAGAATGTTCATGCAGTTTATCTTTTCATTAACTTCTATATATATATATATATATATATATATATATATATATATATATATATATATATATATATATATATATATATATATATATATATATATATATATATATATATATATATATATATATATATATATCGCGTTTCCCATGAGAACAATCTTATTATGTATCATGAGAACAATCTTAGACCGTCAGATGATGAATATTATGGTCGAGATTTAGGGTAGATATCATAATTAATAATAACTACGAATAATACATTATGACACCTTCATAACAAAACTAATAACTACGAATAATATATTAAACAATAAGGCTTGTTCTCATGATTAAACGATAAGGTCTGTTCTCATATGATCTATACTTTCTCTCTCTCTATATATAATATTAATTAGATATGAATAAATATTCTATTTATTCCTAACTAAAATACCAAAAAATGTACTATTTATCGAATTTTCTTATCTTTGATTTATACAAGTTCTCAAATTGTCGTGTTAAGCGATGTGCGACAATCTAACAAAATATATTGAAACGCTTTTTTAACAAAAAATTTGTTACTAAAAAGAAAAAGTTAATTTAAAAAAAAGATTTTGTGGATTTAATTGAGATATATTTTTTTTATTAGAGTTGATGTGATACGATGAATGTTTATTAATTATAATAGAATTTTGTTATTAAATAATTTGTGGCAAATCTGAACATAAGTAAAAATGAATCATACATGGCTATGGGTGCAATACGAGCCGGACATTGACGTGCTCAAACTCGGCTTGTTTATAAACAAGCAGAGCCCGAGCCAAGCCTAAATTTTATACGAGCTTTAGAAGTGTTAACTTTTGGCTCGTTTAGAAAGTGAACGAGCTGAGCTTTTGACGAGCCGATCCCGAGACGAGTCTGAATAGTTTGGCTAAAATAATGCTCCTATAGTGTTATTTTAGCCGAACGATCCGAGATTTACCCGAACGAGCCGAGCATCTACATGTTCAAGAAATGAGCCAAGCCTAAATTTTGGACGAGCTTTATAATGTGTTTATATTCGGCTCGTTTAGAAAATGAACGAGCCGAGATTTTGACGAGTCGAACGCGAGCCGGGTTTAAATAACTAGTCTCATATTACAACTCTATACATGACATGTCTTAGGAGATGACACGTGTGCAAAATGTGGTTTGTTTTAGCAGTTTATATAGATTGAATATGATTGTTTCACCGTAGAATTCGTATTTGCAGAAAGTTTTTTTCTTTTAGAATTTTATATAGATTCGATATATTGTTTCACCGTAAAATCCTCATTTGTAGAAAGTTTTGATTTTAAGCAAAACAATAGCTACCATAAAGTCTTTTTCTTTTAAATTTGAGTTCATGCTAATTTGTGATAGAATTAATGTACATATGCCATACACATCTATTGTTTTAACAGTTTCGTAAAATCCTCATTTGTAGAAAGTGATTTTGCATTAATCTCCTTCCTTTGGAATCAAAATACGCGTGACTTCAGATATGTGCTAAAAAACACCATTGATTTTCTTGATAGTCACCATTTCACCATTGTGACTATCGATTATTGATGCAACAACACCATAGTTTCCCTTTCCAACAATTTCTTGAAATTCATATCGGGTTGCTTCACCATATTCGGTAAAGAAATAAGAGTAAACCATGTGCTACAAAGATAGGAAAAAATCCATTTTACCTAGTAAAAAAAGGAAGAGTTAAGAAATACATTAAAGCAACACACTAGGGAAAAAAACATAATAGAACAACAACATATATAAGTCAAACATTACCTTGATGTATTTCTTACCTCTTCCTTTTTTTTAGTAGGAAAATGTTTTTTATTCTATTTGTAACATATTGGCGAGTCAGTTTTCTTTACCGAGTATGGTGAAGCAACCTGATATGAAATTAAAGAAGTTGTTGGAAAGGGAAGATATGTTGTTGGTACCTCTGCGATCGATAGCCACAGTGGTGAAATGGTGGTTATCAAGAATTTAATGGTGCATTTGAGCACATATCTGATGCTACACGTATTATGATTCCAAAGGAGGGAGATTAATGCAAAACCACTTTCACTTCTAGATGGAGACAAGCTTAATTTCTCTCAAAATACCTGTGGCTTCAGATATGTGCTAAAAACACCATTGATTTTATTGATAGTCAGCATTTCACCATTGTGACTATCGATTGTAGATACAACTGTAAGACCCTAGTCTTTTCGCCTTCACCGCCCCAGCGGTGAAGTGTGCCGTCCCTGCGACTGACTACAGATCGCGTCCGATCTTTCTTTCGTTCGTTTTATCTTCTTTCCATAGATAGAAGATCCGATCTTCTATCTTATGGGCCGGCTTTCTTATCATGTTCCTAACCCTAAAACGTCCTTCCTTCTATCTTTCCAACCCTTCTCTATATATTCCCGTCTTTTTTTTCCCGTTTCTTCAACCCTTGAGAGTTGCAGCCGTCACCTTGCTTCCTGCGACCTTGCTGAACGTGTAAGTTCATTTCTTCTTGTTTCTTCATCACGTTCATGTAGTTATTGCATGCCGTTCTCTTATGTTTCGCTTCTTCCATTCGTTCTTCCTTTTCTTCTTCTCCAAGGATCAAGATCGAGTCTTGATCCATGTTGTTGGTTCCATTATTGATATGTTGATGTTCACAGGCTCCCTTGGTTGAGTCTTGAAGAGTTGGATCAAAGGATCGAGATTTGGATCCCTAGTTGAGAAGTTTCTGTCGAGAAAAACCTCGACAACGCCTTTTGTCACGCAGCCGCCCCTGCGCCTTGCTCCGCCGCCCCTGCGGTTTCCTCTACTGTAACTCCCGTTCTTGTGAGTTGCTTCCTTCCTTGCTTTCCTCGTTCCTTTCCTTGATTCTTATGGATGTTTCTTGTTTCCTGAGTATGCTGTAAGACTAAGGTTGAGCTCTTAGCTTGTGGAGATCTCTTAGATATCATTGAGACTAGAAGTTATAGACTTTTAGCAACCGTTTCGTTCCTGATTTGTGATGCTTGTGTGAACATGCTTTCCTTGCTCCTTTCCCGAGGGAGACTGAGTTGTTCCTGAGTTGTTGTTGAGTTTTGATTACCTTCGAGTGAGGTAAGTCCCTTGGACTTACTTAGTCCGTATATTGGTTTGAGTGTTTTGACTTATTTGTGTTGTTTATCATGTTTATAATGGATAACCGAAATAAGATTCACCCTTTATAACCTTAATAGACCCAAGTGTATGATAACCGGGCGGTGACCACTTGTCTAGTTCTATAGGAGACTAGAATGTGCTCTTGCAACCCAGGCCTGTAGATAACGGATAGTACTGATCTATTCCTATTGGTAGACGGAAACGGAGGCGAGTTTCGGGAGATTCTCGTGTGACAAAAGAAATTAAATTAGTAATGGATAACTTTATGAAAGATAATAACCGGTTGAGTGCGAGCATGCTATATGTTTACATTACCTTATGTGTGTTTGTGCCCTTACGTTCTTTCTGATATCTAGAATGTTAGGTTTATACCGTCGTTGTAGATGTTCCTAAGGTTCAGGATGCTGCCGAGTGATCCGGACGGTGTGGTCAGCCGGGGTTCCCGTACATTATAGGACGGGATCGGGTTTACGTTATGGTGTTGCTTTCCCTTTTGTTTTGAACTTGGCTGCGAGTCTTTTATGTTTTCTTTTGTTTAAACCTTTCGTTTTATATTGAGTTTTAGTTTTCATGCATCTGTGCTTAGTTGTAAGATCCGTTGTGTTGTTGCTACTCTAAGGGTCGGACCCATTGTGCGTTCCTAGCCCGTAGCGCTTCGAGTTTTCGGAACTTGGGGTGTTACAACAACAACACCATATGTTTTCCATTCCAACAACTTCTTGAAATTCATATCGGGTTGCTGCACGATATTCGGTAAAGAAATATGACTAACCCATGTGCTACAAAGATAGGGGAAATCCGTTTTACCTAGTAAAAAAAGAAAAAGGTAAGCAATACATTATAACAACACTCTAGGAAATGATCATAAGAGAACAACAACATTTATAAGTCAATAATTTCCTTGATGTATTGCTTATCTCTTCCTTTTTTAGTAGGAAAAAGTGTTTTTTTTCTTTTTGTAGCACATGGGCGAGTAGGTTTCTTTACCAAATATGGTGAAGCAACCCGATATGAAATACAATAAGCTTTTGGAAAAGGAACATATGGTGTTGTTGCCTCTACAATCCATAGTCACAGTGGTGAAATTGTGGCTATCAAGAAACCAATGGTGTATTTGAGCGCATATCTGATGCGCCACGTATTTTGATTCCAAAGGAAGGCGATTAATGCAAAACCACTTTCACTTCTGAATGAAGAGAACATTATATGTTTGATTCGAACAATATTTAGGCGGTGAAGTAATCAAAGAAGCTTAATTTCTCTCAAAATACATGTGGCTTCAAATATATGCTAAAAACACCATTGATTTTCTTGATAGTCACCATTTCACCATTGCGACTATTGATTGTAGATGCAACAACACCGTAGTTTCCCTTTTTAACAACTTCTTGAATTTCATATCGGGTTGCTTCACCATATTCGGTAAAGAAATATGACTAACCCATGTGCTACAAAGATAGGAGAAATCCGTTATACCTAGTAAAAAAAGGAATAGATAAGCAATACATTAAAGCAGCACACCACGGGGAAAAAACATAATAGAACAACAACATATATAAGTCAAACATTACCTTGATGTATTGCTTATCTCTTCCTTTTTTCAGTCGGAAAATGTTTTGAATTCTCTTCGGAGCACATGAGCAAGTCGGTTTTCTTTACCTAGTACGGTTATGGAACCCGATACGAAATTCAAGAAGTTGTTGGAAAGGGAAGCTATGGTGATGTTTCCTCTACAATCGATTATCACAGTTTTGAAATGGTGGCTATCAAGAAATCAATGGTGTATTTGAGCACATATCTTATGTTACAAGTATTTTGATTCCAAAGGAGGGAGATTAATGCAAAACCACTTTCACTTCTAGATAGAGAGAACATTATATGCTTGATTTGAACAATATCTAGGTGGTGAAGCAATCGAAGAAGCTTAATTTCTCTCAAAATACGTCTGACTTTAGATATGTGCTAAAAACACCGATGATTTCTCGATATTCACCATTCCACCATTCTGACTATCGATTGTAGATGCAACACCACCATAGGTTTCCCATTCCAACATATTCATATCGGTTGCTTCACGATATTCAGTAAAGAAATATGACTATCCCATGTGCTACAAAGTATGGGAAATCCGTTTTACCTAGTAAAAAAATGAAAGAGGTAAGCAATACATTAAAGCAGCACAACAGGGAAAAAACAAAATAGAACAACAATATATATAAGTCAAACATTACCTTGATGTATTGCTTATCTCTTCCTTTTTTAGTAGGAAAAATATTTTTTTTCCTCTTTGCAGCACATGGGCGAGTCGGTTTTCTTTACCGAATATGGTGAAGCAACCCGATATGAAATTCAAAAAGTTTTTGGAAAGGGAATATATGGTGTTGTTGTCTCTACAATCAATAGTCACAATGGTAAAATTGTGGCTATCAAGAAATCAATGGTTTATTTGAGCACATATTTGATGCTACACGTATTTTGATTCCAAAGGAAGGAGATTAATGCAAAACCACTTTCACTTCTAAATAGAGAGAATATTATATGTTTGATTTGAACAATATCTAGGTGGTGAAGCAATCAAAAAAGCTTAATTTCTCTCAAAATACGTGTGGCTTCAGTTCTGCGCTAAAAACACTATTGATTTTCTTAATAGTCAACATTTCACTATTGTGACTATCGATTGTAGATGCAACAACACCGTAATTTCCCTTTCCAACAACTTCTTGAAATTCATATCGAGTTGCTTCACCGTTTTCGTTAATGAAATATGACTAACCCATGTGCTACAAAAGATAGGGAAAACTCCGTTTTACCTAGTAAAAAAAGGAAGAGATAAGAAATACATTAAAGTAACACATCAGGGAAGAAAACATAATAGAACAACAACATATATAAGTCAAACATTACCTTGATGTATTTCTTATCTCTTCCTTTTTTTAGTAGGAAAATGTTTTTTTATTATCTTTGTAGCACATGGGCGAGTTAGTTTTCTTTACCGAGTATTGTGAAGCAACCCGATATGAAATTCAAGAAGTTGTTGGAAAGGGAAGCTATATTCTTGTTGCCTCTGCAATCGATAGCCACAGTGGTGAAATGGTGGCTATCAAGAAATCAATGGTGTATTTGAGCACATTTATAATGCTACACGTATTTTGATTCCAAAGGAGGGAGATTAATGCAAAACTATTTTCACTTCAAGATGGAGAGAATATTAGATGATTGATTTGAACAATATCTAGGTGGTGCAGCAATTGAAGAAGCTTAATTTCTCTAAAAATACGTGTGACTTCGGATATGTGCTAAAAAACACCATGGATTTGCTTGATAGTCACCATTTCAACATTGTGACTATCGATTGTAGATGCAACAACACCATATGTTTCCCTTTCCAATAACTTCTTGAAATTCATATCGGGTTGCCTCACCATATTCGGTAAAGGAATATGAGTAACCCATGTGCTACAAAGATAGGGGAAATCCGTTCTACCTAGTAAAAAAAAGGAATAGATAAGCAATGCATTAAAGCAACACACCAGGAAAAAAACATAATAGAACAACCAAATATATAAGCCTGACATTACCTTGATGTATTGCTTATCTCTTCCTTTTCTCAGTAGGAAAATGTTTTGATTTCTCTTCGTAGCACATGGGCAAGTTGGTTTTCTTTACCGAGAACGGTGAAGGATCCCGATACGAAATTTAAAATGTTCTTGGAAAGGGAAGCTATGATGTTGTTGTCTCTACAATCGATTGTCACAATGGTGAAATGGTGGCTATCATGAAATCAATGGTGTATTTGAGCACAAAACTCATGTTACACGTATTTTGGTTCCAAAGGAGGGAGATTAATGCAAAACTACTTTCACTTCAAGATGGAGAGAACATTATATAATTGAAGCAATTGAATAAGCTTAATTTCTCTCAAAATACGTGTGGCTTCGGATATGTGCTAAAAACACCATTGATTTTCTTGATAGTCACCATTTCACCATTGTGACTATCGATTGTAGATGCAACAATATCATATGTTTCCCTTTCCAATAACTTCTTGAAATTCATATCGGGTTGCTGCACGATAATCGGTAAAGAAATATGACTAACCCATCTGCTACAAAGATAGGGGAAATCCGTTTCACCTGGTAAAAAAAAGAAAGAGGTAAGCAATATATTAAAGCAGCACAACAGGGAAAAAACATAATAGAACAACATATATAAGTCAAACATTACCTTGATGTATTGCTTATCTCTTTCAATTTTTAGTAGGAAAAGTATTTTTTTCCTCTTTCTAGCACATGGGCGAGTCAGTTTTCTTTACAGAATATGGTGAAGCAACCCGATATGAAATTCAAGAAGTTTTTGAAAAGGGAACATATGGTGTTGTTGCCTCTACAATCGATAGTCACAGTGGTGACATTGTGACTATCAAGAAATCAATAGTGTATTTTAGCACATATCTGATGCTATATATATTTTGATTCCAACAGAAGGAGATTAATGCAAAACCACTTTCACTTCTAAATGGAGAGAACATTATATGTTTGATTGGAACAATATCTAGGTGGTGAAGCTCTCAAAGAAGCTTAATTTCTCTCAAAATACGTGTGGCTTCAGATATGTGCTAAAAAACACCATTGATTTTTTTGATAGTCACCATTTCACCTTTTTGACTATCGAATGTAGATGCAACAACACCATAGTTTCCCTTTCCAACAACTTCTTGAAATTCATAAAGGTTTGCTTCAACATATTCGGTAAAGAAATATAACTAACCCATGTGCTACAAATATAGGAAAAATATCCGTTTTACCTTGTAAAAAAGGAAGTGATAAGAAATACATCAAAGCAGCACACAAGGGGAAAAACATATAGAACAACAACATAAATAAGTCAAACATTACCTTGATGTATTGCTGATCTCTTCCTTTTTTTAGTAGGAAAATATTTTGTTTTTCTCTTTGTAGCACATGGGCGAGTCAATTTTGTTTACCGAGTATGGTGAAGCAACTCGATATGAAATTTAAGAAGTTATTGTATAGGAAAACTATGTTGTTGTTGCTTCTACAATCGATAGTGCCAGTGGTGAATGGTGGCTATCAAGAAATCAATGGTGTATTTGAGCACATATCTGATGCTACACGTAGTTTGATTCTAAAGAAGGGAGATTAATGCAAAACCACTTTCTCTTCTAGATGGAGAGAACATTATATGCTTGATTTGAATAATATCTAGGTGGTGAAGCAATCGAAGAAACATAATTTTTCTAAAAATACGTTAGCTTCGGATATGTGCTAAAAAACACCATTGATTTTCTTGATAGTCACCATTTCACCATTGCGACTATCAATTGTAGATGCAACAACACCATAGTTTCCCTTTTCAACAACTTCTTGAAATTCATATCCGGTTGCTTCACCATATTCGGTAAAGAAATATGACTAATCCGTGTGCTATAAAAATAGCGAAAAAAATCCGTTTTATCTAGTAAAAAGGGGAAGAGATAAGTAATACATTAAAGCAGCACACATTGGGGAAAACATAATAGAACAACAACATATATAAGTCAAACATTACCTTGATGTATTGCTTATCACATTCGTTTTTCCGGTAGGAAAATGAATTTTTTTCCTCTTGGTAGAACATGGGCGAGTCGGTCTTCTTTACCGAGTATGGTGAAGTAACCCGATATGAAATTCAACAATTTGTTGGAAAGTAAAGCTATGGCGTTCTTGTCTCTGCAATTGGTAATCACAGTGGTGAATGGTGGCTATCAAGAAATGAATGGTGTATTTGAGCACATATCCGATGCTACACGGATTTTGATTCCAAAGGAAGGAGATTAATGCAAAACCACTTTCACTTTCTAGATGGAGAGAACATTATATGCTTGATTGGATTAATATCTAGGTGGTGAAACAATCGAAGAAACATAATTTCTCTAAAAATATGTGTGGCTTTGGATATGTGCTAAAAAACACCATTTATTTTCTTGGTAGTCACCATCTCACCATTGTGACTATCGATTATAGATGAAACAACACCATAATTTCCCTTTTTAACAACTTCTTAAAATTCATATCCGGTTGCTTCACCATATTCGGTAAAGAAATATGACTAATCCGTGTGCTACAAAAGATACGGAAAAAATCTATTTTACCTACTAAAAAAAGGAAGAGATAAGAAATACATTAAAGCAACACACCAGGGGAAGAAAATATAATAGATCAACAACATAAGTAAGTCAAACATTACCTTGATGTATTGTTGATCTCTTCCTTTTTTTAGTAGGAAAATGTTTTTTTATTCTCTTTGTAGCACATGGGCGAGTCAATTTGCTTTACCGAGTATGGTGAAGCAACCCGATATGAAATTCAAGAAGTTATTGGAAAGGGAAGCTATGTTATTGTTGCTTTTGCAATCGATATTCACAATGGTGAAATGGTGGCTATCAAGAAATCAATGGTGTATTTGAACACATATCTGATGCTACACGTATTTTGTTTCTAAAGGAGGGAGATTAATTTAAAACCACTTTCACTTCTAGATGGAGAGAACATTATATGCTTGATTGGAATAATATCTAGGTGTGAAGCAATCGAAGAAACATAATTTCTCTAAAAATACGTGTGGCTTCGCATATGTGCTAAAAAACACCATTGATTTTCTTGATAGTCACCATCTCACCATTGTGACTATCGATTATAGATGCAACAACACCATAGTTTCCCTTTCCAATAACTTCTTGAAATTCATATCGGGTTGCCTCACCATATTCGGTAAAGGAATATGACTAATCCGTGTGCTAAAAAATAGGTAAAAAAATCCGTTTGACCTAGTAAAAAAAGGAAGAGATAAGCAATACATTAAAGTAGTACACATTAGGAAAAAACATAATAGAACAACAATATATAAAAGTCAAACATTACCTTGATGTATTGCTTATGTCTTTCTTTTTTTTTCAGTAGGAAAATGTATTTCTTTCCTCATGGTGGCACATGGACGAGTCGGTTTTCTTTACCGAGTATGATGAAGTAACCCGATATGAAATTCAAGAAGTTGTTGGAAAGGGAAGCTATGTTGTTGTTGCTTCTGCAATCGATATTCACAATGGTGAATGGTGGCTATCAAGAAATCAATGGTGTATTTGAGCACATATCTAATGCTACACGTATTTTGATTCCAAAGGAAGGAGATTAATGCAAAACCACTTTCACTTCTAGATGGAGAGAACATTATATGCTTGATTTGAATAATATCTAGGTGGTGAAGCAATTGAATAAGCTTAATTTTTCTCAAAATACTTGTGGCTTTGGATATGTGCTAAAACAACACCACAGATTTCCTTGATAGTCATGTGCTATAAAGATAGAAAAAAAATCCGTTTTACCTTGTCAAAAAAAGGAAGAGATAAAAAATACATCAAAGCAGCACAATTGGAGAAATAAACATAATAGATCAACAACATAAGTAAGTCAAACATTACCTTAATGTATTGTTGATCTCTTCCTTTTTTTTTTAGTAGGAAAATATTTTTTTCTCTATGTAGCACATGGGCGAGTCAGTTTTCTTTACCGAGTATGGTGAAGCAACCCGATATAAAATTTAAGAAAAAATTGGGAATGGAAGTTATGTTGTTGTTTCTTCTGCAATCGATATTCACAATGGTGGATGGTGGCTATCAAGAAATGAATGGTGTATTTGAGCACATATCTAATGCAACACGTATTTTGTTTCTAAAGGAGGGAGATTAATTTAAAACCACTTTCATTTCTAGATGGAGAGAACATTATAAGCTTGATTGAAATAATATCTAGGTGGTGAAGCAATCGAAGAAACATAATTTCTCTAACAATACGTGTGGCTTCGGATATGTGCTAAAAAACACCATTGATTTTCTTGATAGTCACCATCTCACCATTGTGACTATCGATTATAGATGCAACAACACCATCGTTTCCCTTTTTAACAACTTCTTAAAATTCATATCCGGTCGCTTCACCATATTCGGTAAAAAAATATGACTAATCCGTGTGCTAAAAAATAGGTAAAAGAAATCCGTTTTACCTAGTAAAAAAAAAAGGAAGAGATAAGTAATACATTAAAGCAGCATACAATAGGAAAAACATAATAGAACAACATATATAAGTCAAACATTACCTTGATATTGCTTATCTCTTTCTTTTTTCAGTAGGAGAATGTATTTTTTTCCTCATGGTAGCACATGGGCGAGTCGGTTTTCTTTAACGAGTATGATGAAGCAACCCGATATGAAATTCAAGAAGTTGTTGGAAAGGGAAGCTATGTTGTTGTTGCTTCTGCAACCGATATTCACGATGGTGAATGATGGCTATCAAGAAATCAATGGTGTATTTGAGCACATATATGATGCTACACGTATTTTGATTCCAAAGGAAGGAGATTATTGCAAAACCACTTTCACTTCTAGATAGAGAGAACATTATATGCTTGATTTGAACAATATCTAGGTGGTGTAGCAATCGAAGAAGCTTAATTTCTCTCAAAATATGTGTGGCTTCGGATATGTACTAAAAAACACCACTGATTTTCTTGATTCTCACCATTGTGACTATCGATTATAGATGCAACAACACCATCGTTTTTCTTTTTAACAACTTCTTAAAATTCATATCCGGTTGCTTCACCATATTCGGTAAACAAATATGACAAATCCGTGTGCTAAAAAATAGGTAAAAGAAATCCGTTTTACCTAGCAAAAAAAAGGAAGAGATAAGTAATACATTAAAGCAACACACAATAGGAAAAACATAATAGAACAACAACATATATAAGTCAAACATTACCTTGATGTATTGCTTATCTCTTTCTTTTTTTCAGTAGGAGAATGTATTTTTTTCCTCATGGTAGCACATGGGCGAGTCAGTTTTCTTTACCGAGTATGATGAAGCAACCCGATATGAAATTCAAGAAGTTGTTGGAAAGGGAAGCTATGTTGTTGTTGCTTCTGCAATCGATATTCACGATGGTGAATGGTGGCTATCAAGAAATCAATGGTGTATTTGAGCACATATATGATGCTACACGTATTTTGATTCCAAAGGAAGGAGATTAATGCAAAACCACTTTCACTTCTAGATAGAGAGAACATTATATGCTTGATTTGAACAACATCTAGGTGTTGTAGCAATCGAAGAAGCTTAATTTCTCTCAAAATACGTGTGGCTTCGGATATGTGCTAAAAAACACCACTGATTTTCTTGATAGTCACCATCTCACCATTGTGACTATCGATTATAGATGCAACAATACCATCGTTTCCCTTTTTAACAACTTCTTAAAATTCATATCCGGTTGCTTCACCATATTCGGTAAACAAATATGACAAATCCGTGCGCTAAAAAATAGGTAAAAGAAATCCGTTTTACCTTGTAAAAAGAAGGAAGAGATAAGTAATAGATTAAAGCAGCACACAATAGGAAAAACATAATAGAACAACAACATCTATAAGTCAAACATTACCTTGATGTATTGCTTATCTCTTTCTTTTTTTCAGTAGGAGAATGTATTTTTTTCCTCATGGTAGCACATGGGCGAGTCGGTTTTCTTTACATAGTATGATGAAGCAACCCGATATGAAATTCAAGAAGTTGTTGGAAAGGGAAGTTATGTTGTTGTTGCTTCTACAATCGATATTCACGATGGTGAATGGTGGCTATCAAGAAATCAATGGTGTATTTGAGCACATATATGATGCTACACGTACTTTGATTCCAAAGGAAGGAGATTAATGCAAAACCACTTTCAATTCTAGATAGAGAGAACATTATATGCTTGATTTGAACAATATCTAGGTGGTGAAGCAATCGAAGAAGCTTAATTTCTCTCAAAATACGTGTGGTTTCGGATATGTGCTAAAAAACACCACTGATTTTCTTGA
Source organism: Fagopyrum esculentum (assembly GCA_033239045.1). Taxonomy (NCBI): domain Eukaryota; kingdom Viridiplantae; phylum Streptophyta; class Magnoliopsida; order Caryophyllales; family Polygonaceae; genus Fagopyrum; species Fagopyrum esculentum. The sequence continues at coordinate 21,857,027 of BSUD01000004.1, read as the reverse complement.
TAGTCACCATCTCACCATTGTGACTATCGATTATAGATGCAACAACACCATCGTTTCCCTTTTTTAACAACTTCTTAAAATTCATATCCGGTTGCTTCACCATATTCGGTAAACAAATATGACAAATCCGTGTGCTAAAAAATATGTAAAAGAAATCCGTTTTACCTTGTAAAAAAAAAGGAAGAGATAAGTAATACATTAAAGCAGCATACAATAGGAAAAACATAATAGAACAACGACATCTATAAGTCAAACATTACCTTGATGTATTGCTTATCTCTTTCTTTTTTTCAGTAGGAGAATGTATTTTTTTCCTCATGGTAGCACATGGGCGAGTCGGTTTTCTTTACCGAGTATGATGAAGCAACCCGATATGAAATTCAAGAAGTTGTTGGAAAGGGAAGCTATGTTGTTGTTGTTTCTGCAATCGATATTCACGATGGTGAATGGTGACTATCAAGAAATCAATGGTGTATTTGAGCACATATATGATGCTACACGTATTTTGATTCCAAAGGAAGGAGATTAATGCAAAACCACTTTCACTTCTAGATAGAGAGAACATTATATGCTTGATTTGAACAATATCTATGTGGTGAAGCAATCGAAGAAGCTTAATTTCTCTCAAAATACGTGTGGCTTCGGATATGTGTTAAAAAACACCACTGATTTTCTTGATAGTCACCATCTCACCATTGTGACTATCGATTATAGATGCAACAACACCATCGTTTCCCTTTTTAACAACTTCTTAAAATTCATATCCGGTTGCTTCACCATATTCGGTAAACAAATATGACAAATCCGTGTGCTAAAAAATAGGTAAAAGAAATCCGTTTTACCTTGTAAAAAAAAAGGAAGAGATAAGTAATACATTAAAGCAGCATACAATAGGAAAAACATAATAGAACAACAACATATATAAGTCAAACATTACCTTGATGTATTGCTTATCACTTTCTTTTTTTCAGTAGGAGAATGTATTTTTTTCCACATGGTAGCACATGGGCGAGTCGGTTTTCTTTACCGAGTATGATGAAGCAACCCGATATGAAATTCAAGAAGTTGTTGGAAAGGGAAGTTATGTTGTTGTTGCTTCTGCAATCGATATTCACGATGGTGAATGGTGGCTATCAAGAAATCAATGGTGTATTTGAGCACATATATGATGCTACACGTATTTTGATTCCAAAGGAAGGAGATTAATGTAAAACCACTTTCACTTCTAGATAGAGAGAACATTATATGCTTGATTTGAACAATATCTAGGTGGTGAAGCAATCGAAGAAGCTTAATTTCTTTGAAAATACGTGTGGCTTCAGACATGTGCTAAAAACCACCACTGATTTTCTTGATAGTCACCATCTCACCATTGTGACTATCGATTATAGATGCAACAACACCATCGTTTCCCTTTTTAACAACTTCTTAAAATTCATATCCGGTTGCTTCACCATATTCGGTAAACAAATATGACAAATCCGTGCGCTAAAAAATAGGTAAAAGAATTCCATTTTACCTTGTAAAAAAGAAGGAAGAGATAAGTAATACATTAAAGCAGCACACAATAGGAAAAACATAATAGAACAACAACATATATAAGTCAAACATTACCTTGATGTATTGCTTATCTATTTCTTTTTTTCAGTAGGAGAATGTATTTTTTTCCTCATGGTAGCACATGGGCGAGTCAGTTTTCTTTACCGAGTATGATGAAGCAACCCGATATGAAATTCAAGAAGTTGTTGGAAAGGGAAGTTATGTTGTTGTTGCTTCTGCAATCGATATTCACGATGGTGAATGGTGGCTATCAAGAAATCAATGGTGTATTTGAGCACATATCTGATGCTACACGTATTTTGATTCCAAAGGAAGGAGATTAATGCAAAACCACTTTCAATTCTAGATAGAGAGAACATTATATGCTTGATTTGAACAATATCTAGGTGGTGAAGCAATCGAAGAAGCTTAATTTCTCTCAAAATACGTGTGGCTTCGGATATGTGCTAAAAAACACCACTGATTTTCTTGATAGTCATCATCTCACCATTGTGACTATCGATTATAGATGCAACAACACCATCGTTTCCCTTTTTAAAAACTTCTTAAAATTCATATCCGGTTGCTTCACCATATTCGGTAAACAAATATGACAAATCCGTGTGCTAAAAAATATGTAAAAGAAATCCGTTTTACCTTGTAAAAAAAAAGGAAGAGATAAGTAATACATTAAAGCAGCATACAATAGGAAAAACATAATAGAACAACGACATCTATAAGTCAAACATTACCTTGATGTATTGCTTATCTCTTTCTTTTTTTCAGTAGGAGAATGTATTTTTTTCCTCATGGTAGCACATGGGCGAGTCGGTTTTCTTTACCGAGTATGATGAAGCAACCCGATATGAAATTCAAGAAGTTGTTGGAAAGGGAAGCTATGTTGTTGTTGTTTCTGCAATCGATATTCACGATGGTGAATGGTGACTATCAAGAAATCAATGGTGTATTTGAGCACATATATGATGCTACACGTATTTTGATTCCAAAGGAAGGAGATTAATGCAAAACCACTTTCACTTCTAGATAGAGAGAACATTATATGCTTGATTTGAACAATATCTATGTGGTGAAGCAATCGAAGAAGCTTAATTTCTCTCAAAATACGTGTGGCTTCGGATATGTGTTAAAAAACACCACTGATTTTCTTGATAGTCACCATCTCACCATTGTGACTATCGATTATAGATGCAACAACACCATCGTTTCCCTTTTTAACAACTTCTTAAAATTCATATCCGGTTGCTTCACCATATTCGGTAAACAAATATGACAAATCCGTGTGCTAAAAAATAGGTAAAAGAAATCCGTTTTACCTTGTAAAAAAAAAGGAAGAGATAAGTAATACATTAAAGCAGCATACAATAGGAAAAACATAATAGAACAACAACATATATAAGTCAAACATTACCTTGATGTATTGCTTATCACTTTCTTTTTTTCAGTAGGAGAATGTATTTTTTTCCACATGGTAGCACATGGGCGAGTCGGTTTTCTTTACCGAGTATGATGAAGCAACCCGATATGAAATTCAAGAAGTTGTTGGAAAGGGAAGTTATGTTGTTGTTGCTTCTGCAATCGATATTCACGATGGTGAATGGTGGCTATCAAGAAATCAATGGTGTATTTGAGCACATATATGATGCTACACGTATTTTGATTCCAAAGGAAGGAGATTAATGTAAAACCACTTTCACTTCTAGATAGAGAGAACATTATATGCTTGATTTGAACAATATCTAGGTGGTGAAGCAATCGAAGAAGCTTAATTTCTTTGAAAATACGTGTGGCTTCAGACATGTGCTAAAAACCACCACTGATTTTCTTGATAGTCACCATCTCACCATTGTGACTATCGATTATAGATGCAACAACACCATCGTTTCCCTTTTTAACAACTTCTTAAAATTCATATCCGGTTGCTTCACCATATTCGGTAAACAAATATGACAAATCCGTGCGCTAAAAAATAGGTAAAAGAATTCCATTTTACCTTGTAAAAAAGAAGGAAGAGATAAGTAATACATTAAAGCAGCACACAATAGGAAAAACATAATAGAACAACAACATATATAAGTCAAACATTACCTTGATGTATTGCTTATCTATTTCTTTTTTTCAGTAGGAGAATGTATTTTTTTCCTCATGGTAGCACATGGGCGAGTCAGTTTTCTTTACCGAGTATGATGAAGCAACCCGATATGAAATTCAAGAAGTTGTTGGAAAGGGAAGTTATGTTGTTGTTGCTTCTGCAATCGATATTCACGATGGTGAATGGTGGCTATCAAGAAATCAATGGTGTATTTGAGCACATATATGATGCTACACGTATTTTGATTCCAAAGGAAGGAGATTAATGTAAAACCACTTTCACTTCTAGATAGAGAGAACATTATATGCTTGATTTGAACAATATCTAGGTGGTGAAGCAATCGAAGAAGCTTAATTTCTTTGAAAATACGTGTGGCTTCAGACATGTGCTAAAAAACACCACTGATTTTCTTGATAGTCACCATCTCACCATTGTGACTATCGATTATAGATGCAACAACACCATCGTTTCCCTTTTTAACAACTTCTTAAAATTCATATCCGGTTGCTTCACCATATTCGGTAAACAAATATGACAAATCCGTGCGCTAAAAAATAGGTAAAAGAATTCCATTTTACCTTGTAAAAAAGAAGGAAGAGATAAGTAATACATTAAAGCAGCACACAATAGGAAAAACATAATAGAACAACAACATATATAAGTCAAACATTACCTTGATGTATTGCTTATCTATTTCTTTTTTTCAGTAGGAGAATGTATTTTTTTCCTCATGGTAGCACATGGGCGAGTCAGTTTTCTTTACCGAGTATGATGAAGCAACCCGATATGAAATTCAAGAAGTTGTTGGAAAGGGAAGTTATGTTGTTGTTGCTTCTGCAATCGATATTCACGATGGTGAATGGTGGCTATCAAGAAATCAATGGTGTATTTGAGCACATATCTGATGCTACACGTATTTTGATTCCAAAGGAAGGAGATTAATGCAAAACCACTTTCAATTCTAGATAGAGAGAACATTATATGCTTGATTTGAACAATATCTAGGTGGTGAAGCAATCGAAGAAGCTTAATTTCTCTCAAAATACGTGTGGCTTCGGATATGTGCTAAAAAACACCACTGATTTTCTTGATAGTCATCATCTCACCATTGTGACTATCGATTATAGATGCAACAACACCATCGTTTCCCTTTTTAAAAACTTCTTAAAATTCATATCCGGTTGCTTCACCATATTCGGTAAACAAATATGACAAATCCGTGTGCTAAAAAATATGTAAAAGAAATCCGTTTTACCTTGTAAAAAAAAAGGAAGAGATAAGTAATACATTAAAGCAGCATACAATAGGAAAAACATAATAGAACAACGACATCTATAAGTCAAACATTACCTTGATGTATTGCTTATCTCTTTCTTTTTTTCAGTAGGAGAATGTATTTTTTTCCTCATGGTAGCACATGGGCGAGTCGGTTTTCTTTACCGAGTATGATGAAGCAACCCGATATGAAATTCAAGAAGTTGTTGGAAAGGGAAGCTATGTTGTTGTTGTTTCTGCAATCGATATTCACGATGGTGAATGGTGACTATCAAGAAATCAATGGTGTATTTGAGCACATATATGATGCTACACGTATTTTGATTCCAAAGGAAGGAGATTAATGCAAAACCACTTTCACTTCTAGATAGAGAGAACATTATATGCTTGATTTGAACAATATCTATGTGGTGAAGCAATCGAAGAAGCTTAATTTCTCTCAAAATACGTGTGGCTTCGGATATGAGCTAAAAAACACCACTGATTTTCTTGATAGTCACCATCTCACCATTGTGACTATCGATTATAGATGCAACAACACCATCGTTTCCCTTTTTAACAACTTCTTAAAATTCATATCCGGTTGCTTCACCATATTCGGTAAACAAATATGACAAATCCGTGTGCTAAAAAATAGGTAAAAGAAATCCATTTTACCTTGTAAAAAAAAAAGGAAGAGATAAGTAATACATTAAAGCAGCATACAATAGGAAAAACATAATAGAACAACAACATATATAACTCAAACATTACCTTGATGTATTGCTTATCTCTTTCTTTTTTTCAGTAGGAGAATGTATTTTTTTCCTCATGGTAGCACATGGGCGAGTCGGTTTTCTTTACCGAGTATGATGAAGCAACCCGATATGAAATTCAAGAAGTTGTTGGAAAGGGAAGTTATGTTGTTGTTGCTTCTGCAATCGATATTCACGATGGTGAATGGTGGCTATCAAGAAATCAATGGTGTATTTGAGCACATATCTGATGCTACACGTATTTTGATTCCAAAGGAAGGAGATTAATGTAAAACCACTTTCACTTCTAGATAGAGAGAACATTATATGCTTGATTTGAATAATATCTAGGTGGTGAAGCAATCGAAGAAGCTTAATTTCTCTGAAAATACGTGTGGCTTCAGACATGTGCTAAAAAACACCACTGATTTTCTTGATAGTCACCATCTCACCATTGTGACTATCGATTATAGATGCAACAACACCATCGTTTCCCTTTTTAACAACTTCTTAAAATTCATATCCGGTTGCTTCACCATATTCGGTAAACAAATATGACAAATCCGTGCGCTAAAAAATAGGTAAAAGAATTCCATTTTACCTTGTAAAAAAGAAGGAAGAGATAAGTAATACATTAAAGCAGCACACAATAGGAAAAACATAATAGAACAACAACATATATAAGTCAAACATTACCTTGATGTATTGCTTATCTATTTCTTTTTTTCAGTAGGAGAATGTATTTTTTTCCTCATGGTAGCACATGGGCGAGTCAGTTTTCTTTACCGAGTATGATGAAGCAACCCGATATGAAATTCAAGAAGTTGTTGGAAAGGGAAGTTATGTTGTTGTTGCTTCTGCAATCGATATTCACGATGGTGAATGGTGGCTATCAAGAAATCAATGGTGTATTTGAGCACATATCTGATGCTACACGTATTTTGATTCCAAAGGAAGGAGATTAATGCAAAACCACTTTCAATTCTAGATAGAGAGAACATTATATGCTTGATTTGAACAATATCTAGGTGGTGAAGCAATCGAAGAAGCTTAATTTCTCTCAAAATACGTGTTGCTTCGGATATGTGCTAAAAAACACCACTGATTTTCTTGATAGTCATCATCTCACCATTGTGACTATCGATTATAGATGCAACAACACCATCGTTTCCCTTTTTAACAACTTCTTAAAATTCATATCCGGTTGCTTCACCATATTCGGTAAACAAATATGACAAATCCGTGTGCTAAAAAATATGTAAAAGAAATCCGTTTTACCTTGTAAAAAAAAAGGAAGAGATAAGTAATACATTAAAGCAGCATACAATAGGAAAAACATAATAGAACAACAACATATATAAGTCAAACATTACCTTGATGTATTGCTTATCTCTTTCTTTTTTCAGTAGGAGAATGTATTTTTTTCCTCATGGTAGCACATGGGCGAGTCGGTTTTCTTTACCGAGTATGATGAAGCAACCCGATATGAAATTCAAGAAGTTGGAAAGGGAAGTTATGTTGTTGTTGCTTCTGCAATCGATATTCACGATGGTGAATGGTGGCTATCAAGAAATCAATGGTGTATTTGAGCACATATCTGATGCTACACGTATTTTGATTCCAAAGGAAGGAGATTAATGCAAAACCACTTTCAATTCTAGATAGAGAGAACATTATATGCTTGATTTGAACAATATCTAGGTGGTGAAGCAATCGAAGAAGCTTAATTTCTCTCAAAATACGTGTGGCTTCGGATATGTGCTAAAAAACACCACTGATTTTCTTGATAGTCACCATCTCACCATTGTGACTATCGATTATAGATGCAACAACACCATCGTTTCCCTTTTTTAACAACTTCTTAAAATTCATATCCGGTTGCTTCACCATATTCGGTAAACAAATATGACAAATCCGTGTGCTAAACAATATGTAAAAGAAATCCGTTTTACCTTGTAAAAAAAAAGGAAGAGATAAGTAATACATTAAAGCAGCATACAATAGGAAAAACATAATAGAACAACAACATATATAAGTCAAACATTACCTTGATGTATTGCTTATCTATTTCTTTTTTTCAGTAGGAGAATGTATTTTTTTCCTCATGGTTGCACATGGGCGAGTCGGTTTTCTTTACCGAGTATGATGAAGCAACCCGATATGAAATTCAAGAAGTTGGAAAGGGAAGTTATGTTGTTGTTGCTTCTGCAATCGATATTCACGATGGTGAATGGTGGCTATCAAGAAATCAATGGTGTATTTGAGCACATATCTGATGCTACACGTATTTTGATTCCAAAGGAAGGAGATTAATGCAAAACCACTTTCAATTCTAGATAGAGAGAACATTATATGCTTGATTTGAACAATATCTAGGTGGTGAAGCAATCGAAGAAGCTTAATTTCTCTCAAAATACGTGTGGCTTCGGATATGTGCTAAAAAACACCACTGATTTTCTTGATAGTCACCATCTCACCATTGTGACTATCGATTATAGATGCAACAACACCATCGTTTCCCTTTTTTAACAACTTCTTAAAATTCATATCCGGTTGCTTCACCATATTCGGTAAACAAATATGACAAATCCGTGTGCTAAACAATATGTAAAAGAAATCCGTTTTACCTTGTAAGAAAAAGGAAGAGATAAGTAATACATTAAAGCAACATACAATAGGAAAAACATAATAGAACAACAACATATATAAGTCAAACATTACCTTGATGTATTGCTTATCTCTTTCTTTTTTTCAGTAGGAGAATGTATTTTTTTCCTCATGGTAGCACATGGGCGAGTCAGTTTTCTTTACCGAGTATGATGAAGCAACCCGATATGAAATTCAAGAAGTTGGAAAGGGAAGTTATGTTGTTGTTGCTTCTGCAATCGATATTCACGATGGTGAATGGTGGCTATCAAGAAATCAATGGTGTATTTGAGCACATATCTGATGCTACACGTATTTTGATTCCAAAGGAAGGAGATTAATGCAAAACCACTTTCAATTCTAGATAGAGAGAACATTATATGCTTGATTTGA
>BSUD01000004.1:21788776-21848320 GCA_033239045.1 Fagopyrum esculentum | reverse complement strand
TTTTTAACAACTTCTTAAAATTCATATCCGGTTGCTTCACCATATTCGGTAAACAAATATGACAAATCCGTGCGCTAAAAAATAGGTAAAAGAAATCCGTTTTACCTTGTAAAAAGAAGGAAGAGATAAGTAATAGATTAAAGCAGCACACAATAGGAAAAACATAATAGAACAACAACATCTATAAGTCAAACATTACCTTGATGTATTGCTTATCTCTTTCTTTTTATTCAGTAGGAGAATGTATTTTTTTCCTCATGGTTGCACATGGGCGAGTCGGTTTTCTTTACCGAGTATGATGAAGCAACCCGATATGAAATTCAAGAAGTTGGAAAGGGAAGTTATGTTGTTGTTGCTTCTGCAATCGATATTCACGATGGTGAATGGTGGCTATCAAGAAATCAATGGTGTATTTGAGCACATATCTGATGCTACACGTATTTTGATTCCAAAGGAAGGAGATTAATGCAAAACCACTTTCAATTCTAGATAGAGAGAACATTATATGCTTGATTTGATCAATATCTAGGTGCTGAAGCAATCGAAGAAGCTTAATTTCTCTCAAAATACGTGTGGCTTCGGATATGTGCTAAAAAACACCACTGATTTTCTTCATAGTCACCATCTCACCATTGTGACTATCGATTATAGATGCAACAACACCATCGTTTCCCTTTTTTAACAACTTCTTAAAATTCATATCCGGTTGCTTCACCATATTCGGTAAACAAATATGACAAATCCGTGCGCTAAAAAATAGGTAAAAGAAATCCGTTTTACCTTGTAAAAAGAAGGAAGAGATAAGTAATAGATTAAAGCAGCACACAATAGGAAAAACATAATAGAACAACAACATCTATAAGTCAAACATTACCTTGATGTATTGCTTATCTCTTTCTTTTTATTCAGTAGGAGAATGTATTTTTTTCCTCATGGTTGCACATGGGCGAGTCGGTTTTCTTTACCGAGTATGATGAAGCAACCCGATATGAAATTCAAGAAGTTGGAAAGGGAAGTTATGTTGTTGTTGCTTCTGCAATCGATATTCACGATGGTGAATGGTGGCTATCAAGAAATCAATGGTAAAGAAAACCGACTCGCCCATGTGCGAGTCGGTTTTCTTTACCGAGTATGATGAAACAACCCGATATGAAATTCAAGAAGTTGTTGGAAAGGGAAGTTATGTTGTTGTTGCTTCTGCAATCGATATTCACGATGGTGAATGGTGGCTATCAAGAAATCAATGGTGTATTTGAGCACATATCTGATGCTACACGTATTTTGATTCCAAAGGAAGGAGATTAATGCAAAACCACTTTCAATTCTAGATAGAGAGAACATTATATGCTTGATTTGAACAATATCTAGGTGCTGAAGCAATCGAAGAAGCTTAATTTCTCTCAAAATACGTGTGGCTTCGGATATGTGCTAAAAAACACCACTGATTTTCTTGATAGTCATCATCTCACCATTGTGACTATCGATTATAGATGCAACAACACCATCGTTTCCCTTTTTAAAAACTTCTTAAAATTCATATCCGGTTGCTTCACCATATTCGGTAAACAAATATGACAAATCCGTGTGCTAAAAAATATGTAAAAGAAATCCGTTTTACCTTGTAAAAAAAAAGGAAGAGATAAGTAATACATTAAAGCAGCATACAATAGGAAAAACATAATAGAACAACGACATCTATAAGTCAAACATTACCTTGATGTATTGCTTATCTCTTTCTTTTTTTCAGTAGGAGAATGTATTTTTTTCCTCATGGTAGCACATGGGCGAGTCGGTTTTCTTTACCGAGTATGATGAAGCAACCCGATATGAAATTCAAGAAGTTGTTGGAAAGGGAAGCTATGTTGTTGTTGTTTCTGCAATCGATATTCACGATGGTGAATGGTGACTATCAAGAAATCAATGGTGTATTTGAGCACATATATGATGCTACACGTATTTTGATTCCAAAGGAAGGAGATTAATGCAAAACCACTTTCACTTCTAGATAGAGAGAACATTATATGCTTGATTTGAACAATATCTATGTGGTGAAGCAATCGAAGAAGCTTAATTTCTCTCAAAATACGTGTGGCTTCGGATATGAGCTAAAAAACACCACTGATTTTCTTGATAGTCACCATCTCACCATTGTGACTATCGATTATAGATGCAACAACACCATCGTTTCCCTTTTTAACAACTTCTTAAAATTCATATCCGGTTGCTTCACCATATTCGGTAAACAAATATGACAAATCCGTGTGCTAAAAAATAGGTAAAAGAAATCCATTTTACCTTGTAAAAAAAAAAGGAAGAGATAAGTAATACATTAAAGCAGCATACAATAGGAAAAACATAATAGAACAACAACATATATAACTCAAACATTACCTTGATGTATTGCTTATCTCTTTCTTTTTTTCAGTAGGAGAATGTATTTTTTTCCTCATGGTAGCACATGGGCGAGTCGGTTTTCTTTACCGAGTATGATGAAGCAACCCGATATGAAATTCAAGAAGTTGTTGGAAAGGGAAGTTATGTTGTTGTTGCTTCTGCAATCGATATTCACGATGGTGAATGGTGGCTATCAAGAAATCAATGGTGTATTTGAGCACATATCTGATGCTACACGTATTTTGATTCCAAAGGAAGGAGATTAATGCAAAACCACTTTCAATTCTAGATAGAGAGAACATTATATGCTTGATTTGAACAATATCTAGGTGGTGAAGCAATCGAAGAAGCTTAATTTCTCTCAAAATACGTGTGGCTTCGGATATGTGCTAAAAAACACCACTGATTTTCTTGATAGTCACCATCTCACCATTGTGACTATCGATTATAGATGCAACAACACCATCGTTTCCCTTTTTTAACAACTTCTTAAAATTCATATCCGGTTGCTTCACCATATTCGGTAAACAAATATGACAAATCCGTGTGCTAAACAATATGTAAAAGAAATCCGTTTTACCTTGTAAAAAAAAAGGAAGAGATAAGTAATACATTAAAGCAGCATACAATAGGAAAAACATAATAGAACAACAACATATATAAGTCAAACATTACCTTGATGTATTGCTTATCTATTTCTTTTTTTCAGTAGGAGAATGTATTTTTTTCCTCATGGTTGCACATGGGCGAGTCGGTTTTCTTTACCGAGTATGATGAAGCAACCCGATATGAAATTCAAGAAGTTGGAAAGGGAAGTTATGTTGTTGTTGCTTCTGCAATCGATATTCACGATGGTGAATGGTGGCTATCAAGAAATCAATGGTGTATTTGAGCACATATCTGATGCTACACGTATTTTGATTCCAAAGGAAGGAGATTAATGCAAAACCACTTTCAATTCTAGATAGAGAGAACATTATATGCTTGATTTGAACAATATCTAGGTGGTGAAGCAATCGAAGAAGCTTAATTTCTCTCAAAATACGTGTGGCTTCGGATATGTGCTAAAAAACACCACTGATTTTCTTGATAGTCACCATCTCACCATTGTGACTATCGATTATAGATGCAACAACACCATCGTTTCCCTTTTTTAACAACTTCTTAAAATTCATATCCGGTTGCTTCACCATATTCGGTAAACAAATATGACAAATCCGTGTGCTAAACAATATGTAAAAGAAATCCGTTTTACCTTGTAAGAAAAAGGAAGAGATAAGTAATACATTAAAGCAACATACAATAGGAAAAACATAATAGAACAACAACATATATAAGTCAAACATTACCTTGATGTATTGCTTATCTCTTTCTTTTTTTCAGTAGGAGAATGTATTTTTTTCCTCATGGTAGCACATGGGCGAGTCAGTTTTCTTTACCGAGTATGATGAAGCAACCCGATATGAAATTCAAGAAGTTGTTGGAAAGGGAAGCTATGTTGTTGTTGCTTCTGCAATCGATATTCACGATGGTGAATGGTGGCTATCAAGAAATCAATGGTGTATTTGAGCACATATATGATGCTACACGTATTTTGATTCCAAAGGAAGGAGATTAATGCAAAACCACTTTCACTTCTAGATAGAGAGAACATTATATGCTTGATTTGAACAACATCTAGGTGTTGTAGCAATCGAAGAAGCTTAATTTCTCTCAAAATACGTGTGGCTTCGGATATGTGCTAAAAAACACCACTGATTTTCTTGATAGTCACCATCTCACCATTGTGACTATCGATTATAGATGCAACAATACCATCGTTTCCCTTTTTAACAACTTCTTAAAATTCATATCCGGTTGCTTCACCATATTCGGTAAACAAATATGACAAATCCGTGCGCTAAAAAATAGGTAAAAGAAATCCGTTTTACCTTGTAAAAAGAAGGAAGAGATAAGTAATAGATTAAAGCAGCACACAATAGGAAAAACATAATAGAACAACAACATCTATAAGTCAAACATTACCTTGATGTATTGCTTATCTCTTTCTTTTTATTCAGTAGGAGAATGTATTTTTTTCCTCATGGTTGCACATGGGCGAGTCGGTTTTCTTTACCGAGTATGATGAAGCAACCCGATATGAAATTCAAGAAGTTGGAAAGGGAAGTTATGTTGTTGTTGCTTCTGCAATCGATATTCACGATGGTGAATGGTGGCTATCAAGAAATCAATGGTAAAGAAAACCGACTCGCCCATGTGCGAGTCGGTTTTCTTTACCGAGTATGATGAAACAACCCGATATGAAATTCAAGAAGTTGTTGGAAAGGGAAGTTATGTTGTTGTTGCTTCTGCAATCGATATTCACGATGGTGAATGGTGGCTATCAAGAAATCAATGGTGTATTTGAGCACATATCTGATGCTACACGTATTTTGATTCCAAAGGAAGGAGATTAATGCAAAACCACTTTCAATTCTAGATAGAGAGAACATTATATGCTTGATTTGAACAATATCTAGGTGCTGAAGCAATCGAAGAAGCTTAATTTCTCTCAAAATACGTGTGGCTTCGGATATGTGCTAAAAAACACCACTGATTTTCTTGATAGTCATCATCTCACCATTGTGACTATCGATTATAGATGCAACAACACCATCGTTTCCCTTTTTAACAACTTCTTAAAATTCATATCCGGTTGCTTCACCATATTCGGTAAACAAATATGACAAATCCGTGTGCTAAAAAATATGTAAAAGAAATCCGTTTTACCTTGTAAAAAAAAAGGAAGAGATAAGTAATACATTAAAGCAGCATACAATAGGAAAAACATAATAGAACAACAACATATATAAGTCAAACATTACCTTGATGTATTGCTTATCTCTTTCTTTTTTTTCAGTAGGAGAATGTATTTTTTTCCTCATGGTTGCACATGGGCGAGTCGGTTTTCTTTACCGAGTATGATGAAGCAACCCGATATGAAATTCAAGAAGTTGGAAAGGGAAGTTATATTGTTGTTGCTTTTTCAATCGACATTCACGATGGTGAATGGTGGCTATCAAGAAATCAATGGTGTATTTGAGCACATATCTGATGCTACACGTATTTTGATTCCAAAGGAAGGAGATTAATGCAAAACCACTTTCAATTCTAGATAGAGAGAACATTATATGCTTGATTTGAACAATATCTAGGTGGTGAAGCAATCGAAGAAGCTTAATTTCTCTCAAAATACGTGTGGCTTCGGATATGTGCTAAAAAACACCACTGATTTTCTTGATAGTCACCATCTCACCATTGTGACTATCGATTATAGATGCAACAACACCATCGTTTCCCTTTTTTAACAACTTCTTAAAATTCATATCCGGTTGCTTCACCATATTCGGTAAACAAATATGACAAATCCGTGTGCTAAACAATATGTAAAAGAAATCCGTTTTACCTTGTAAGAAAAAGGAAGAGATAAGTAATACATTAAAGCAACATACAATAGGAAAAACATAATAGAACAACAACATATATAAGTCAAACATTACCTTGATGTATTGCTTATCTCTTTCTTTTTTTCAGTAGGAGAATGTATTTTTTTCCTCATGGTAGCACATGGGCGAGTCAGTTTTCTTTACCGAGTATGATGAAGCAACCCGATATGAAATTCAAGAAGTTGTTGGAAAGGGAAGTTATGTTGTTGTTGCTTCTGCAATCGATATTCACGATGGTGAATGGTGGCTATCAAGAAATCAATGGTGTATTTGAGCACATATCTGATGCTACACGTATTTTGATTCCAAAGGAAGGAGATTAATGCAAAACCACTTTCAATTCTAGATAGAGAGAACATTATATGCTTGATTTGAACAATATCTAGGTGGTGAAGCAATCGAAGAAGCTTAATTTCTATCAAAATACGT
Organism: Fagopyrum esculentum; assembly: GCA_033239045.1. Taxonomy (NCBI): domain Eukaryota; kingdom Viridiplantae; phylum Streptophyta; class Magnoliopsida; order Caryophyllales; family Polygonaceae; genus Fagopyrum; species Fagopyrum esculentum. The sequence goes on along the minus strand of BSUD01000004.1, from coordinate 21,842,012 downwards.
GTGGCTTCGGATATGTGCTAAAAAACACCACTGATTTTCTTGATAGTCACCATCTCACCATTGTGACTATCGATTATAGATGCAACAACACCATCGTTTCCCTTTTTTAACAACTTCTTAAAATTCATATCCGGTTGCTTCACCATATTCGGTAAACAAATATGACAAATCCGTGTGCTAAACAATATGTAAAAGAAATCCGTTTTACCTTGTAAGAAAAAGGAAGAGATAAGTAATACATTAAAGCAACATACAATAGGAAAAACATAATAGAACAACAACATATATAAGTCAAACATTACCTTGATGTATTGCTTATCTCTTTCTTTTTTCAGTAGGAGAATGTATTTTTTTCCTCATGGTAGCACATGGGCGAGTCGGTTTTCTTTAACGAGTATGATGAAGCAACCCGATATGAAATTCAAGAAGTTGTTGGAAAGGGAAGCTATGTTGTTGTTGCTTCTGCAACCGATATTCACGATGGTGAATGATGGCTATCAAGAAATCAATGGTGTATTTGAGCACATATATGATGCTACACCTATTTTGATTCCAAAGGAAGGAGATTATTGCAAAACCACTTTCACTTCTAGATAGAGAGAACATTATATGCTTGATTTGAACAATATCTAGGTGGTGTAGCAATCGAAGAAGCTTAATTTCTCTCAAAATATGTGTGGCTTCGGATATGTATTAAAAAACACAACTTATTTTCTTGATTCTCACCATTGTGACTATCGATTATAGATGCAACAACACCATCGTTTCTCTTTTTAACAACTTCTTAAAATTCATATCCGGTTGCTTCACCATATTCGGTAAACAAATATGACAAATCCGTGTGCTAAAAAATAGGTAAAAGAAATCCGTTTTACCTAGCAAAAAAAAGGAAGAGATAAGTAATACATTAAAGCAACACACAATAGGAAAAACATAATAGAACAACAACATATATAAGTCAAACATTACTTGATGTATTGCTTATCTCTTTCTTTTTTTCAGTAGGAGAATGTATTTTTTTCCTCATGGTAGCACATGGGCGAGTCAGTTTTCTTTACCGAGTATGATGAAGCAACCCGATATGAAATTCAAGAAGTTGTTGGAAAGGGAAGCTATGTTGTTGTTGCTTCTGCAATCGATATTCACGATGGTGAATGGTGGCTATCAAGAAATCAATGGTGTATTTGAGCACATATATGATGCTACACGTATTTTGATTCCAAAGGAAGGAGATTAATGCAAAACCACTTTCACTTCTAGATAGAGAGAACATTATATGCTTGATTTGAACAACATCTAGGTGTTGTAGCAATCAAAGAAGCTTAATTTCTCTCAAAATACGTGTGGCTTCGGATATGTGCTAAAAAACACCACTGATTTTCTTGATAGTCACCATCTCACCATTGTGACTATCGATTATAGATGCAACAATACCATCGTTTCCCTTTTTAACAACTTCTTAAAATTCATATCCGGTTGCTTCACCATATTCGGTAAACAAATATGACAAATCCGTGCGCTAAAAAATAGGTAAAAGAAATCCGTTTTACCTTGTAAAAAGAAGGAAGAGATAAGTAATAGATTAAAGCAGCACACAATAGGAAAAACATAATAGAACAACAACATCTATAAGTCAAACATTACCTTGATGTGTTGCTTATCTCTTTCTTTTTTTCAGTAGGAGAATGTATTTTTTTCCTCATGGTAGCACATGGGCGAGTCGGTTTTCTTTACCGAGAATGATGAAGCAACCCGATATGAAATTCAAGAAGTTGTTGGAAAGGGAAGTTATGTTGTTGTTGCTTCTACAATCGATATTCACGATGGTGAATGGTGGCTATCAAGAAATCAATGGTGTATTTGAGCACATATATGATGCTACACGTACTTTGATTCCAAAGGAAGGAGATTAATGCAAAACCACTTTCACTTCTAGATAGAGCGAACATTATATGCTTGATTTGAACAACATCTAGGTGGTGAAGCAATCGAAGAAGCTTAATTTCTCTCAAAATACGTGTGGCTTCGGATATGTGCTAAAAACACCACTGATTTTCTTGATAGTCACCATCTCACCATTGTGACTATCGATTATAGATGCAACAACACCATCGTTTCCCTTTTTAACAACTTCTTAAAATTCATATCCGGTTGCTTCACCATATTCGGTAAACAAATATGACAAATCCGTGTGCTAAAAAATATGTAAAAGAAACCCGTTTTACCTTGTAAAAAAAAAGGAAGAGATAAGTAATACATTAAAGCAGCATACAATAGGAAAAACATAATAGAACAACAACATATATAAGTCAAACATTACCTTGATGTATTGCTTATCTCTTTCTTTTTTTCAGTAGGAGAATGTATTTTTTTCCTCATGGTTGCACATGGGCGAGTCGGTTTTCTTTACCGAGTATGATGAAGCAACCCGATATGAAATTCAAGAAGTTGTTGGAAAGGGAAGTTATGTTGTTGTTGCTTCTGCAATCGATATTCACGATGGTGAATGGTGGCTATCAGGAAATCAATGGTGTATTTGAGCACATATATGATGCTACACGTATTTGAAAATCGGTGGCATCTTGTGATCTTAAGGAATTAACACAAAGTTCAAATTTTTTTGTTAATTAGTTAACTAACTATTTAATCATATTAAAGTGATTTGATTATGGATATTCATCTAATCATTATTATATAAAAGATAATATTTTTATAAAATAAAATTTCATCTTAAGGTTCAATTTCAATTCAAACAATTTATATTCCGTATACAGCAAACTATTTACCTTGAACTTTCTAATCATATGTTTTAAATAACTGTAAAAAAAATATTGAGTAATTTAGATAAATCAAAGAGTTGAAGGCAATATATACTCACAAATCTATAAAGAACATTAGTTAATTCGTTCTTGGATATGAAGACGGATGACGATGATAGTTGGAGTGTAGATCATTAACACAAAGAACACGTGCATATATATAGGAAACGTGTTTAAGAACACGTGCATATAAAAAAAGTATTGAGTAAATTAGGAAAAAAAGATCACACAAAAAAATTTGGATTTTATTTGATTTTTAGTTATTCTTTCCAATAAAAAACGTGTTTAAGAAGATTTTAAAGATCTTTTCAAATATCTTTACAGAAACTATTATATTTTTTTATTATACAAAGTCTCATTTGGATAGAAAGTATTATTGATATATTTTTGTTAGCATTGATCTGATTTTTGAAAAAAAGAAAGAAGAGAATGTGCGATTAAATTATGTAAAATAAAATTCAAAAAAAAAGCGAGACGAATTTCAGTTTGACAATTTGCTAACATAAAAATAGTTATGAAACTGTGTTTTGAATACAAACGCGGGTAAAGAGATAAATAGTAAATAAATAATGATTAATATTAATTGTTTAGTTAATGAACAAAATCAATCCAATTTAGGAACAAATAATGTAAACTATAATTATAAAAAATGGGTGCCGAAGTGAAAAAATCGCGTACACAAATCCATACAACAAAACAAAATTATTTAGACGATGAAAAAAAATCCATTGAATTATAATATTGTTAGTGACGATGAAAAGAAATCTTATTTGTAAAAATATATTTTTTAAAGATTTTTTAGTATATATTTTTTAAAGATTTTTGTATGAATGGAACAATGGCTACTTGATTCTAGGTTACCGCAGGATCGAAATCCCCTCCAAATGAACCCTAATCACACAAAATTACATATACAAATACACAACCAATCATACATCACAAAACCCCTAAATCTAACGATCCAGGTTTTCGCCGAAACAAGAACCAACATCCCAAACAACAAGTTACGTTTTTTCAAAAATGCCTAGTTACCGAAATTAGGTTTACAGACACGAAAATCTCACCAACTATTTGCACCAATTGGATCTGCGGAGAAGGGATACGTATCTAGGCTGGAAGAAGAAGAAGAACAAATGGCGGCCGGAAGAACAACTGCGAGCGTTTACCGGATGCGAAGCGACGGATCCTGGCAAGGCTGAAATAGCAGGACACGACCAGGGTTAGTTAGGAAGAGCGACGACAGGGGAGGGTACGTTAGACTGCTTCTCCTCTACCTGACTCAGACGGAACAGGTCGGAACTGCTTGGCGGGGAGCAAGGCGTTGCGTTGGTGGTTCTCCCGTCGGCAGCTAGGGCTCGGTGAGTCGGCGGCCAAGGGATGGGTATGGAAAAGATCAAAGAAAAGAAAGAGAGGAGGGCTAGGGTTAGGAACCCAAACGGGTATATAGAGGGAAGGAAGAGAGTGTGATGAAAAAGAAAACAAATCTAACGAAAACTAGTGTATTATTCGTGCAGTGTACGGTAGTTGTTCTATATATTACTATAAAAATAATTTTATTTTATCGATAAATGTATGGAAATAACATAAAAAATTGTATTGATTTTTTTTTTAAATTCAAATTTTATTTTGCGTTGTTTTGTAATATTATAAATTTAAAATAAATTATAATACTGTAAAACATGATAAAACTTGAAACATATTAATTCTCGATTTAACATTTCTTCTATCAGATTGATGCAAATAATAGGTACAATATAACCATATCCTAAAAACTACATCAACTCAATTGTATGTGTAAGGATCTAAACTTGAACCTTTTTCTTGGACCATTTACAAATTGATACAATATCAAATATTGTAGAAGAAAGGTATACTGAACTAAATACATCAACTTGCAATGAAGAATTTATTGAATACTAAAAATTTAGTTTCCTAAAAATATACATGGATATCAAGTTAATATTTTTACTATTGAAAAATATATGCATATAACGAATTTATTGAATAGTAAAAATAACAAAAAGTTACGATAAATAAAACTTACATTCTCGTCAATACACGCCATCTCTTTTTCAATAATAACCAATACCTTCAATGAAAGATAAAAATATCTGAGAGAATTTAGTTAATAGGATACTTTTTGTTTGTCAGATACTAACTAGGTCCCTCTATAAGGGTAAACGTAAAATATAAAGCCCTATAAAATCATTTTCAGTTAGGGTTTTTGCAGCCGTTCCTTATTTCAGATCTGAACTCGCTAAATGCATATCCGATTCTTCCTCAACCTCCATTGTTGGCGAGCTTGCAAACGCTACAACTTAGGAAATAGAATTGCCGCCCAAATCCACCATCGGTGCCGCCCAGACCCGTTTGCTGCTTGGCCGCTTCCGCATCGTAAACCGCCGGTAAGCAGATCCCCCGGTCTGTTGCCGCCCTCGCCAACCATCGGCTCTGCCACCTAGGGACCGCCTGCAAACACCAATGATGGATTTGGGCGGTTTACAATATTGGAGTTGAGGAGTCGAGGAGTTGGGCAACTAAGGTGTAGTGTCATGCTAGTTGTCGCTACCCAACACCAAATCATAATTAAATATTTTCTTGGACATCAAAACATGGTGAGAATACTTTGATTTCAAGCTTCTGCCCTTCTTCTTCCATCTCCCAATCGGGCATTATTGGCAACAAATTTGGATTCGGAAGATAGCTTGCGATCAAATCCAATATAGGTGAGTTATATTGTACCGCACTTTCTCGATTTATTATTTTTTTTGCATCATCATCTGATTTCCCTCGACCACCGAGGAATCTCTTAAATCAGAATTATGGTCAATTATATCCATCGAAGGAGATTTACATGGCATGTTCAGGGGTCCATTGCCAAATCCCAGCCCAACGGCAGATCCGTCGAGATCCATTTGCAGTTAGATCGATCGAAGCCTCGCATATCCGTCAAAGCAGATCCACTGCTGATGTAATATCCGGAATTTTTATTCCGTTTATTTCCGTAGCAAACCGGATTTTGAGCCGTTGATCCCTATACATCTATCTAGTCGGACACAATATCTAAATTTTTTTAATCTTTTTACGTAACCTCACTCAACATAAAATGATAAGATTTTATAGCAAACCCTAATCCATCAAACCCTAATTTATAACATGACTTGTCTTTGAAAATGTCATGACGTCCTAGTGACGAGATCAAGACGAGCCCAAGAGGAAGTCAAGACGAGACCATGACGAGTTATGACGAGACCATGACAAATTCGTGACAAAGCCATGCATGGCTATGACAAGTTGTTGACAAGGCTTTGACAACTTCAGCTCATCACTTCCTTTACTACTGGCCCAGCCGTGCAGCAGCTTCAGCCCATCTCCAGCCAACCCGGATTGCTTCAGCCTCCGCCTGACCCAGTTTCTCCCAACCCAGGAAGGAGGCAGGCCATGCTGCTAACCCTCGCAGCCCAGGAAGCCAACCGGAAGAGACGCACGTACGCTCCTAGTCAACAACAGTTACGAAATCAGATTTGCCTCTTATTCGTATATTTCTTTCCTCCTTCTGCAGCCTGTTTTCACACGATCTTCCTCCCTGATTTCCGTCCAGATTCAGCACCTTCGAAACTTCTCCTTTTCTATATCGAGATCCATCGATCGACCTTCGTAAAGGTCATCAGCGCAACAACAACCTTCAACGCAACAACAACCTTCAACGCAACAACAACCTTCAACAACGACCTTCAACACAGCAGGGAGACTCTTCTGCACACATTCAACAACGTTCCAGCCACAGGAACTTGCGAGGAAAGGAGCCAGCAGAGGAAAGGACATTCAATAGCTAGTCGTCTATCTCCCTCTTGTCTGCTCGTTACACAAGCCTCGCTAGAAGCCGGAGTATTGCAGGCCCATCAACGTTCTTAGTTGAGTTTCATTCGACCCTTCTGCACTCACACTAATACAAATACCCCCTAGACCACGGTTACTTTGTACATGGGAACCCGGTTAAGGAAGCGTGGTTAACGGGAGCGAGGTCCGGGCGTTCGCACCACGGAAAATGTCACCGGGTTAATTTTTCGGACCCCGGTTTTTTAATAAACAGGACAATTTTCGGACCCTGATTATTATAAAAAAAACCGGGGTCCCAGTTCAAATTTTTTTTAAAAAAAAACACCACGGTTCTTAAAGAACCGTGGCTGCAAGGTTTGAATACAAAAAAAAAACACCACGGTTTTTGAAAACATGCAATGATCTAATGTTCAAATGTCATTTTGCTCTGTGTTAGCACCAGCATAACAACAGGTCGATAACTACAACAATACTAGTCATTCTTAGGCATTTTGCTGCTTCAAGTAGAAACAGATACTTGTCAATTAATGTTGCTGATTTTGGTGTATGCAGTTTCATGATGCTTTTCACTGCTGCTATTATACCACGAACATGTGCCAGCTTGAAATCCCCATGTTCTTTGGCAAGCCTTGCAGTATTCCCATGAGATATAAAGGTTGCCCTTTCCTGGAAAGAAGTGTAGATGAAACCAAGATATGGGTTGTTCTCCGTTTGAGGATCCTACAAATAATAGAAGTTAGAAACTAGATAAACTGAGTATGACGTGAGCTTGACAGGTCAAATTATCAAATGAAGCTTCTATTGCAGAAGTTATAGTTTGCTGCTGGTATGATATTACATTAAGTAAACTAGTTTTGGATTGTTCGATATCTTACCATGCCATGCAATTAAATATTGAATTGTCTTCTCAATTTGCTTCATGTACCATCTGTTGGACCTTTGAGCTTGACTCAGATTCATGCATGGACAAGGCACGCAAGCTATATGCAACAGCTAATTGATAAGAGACCAAAATGCGACTCGGATGCACCTCTCCTGTTGCACCTATCTGTTTCACGATCAATTCCAGATTATCAAAATCTGGCATATACAACCGAGGCAAAATGAGAAGAAAAATGCATGGTGCTATATTGCTCATAATTGTATCTATTGCTTCTGACAGATAACAAGTTGAGTTCTACATACCCTCAGTTCCACATTCCCTAAATAGTCTTCCTTTGTTGATTAAGTTTTTTGATTTCTTAAACCAGTCATCTCTAGTCACATGTACATCATGCAAAAGTATTTCAATAATTTGCATCTGCATTTCTCGGCAAAATTCTGGACACATATTGCTCATCTCCTAATACTAAGCATGAGATCTAGTTCAATACTATATGCTACGACCGTTAGATATAGATGTTGATAACAAAGATCAAGAAGATGAGGTGCCTCAACAGACACGATTATCACTAGGGTTATCAAAGATGTTGAATGTCACAAACATGACACTGCATGTAGTAATCAGGATGCATAACAATAGATGATGCTTTACGAATAAGAAGCCATGTCAAGTACCAATCCTTACCAAAGTCGCTACTTTTTCCGGAGGTGACACCCTTGACACACTTCTATCAGCATCAAATAACAAGTAGCGGACCCACTAACATGGTAAGCATTTTCACCACGCCAACCTTTCGACAACTTCTCTTCCACTTTCATCATCCTTAGTGATGCCTAGCAATGTTATAAGCAAATTCAATTCATAAAATATCTATACAGCATATAACTTCAAAAGCAAGGGGAACATATGCAAAGTATGAGATCAAAACGAAAGACTAACATTTTTCAGAACCCGCTGCTTAAATAATGAAATCCCTTGCTCTGTATTTGAAATATAGGCAATAGGAATGAGAAGAATAGTGGAAAGGTTTTTATACTGATGAGCACAGAGATACATTGACTCTTCTGTCTGCTTGAGTATGACAGTGGGAGTTGTAGAATATGAACTAGAAACATCTGAGTTCCATGCATCAATAACAAGGAAGCAATCCTCCCCTGTGTGCCATTTATTCAGCCTCAATGGCCTTGGAGTAACATATTTTTGCTGTCTGCTAGACGAGGCAGAAGAACCCGTAGTAGCATAAGAAGCTGATCTTAATTTACGAAAATAAATCCAGTAGCTAGTACCCGAGGATGTAGCAGAAGGATTCATCCTTAAAGTGGCGTAAGTAAACAGTTTTATTGTATCATCCTGCATAAAAAGAAATACAATCATGGTTTTGACTACTAATTTAATGCATATTTGCATAACCCAACAATATTTTAATTGTCCATTTACAAAAGTGGTTTATATAGATGAAATATTCTGATACAAACTTGTGTGAGAGATCAAACCGTACAAGAGAAAGAGTGGTAGAAACCAAAAGGTTATGAAACAAGATAAGGGAATGGCACTGGGCGTTCCCACAACTTGATTCAAGTGTCCGAACAAGTGACTGCAAGAGCCAACAAGAAACTTTACTCTTAAATAAAATAAATAAAGAATATGGTCATGGTAATATTAGGAAATAATAGAAATAAAATAATTCAAACATGATAGGAAGATAAAGTTTGTACATAAGAGAAAAAACATTGTCTAGAAATGAGAACTGGACAACTTGACGGAGTGGAAACAAGTTGACAATTTGAAAATGCTGGTAATATGTACAAGGGAAAAAAAAGCAGCATAACCAAGCATTCAAAAATCTTGTACATATAATTTGGTGATGGGGAAGATGACCTGAACTTCAATTGCAGCCTCACGTCCCACAATTAACATTTGAAATGCCCCTCTCTGTGTTAGAGAACCCCAAAATAAAGGCAAATGGAGTTTTTTTTTTTCAACAATGAGATATGCCTCAAAAGAGAGAAACATTATATATGAGGAATTAACAAAGCAACTGGACAACATCTCTTATTACTACTTATTATTTCCACATTCCCTAAATAGTCTTCCTTGTGACTTTACTTAACAAGCTTACAAGTATTGCAACGACTATCAAAATCAAATACTATAGCCGCCTTTGAGAGCACGGTTGAATCCTACCACTTGGAATGCCAAAAATCGAATCCAAAGGAATCAACAACTCCAATAAAGATAAAGATGCATTTAATCGATTCAGACTCAAGAAAATAGGTAAGAGCCTAACCGAAATCAATTTTGAAGGACCACCAAAACCGGAAGGAGAGGCGGGATCGAGGTGGAGAATCGTCCTCCGCTCGTCGTCGCCAGTCGTTGCCGCTAGTCGTCACCGCCGCCGGTCGCTGAATGGTGGGATGCCGCCCTTGAACACGAAGGAAGTCGGTAACGATAGGTTAGGGCTAACTGAGAGGTGCATCGAGAACATTGTTTTCCTACGCTCAAACGGCGCCGTTGATAGAGGGTTTTTTAACTACGGTTATTAAAAAAATCGGGGTCCGAGATCATTGTGTCACCACGGTTAGTAATATAACCGGGGTCCGAAATTTAAATACCCCGTTTAAATTATATAACCGGGGTCCGAAATTTTTTTAAAAAAATTAAAAATCAATAATTCCGGTTAAATCATATAACCGGGGTCCGAAAATACCTTTGATCTCGGTTATTTCAAACCGCTCCAACATAAGCGAGGTCTAGGGGGGTCTTTGTACTAGTGTCAATTTTTCTAACTCTCAGTACACACTCCTTCCCAGTAGATAACAATTTTGGAGTGCTGCATCATTCTTTCTCCTGAGTTGACAAAAGAGAAGATCTCTCCAGTAGGTTAGTCTCTCTACTCCTCTCTAGTCTCGTTTCTGTAGAGCCAGTTACTAATGTGAGAGTGCCATGGTACTATGATCTTATGTGCAACCATCCTTGGAATCGAACCCTCCCTCATTGGTGCAGTAGCTTACCTTCTGCAGTTCATCAAACCCTTGGGTAAGGGATCAACCAGTCTCCCTTTATCTTGTCTGCAGTTCAGTCATTAAACTCTAGGTGAAATAGACATGTGTTTACCTAGATTTTAAAACGTTTTAGTGTTGTGGTGAGGAGAGATCAAACTAGAGAAGTGACGAGTAGTAAGTGAGCTTGTTGTAGCCTCCTAGAGCGTCCAATTTCTGACCATTAGATGACCTAGTGAAGTAAATCAGATTATCATATAAATGGAAGTGAGAAACTCCCCTTAAAACCTCAGTTTTGAAAGTAAGAATGGTCAATGTTGTGAAGCAATGTTACAAAGATTGGTTGAAGATCCACTGTTGAAAATTTGATAGATCATTAATAAATATATGTAGTTTGTTGTGTCAAAATTTGAGAATAAATGAACGGTTGGATTAGAAGTTATAAAGTCGGAATTTTTATAAATTTATCTGAGTTTCATATTTGAAGCTGAAGTTGGACCTTAGCGACTTTCCGGGAAATAGAAAAGTGTGTAGTTTTTCTAGTTTTACCCAAACTCATCCTTAAGGGTTAGAATATGGTGTTTTAGTCTCCAATAAGAGTTTAACCATAAATTATGGAATTTTTGGAGGTTTCAGGACCATGGGTTAAATAGTCATTTTACCATAAATTAGTACTGTAATCAATTCTGTTCTAATAGGATCTACTATTTTAGAAGTCTTAGACTTCTAATTACCTAGAAAGTGTGCTGACACACTTGCCTCCTTTGACAGGCCACTGAATTCCTACAGTTACAGATCGATTTGCGAATTAGAGAGTCGAGATCTATTTCAGGTAAGTCCTTGGGGCTTACTTAGCTAGCTGTCAGATATGAGTGTGAATGATGATAGTGGTGTCGAATGATGTGTGTATTAGAGTATTTTATAATAATCATCAACCGACTTACATATCTGGCCTAAGAGTAACGGGCGGTAGCATTCTGCTCAGTTAGCCCGAGGGCGCAAGGGGTTTCTTTTGGGACTAGTCCATACTTGGTTTGCGGGGACGCCACCGGCGGAGGTGTGCCAAACCATCACCAGTTGGATAAGGAACGGAGGCGAGAAATCTTAAGATTTCTCGGGCTACAACTTTTAAAACCGGATGAAGTGAATCACATAAGTTGTCACATAATAACCGGATTGTGTGCCAACATGTTGAGTGTTCATATTCTTCTTCTGTGTGTTTATCGTTGCTTAGACTTGCCACAGGTTAGAGTAGATGCCGAGTGATCCGGATGGTAGTGGACAGCCGGGGTGTCGTACTCCTTAGGATGGGGTGTAGTTTCGTTTGTTGGTCTTTAAGTTATGACTGTTGCTATTTCTCAGATTATGAGACCTTGTTGTTTCCGGTTGTCAGTTTCTGGTCACATTCATTGTTTTGGTAAAACCTACTTTATGATTTATGAATTTCCTTATTTGTGCCTTGTGGTAAGATCTAGTTAAGTTGTTGTCAAACTAAGGTCGGGATCCACTGTGAGGTCCTAACCAGTAGCTCCCCGATTTGTGACACTTGGGGTGTTACAACTGAACTCTCGCAGATTCGTCCGATCCAATGTCAGTGTTCGTATTTGACTGGTGTTTGCTCTCCGTCACCCTTGTTCGCAACCTCTCATGGTGGCTCATCTGCGCAATTCCCTTAACCATCATTAGCGGCTGGTACAATATTTTTTTAATTTTTTCTTTCCTAAAAATACATTCCTATTTTGGTATTGGTTTTGAGAAAATATGAGGTGGAAGATTATAATAGGTTGGACTCATCTTTGGTTCATTGTTAGCCGTCCATATGGTTTTTTCATATACCACACAACAAACAAAAACAAAAAGGTTTAATTAGAGAGATTAACAATCCAAACGTCATGTTATACTATTCGACCAAAATTTGTGAATATTTAAATTTTTCTTGGATAATTGCAGAAATGATCCATATTTTTAATTGCAGGAAAGCCCAGAATTTTTAAAGCTCCCCAATTGCCCCAATTATTGGGCTTGTGTAACTCGCCGGACTTGTGTAACTCAACCTTGTGTAAACGACCGACTTTTTGTGCAACTCAATCTTGTGTAAATGATGGGCTTGTGTATCAACAATATGTTTATACCTTGTTAAACCCTAATTTCTATAAAACTTCATACTATCAATAGCTCGTCTAATTTGTGTAACTCGATGAACTTGAACTTGTGTATTTCATGACCTTGTGTATATGGCGGACTTTTGTGCTTGTGTAACTCGATTGAGTTTGGGCTTGTGTAACTCGATTGAACTTGGACTTGTGTAACTCGATTGGGCTTGGACTTGTATAACTTTTTTAACTACGTAAATTTACATTGTAATTGAAATTGTGTATTAACGTTGTGTAATTAAAATTGTGTAATCGAAATTGTGTATTAACATTCTGTAATTGAAATTGTGTATTAACATTTTGTAACTGAAAATTGTTTATTAGTACTGTGTATCAACAAGATAATACACAAGTTTAATTAACTCAGCTGGTATAATGGTGGGATGGAGGGGCTGTCACCTAGAGTTTGAAACTCACTAACTACAACTTTTGGATTGGGCCTGAACTGACTTGGACTTTATTACATCAATTGTAAAATTACCAATTAACCCTTTCAATTAATCTTTATTAATAAATAAGATGAGCCTAGTTTGTCACATAAAAACCAAAAGAGTCTACTTTATACTACATCAAACAAAAAGGGCCTACTTAGCCAAAACACCCAAAACATCTCATATACACATAACTCGAACACGAATCTTGATATTGGAACTGAACTTCATGTTCAAATCGAAAATTAGGCAAACTTTTTTTCCATGACCTACATCGATAATTAAACTATAGTTAGTGTAAATTCAAAATAATAGTAAAATAAAGCATAGAAAGATAAACTACTATGTATGGTAAAGTATTGAAAACGATTTTTTCATGACCTACATCGATAATTAAACTATTTTAATGTAAATTCAAAATAATAGTAAAAAAAACATTGAAAGATAAACTATTATGGATGGTAAAGTATTGAAAACAAAAGAGGTTACGAATGAGATGTAACTGTAGATCAATAATGAATGCTTTATATAGTAGTAGTAGTGTTCTTTATCAAAAACATATAGTAGTAATGTTAGGGTTTTTTGTAGTATTGTAACCGTACAACATTACAAAAAATATGGTTGTGTTAGATCATGTACAACAGATACTCTATTTTAGGGAATGTTAGACTTTTGGGAAATTTTAAGGGGGTTTTTATCCAACAAATTTCCTATCACAATTCCTAAAATAGGGAGCTTGAGAAAAATATGCATTTGTTTCCCTATATTTGCAGCAAGGAGAAGCTTCTCCAAATACCTCTCACCTTTAAAATTTAACAGTTTTCATCTTTATTTTAAAATAAAAAATTAAATATATACATGGCTTCCTATTATGGAGAAGCTTTTTTTTTTGAAAAGTTACTATGTACTAAGAAAGAAGGATTTACAAGATGAGGAGTTTCATGAGCAGTAATCATAAGAGAAGAGGCGTACATGAGAAAGGAGGGAGAGAGCTGAACTAGGGTAAGTAAATTCAACATCCTAGCAGTGGAGAGAGCAAGGGAAGATCTGTCTTTCCAATGCAGGGAGAGGTGAAGCTTGGTAGCGTGGATAGCTTCCCCAACACATTCAATGGGGCTTGTGTACACATCGTTGTGGATGATGTTATTATGCGACTTCCAAGCAAAGTATGTTGAGGATATAACAGATGACAAAGTGGAAGCCTCAAGGAGGTTCTTCTTAGGGTTGCGACATGTGGAGAGCCAAGACCATATATTGTGGAGGTAGGGAGCCGGGTAGGGGACTCTGGACCACCTCGAGACAATATCAAGGATCAGGGAGGTGTAGCTGCAGCCAATCCAAAGGTGGTTATCATCTTCAGGAAAGCTATCACAGAGCTTACAAGTCACATTGTTGATTAGGTTCCAATTGTGAAGCTTAGTAAGGTAGGGAGACGACGGAGGTTAGCAAGCCAGGCAATGCATTAGCATTTGGGAACGATGAGGTGATGCCAGATTATAGAGCATACTGGGATAGGAGAGGGAAGAGAAGCGGAGCGAAAGATGTCGTAGGCTTTCTTTGGGGGAGAATGTGCCATTAGTATTGAAGATAGTATCAACCGGCTTCAGGCCAGGGGAGAGAGTCTAGAGTTCATTACGTATGGTGATAAGGCTCTTCCAGAAGGCGCTTTGGTTGGTATTTTGGCAGTGGTTCCATATGGAATGGCGCTTTAAGATGTTTTTTCGGATCCACTGGCACCATATGCCATTGGCATCTCTGTCAATGTCGAAAATGAGCCTGACCAGGGAAGCTTTATTTCTGGCAAGCAAGTCAGGGAAGCCAAGGCCACCGTCGCTTTTTGGAGTGCAAACATTATCCCAGACAACTAATGAACGTTTGCTCGATTCTTTCCCGGACCAAAATAATGACCTCAGTAGTGATTGAATTTTTGTGAGGATCGCAGCAGAGAGCAAGAAAATGGTGCTCCAGTAGTGGTTGATAGCAAAGAGAATTGAGGAGATGAGTTGAATCCTGCCAGCGTAAGAGAGAAGTTTGGCGCTCCATGATTGAATTCTCTTGGTGATTTTGTTGATAAGTGGAGCATAGTCTGGTAGGTTGAGCCTCCTACTATCAACAAGGACGCCTAGGTAGAGAAAAGGTAATGAGGCCTTATTTTAACCTGTGCTATGGGTGATTTGATCTTGAATGTTGCTGTGAATACCCCCTATGTAGATGGATGATTAGAGAGGTTGATTTTCAGGCGTGAGATTAGGCCAAAGGAATCAATGGTGGATTTTAGGATGTTGATGGAAATAAGGTCACCTCGACAGAACAACATGATGTCGTCTGCAAAGCAAAGGTGAGTAATGCGAGGGTTTTTGCACTTTGGGTGAAGATTGAATTCTGGTTTGGCAGTGTTGTGATGGATCATACGAGATAGAAATTCCATAGCTATGGTGAAGAGAGGAGGGGATAGGGGACAACCTTGTCTAAGCCCACGAGTGCCTTTGAAATGAACAATTAGGGAGCCATTAAGGTTTAAGGAATAAGAGGCATTAGTGATACATTCTCTAATTAAGAGTATGAAGGACTCAGGGAAGCCCATCATACGTAGGCATCGGAGGATGAAGTCATGGTTGATGGAGTCAAGGGCCTTGGTAATGTCCACCTTGAGGGCAGCCCTAGGAGAGATGTGTTTCCTGCCATATCCTTTGAGAAGTTCCAGGCAGACTAGAATATTGTGTTTAATGGATCGGTTGCTAATGAAAGCACTTTGGTAGGGGCCAATGATGTCAGGAAGGATGAAGTTTAGGCGAGAGGAGAGAATTTTGGCAATTGTTTTGTAAGTGGTGTTACACTAAGAGATGGGTCGGTAATCTGATGGGGATTTTGGGTTGTCAATCTTGGCTATTAGAGCAATTGAAGTATGGTTGACTTGCTTTAGGAGTTTTCCATTGGTAAAGAAGTCCTTGATTGCAGAGATGAAGTCGTGTTTAGTGATGTCCCATGAGGCCTTGAAGAAGCGGGAATTGTAACCATCCGGGTCTGGACTTTTGTTATTGCCAATGTTGAAGAGAGCTTCAGTAATCTCATCCGTAGAGACCTGCATACAAAGAGTAGAAATGTTATGTGGGCTAAGGGTTGGGATGGAAATGTCAGGATAAGGGCAGGTAGTGTGAGGAATGGCAGGGTTGAGGATGGATTCGAAGTGATTAGTGATGGTGGAGGTGATAAGGGTTGGGTCATGTGTAGTGCTACCATCACTTTGGGTTATGGAGTAGATTCGATTACCACATCTTCTGGCCTTTATGCATTTAAAGAAGTAGGAGGTACATTGGTCCCCATGCTTGATCCAGTTGGCTTTGGAGAGTTGAGCCATTGTCTCACGAAGCATTTTGATGTTGTTGTTAAGGGTGGAGGTAGACAGGGGCTCTTGTTCTTGAAGGTGGGTATCATGAAGATTGTTTTGGAGGGCAACTTGGATATCTTGGAGGCTCTTGTGGCTCTTAGGATTGCTTTGTGAATATCCTCCAACTTTGTACTAGGAAATTTCTTCAGCCTCGGTTTGAGTCTTTTTAGCTTTTTTGTGAGAATGAACATTGGGTTACCATGGATAGGATGGCTCCAGGATTCGGATGTGAGAGGCAGGAAATCTTCATGGCAAGCCCACAAGTTATTGAACCGAAAGGCCACTTGGAGTTTGGCAACAAGATCATCAAGGGAGAGAAGGGCGGGGGAGTGGTCAGAGATGTTGGGATGGTCGAAGTGGACTTGCGAGTTGGGGAAGAGAGTATGCCAAGCTTGATTAGTAATGACTCTATCAAGCTTGCACCATGTTCTAGTACCTTCTTGCTTGTTACTCCATGTGTATTTTCATCCAGAGAAAGGATGGTCAAAGAGGTCGTTTTGCTTGAAGCAAGTGGCAAGTTCAGTTGAGATTTGCGATAATGAGGGTGAGTTGTTGGAGGATTTCTCATCAGGGGTAAGGGTGGTATTGAAGTCACCGAGTAATACCCAAGGAGAGTTGGTGATGAGTTGGTTTAAAGTGGAGATTGAATCCCAGAGACTAGAACAGTTTGCAGGAGAGTTGTGGCCGTAAATGAAGGAACAATCAAGGTTTGAAGATTGGACGTGGGAGTGTAGGGGGCTGGTTATTTGGCAGTGAATAAGTTGGTCAGTTATGAGTGTTGGAGTGAGGTGGAGTTTGGAAGGGTTCCACCAAAGCCATATACGGTAGTTGTGGGCAAAGGAAGAGTTGGAGAAATGGCTCCAAGTAGGGAAGAGGTGTTTGGCGATTCTTTTCTCTTTGTTAACTTTGAGCCGAGTCTCAATGATAGCCAGGAGGTCAATGTCTTGTTTCTTGACAAGATCTTGGACAAATCTTTGCTTATTAGGGTGGTTTAGTCCCCTAGTATTCCATGAACAAAGTTTTAGATTCATTGGGAAGGGTTGTTAGACCTTGGGTAGCACTTGCTATCAAGGGGAGGGGAGGGGAGGGTGAGAGGGCCGGAGGGAGGGTTTTCTCCTTGAGCATGCGTTGGTGGGGATAGGGAAGCATGGGAGAGCATGTTTTGGGCTTGGGTAGACGTCACTGTGGTTTCAAGAGTGGACGTCAAGTTGGGAGTAACGTTCACAGGAGGTGTTGTTTTGGAGTTAAGAGTATTGGGTTGAAGGAATTGAGGGAAGTATGGGGCATCGTTATTTTGAACTTCCGGGATGATTTGGGGGGGGGGAGGTGGGTGGATTGAGGGGATGGTCTTTTAATGATTTTGAAGGAGTGATCAGGTGTTGGCAGGAGAGGGGTTGTGTTGGCATTTGGCTTGGAGCGAGCATGGGTGGAGTGACCGGGGGCTTGGCAGGGTCTTTTGGAGACATGCATTTGTGACTAAACATGAGGCAAGATGGGCAGTAGGGAGGAACCCATTCATATGTGATTTTCTGGGAAATGGATTCACCATCAGGCTCAGTGAGAGTGACTTCTCTAAGGAGGGGTTTTGAAGCTTGGACGTCCACCAAGAGACGGGCAAAGCCAAGCCTATCTTGATTAGCAGAGCAAAAGACAGTCAGGATTGGGATCCCCAAGACAGACCTAATCTTAGCCAGCATGCGAGGTGACCAGAAGCGAAGGTCTAGATCATGCAATGTAGCCCATATTGGAATTGAGGATAAGCTGGAGTAGTCCAAGGGCAGGTCCTTAGTCCATTTTTTCAGAATGAGGGTGGAAGAACCATTGATAACCCAAGGGCTGCCAAGGAGTATAGAGTTAAGGTCCTCATCACTAGCAAAGTGAAAGATGAATACCCCATTGGAGTTCCTAATGGTCTTAGGTTGCGAGACGGAGTTCACAGCTCATTGGTGAAGTCTTTCATACGTTGGAAGTTTATTGGACTTCCAATAGGAAACCCGATGAGGGATAGGTTCCATTTTTTGATAGAATCAACAATGTCATCATGGGTAAAGTTGATGATCCCATCTTCATAGCTAGGGGTGAAGGATAGAGGGACGTGATTTCTGCATGCGTTTCTCGTAACTATTTCTTTGTAGGAGAACGAGGGGTTGGAAGGGGACGCATTGGTTGAGGAGAGAGGGAGTGTAGGGGAAGGCGAAAAGGGTGTCAGAGGAATGTGTGATGGGCAGTTCAAAAGTTTGGGGTCCACATGCGAGGAAATCTCAACCGACTCCAGGGATAAAGTTGTCACCGTCATCTTAGAAGCAAGTTCAGGATTTGGAGGGGAGAGGGGGGGATCTCAACCGTCCCCGGTTGGATAGGGGGCAAGTTTGCATTAGAGTTGGAAGGAAAACCGGTGCATGGGATAGCAGACACGTCAAGGATGGTGGATGGGGAAGCTACCTTATCCATTTGAACGTGGTTAGAATGTGGTGGCGGAGAGGAGCTAGGACTAGCCGGAAGGAATGGGAAAAGGGTTGCGGAAGAGAGGTTAGGGGGACTGGTGTGATGAGGGCCAATCTTCGGTTGTTCGAGATGATGAGATCCTCCGGGATAGGCTAAAAAGGGCTGGTTGGGGAGGAGTGGGGTAAGGCAGAGTGGGTTGGTTTGGAGGGAAGGGTTAGTTTTGCATGAAGTTTCGAGAGCTTGACTGAGAGTCTCTTAGAGCGCTTGGGGCCGGCCATGGAAAGAGGGGTTAGGGTTGGGGAAGGAGGGGTGGAAGACCGCGCGTGGGAGCGCGTTCTTCAGGGTAAGTTTGGGTTTTCGATATTATTAGTGATTACAGATATGGAGAAGCTATTAGGTTCAAGACAAAAATAATTTAGAGAAAACGAAAGTTCTTTCTCCATTTTAAAGTATTTTTTTAAAAGCTGTTGCACATGCCCTTAGGTGGAAAGTAAGAAAACGTTGTTTGGTTTATGAGAAAGTGGGGTCCATATATATAGCAATGAGAAAAGAAATGCGACGAAGGTTACCGAATAAGCTTAATGAATAAATCAATTAGAATTTGGGATAAGGTTATCATACAAAATCTTAATAGTTTCGATTTGAAACACGTAAAACAACGATAAAAGTTGGAAAATATAATTTTAATTTCTTGATTTTATAAAACTGATTTATTAATTAGTATACCGAGTAGATTTTTTTTGAACTAATTTGATTTGTTGGAATAATTTTAAATTTTTTGTTAACATATGATTTGTTGGAGGAATTTTAAATTTAACGTTAAGATATGATTTGTAGGAGGAATTCTAAACGGTACATATGTGATTTGGTTTGTTTCAACTTATTTGATTTACGTTAAAAAATCTTAATTGGTTAGTTTTTAATTTTTTTTAGATATTGCTTTAATAAAAAAAACTTTATTGGTTTAATTTATGATTTAGTAATATATTTAATCCGATAAAAAATGTGGGACGCCACATTAGTATTAATGTCGTCTGTTTTAGTAAAGTATATAGATAACTCAATTTTTTTAAAAAAAAAAATCTCTCAATCCCAAAATTATTTTAATGGATTACATATTAGAAAGAAGGGGATTTTATAATCATGTATCATCTAAACTGATGTGCCGAATCATAAAAATGAAAGGGTTAGCCTAAAAGTCTGACCTCTGAACCCACTTGTAGTGTGGGCCGTTTATTGGGCCGAGCCCAATACTTTGTAGGATATTCATGGGCTTTAAGCTCAGGACATATTCATGTCTTTGAGCCAAGTTCAGGAGACAAAAAAACATTAACAACAGAAGCATCATGCAACTGCAAATGCTGTTCTTCTAATTGGATTTAAATTAGGGGTGTGAATAAATCCTGATTAATCCCGTTCCGTCCCGATCTCGTTCCGATCCGGCGGGATTTGAAAAAAAAAATATGTGTATACCGTCTTGTCCCGTGAAAAATTTGCGGAACGAGACGCGAGACGGAAACTTCTCATCCCGGTTAATTCCGTCCCGTCCCGCATATATATATATATATATATATATATATATATATATATATATATATATATATATATATATATAATATTCACTTTATGTGTATCTTCTAATTGGACGCGGGACGGGACGAGGGAGATGAAACTGAAAAGAAATGGTTTTTTTTTTAACTTTATGTGTATCTTTCTCTTTCTTATTAAGTCTAAACTTCTGACGTGACAATCTATTCACCCCGCAAGCTAGGAGATGGTGAGGAACAAGTCATGCCTAGCTTGAAAAGAAGGTTGTTTTGTTACAGAGAAGGAAGTAGGAACAAATTTGAGTTGTAGGAAACCTTTCATGACTTTGTCACGGTACAGTGGCAATTTATCTTTATATGCTTTATTCGCTCATGAAAGACGAGATTGTGCAGAATATTAGAGTTGTTGTCACAGAAACATGAAGTGGGTTATATGATTAAAGACGAAGATCAGAAAGAAGTCGAACGAGCCAAGTAATTTGTACAACAACACTGACAACGGCTCTATACTCATCTTCTATTGATCTTCGAGACAAAGTTCCTTCCTTTTTGGACTTCCAACTAACTAGATAATTCCCAAAAAGTATCACATAACCTCCAACTAAACGACGCGTATTTGGGCAAGATGCCCAGTCAAAATTTGTGTAAACAATAAGAGAGGGGGATTGGGTATATGAGCACCACCATCTAGTAAAAGCTTGACATTGAGTGGGAGATAAATAATTGTTGTTTTGGCATTAGGGAGAGAAGAATTACACAAGAACTCGAGAGTAAACTTTCGTTGAGAAAGAACAATACCGGATGCAACATGATTGATCTCAATACCAAGAAAGTAATGCAGTGTCTAAGGTCTTTGATACTAAAAATATCATCAAGGTAGGCTTTTAATCGAATGATTTCATCAAGATCATAGCCAATGACCAGGAAATCATCAACGTAAATAACCGCAATAGTAATTCGAGATGATTGGTGCTTGATAAACAAAGAAAAAGTCATTCTTCGATTGAGTAAAACCACGATCATAGAGGGATGTAGTGAGGTGAAGAAACCATTGTCGTGAAGCCTGCTTAAAGTCATATAAGGATTCCGTGCATACAAGAGAAAGAGTATTGGAATCCTATGAGGAAGCTGCATATACACATCCTCATGAAGCTCTCCATGGAGAAACGCATTATTCACATTAAGTTGGTGTAACACCCAAGATTGGAGGCTCGACGGAAATAATGCTACGGATTGTAATAATTTTAAAAACGAGCAAAAAGTATCATGGAAGTCAATTCCAGCATGCGGAGTAAATCCTCGTGCTACAAGACATGCCTTGTATCTTTCTAGGCTACCATTAGGATTAAGTTTGACCTTAAATACCCATTTACAATCAATGAACTTTTTGCAATGAGAGATAAGTGACTAAAGATTTTTCCTAAGGTCGTTTATATCCTTTTAATACTAAAGCAAGTATAGTGATTAAGTAAGGGTCGAACCCAAGAGAGTTTGTATTTTTATTAAAGTCAATTATTGATTGTGGGACAAAGTAACAAAAAGGGGGTTTTTGGAATGAATTGATGCACACAAAACTAAGAAGCAAGTAAAAGAGATTGGTAAGATGATGATGAGTGAGTCTACACTAGGTTGATTCTTAGCATGCAATTACTACTTTGGTGAGTTCCTTTTACAAGTTTCAAGTAATGTTCCCGTCTTGATCATATGTATGTGTTGAGCCAACCGGCATCAACACAACTTAAAAAGTTAGTGTTCCGTAAACCTACAAGAACAAGTCACAAGTTAACTTTCAAACAAAGACTAAGGGATATAAAGAGAAGATTAAAACCGTTAAACTAATCTTTATAATTGTGTTTCTTTTCCTTCAAGCAATTACAACCCGTTATTACTTAAAGGTTACTACTAGACTAAAGACCCGAACCCGGAATCTATTAATCCTAGTTGTTTGCATGCACTTACCTAAAGCGATCAATCTTAAGTAATAATGAAAACATGCAATTTAGATAAATGAAGCCCAAGAAACACAAAACATTACTGAATAAAACTTATATTAAAAAGGGAACTTACAACCAAAGTAATAATGCAGCCTCAAATCAACCTAATGTAGCAAGGAAACTCATAAGCTCATTACAAAGGAAGCAAGAGAGAATAAAAGTGGGAAATGATGGATGCTTCTAGCAATCAACCATGGGTCTATTTATACTACAAATGGCACTAAATGGGAGTAAATGGCCGGCCAAAACAACCACCTTTAATGCCATAAAGGTGGTGTAAACAGCCGGAGTAAAGCCTTTGTCGTTGAACCGCAGGGGCGGCCTTCAGATCCGCAGGGGCGGTTCAGGCAAAAACGTTTGATCTTCTTCGTGGCCGCAGGGGCGGCATGACAGTTCCGCATGGGCGGATCATTGATGATCTTCAAACGCCTGACTCTTCAACTTTTTGTCGCTTCAGATGCCGAGCCGCAGGGGCAGCCCAGTGTCAACGTAGGGGCGGTGACACTTACTCTTCAGCTTCACAACTCCACAGGATGAGACGCAGGTAGAGGCGCAGGGACGCCGGTCTTTGCTTCTTCAGAATAAGTCACCGCAGGGGCGCCAAGGAGTGACGCAGGCTAGGGGCGGCGGCAGTCTTCGTTCCTGGCGCTGGCGAAGACGCAAGTTGCGCTCCGGAACGTGGTGTCACCCGCAGGGGCGGTGACACTGCTCCGCGGGGGCGGTGATGCAACAGAAGCTTTGCTTCGTGAATGGTATTCAACTCCCAAGTGCTAAAACTCCTCTTTTATCTTCTTTTAGTCTTCTTCTTCTGGATCAAGGAGTTAGTAGCATAAACCGACACTAGTGTGACAAAAAGACTCTAAAAACTAACCTAAATGATATTAATTCCATCACCTATCAAACTCCCCCATACTTAGACCTTTTACTCGTCCCGAGTAAAATTCATGATAACAATTTTTAGACTCAAAGGCCTCAGGAAGCATGGGTAAGAGGCATAGACAATGGAAAAGAAAAGCCAAGAAAGAAAGAAGGAAAAAGAGAGAAAATGTGAGAAAAAGGTGAGAAAACTACCATCTTTATTGCTCCAAGATTGACCTACCCGGACAACCTCTTTATGACTCCCCTTCTTATGCCGCCAAACGCCGGAAAGGGAACCTACACTCGGTGCCGCTCATTTTGCCAAGGTGCCCTTTCGGGTTTTCACCTTGCCACTCTTCTTCTTTTCTTTGATGATCTCACTTGGAACTCACATCCCTCAAGTCCAATTTTGCACCAACCTAAGGTTGGTCGGACTACCTTCTTTTTGCCTAAACCGCCCTTTCGGATTTTCAGTTTATCCAAGGATTTTCATGCCTTTATTCATTTTCTTTGGCTTTTTCATTTTCTTTTTTTTTTCAAGCTGAATTTCAAACTGCAAAAACTCAATGCAACATACTCAAAACAAACTATACATGCAAAGATATTTCCTCCCCCATACTTGAAGCACACTTTGCCCTCAAAGTGGAAAATGAAAGCAAAGATAAATGTGGAGAAGGAATAAAAGATGATACCACTAATGGGATGGTCCGGCTGGACCATCCGGACCCTCCTCCGGTGGGTACGGGAAGTGGCTGAAGAAGTGCTCCTGCCGGCGGTAGTGTGTGTCGATGCGGTCCTCCTGAGCATTCATCCTCTATCCAAATGAAGTCTCAAAACTGGCTTGCCAAGCCAGCTGCTGAGCCTCTAGCTGCTGCTGATGAGCCACCTGCCAAACATCTTGCCGGCGGTCAAAATGGGTGGTCATAGAGGAAGCGAAGCTAGACTGTCATGCCTGTTGCTGCTCAAGCATGGACCGCTGGTACTCGGTCTGCCATGCCTGATGCTGGGTGGTCAAGACCACCATCTGAGCCTGGAGGCTCTCCATGGCCGGACCGTCGTCCGGTACTGCAGTAGGCATCTCCTCATCATCCGGTATGGGCATGTGGTCAACAACAGGAGCCCGGCTGGAGCTCGCATCATATCTCTCAACAATGGCCCCTTGAGGCCGTCTCGGCACGAAGGGGTCAGCCGGTATGTATAGCTCGGAGAGCTCGTCTCCAAGTGGGAGCGGCCGGGGGAGGTATGTAATGTGACTCCCATCTGCCAATGAGAGCCAAAAGAAGTTCTCCCCGTCTCTCTTGAGGAGCTTGCACCTCCTCAACATCCCCTCCGTGTAAAGTGGGGCCTCTAACCCATCCTCAAAGTCGGAGAGGTCCATCACCTGTGCAGCGATCAAGGAGATCACCCCACCACCCACAATGTCTCGTGGCTCGTTCTTTCTAATCCGCTTCAAAGCGGTAAGGAAGAAGTATGGCCAATCCGGAACCTAGTCGTTCATGGGGAGGTTGTCGTACAACAGTGGAAGTTCCTTGAGAGCGACCTTGTTCTCCTCCTTGTGTCCACAGAAGACACTCATGAATATCTTGGAGATGAGCCTTAAGCAGTGGTGAGTGAGTTTGTTGGAGTACTCACCCCCGGCATGAAAGTTTGATCTAGTGGTAGCCTGCCAAAACTCGCAAAGGTCGGGTGTCGGTACGGGTTCCCACCGGTTATCTGAGGTGAAAATAGTCACCCCAAATGCCTCCTGCAGTTGGGTGTAGTCCTGTGTATATTTTTTCTTGTTGAACTTGAATGAAAGTCCAACACAAATATGGTCCTCCTTTTTCATGGTGAAGTTGGCGATGAATTGGCGGCTGAGCTCGGGGTATGTTGGGGCATTCATGTTCAGAAATTCACCGAGCCTAGCGTTGGTGAGGAATGTCTGCATGCTCTCTGATAGCATGAATTATAGTCTATATTTTGGGTTTGTTTGGACGTTTTATCTTTCATAATCTACATGTTTGTATGTATATTATGTGATTATATTACCATTTCATCTACCTTTGCGGGAATCGAGGTCTACACCTAGTTTTGTTGTAATCGTAGGTAAAATGGCACGTCTTGCATCAAAAAGGAGCAAAAGAAGCTATGGAGTCATTGGAGCTACATTCAGGAACATAAGGAACCATCCAGGAAGCATAGCCATGGATTTGAGATTCACTTTGGACCAGTTTTGAGAGATTTCACATTCAGTTGTGACTCACCTCGGTTGACCACAGATTCACCTCGACCGAGGTGATCCAGGAAGTCGACTCGACCGAGGCGAATACCTAGGACGCGGCAAGAATATTTTATTCTTGGCTGAGATCTTTTATCTTTGGAAAGTGATCTTATATTTTTGGGCTTGGCTCCTGGAAGGAAGAAGATATGCTAGATCATATATTTTACCTCTTTTTATGGGAAGAGATCTTTCTAAGATATCTTATCTTTGGAGAGTAACTTTCCTATAAAAAGGGTCGGATTTCCCACAAATCCAACATCCGCATACAGTTGGAAATCTCGTTTACACCTATTGCACGCAGCAGTCATACTCCAGTTGGGAGATTTGAAGAACCTTTTTGAAGGTTGAAGGAAGATTGAAGATTTTAGCTTTTATAGCTTTTGAAGGTTTTCTTGTGAGATTACCTTAGATTCTCTTCCTTGTTGTCTTGCTTGTTGGATTTCTATCCAAGGAACGCTTTTGTTGTGATATTTGACTCAGTTATTGAAGTCTTTTCATTAAATTCTTCTTGTTCAAATATTCACCTTCTTCCCATATACTTGATTAATACTTTCATAATGATGATGAGTGGCTAATTTCCTTGTGTGATTCTAGGGTGATTGGCTGAAGGTTGTGGGAAAAACAATGATAGAATAATCTTAAATTCCAGTAGGACCCTGAAAGTTCGAGCCTTTAACCTTAACCCTAAGCATCTCGTTCAGTCAATGAACATCTCGGCCGGGGTGGAATTTGGCTGACCGAGGTGACTTATCTGATCCTAAACTGAGAGTTAAGTGTTAGAGTTTGCCAAGTCCAATTCTTATTATACCTTTCCTGGTTCAAAGCAAGCTTAGGATGAGACTTACCCGGTAATTCCTTAGTTTGTGTACCAACGATCATAAGTGTAGGTAATAAAGGTTTGTCCTTTATTGGGGTTTGAGTGTGCTTTCATCCCATCTTTGTGAGTTAGCCTGAGACTTACCCGGTAAAGGTTGATTCTATTCCCTTAGATGGTGTGTTAGTTTGAGGTTATAGTTCTTTATTTTAATTCCTTGAGACTTACCCGGTAATAGGAGTTACGGTTTTGGATTAGTGTGTAGTGAGACTTACCCGGTGATCTACTCCACTTTAGTAACACCTTCCCCATGCAAAAACCTCAGCTTTGTCCGCTTATCTTTAGATCTTGAGTTGGAACCACAACTAGATGCTTTAATCCCTAGAATTGCATATTTGCTTTATTGACTTCTTATTCATCTTTGATTGTTTTAATTGCTCTTGTGGTTAGTATTTACATAAGCATACCGTAATTGGACTTTGTTTCACTAAGTCCCTGTGATCGACCCCTGGAATTCCTTGCTTTTTACTACGATTGACCCGTACACTGCGGGTTCGCATCCTTGTTTTAAGCTTACGTCTAGGGTTATAAATTTAAAGCTTGCACACACCGTTTGGAGCGAACAAGTTTTTGGCGCCGTTGCCGGGGACTTGGTCTAGACCGAGCCGGTTATGGTTTGCTCT
The DNA here is from genome assembly GCA_033239045.1 of Fagopyrum esculentum. Lineage (NCBI taxonomy): Eukaryota > Viridiplantae > Streptophyta > Magnoliopsida > Caryophyllales > Polygonaceae > Fagopyrum > Fagopyrum esculentum. The sequence goes on along the minus strand of BSUD01000004.1, from coordinate 21,814,898 downwards.
TGGGGCACTTGCCCCCGTATCTACTAACCACTCTACTTGAGTGACTTTTGCAGGTTCTTTCTTAGGTATATGCGAAGAGCCCGCACTGGGAAGGAAATCGTTCCTTACGATCCCGAACCAGAAAAGACATACAAGCGATGCTTAAGAGAAGCGAAGATGGCCCAACAAGACAACCGCGATCTTGAGGCCGAGTTAAAAGAGGCGTTAGAGCTGCTACACCTCAGCAGGGAAGAACTAAGGCAAGAGAAGGAAGAAACTCGCACCAAGACTGAAGCAATCAAAGTAGAGATGGAAGCCATACGAGACCAGATTCTACTTCGACCGAGGGAAGACCTAGTTCCCGATGCTGGACCGATGCAGGTCCCAGTTGCTGACCCTCGACCGAGGCAGGTCCCAGTACCTAACGCCCCGGCCGAGGTACTTCCACCTCGGATGCCAGTCCGAGACGTTCTTCTTGCAGGAATCCCACGAACACTAGGTCAATGGATGGACCCCAATCAACAACTGAGGCGTCCAGGAGTTAACCTAGGAGATCCAGCGGACCATGACTACGAACTTTGACCGCAAGTTCTATCCATGATTCGCCAATGCCAGTTCGGAGGGCTAGAGAAGGAATCACCACATCAACATCTTCAGAACTATGAGATCTTGATGGAAACCTTGAGACCTTCAAGGATTGAAAACAACAACTACAAGCTAAGACCTTTTTACTTTTCTTTAAAAGATAGAGCTCTTACTTGGTATCAATCTCTTCCTCCAGGAAAAATCAGCACATGGGAGGAGATGACAACGGAGTTCTTGACCAAATTCTTTCCCCCCCTCAAAGACCGCTGAAATGAGAGGGAAGATCAACGCTTTCATCAAGAAGGACAAGGAGAGCTTGTCCAAGTCATGAGAGCGGTTCAAGGACATTCTTTTAGATTGCCCACATCATGGGATTCCAAAGTTAGAATTATTGGAGATATACTTCAAGGGACTGGACGGAAGCACCCAGTTCAATCTCCAACTACTCTCCGCCGGTACCTTCATGGACATGGCGATTGAAGAGGCTTGGGACTTCATCGAGAAGCAAGCCTTGCATATGGAGAAGTACACTCATCAAGGAGCTGAAGGTGGAGTTAAAAGAGTTAACTTCCAAGAAACTCAGCCCAACAACAATCAACTCACGTCTTTGAAGAATGACGTGAAGCAATTGAAGGAACTCTTGGTTGCTCAAACCAAGAAGGAAGAGCAAGGACAAAGGAACAACAACAACGGATACCGTAACAACAACAACGGTTCCCAAAACAACAATTACAACAACAACAATAGAGGATCCAATAGCAACAATTGGAGGGCGAACAACCAAAATTCTGGTAATCATTCAAACTCCAACTCTAACGATTCCTCTAACCCTTTCCTCTCTTCCCCTTCTTCTTCTTCTACTCCATTAAAAAGCCAGGGGCAAGGATCAAGTTCATCTCAGCCGGAAAAGAAAGACGCAGTTTTGGAGGCTATCTTGATCAAGCTCAACGCTATGGAGACTTCTATGACTTCATTTTCGAAGGCCCAAAAAGCCTTTGAACAACAACTTGCAAGTAGGGCGAATGAAGCGCCAAGAGACCCAGGGAAGCTTCCAGCAAGGACGGAAAGCAACCCTAAGGGCCAGGTCATGGCCATAACTACGAGGAGTGGACTGAAAACTGCAGATCCAATGCCTCGGTCAGTGCTAGTACCGACGAAGACCACCTCGGTCCAGGTACAGTCGAAGAACACTTCGACCGAGATGTCAACCGAGGTGGAGCCACAGAAAGCGGAGGGGAAAACTGAAGTTTATGTTCCACCTCCTGCATACAAACCACCACTTCCATTCCCCCAGTCAAGGGCCAGAGCATATCTAGACAAGCACTTTGGTAAGTTCCTTGACTTGATGAATAAACTGCACATTAATATTCCTTTCCTTGATGCTATTCTAGGAATGCCCGCCTATGGGAAGTTCTTGAAGGAGATCCTATCAAGGAAGAGGAAACTGGAAGACTTTGGTGAAGTTAGGATGACATCTAAATCCTCGGAGCTCATACAAATCATGAAGGAAAAGATGCCACCTAAATTGAGAGATCCCGGCTCATTTTGCATTCTCATTCAAGTTGGGGATGTCACTTGTGAAGCCCTTTGTGATCTAGGAGCCAGCGTGAGCATCATCCCGTTGGAGCTATGTGTGAAGATTGGACTTGGAGAGCCCAAGCCGGTCAAGATTCGACTTTATATGGCGGATCGCTCCATCACCCATCCCGTGGGTATCTTGGAGGACGTTCCGGTCAAGTTAGGTAACTTCTATCTACCTATAGATTTTGTTGTACTTGACATTCTCGCAGATTATCCTATTCCTATTATTCTCGGGAGGCCATTTCTAGAAACTTCGGGTTGTAACGTGGATTGCAAGAACGCCAAGTTGAAATTCAACATTGGCGGCGATGAGGTGGAATTCGCACTACTTGCAGCCATGAAAGGGGAGCAGCTGAGCGATGATATCTTCAACATCTACGATGAAGAAGAATCAAGAGAATTGGTGAGCTCTATCCTTATTAACGATCCACTTGAAAGAGTTATTAGCTTCAGTTTAATGGAGGAAGGTATAGATGCTTCTTGTGATGCAGAAATACGGAGCTTAAAGGCACTTGAAGAGGATCCAGGAGCTAAAACTGAGAAGCTAACCCAGGAGATGAAGATCTCCAGTTTCGGTTCCAGTTGCAGTACCTCGACCGAGGCACTTTCTGGACTGAGCGAGGCGACTGAAGAACATCTCGGGCAACGCCTCTGCGCCTCGACCGAGGTCGATGGCGAGACGACTTCAACTGAGACTTCCGAAAGTCCAGTTTCTGGATCTACTCCACTGGAAGGAGGAAGCAAGGATCCCCCTCAGAAAGCACCTCCAGTTGTGGAGCTTAAACAACTCCCAAATCACTTGAGGTATGTCTTTCTTGGACCGGATTCCACTTATCCCGTTATAGTTAGTGCTTCCCTTTCCGAAACTGAATTGTCTAAACTAATGCATGTCCTGAGAAAGCATCAAAAGGCTTTGGGTTATACTATAGATGATCTTATTGGCATTAAGCCTTCTTTCTACATGCATAGAATTCTAATGGAAGATGATCATAAGACTTCACGGGAACCTCAAAGACGGTTAAATCCGATCATGAAAGAGGTTGTGAAGAAGGAAATTCTTAAGTTGTTGGATGCAGGTATCATTTACCCTATCTCAGACAGCAAGTGGGTTAGCCCGGTACATGTAGTTTCGAAGAAAGGAGGGATGACCGTTGTGACGAATAAGAACAACGAGTTGATCCCAACTAGGACCGTTACGGGCTGGAGGGTTTGCATTGATTATAGGAAGCTGAACACGGCCACACGGAAGGACCATTTTCCACTTCCCTTCATTGATCAAATGCTCGAGCGGTTGGCCTAACATTCACACTTTTGCTACTTAGACGGTTATAGTGGATTCTTCCAGATTCCTATCCATCCGGATGATCAGGAGAAGACCACTTTCACTTGTCCATGGGGGACATTTGCTTATAGGAGGATGCCATTTGGATTGTACAATGCACCCGCTACCTTCCAGCGATGCATGATGGCTATCTTTTACGAGTACATAGAGGAGATCATGGAGGTATTTATGGATGATTTTTCTGTATATGGTTCCTATTTTGATGATTGCCTATCTAACCTTTCTCTAGTGCTTAAAAGATGTGAAGATACTAATCTTGTTTTGAATTGGGAGAAGTGTCATTTTATGGTTAATGAAGGCATTGTGCTAGGACACCTCGTTTCTAATCGAGGCATTGAGGTCGATCGCGCTAAGATCGAGACTATTAAGAAACTCCCTCCCCCTTGTTCTGTTAAAGGTGTGAGGAGTTTTCTCGGGCATGCAGGTTTCTACAGGAGATTCATCAAGGACTTCTCTAAGATTTCTAAACCTCTAACTAACCTCTTGAATAAAGATGTTGTTTTTGAGTTTTCGCAGGAGTGTCTTGATGCTTTTTATAGGATTAAGGAAGCGTTGATCTCCGCTCCCATTATCCAACCTCCGGATTGGACCTTGCCCTTTGAGATCATGTGCGATGCTAGTGATGTAGCCGTAGGAGCGGTGCTTGGACAGAAGAAGGATGGACGGACCACCGCCATTTACTATGCTAGCAAGACGCTAGATGTAGCACAACGCAAATACGCTACCACCGAGAAAGAGTTATTGGCGGTTGTATATGCTTTCGAGAAGTTTCGTTCCTATTTAGTTGGGGCGAAAGTCATTGTCTACACCGACCATGCAGCCATTCGTTACTTGTTGGCTAAGAAAGATGCCAAGCCACGCCTTATTCGACAGATTCTCTTATTTCAAGAGTTTGACTTAGTGATCCGCGATAAGAAGGGATCCGAAAATTCTGTTGCGGATCACCTCAGCCGGCTACCTGCATCTTCACGTGAGAAAGACGACCCGCCCATAGACGATTCATTCCCCGATGAGCATTTACACTTGTTGGAGCGTTTGATAGACTTACTTACTTCACCCCACGATGGAGGTGAAGTATGGGGTGAGGGCACCCCCATCACGTTTGATACGCATCCTGGTCCAGCTAGCGACCTTAAACCAAGCGCTTCTTGGGAGGCAACCCAAGGTATTGCTTTCTTTTCCCTTTTTCTAGTCTAGCTTAGATAGTTTTTTGCTTTTGCTTTGCTTTGTTTTTGGCGTTCTAGACAGATAACAGGAGACATCTAAGGAAGGAGCATAACTGGAAGTACAGAAGATCGAGAATTTGAGAAGACGAAGTTTGACTGAGGCATCTCGGTTGCTGTCAGAGCACCTCGACCGAGATGATTCTTGCGCAACCGAGGCGACTAGGGTTTTCTGAAGAACCACCTCGGTCCGTACCACCTCGGTCCAGTCGAGACCATCTCGACCGAGGTGACAGCAGTTCCAGAAAAGGGTTTAAAAGGGCCGAAGATTTCTCTCTCCTCACTTTACTCTTCTCCCTCGACCGCGGCGACAGTTTCACCTCGCTTCCCCGATTTTTGCTCGTTTTCGAAGATTTCTGTCTCCAAACTGCGATTGAAACTTAGAGGATCCCAGTGCATCATCGATCTGCAAGAAAATCGAACCGATTCGGCCGAACGAGGTAAAACAAAACCGAAACCCTACCTCTCCGATTTCGTTTCGATTTGGGCTTTGGTTGCCCTTGCATTTGCTGAGGAAAGACTTAAGTACCCCATATGAAGCAGTTGTAGTGATTTTGGGGGAAAAGAACTGAATTTTCAGAAGGAATTAGAATCAAGTTTTCCGCCTCGGTCCAGTCGTTCTGTGCCTCGGCCAAGGTGATTCTTGAGTGTTGTCAGTTGACCGAGGTGACCTGACAGTGTGATTTTCTGAAAATGAGTTCCGACCGACGCCTTGCCCTTAGGGATAGATCCTCACCTTCCCCTTCTTCCTCTTCTTCCCGACCATATCGACCGGTGATCCATGAGCAACACCAGGTCGATTACGACCGTATTTCCGGCCGTCCAGTGATTGCACCTCGCTTCCTGGACGTGTCTGCTTTTGATTGCCTCCAGGTAGACGGAGACCTTAGGAGGATGATATCTACTGTAGGGCTGGATCAGCTTACTGAGATCCGAGCCCCAGCCTATTTGGAGCCGACCTTAGAGTTCATTAGCTCCTTCACCTACCTTCCCACAGAGCAGTCTGTGAAGTACCGGTTGATGAACCAGAACTTCTTAGTGCCACTTGAGTACTGGAGAGATATATTTGGCTTTCCTAAGCCCACAGCTGTTGACTTCCCGTCCCGATCAGTAGCTAGGGAGTTTTGGGGGCAGATTGCCCATATTGTTGAGCATGCAGATAGATGGCGCCCTGGAGATTCCAAGGAGAAGGTCATCTTCCATTTAGCCTTTAGGTTAGCCCACCGGATCTTCAGCGAGACACTTCTGGCGCGTACTGAGATGCCCCAGAAGATCCGACAGGGAGAGCTTTTCAGTTTGTACTGCATGGTTACTGGGGGTATCCCGGACTTTGGCTTGATGTTGGCAGAGGATCTGCACAAGATCAAGGCCAAGGCGAAGGGAGACATCTGCTGTGGAGGGCTTGTCACCCATATAGCTAGCTACCAGGACATGGATCTCAGCGCTTGCATGATGGTGGCGGCTGCCAAGCCGCTTGGGCTGCAGGAGATGATCACTCGGCGGATTCTGGTTCCCCGAGGTTTGACTACACCGTACGTGGCTATGCCGTGGGAGCTGACTGCGCCACAGGGGATCAGGTGGTCTGCCCAGTTTTCTGTTTATGACCCTCACTATTGGCAGACCGCTTGGGCTCCACTGATGGAGGATTACAGAGAGGCAGCAGCTGCCCCAGCTGAGGAGGAGGCAGATGATGAGGAGACGGCTGATGACAGAGAGGGTGGAGTCCCGATGGATACAGGGACGGATACTGCAGGGACGACCGCACCAGTTATAGATCTGGATGATGAGGATACTGAGCCTGCACCTGCTACTTCTCCAGTGAGACCTGCTAGGCGTAGGACACGCCGACACAGGGACCCAGAGGCTCACAGACGGATCGATGATCCGACGGATCAGGTTATTGATTCATATGCTGCTTTGTCACTGGATATCCGCGAGATGCAGGAGCGGCAGCATTACCAGCACATGATGGCTCAGATTCAGTTCGATCATATCATGGGCTATCCGTTCGACCCAACCCAGTATCCGTACGTGCCACCACCACCACCACCGGATCTTGACTACTGAGAGCTGCAGGATTTTCTTTCTTATTTTTATGCAGTTCAACTTATTGTCCGGTGAGTATTTTTATCCTTTAGACTTATTTTGACCCACTGGGACAGTGTGTCCCAAGTATGGGGTGTTTATGTGATGTATTATTTGACACTTATGTATGACTCCACTTGACCGGATATTGATATTTTATGCTTCACTTTTGCTTCTATATGTTTATCTGAGACTACATGCATACTTACAGGTTATTTGATTGAGAAAAACGTCGAAACTGAAAAAAAATGGTTTTAAAAAAAAAATTTTGGACCTCGACCGGGGCAGTTCTGACCGAACGAGGCGTTTCACCTCGGTTGACCTAAGAACACCTCGACCGAGGTGGGTTAACTGAGAGTTTTCGAAAAGGATTTTTGTGTTACTTATCTGGATATGATCTCAGTGAAGATCTTTCTTACTGACTGGATTTGAAATTCTTTATGTGTTTGAAAGGTTTTATGATATGTTTAAGTTGCTAAATGCTTTGTTTGAAATTATTGGCATGTTTAATACTTTGTTTTTGTCTAAATTATGTTGAATTTGAAGGTTGACACCACATTATGAGTTCTCTCACTTTCTTCCTGGAAAGACCAAGACAATTCATTCTTCTCTCTTCTTCTTGATCATGCTTAGCCCCTCATATACATTTTGCCTCCCTTTACCTATCCGGGAATTTGGAAGCAAGCGAAGTGGTGAAAGCAAGTGAAGTTAAAGTTGAGAAGTTGGCTGGAAGTGAAAGTGTTAGAAAGCAATAATAGGTTTGGGGAAGTCAATCATGATGATGAGTAACTCGGCACCATTCACATAGCCGGTGTTTGTGTCTTGCCAAAGTCGGATTGAGCGATATTCCTAACGGGTCATGGTATGTGCATCAAGGGTTTGATGCATCTCAAGAAATTGATGATTGCGGATTTCCTAAGCTTCGGTTATTGTGCAACTCTGTCCATGCATCCCAAAAAGTAAAGTAAAAAGAAAAAAGTGTGAAATAAGCAAAGCTTATTGGTGGAAGATGTTGCAAGTCAAGAAGTTCATCCTTTTCCCGGATTCTAGCACCACATTACCTTACATACATCCCTACCCTACACGTTTCTTGACCTTTCTTTTGGGAAGCCCTTGAGACCTTGAGCTTGTTGATTGACTTAGTGGTTTAAACTGGATTATACATGATTAATTTTGATAATTATGACTTATTATGCATTCTATGATTTTATGCAAAGATGAATAACTTTTCTATATTTATAAAATGTTTTGATCATATTTTGATTTTAAATTCCATGAAGTATTCTCTTAGAGTGATCTATGATTGTTGCACACCATAAAAATGTTTTTGAAAGACTTTTCATTGATTTTCTTGACTTATAATCCATTCTATCTTGTCTTTTATATGCGGAACTTGCTTGGGGATAAGCAAGGGCTAAGTATGGGGTATTTTGATAGCATGAATTATAGTCTATATTTTGGGGTTTGTTTGGACGTTTTATCTTTCATAATCTACATGTTTGTATGTATATTATGTGATTATATTACCATTTCATCTACCTTTGCGGGAATCGAGGTCAACACCTAGTTTTGTTGTAATCGTAGGTAAAATGGCACGTTTTGCATCAAAAAGGAGCAAAAGAAGCTATGGAGTCATTGGAGCTACATTCAGGAACATAAGGAACCATCCAGGAAGCATAGCCATGGATTTGAGATTCACTTTGGACCAGTTTTGAGAGATTTCACATTCAGTTGTGACTCACCTCGGTTGACTACAGATTCACCTCGACCGAGGTGATCCAGGGAAGTCGACTCGACCGAGGCGAATACCTAGGACGCGGCGAGAATATTTTATTCTTGGCTGAGATCTTTTATCTTTGGAAAGTGATCTTATATTTTTGGGCTTGGCTCCTGGAAGGAAGAAGATATGCTAGATCATATATATTTTACCTATTTTTATGGGAAGAGATCTTTCTAAGATATCTTATCTTAGGAGAGTAATTTTCCTATAAAAAGGGTCGGATTTCCCACAAATCCAACATCCGCATACAGTTGGAAATCTCGTTTACACCTATTGCACGCAGCAACCATACTCCAGTTGGGAGATTTGAAGAACCTTTTTGAAGGTTGAAAGAAGATTGAAGATTTTAGCTTTTATAGCTTTTGAAGGTTTTCTTGTGAGATTACCTTAGATTCTCTTCCTTGTTGTCTTGCTTGTTGGATTTCTATCCAAGGAACGCTTTTGTTGTGATATTTGATTCAGTTATTGAAGTCTTTTCATTAAATTCTTCTTGTTCAAATATTCACCTTCTTCCCATATACTTGATTAATACTTTCATGATGATGATGAGTGGCTAATTTCCTTGTGTGATTCTAGGGTGATTGGCTGAAGGTTGTGGGAAAAACAATGATAGAATAATCTTAAATTCCAGTAGGACCCTGAAAGTTCGAGCCTTTAACCTTAACCCTAAGCATCTCGTTCAGTCGATGAACATCTCGGCCGGGGTGGAATTTGGCTGACCTAGGTGACTTATCTGATCCTAAACTGAGAGTTAAGTGTTAGAGTTTGCCAAATCCTATTCTTATTACACCTTTCCTGGTTCAAAGCAAGCTTAGGATGAGACTTACCCGGTAATTCCTTAGTTTGTGTACCAACGATCATAAGTGTAGGTAATAAAGGTTTGTCCTTTATTGGGGTTTGAGTGTGTTTTCATCCCATCTTTGTGAGTTAGCCTGAGACTTACCCGGTAAGGTTGATTCTATTCCCTTAGATGGTGTGTTAGTTTGAGGTTATAGTTCTTTATCTTAATTCCTTGAGACTTACCCGGTAATAGGAGTTACGGTTTTGGATTAGTGTGTAGTGAGACTTACCCGGTGATCTACTCCACTTTAGTAACACCTTCCCCATGCAAAAACCTCAGCTTTGTCCGCTTATCTTTAGATCTTGAGTTGGAACCACAACTAGATGCTTTAATCCCTAGAATTGCATATTTGCTTTATTGACTTCTTATTCATCTTTGATTGTTTTAATTGCTCTTGTGGTTAGTATTTACATAAGCATACCATAATTGGACTTTGTTTCACTAAGTCCCTGTGATCGACCCCTGGAATTCCTTGCTTTTTACTATGATTGACCCGTACACTGCGGGTTCGCATCCTTGTTTTAAGCTTACGTCTAGGGTTATAAATTTAAAGCTTTCACACACCGTTTGGAGAGAACACTCTCCAACATGCCCAATTTTTCAAAAATAGGAACGTGTAAAAACCGAGTTGCATACACAACCTGATCTTGCACAATCCTATACCACTCCTTTTCAGCTTCCGACAACTTGTATTTTCTCTGGTTTTCCAATTCTTGCAAGAAATAAAGCAATGAATTAGAAAGTTAACAAATTTGAGAAAGAAACGAACCCTCTGTTGATTTTTCCGCTAGGACGGCTGAAGGATGCTTAGGGGCGGCGAGGTGCAGGGGCGGCAGCTTGCAGGCGCAGGGGCGGGAGAAGTGCAGGGAGCAATTTCTGACAAGGACGAAGGTGGTGGAGCTGGGGGGCATTTTGTTGGCTTCTTGCTGGTGAAGATTTCGCCGGAGGTGATGGGTAGTGGAGGGAGGAGAGTGTGAGGGGAAAAGGGTTGTAGGATTAGGGTTTTGAGGGAGGTGTTGATGGGGAGCGGGGGACAGTGGCGTAGGGGCGTCGGCTGGTGGTGGTGGGGTTGTCTTGGTGGCGCAGGGGTGTGAGAGAGGCGTTTTTGTGAGACTTCTAGTGAGGGCACAGGGGCGTTTGTGAGAGTGGGGGGGAGGGGGAGATTTGGTAGAGACACAGGGTAGATTGGCGGGATAGTTGACAAAGGCTCCTCTTCTTATTCCTTCGGGTTGCCTCCCGAACAACGCCTTTGTTTTACGTCGTTGGCTCGACGTGAGGGTTTTACTTCTCTGACTGAGCCTCCTCTAGCATCACATTGGGGTTTAATACCGTTTGGGAAGGCAATCCTCCGGAAAATCTTGTTTCGATCCTTGTTATGGCTTCCGCCATTTGCCCAACCTGTTTTTCAAGGTTCTTGATGATGGATTCTGTTGTTTGGACATGAGTAGCGAAATGCTTAGTCAAAACCTACAACATATCCTCAATTGATTGATACTTACCTTGTCGGGGCTGCTGTTGTTGGTTTTATTGACCCCTCCAACAATAATTGTGTTGGTCATGCCAGGTTGACACGAAGTTCTGTGCATAAGGATCGTTCCTAGGCCTTTGCTGCTGTGGCTATCCATAACCTACTGCATTCACCTCTACATCGTTGTTACGCTAAGAACGTGACACGCAAAAGTCTTAAATTTATACTCGATATATTTTTCCTAACTCCTAGCGAACCCGCAATGTATGGGACGTTTTGTAATAAGGATAGTATTCCGAGGTCGAACACAAAGACTAAGGTGAAATTGAATCAATAGTGACTAAGGATAGTGTTGATCTCGGCTAAGAAAAGAGAAAGAAATAAAGAAATGGAAATCTCAAAGTTTTTGGATTGGTTTTGTGGTGATCAATCAAAGATCACAAATCATGCAAGATTTACAAATAACTAAACTAGCAAGACAAATAAACAAACACGAGCACGACATAGGTAATCAAGAGAGAAAAGTGGATTCTAGGGGTTAGAAATTCCGGTTATGACATAGGACTCAAGCTATCTAATCATTCCTTGGATCAACTATAGTATGTTGGGAGTGAGTGTTCCTAGATTGGGATCAATCACCGGTTAGGTCTCATGGTCCACTAGTCCGTTCCTAAGGCCTCATCACCGGGTAAGTCTCAAAGAGCCTAAGGATAGGAATTTTACACAAATCGGATTGTCATCTAGGGATCTAACCTCTCCTTACCGGGTAAGTCTCGGGAAGGCAAGTCCTAAACATCAATCCTAGCACACTCAGTCCAATAGCGGCTTATGAGGCTCACTACTACCTAGAGTTCATCATCTTCGGTATCTAAGAGCAAGATTCACCGGGTAGGTCTCTTCTCACACTTAGTTGCTAACACTAGGTCACCCTAGGATAGATATAGCTCAATAAACACTAGGATTTCAACAATCTAACAACCTAACACTTAGATTTATCAATACAAGCAAGTCAGACGAAATCACGGGTAGTTCATCACTTCCACGACCGTGGAACCTACTAGAACAGGCCGTGATTTACAACAGAGGCTAGGTTCGAGCAAACAAATCATCCAAAGGTACGTTTAAGTCTATCTTATCATAATCCAAGCCATAACCATCATTTCCTTACCCTAGAATCACATCTATTTAGCCAACAACATGCATCATAACAATGAAACTCAACAAGCATACATTCATGGCTTCCATTAGCAAGAGTATGAAATGAAAGAGAAACGAAACTAGTAGGATAAGAAAACCAACCTAAATCAAGGTCAAGAAGGACTTACAACCCTTAAAAGAAGGTTCAAATCGTTTCTTACAGCTTTAGCAAATGTCTTCAACAAAACTCAATCAATACCACTCAAAAGCTATGAAAACTATTAAACTAGTGTGCTTCTTCTTCTTCTTCCCCAAAATGAGAGTGTTTCTTCTCCTCCAAGAGTAGCTCCAATCCAATGGTGAGAGTGTGGATGAGAATGGAGTGATCGGATCTCCCCTCAACAGCCTGCAGGACCACATTTTATACACCATCAAGGGCAATGGTCGGTTATGGAGATCGTGGGACAGCTGTCGCAGCTGTGCAGGGAGAACCGCGGCCTATTTCCACGCCCGTGGAAGTCCCAGTGGCCGTGGTTTTGGTGATTCAGACTTCTATGGATCATCAAGCCACGATTTGGTGCAAGACATGCACCAACAAGGTCCCATGTGTTCTCCTTTGCTCCTAACTTGCTTCCCAATGGGTCCGAAGGTGTGTCATCTCGAGGAATGATCCTCGAATGTATCCATTAAGCTCCTAAATCTCCCAAAATACCTACAAATCATGCAAAAGTCCGTGTAGACGTCTATCTCGACAAATATACAAGAATTGGATGCAAACGTCATGAACTAGTGCTAAGCCATGCATGAATGAGCGGAAAAACTATCTAAATGAGTGCTTAAACCTACGTCATAAATCGTGTTATCAAAAATACCCCATACTTAAGGTTTTCTCATCCCCGAGCAAAGTCCGACTATAGGCTAAGAGATGACATGATTTATGAATGCAAAAAAAATTGAAAATATTTTTGAGATTGTGCTTCTAATATTGGATCACCTTCATAGTCATGTTTCATGGCAAATGGACAAGCAATCATGCATCAAATGAATGAAGGCACGGAAAGTCAATTATACTTAACTAGAAAGCATGCATGAAAGGTAAAGATGAAGAAACCAAGATGATCGTGAATATTTTCAATCTAGATCAGTAAGTCTTACACACATGCAAATAGGTCACAAGGACTTAGGAAAGAAGAGGCTAAGAAACGCTGTGATTGGGTGGGGATTTTTTTTCTAGGTCATGTGATGCTAATCCGGGAATGGAACTAACTTCCACAATTTCGTTTTTGATCAATTTCCCATAAGTGTATATTTTCTCCTTCCTTTCTTTCTTTTCTTTTCTTTTTCTTTCACTTATTTTTGAGACAATGGCATTGGTGTACAAAAGCCGAAACCTTGGTGATTAGCGGGCCTCGGGCTTTTTTGTTTTTCGAGGTGCTCCACAACGGGCACACATACCAAAGCTCGTTAGGACTATCGGTTTATTTGACTTTGGCAAGGAACAAACACCCGATTATGTGAATGGTGCCGAGTTACTCGTCATTTAAACCAACGTCCCCAAACCTATATTTTTGTCTACACTTTCACAACAATTTCAGCACTTCATTCACAACATTCATTCATCAACAACTTCACCCCACACTTGCTTTTCACACACATCAACACACTAGCATGCTCCTATTCCCGAATGGGTCAAAAGAGGTCAAATTTTTCATCAATTAAGGTGCTCAAGCAACATGATTAAGGTGAGAAGTAGAGGAAAATGAATTGCCTTAGTCATTCCTAAATGATGTGCAAGAACTAGCATGCAATTTCGACTTTCAATCCTCAATCAAATCAAAGCAAACATTCATGATCACAATTCACACATGGGATTCAAGATAAGTACTTCAAGTTCACATATGCATGCATCAATTCAACACATAAGGCCATCCATAGCCAATTCATAAGACAATCTCATCATAAGGGTCATTCCCAAGCTTAGAAGCACTAAAATGTTTTTTAATTTTCTGATTTTTTTTTGGGTTTTTCGAAATGTCTATGTACAATGCAAAACATGTGACAATATTAAACTATCCTAGATGCTAATCATGCAAGTGATCATGAAAACCCCACCCCATACTTAGAAACACATTGTCCCCAATGTGCAATTCATGTAAAGAGGGTCCTCACAATGTAAAATGGTTTGTTTTGGTATTTGGGATCTCTCAAGTGGAGTGATGGCGGATGATCCTATCAACGATGGTAGAGAGCTCATGATATTCATTATGGCATCGGGATCCGCGCTAGGCACCGCTAGCCGTCCAAGTCCCACGTCCGCTCCACCCATAATTGATGAGGGACTCATCATCATCCACATGTCATGCAAGGCTTCCATGCTACTTGGATTCTCGCACACAAACTCCAAACACACAAAAACAGAAAAAATCAAAGCCAAAACAAAACGAAAAGGGAAAGATATCTACCAATGGGTTGCCTCCCATCAAGCGCTTCTTTAAGGTCATTAGCTTGACCAAATTCGGAGGCATCTCATTCGAGGTGAAGTGGGGAAATCATATCCACCGGAGCTCCTGGGATATACTTCTTCAAACGGCACCCATTCACCTTAAAATCTCCACAATGCTCCCCCCTATCTCAACTGCTCCATGGGGAAAGATCTTCTTCACCATATAAGGACCCGTCCATCTTGATTTTAGCTTTCCGGGGAAGAGCCGTAACCTTGAGTTGAAGAGAAGGACCAAGTCTCCTTCACTCAACTCCTTCGGGATGAGACGCTTGTCATGCCAACGTTTAGTCCTTTCCTTGTAGATCCGGGCGTTTTCATAGGCATCCAACCGGATCTCCTCAAGAGCATTCATGTCGAGCAACCTTTTCTCTCCGGCCTCCTTGAGGTAAAAATTCAGCCATCTAATGGCCCAATACGCTCTATGCTATATCTCTACCGGAAGGTGGCAAGACTTGCCATAAACTAGCTTGTAGGGAGTGGTGCCAATCGGTGTCTTGAAAGCGGTTCTATAAGCCCACAAGGCATCATCGAGCTTCATAGCCCAATCTTTTCTCGTTCTAGAAACCGTCTTCTCAAGAAATCCTTTTATCTCCTGGTTGGAGATCTCCACTTGGCCACTAGTTTGGGGATGGTAAGGTGTTGCCACCTTATGAGTCACCCCATACTTAGCCAAAAGTGTCCCAAAGTTCCTATTGGTGAAGTGCTTCCCTCCATCACTTATGATCACTCTTGGTGTTCCAAACCTAGGGAAGATCACTCGGTTAAAGAACCGCACCACAACCTTGGCATCATTTGTCGGAGAGGCGATTGCCTCCACCCATCTTGACACATAGTCCACCGCCAATAGGATGTAGAGGTTGCTACATGAAGAAGGGAATGGTCCCATGAAGTCCACACCCCACACATCAAATATCTCCACTTCTTGTATGTTGTTCAAGGGCATCTCATTCCTCCTTGAGATGTTCCCCTTCCTTTGGCAAGCATCACAAGCTACCACAAAATTCTGCACATCCTTGAACAAACTTGGCCAATAAAACCCGGATTGCAACACCTTTGCACATGTCTTGTGTGAGCTAGCATGCCCTCCACATGGTAAGGAATGACAATGGCGGATCACACTCTCCACCTCATCCTCCGGTATGCATCTCCTAAAGACTCCATCCGGCCCTCTCTTGAACAAAAGGGGTTCACTCCAATAGTAATACCTCACATCTTTGAAGAACTTCTTCCTTTGGGCATAGGATAAACCTGGTGGCACCTCCTCACAAACGAGATAGTTTACTATGTCGGCATACCATGGCTCATTACCCCTTGACACTTGAAACAAGCACTCCTCCACCATTTGCAATTGCTCATCCCGGAATGATTCATCAATCGGGATGTCATCTCTCTCAAGCTCCAATGGTGGGAGTCTACTAAGGTGAGCCGCCACAGAATTTTCGGACCCTTTTTTATCCCGGATTTCCAAGTCAAACTCTTGAAGAAGAAGGATCCACCGAATCAACCGAGGCTTAGCATCCTTCTTTGTAAGGAGATAACGGATCGCAGCATGATCCGTATATACAATGACCTTCGCTCCAACAAGATACGAGCGGAACTTCTCAAATGCGTACACAACCGCTAGCAACTCCTTCTCGGTAGTAGCATAATTGAGTTGGGCATCATCTAGCGTCTTGCTAGCATAATAGATGGCATGTGTAAGCCCATCTTTCCTTTGTCCCAAAACAGCCCCAACGGCTACATCACTCGCGTCACACATGATCTCAAACGGTAAACTCCAATCCGGAGGTTGCATGATGGGTGTTGAGATCAAAGCATTCTTCAACCTACAAAAAGCTTCAAGGCAATCCTTGGAGAAAAAAACTCAAAATCTTTCATTAGTAGGTTAGTAAGAGGCTTAGAAATCTTAGAGAAATCTTTAATGAATCTCCGGTAAAAACCGGCATGCCCTAAAAAACTCCTTACCCCCTTCACCGAGGTGGGTGGTGGCAACTTCTCTATCGCCTCTATCTTAGCCCTATCAACCTCAATGCCACGGTTGGACACCAAGTGTCCCAACACAATGCCTTCACTTACCATGAAGTGGCATTTTTCCCAATTCAAGACTAGATTAGTCTCCTCACATCTTTTAAGCACCAAGGACAAGTTAGCTAAACATTCATCAAATGAAGATCCATAAACAGAGAAATCATCCATAAACACTTCCATGATGTTTTCAATATATTCAAAAAAGATAGCCATCATACACCTTTGAAAGGTGGCGGGTGCATTACACAACCCAAATGGCATTCTCCTATATGCAAATGTACCCCAAGGACATGTGAATGTAGTTTTCTCTTGGTCATCGGGTGGATAGGGATTTGGAAGAATCCACTATAGCCATCTAAGTAGCAAAAGTGATGAGCTAATCTCTCTAGCATTTGGTCAATAAAGGGAAGAGGGAAGTGATCTTTCCTAGAGGCCACATTTAGTTTCCTATAGTCTATACACATCCTCCATCCCGTAACCGTTCTAGTCGGAATTAGTTCATTATTCTCATTGGTCACTACGGTCATCCCACCCTTCTTAGGAACCACATGCACGGGACTAACCTATTTACTATCCGAAATCGGGAAAATGATTCCCGCATCTAACAATTTAAGAATCTCTTTCTTTACTACTTCTTTCATGATGGGGTTTAGTCTTCTTTGAGGTTCAGTTGAAGGTTTATGATTATCTTCCATTAAGATCTTATGCATGCATAAAGAAGGGTTAATGCCAACTAAATCATCAATGGTATAGCCAATAGCCTTCCTATGCAATCTCAATTCATGCAACAATCTAGCCAACTCATCATCATTCAAGCATGCATTAACAATAACCGGATATGTAGAATTCTCACCAAGAAAAGCATACTTAAGATGAGAGGGGAGGGGTTTAAGTTCAAGTTTAGGAGGACCTTTATCGGTTGGAGATGCTCCATACAATGTTGGTTGAGATGAATCCAAAGCCATGGAAGACTCCCCAAAGCTCCTTGAAGCTTGATCAACAACCAATGTAGTTTCTGGAGAAACCACGGGCAAAATCACGGGCTCTGGCACAACCACGGCCGTGGAACTTGCAAAGATTTTTGAGCATTCCAGAGAGTTCCACGGGACATTCCACGGGCGTGGTTCTTCCCCCCCAGGCCGTGGTTCACACAGCAATTCAGCACACCTTCGTGTACTTCAAATTTAGCTCTTGTCTCCTTTTCCAATGCTTCCAAAGCCTTGATTTCTTCATTACAGGCCTCCTCAACTCCTTCCTCCATCAAACTTAAGCTAAGAACCTTCTCCAAGAGGTCATTGATCAAGACCGAGCTCACAACTTCTCTAGACTACTCTTGCTCAACAATGTTGAACACATCTTCACCAAGGGCTGGCCCTTTCATCATTGTGGATAATTTGAACTTGATATTCTCTTCTCCAATGTTGAAGGAGAGAATTCCATTTTTGCAATCCACCAAACATCCGGAAGTGGCTAGGAAAGGTCTCCCCAAGATGATAGAAACCGGATAGTCCGCCGAGATGTCCAAGACAACAAAATCAATCGGCACATAGAACTTCCCGAGTTGCACCGGTATGTCCTCTAAGATTCCAACCGGATGAGTGATTGAACGGTCCGCCATGTAAAGGGTCGTCTTGACCGGCTTTGGCTCTCCTACCCCAACCTTGTTACAAAGTGCAAGCGGTATGATGCTTACACTTGCCCCAAGATCACATAGGGCTTCATACTTCACTTCTCCCACTCCAATTGACACACAAAAAGATCCCGGATCTCTTAGCTTAGGAGGCATCTCCTCCTTCATAGTTTGAATCAACTCCGAGGATCTCTTTGTCATTCTCACTTCCCCATACTCCTCCAACTTCCTTTTGTTGGAGAGTATCTCCTTCAAGAATTTTCCATAGGCCGGCATACCTAGAATAGCATCCGTGAACGGAATATTAATATGCAATTTAGAAATAAGTTCAAGGAATTTACCGAAGTGTTTTTCCAAGCGAGCTCTTGCTCGTGATTTAGGGAACGGTAGTGGTGGCTTGTATGGAGGTGGCGCCACATATGTTGGCTCATCTTCCTTGCTCTTGCCTCCTTTTTCTTGCAATGTCTCTTCTTCTACCACTACTTGCTTCCCCTTGTCATTTCCCTTAGGTAAGGGATCCTTCATGCTCAGCCCAATTCTTGTTGTAATGGCCAACACTTGGCCTCTCGGGTTATCTTCGGTTCTTCCGGGAAGCTTTCCCGGATCTCTATGAGCTTCACCCGCCTTTTGGAACACTTGTGCTTCCAACACCTTTTGAGCCTTAGAAATGGAAGTCACCGTGGTCTCAAGACCACTCAACCTTCCAAGCAATTGCTCAAACATCATCTCGGTTCTATCATTTGGAGGTTGAGTAAATCCAGGTGGAGGCTCTTGTGAAGCCTTAGGTGGTGGAGCTGCACTTTTGGAAGCGGGAGGGTTCAAGGCTCCATCCGGGTTAGAATAGGAAAACCCGGGATGGTTGTGGTTAGGCCGGTAATTGTTGAATTGCCGGTTGTTGTTGAAGTTCCTTGGGCCTTGATAGTTGTTATAGTTTCCCCTTCCCATATAGTTCACATCTTCCTCCTTGGAAGACAAGTTTGCTTGCACTTGCACTTGAGGGGTTGCTTGACTCTTCAAAGTTGTAGCACACAACTCCCTCAAAGACTTTAGCTCGTTGTTGATTGCATCAAGCTTGAAATTACTCATGGTGACTTCACTCACCTCATATGCTCCCGCTTTCCTCCCATCACTCTCCCTATTGGAGTACTTCTCAATCACCAAAGCTTGTTTCTCTACAAACTCCCAAACTTCATCTACATTCTTTTCCATGAAAGTCCCATCGGAAAGAGATTGAAGCTTGAATTGGCTATCTTCATCAAGTCCTTTGAAGTAGATCTCCAATAGCTCAATTTTCGGTATACCATGATGTGGACAATCTAGGCAAAGGTCCTTGAACCTCTCCCAAGACTTGAATAGGCTTTCTCTATCCTTCATTACAAAGGCATTGATCTTCCCTCTTAGCTCGGTAGTCTTGGAAGGTGGGAAGAACTTAGTCAAGAACTCGGTTGTCATTTCCTCCCAAGTACTTACTCGCTCTAGTGGAATCGATTGGTACCAAGCCAAGGCTTTATCCTTAAGAGAGAAGGAAAAAGCCCTAAGCTTATGGTTATTGTTCTCCAATCTAGGCGGTCTTAGAGTCTCCATCAAGATCTCATAGTTCATCAAGTGTTGATGAGGAGACTCTCCTTCCATCCCTCCAAATTGATTATGCCGGATCATTTGTAGAACTTGAGGGCGGAGCTCGTAATCATGGGCTGCGGAATCTCCTAAGTTCACACACGGACGGTGCACTCTTTGAGCCGGATCCATACGTTGCCTTAACGTTTGTGGCTCCTCAATCATTATCGGCTCAAACCGGATATTAACCGCCGGCTGCGGTTGTGGTGGTGGTGGAGGAGGTTGTTGACGATTAAGCTCTCTTTGCACAAGAGCTTGCCTAATCTCTTCAATCTCCCTCCTAGTTGCTTCTTGCCTCTCATTGGCAAGTCTCCTTTCATTCTCCAAGAGCTCATCTCTTAACCTAATTTGCTCTAAAGCCTCATCCAACTCAGCTTGAAGATCTCTTGCGGCCATCTCCTTCTTCTTCTTAATGCTCTTAGATCTAGCCTTAAGGGTTTTCTCCGGTTCGGGATCGAATGGAGCTAAATCCTTGCCACGAGATCTTCACATACACCTAAAGAGTAAGAGATGTCCTGAAAATGAAAAGACACAAACCAAACGAGATCAAAAGCAACAAGAAAGACCTACACTATAGACAATCACAAAAATGACTCAATCTAGACCTAGTCCCCGGCAATGGCGCCAAAAACTTGTTACGCTAAGAACGTGACACGCAAAAGTCTTAAATTTATACTCGATATATTTTTCCTAACACCTGGCAAACCCGCAGTGTACGGGACGTTTTGTAGTAAGGATAGTATTCCGAGGTCGAACACAAAAACTAAGGTGAAATTGAATCAATAATGACTAAGGATAGTGTTGATTTCGGCTAAGAAAAGAGAAAGAAATAAAGAAACGGAAATATCAATGTTTTTGGATTGGTTTTGTGGTGATCAATCAAAGATCACAAATCATGCAAGATTTACAAATAACTAAACTAGCAAGGCAAATAAACAAACACGAGCACAAGATAGGTAATCAAGAGAGAAAAGCGGATTCTAGGGGTTAGAAATTCCGGTTATGACATAGGACTCAAGCTATCTAATCATTCTTTGGATCAACTATAGTATGTTGGGAGTGAGTGTTTCTAGATTGGGATCAATCACCGGGTAGGTCTCATGGTCCACTAGTCCGTTCATAAGGCCTCATCACCGGGTAAGTCTCAAAGAGCCTAAGGATAGGAATTCTACACAAACCGGATTGTCATCTAGGGATCTAAGCTCTCCTTACCGGGTAAGTCTCGGGAAGGCAAGTCCTAAACATCAATCCTAGCACACTCAGTCCAATAGCGGCTTATGAGGCTCACTACTACCTAGAGTTCATTATCTTCGATATCTAAGAGCAAGATTCACCGGGTAGGTCTCTTCTCACACTTAGTTGCTAACACTAGGTCACCCTAGGATAAATATAGCTCAATAAACACTAGGATTTCAACAATCTAACAACCTAACACTTAGATTTATCAATACAAGCAAGTCAGACGAAATCACGGGTAGTTCATCACTTCCACGGCCGTGGAACCTACTAGAACAGGCTGTGATTTACAACAGAGGCTAGGTTCGAGCAAACAAATCATCCAAAGGTACGTTTAAGTCTATCTTCTTATAATCCAAGCCATAACCATCATTTCCTTACCCTAGAATCACATCTATTTAGCCAACAACATGCATCATAACAATGAAACTCAACAAGCATACATTCTTGGCTTCCATTAGCAAGAGTATGAAATGAAAGAGAAACAAAACTAGTAGGATGATGACATGAATTATGACCTATTTTTAGGCATGTATTTATATAGATTTTCCCTTAATTTTGCATGCATAGACATACATTCATGGCATTTATGGTTATATTTACCTACTTTGCAAGAATAGAGGTCTACACATAGTTATATTGCATTTGTAGGTAATTTGGCGAATTATGGAGCAAAAATGGCACATTTAAGGATTAAGCCTTGAAGCGGGACAAAAAGGAGCATAAAAGGAATTTAGGACGCGCCAAAGTATCTTCTGATACCGTCTGACGCGCCAAAGTATTTTCTGATACCTTCTGACGTGTCAAAGTATTCTCTGATACCTGCTGACGCGGCCCAGAGTATTTTCTGATACCAGCGGACTCGACTTCTTTTCAGCGCAAATATTTAGGGTTTCATCGTTAAACCCTAGTTTTATCCCTACAAATATTCGATAGCCTTTAACATTGAAAGGCGGACGGTGACAGTCCTAGGATTTGGATCCCCAAAGAGAGGGAGGCTTGAAGATTTTATTGCGTACAGGGAAGATTAGGAGAAGGAGGCATTTTGGAGATTGTGTACTTCGAGATTATCTTAGGGTTTATCTTTGGAGACGGATTGACACCCCGTTCTTCATTGTTCCAATAGATTGTTGTGAGGATTTCTATTCCCTTTTCTGTATTCATTCGATACAAACATTGATTGTTCGGATTTGAGATTGGTTATTTGATAGTCATTGAGTTTTTGAGGTTTTTGTCCATTTTCTCTTTAAACTTGATTATTGAATTGATGATGATGGTTATTGGCTAAAACCCTTTAGCAATTCTAAGGTGAAGGGTTAATAATTGTGGCTTAGATGATGATAGATCGATCGTAAACAGATTGGACCCTGAGAGTGCGAGAAATATCGTCGACACCCTAAATCACGGCCTGTTCTTAGGTTTTCACGGCCGTGATTCTCAAGATCTAGCCGTGATTTACCCCAGTTTACGAACCTTGCTTTTACTTTGATCCAAGGTTAAAGATTAGCTTTAATCTAGTCTAGGCTTGCCCTTTTCTAGGTGGTAGTGAAGCCTCAACAACCTCTACTTCGATTTCGAGTGTCACAACCTTAATCGGTTTAGTTAGTCTTGATCCTTGGGTTACAAGTTTGGGTATTTGAGATTAATTCTTGTCTTTAGATTCTTTCTATACTGAAGCCTCAACAACCTTTATAGAAAGTGTCTTTAGATAAGTCATATAAAGCCTTGGAACTTCACCGTACATTGCTTTACCTTAGTATACCTTTGCAACTCTTAACTCTGTCCTTAGTTCTTTAGTATATCTTGAATCGATTGCCACAATTAGACACCTGGATCTTTAGGGTTGCTGTTTTCCCAATATATTTGCAAAGTTTTACCCTTTTACTTGCTTGACGACTTTACAACTGAATTTGTTCCCCCCAAATCCCTGTGTTCGATACTCTGGAATTCTTGCTTTACTACGCCGATCCGTACACTGCGGGTTCGCTTGCTTGATTCTAGTTTTATAAATTTAAAACTTATTTGCACGCACGCTAAGTGGCGAACATAGGATAAGAAAACCAAGATAAATCAAGGTCAAGAAGGACTTACAACCCTTCAAAAGAAGGTTCGAATCGTTTCTTACAGCTCTAGCAAATGTCTTCAACAAAACTCAATCAATACCACTCAAAAGCTATGAAAACTATTAAACTAGTGTGCTTCTTCTTCTTCCCCAAAATGAGAGTGTTTCTTCTCCGCCAAGAGTAGCTCCAATCCAATGGTGAGAGTGTGGAAGAGAATGGAGTGATCGGGTCTCCCCTCAACAGCCTACAGGACCACATTTTATACACCATCAAGGGCAATGGTCGGTTATGGAGATCGTGGGACAGTTGTCGCAGCTGTGCAGGGAGAACCACGGCCTCTTTCCACGCCCGTGGAAGTCCCAGTGGCCGTGGTTTTGGTGATTCAGACTTCTATGGATCATCAAGCCACGATTTGGTGCAAGGCATGCACCAACAAGGTCCCATGTGTTCTCCTTTGCTCCTAACTTGCTTCCCAATGGGTCCGAAGGTGTGTCATCTCGAGGAATGATCCTCGAATGTATCGATTAAGCTCCTAAAGCTCCCAAAATACCTACAAATCATGCAAAACTCCGTGTAGACGTCTATCTCGACAAACATACAAGAATTGGATGCAAACGTCATGAACTAGTGCTAAACCATGCATGAATGAGCGGAAAAACTATCTAAATGAGTGCTTAAACCTACGTCATAAATCGTGTTATCAATCGTCATCCTGGACTTGGCGGGACATGTCCGTTGGGTGGTATGGGTCAGAACAAACTCCACATGCCTTTAGATGTTGTGGGGTTTCCATAAGTGTTAATCTCTTCACCATTTCCTTCAGTTCCGCAAGCTCATTTGAGATCTCACTCTTCCCGGAATTCACATCATGAACACCTCTCTTGGAAGAAGTCCTTCCAATGTTTCGGGTTCCTTCTGCTAGTTCCTGTATCTTTTCAAAAGCAAGGTCAGGGGTAGAGTTAAGAATGTTACCTCCACAAGCCGCGTCGACGATCCTCCTTTCGGTGTCAAGCAAGCCATTGTACAAGTACAAGACTAAATCCTGAGTTGAATATCCATGGAAAGGACAGCTGGATCGGAGGCGTGCAAACAGCTCAAAGTAATCATAAAGAGTCTCGTCCACCTCTTGTTCGATGTTGTTTATGGCTTTCTTCAAGCTATTGGCCTTCTTGGCTGGGAAGTATTTCTCCAAAAACGTCTTGTGGAGATTCTCCCAAGTGTCGATGCTCCCGGATGGAAGGTGGTAATACCAATCATCCGCTGCATCTTTGAGTGTGAAGCCGAATGCCCTCATCTTAATTTGCTCTTCGGTAATGTTGGCCGGCTTCATGCTCATACACACGGTATGGAACTTCCCAAGGTGCTTGATGGGGTCTTCACCACTTAACCCATGGAAAGATGGGAGCAAGTGAATGAGACCCGGCTTGAGCTCAAAGTTGATTCCTTCCCCTAATGCGGGTATAGCAACCGCAAGAGGGTGTTGAGCCAAAGTTCGCTGAGTGAGTTGACGAAGAGTACGATCAGCCATTTCTTGTTGGAGTTATTGTTGTCTACGTTGCCGGTTGTGTGTCCTCTCAATTTCTGGATCAAAGGGAACAAAGCCGGAGTTAGTAGCACGGGTTTGGACCATAAAAATGGTCCAACCCAATAATCAATAATAATAAAATAAAAATAACTAAACTCCCTGGCAACGGCGCCAAAATTTGACTAAAGATTTTTCCTAAGGTCGTTTATATCCTGTCAAAATAATTTCCAAACTTAATACTAAAGAAAGTATAGTGATTAAGTAAGGGTCGAACCCAAGAGAGTTTGTATTTTTATTAAAGTCAATTATTGATTATGGGACAAAGTAATAAAAAGGGGGTTTTGGAATGAACTGATGCACACAAAACTAAGAAGCAAGTAAAAGAGATTGGTAAGATGATGATGAGTGAGTCTACACTAGGTTGATTCTTAGCATGCAAGTACTACTTTGGTGAGTTCCTTTTACAAGTTTCAAGTAATGTTCCCGTCTTGATCATATGTATGTGTTGAGCCAACCGGCATCAACACAACTTACCAAGTTAGTGTTCCGTAAACCTACAAGAACAAGTCACAAGTTAGCTTTCAAACAAAGACTAAGGGATATAAAGAGAAGATTAAAACCGTTAAACTAATCTTTATAATTGTGTTTCTTTTCCTTCAAGAAATTACAACCCGTTATTACTTAAAGGTTACTACTAGACTAAAGACCCGAACCCGGAATCTATTAATCCTAGTTGTTTGCATGCACTTAGAACCTAAGGTGATCAATCTTAAGTGATAATGAAAACATGCAATTTAGATAAATGAAGCCCAAGAAACACAAAACAAAACTGAATAAAACTTATATTAAAAAGGGAACTTACAACCAACGTAATAATGAGCCTCAAATCAACCCAATGTAGCAAGGAAACTTAGAAGCTCATTACAAAGGAAGCAAGTGTAACAACCGGTGTTATTTGGAGAATTTGAGAGCTCCAATATATAAAGTTGCAGTTGAGAGAAATAATCGGGACATCGGATATGTCTTAGATGTGAAATAATATAAAAAGACGAAACGGATAAAAGAGTCGCTATTCCGATTCTTAGCGGTTAAGAAATGCGGCTTAGGAATGCCCCTTTTACGAGATAGTTATGGATTAACTATCCCGGTAATATTTCGGAATTTCTATTCCAGTTTTATAATGTTTGGAGACCAGAAAATATAACCGCGTTTCAATTAAATGGTTTGGGATAAACTATATATATAATATCATATATTATTATAATAATTATATATAAAGAAAATTCAAGAGGATAGGCGATTTACATTTGCAAAGTGCATTATGATATTATTATAATATATACATAAGTTTCATACAGCAAGCAAATGCGGCCACTTTAAATTATATATATATATATATATATATATATATATATATATATATATATATATATATATATATATATATATATATATATATATATATATATATATATATATATATATATATATATATATAT